>JAKSZU010000006.1:106542909-107175073 GCA_026018925.1 Tupaia tana | reverse complement strand
GAGGGGAGCACAGAGGACCCGCAGGGAGGAGGGGAGCACAGAGGGCCCGCAGGGAGGAGGGGAGCACAGAGGGCCCGCAGGGAGGAGGGGAGCACAGAGGGCCCAGGAGGACAGGGAGGAGGGGAGCACAGAGGGCCCGCAGGGAGGAGGGCAGCACAGAGGACCCGCAGGGAGGAGGGGAGCACAGAGGGCCCGCAGGGAGGAGGGGAGCACAGAGGGCCCGCAGGGAGGAGGGGAGGGGAGCAGAGGACCCGCAGGGAGGAGGGGGGAGCACAGGGGGGCCCGCAGGGAGGAGGGGAGCACAGAGGGCCCGCAGGGAGGAGGGGAGCACAGAGGGCCCGCAGGGAGGAGGGGAGCACAGAGGGCCCGCAGGGAGGAGGGCAGCACAGAGGGCCCGCAGGGAGGAGGGGAGCACAGAGGGCCCGCAGGGAGGAGGGCAGCACAGAGGGCCCGCAGGGAGGAGGGGAGCACAGAGGGCCCGCAGGGAGGAGGGGAGGGTCCGCAGCAGGGAGGAGGGGAGCACAGAGGGCAGAGGGGAGGAGGGGAGCCAGAGGGCCCGCAGGGAGGAGGGGAGCACAGAGGGCCCGCAGGGAGGAGGGGCAGCAGAGGGCCCGCAGGGAGGAGGGCAGCACAGAGGGCCCGCAGGGAGGAGGGGAGCACAGAGGGCCCGCAGGGAGGAGGGGAGGGCACAGCACAGAGGGCCCGCAGGGAGGAGGGGAGCAGAGGGCCCGAAGGGAGGAGGGGAGCACAGCACAGAGGGGCCCGCAGGGAGGAGGGGCACAGAGGGCCCGCAGGGAGGAGGGGAGCACAGAGGGTCCGCAGGGAGGAGGGGCCCGCACAGAGCCCGCAGGGAGGAGGGGAGCACAGAGGGCAGGGAGGAGGGGAGCACAGGGGTCCGCAGGGAGGAGGGGAGCACAGCGACCCGCAGGGAGGAGGGGAGCACAGAGGGCCCGCAGGGAGGAGGGGAGCACAGAGGGTCCGCAGGGAGGAGGGGAGCACATGGACCCGCAGGGAGGTGGGGAACACAGAGGACCCGCAGGGAGGAGGGGAGCACAGAGGACCCGAAGGGAGGAGGGGAGCACAGAGGGCCCTCAGGGAGGAGGGGAGCACAGAGGGCCCGCAGG
Organism: Tupaia tana; assembly: GCA_026018925.1. Classification (NCBI taxonomy): domain Eukaryota; kingdom Metazoa; phylum Chordata; class Mammalia; order Scandentia; family Tupaiidae; genus Tupaia; species Tupaia tana. The sequence goes on along the minus strand of JAKSZU010000006.1, from coordinate 107,173,949 downwards.
GAGGAGGCGAGCACAGGGACCCGCAGGGAGGAGGGGAGCACAGAGGGCCCGCAGGGAGGAGGGGAGCACAGGGACCCGCAGGGAGGAGGGGAGCACAGAGGGCCCGCAGGGAGGAGGGGGGAGCAGCACAGAGGGCCCGCAGGGAGGAGGGCAGCACAGAGGGCCCGCAGGGAGGAGGGCAGCACAGAGGGCCCGCAGGGAGGAGGGCAGCACAGAGGGCCCGCAGGGAGGAGGGGAGCACAGAGGGCCCGCAGGGAGGAGGGCAGCACAGAGGTCCCGCAGGGAGGAGGGGAGCACAGAGGGCCCGCAGGGAGGAGGGGAGCACAGAGGGCCCGCAGGGAGGAGGGGAGCACAGAGGGCCCGCAGGGAGGAGGGGAGCACAGAGGGCCCGCAGGGAGGAGGGGGGAGCACAGAGGGCCCGCAGGGAGGAGGGGAGCACAGAGGGCCCCCGCAGGGAGGAGGGGAGCACAGAGGGCCCGCAGGGAGGAGGGCAGCACAGAGGGCCCGCAGGGAGGAGGGCAGCACAGAGGGCCCGCAGGGAGGAGGGCAGCACAGAGGGCCCGCAGGGAGGAGGGCAGCACAGAGGGCCCGCAGGGAGGAGGGGAGCACAGAGGGCCCGCAGGGAGGAGGGGAGCACAGAGGGCCCGCAGGGAGGAGGGCAGCACAGAGGGCCCGCAGGGAGGAGGGGAGCACAGAGGGCCCGCAGGGAGGAGGGCAGCACAGAGGGCCTGCAGGGAGGAGGGGAGCACAGGGACCCGCAGGGAGGAGGGGAGCACAGAGGGCCCGCAGGGAGGAGGGGAGCACAGAGGGCCCGCAGGGAGGAGGGGAGCACAGAGGGCCCGCAGGGAGGAGGGCAGCACAGAGGGTCTGCAGGGAGGAGGGGAGCACAGGGACCCGCAGGGAGGAGGGGAGCACAGAGGGCCCGCAGGGAGGAGGGGAGCACAGGGACCCGCAGGGAGGAGGGGAGCACAGAGGGCCCGCAGGGAGGAGGGCAGCACAGAGGGCCCTCAGGGAGGAGGGCAGCACAGAGGGCCCGCAGGGAGGAGGGGAGCACAGAGGGCCCGCAGGGAGGAGGGGAGCACAGAGGGCCCGCAGGGAGGAGGGGAGCACAGGGACCCGCAGGGAGGAGGGCAGCACAGAGGGCCCGCAGGGAGGAGGGGAGCACAGGGACCCGAAGGGAGGAGGGGAGCACAGAGGGCCCGCAGGGAGGAGGGCAGCACAGAGGGCCCGCAGGGAGGAGGGGAGCACAGGGACCCGAAGGGAGGAGGGGAGGACAGAGGGCCCGCAGGGAGGAGGGCAGCACAGAGGGCCCGCAGGGAGGAGGGCAGCACAGAGGGCCCGCAGGGAGGAGGGCAGCACAGAGGGCCCGCAGGGAGGAGGGCAGCACAGAGGTCCCGCAGGGAGGAGGGCAGCACAGAGGGCCCGCAGGGAGGAGGGCAGCACAGAGGGCCCGCAGGGAGGAGGGGAGCACAGAGGGCCCGCAGGGAGGAGGGCAGCACAGAGGGCCCGCAGGGAGGAGGGGAGCACAGAGGGCCCGCAGGGAGGAGGGGAGCACAGAGGGCCCGCAGGGAGGAGGGCAGCACAGAGGGCCCGCAGGGAGGAGGGCAGCACAGAGGGCCCGCAGGGAGGAGGGCAGCACAGAGGACTGGGAGTGGCCTTGGTAGGCGATTGCTGAGAGCCACACCAAGGCTCCACACAGAAAGCAGAGTAGGCTGAAGAAAGTTTACTTATTTCCCATTTCCCAAATGTTCCTGTCTGCTGCCTTTGGAATGTGTGTTCTCAGGAGCCAGTTCCTGCCCTGGGGTGGGTGGGGCAGCATTAATGGCCTGGCTTTAGGGGAGGGTTGTGGACTTGTTCCTGGCAAAGCTCCACCAGTCGCTGGCTCAGGAGCATCCTGTCCCCAGGAGAAAGTGCAGCTTCCCAGTGAGATCACATCATGGGGCAGAGTGAGCACCTTCACTTGGGTACTCTTACCCCTTCAAACTCTTCTCAGGAGAGAGGAATAAAGCCCTCCTTGTTGGGAGGCATGCGAGGAATTTTAATCTTCTGCACAGGTAACTGTGGGCCTGGCTGGCTGGCTGGGCTTGCTCTCTGCTCACAGCATTTCTTGTACTACTCTCCTTTCAGAGCGAGCTGGGAGTTAGAGTGTGCTTAGGACCAGCTCAGTCTGGGAGGTGTTTGTTAAGAGGCATTGGGTGCACCAAAAATGACCTTGGGCTTCTGAAGGGACAGGGTGGTTTCAACCTGGAGTGACTGTCCGGGGTCCTGGGTGGCGCCCTGCAGAGAGCCTCTCAGTGCCCCCGGGGAGGGTACACGTCAGACAGGAGTCTAACCGTGCCCACTAGAAGAACGGTGCGCGGTGCTGGAGACACTCGGGCTTCCACCCGGCACCCCGCTTCTCGGAGGATGCCTTGGAGACCGAGCACCAGCTTCACCTGGGGACTCGGAGGAACTGCAGGCTCTCGGCACCACCCAGGACTAGAGTCAGAATCCTCATTTCTGCAAGATCCCCAGGTGACCCCTCTGAACAGTAAAGTTAGAGGCCTCCTGAGCTGGCCCACCAGAAAACAAAGCCCCGTCAGGTGGGTTTGGAGAGCTTGTCCTCACCAAACGCCGAAGCAGGCCGGGCTGTCTCTGAGACCACTGACTCTGCCTCTCACTCAAGCTCCCTTCTCCCTTTCTCTCCGCTCCCGTCTCCTCCCCACCCACAGGAGACAGACAAACGGGGATGAGCATGTCTCCTGCGTGCTGGAGAAAAGGAGAGATAAAATAACACAATTCATCTTGAGCTGTTGGTGATTTTGAAACCTGGAGAGTTCTTTCTCGTTGGAATTTTGCGCTCTAAAACAGGATACTTAATGAATCACTGTTGAACCTGAAGATTATATTTCTGTTCATGGAATTTGAGTCATGGGGGCACGCCGAGGAAGACTAGCTACCTGGGGGGGAATAAGACGACGTTCTTAGTCACTCATATGACACTGTGTGGGTGACCGCTTAATCCAACCACATAGCAGACTGGCCCTCACTGAAAGTGACCCCTCAAAGAACTTTTCAGCTCACTGGATCCTCGTTAAGGTTCACAGACACTAAATTCTTCTTCTTCTTTTTTTAAAGAATTACTTATTTAATTTTACAATTTATTATTTGAAATTTGCTGCAGGGCACATGTGATTGACAGAGAGAGAGAGAGAGAGAGGGAGAGGGAGAAACTGAGAAAGCAAGCTGCCAGTGTCCAGATTAGAACTGCAGTCGCCCATGTGGGAGTCCGGTATCTTACCTACCACTCCACCTGCAGGCCCCCAGACACTAAGTTCTTAGTACTGTGTCTCAGATACTTTTCTTCTCTTTATTATTTTGATATGCTTGGTCACTTAAGATACAAAGTCCAGTTTTTAAAATAAGCAATCAGTTTTAGGGAAGGCTTTGATAAGCCAAAGAAACATGAAAGAACACGGTCGAGATGTGATTCAGGAGCTACTTCTGGAGCTAGCTGGCCCCATACCTGATGGGAGCTAGGGCTTTGCCTGGCAGCTTGGACGTGCGAGGCTCCTGACACCTTCAAGTGCCCATGGATTGGCGGTATCATAGGAGCAGATGTGGCTTGCACGTCCATTTCCTTTTTCTTACTTGATCTGATATTTCTCTCATCCGAGTCCCTTCCCAGAGACCCAGTCCAACATCACAGCCACTTCTTGACCGTCCTGGGCCCGGGTGTTTTCAGAGGTGGAACCCCTAAATGTGAATCTTGTCAGTAAGAGCTTGTAAAAGACAGATGCTGGGAAACGAAAATGGATGTATCCAGGTGTTATAGATGGGACGCTGGCTAATGCAAGGACTGCAAATGCTGCGTGAGTAAACAGCTTTCACAGGTAGGAAACTGCAAAAGGCAGATGCTGCGAATGCAGGCCCTTGCACATTCTCTAGGCCTCTTCAAAAACAAGAGCCCAAACTTCCATGCAGTGCACCAGCCCCCTTGTAGAGGGGCTGTTTAACTAAGTAGCTCTCTGGGAGATGAGAGGACGAGTGAAGCAGCTTCCCTTTCAACTTGTCTCCCTGGGTGACCTACCAGGGCGCTTGTCCAGGACACCAGCTATCACCTCACGGCCAGTCTTTCATGGAGGGAGTGTTTTGAAATGATTGAGGGAAGCAGGGCAGATCTCAGTCCCAGAACTTCTCCTCTCCCAGTCTGCAACATGCAGGCCAAACCACACCATTACCAACCCAGTCCTTCAGACGAACTCCCTAGCACCTCCAGGGACTCACAGAGCAAGCAGGCATCCATTCACCAAAGGCTTATTAAGTCCTTACTATGAGCCAAACTCTCTTCGCGGTGAATTCAAAGCTAGGTAGAGTACAGTTCTCGCCCGGGTGCTCAAAGTCCAGTTGGGGTAGAAGAGGTGAGTGAATAGCTACAGCAGCCTGGCTGATGCTTGGATACAGACAGCAATAGGCTCGCTGGGACCTGGGGGAGAGGAGCCTGACCCAGGACACTTGAGTGGAGTCTCTTCTTTTCATCACCATCAGAACTCACGTGCTCTTAGCTGTTGCACCTCACAGAACACCAGAGGATCAAGTCAACTCACCTGGCTGGAGCTGAGTCCTAAAGAGTGGCTGGAGTGGGACCAGCAGTAAGAGTAATGGCTATGTCGCTGGACTCCCATGTAGCCAACCGTAGTTTGAGTCCCGGACCCGGTGGCTTAAACTCACGCCAGGTGCATGTGCGTGTGTGCCCAAGATCCCAAGAGAAGAATGGAGGAGAAGGGATTGTGGCGTGGCCATCCCCCCTGGGGGGGTGATTTCTCACTTTCCATCTCTCTGTCTTTCTCTGTCTTTCTGGCAAGCGCACATGCCCTATAGCAAAAAAATAAATAAATAAATAAAAAGAGTGGTTGGAGCCTGCCGGACAGATGCAAAGGACAGGGTTGGCAATTGGGTGTGGGCAGGGAGAAGGAAAAAGGCGCGATTTTGGATCTTGGACCCTGGGTCTCTCTGTGGAGAGGTGTGTATCCCTGTGCCTGCGCGGGCGATGGTCCTTGATCCCCGCGGAGCATCACGTGACTGGCTGCCTGCACGTGCAGAGTGCTTCTGGAGATGGGGCAGGGTTTGTGCAAAGAGGACATGGGGGGAGGGACCAAAGTGTCCACCAGGCACGCCGAGAGCATGCCAGCACCAGCTTTTCCTGTCACCTGTTCATTAACTTTGCTTTGCCATCCAGCTGCCCCTCAGCCGCCCCCAGGGGGGCTAACGCTCTGACTTCAGCAGTGAGAGGGTTAACCAGTACACAGGTCTACCGGGTTTTTGTTTGTTGTTTTAGTTTTTCACATTCATAATTTGGGCATTTGAAAAACTATCAAAGATGGTTTAAGTGAGGTCCTTAAAAGATGGGAAATTTTTTTAAAAGAATTATGTATAGGACCCGCAGATGGTGTAATGGCTATGTTGCTGGACTCTCACCTAGTTGACTGTGGTTCGAGTCCCAGACCTGGTGGCTTAAGCTCACGCCGGGTGTGTGTGCATGCGTGCCCAAGATCCTAAGAGGAGAATGGAGGAGAAGGGATTGCAGTGTGGCCATCCCCCCCGGGGGGGTGATTTCTCACTTTCTGTGTCTCTGTATCTCTCTGTCTTTCTGGCATGCGCACGCGCTCTATAGCAAAAACCTCTCAAAAAATGATTTATTCAATTCTATTTATTTATTATATTTAATTTGCTACAGGGCTCATGCACCCACCAGAGAGGGACAGAGAGAGAAGGTGAGAAAGCCAGGTATAGGACTCAAACCACAGCAAGTCATGTGGGAGTCCAGTGCCCCAACCAGCACCCCACCTGCTGGCCTCTGACAGGAAATGTCTTTAACCCCTGCTCCCCAAACTTCTGTGATGCTGAATCACTCCCAGGAAATGGCACTTGCTCTGCCCTCTGCAGGACATCCCTCTTGGTGGGGACTTAACTGAACGCACTGAAAGCAAGTGAGCTAGCCCGCCTGACCCCGCCCCACGGGACATGCCCTCGGAGTGCCTGCCTAACGCTGTCCCGTAGAACATGCTGTCAGAATTCTTTTTAAAAAATTGTTGTCATAGAGCGTGTGCACTCACCAGAGAGCCAGAGAGAGGGGAAAGTGATAGACCATCCCACAAGGGGGCTGGCCACGCAGAGGCCCTTCTCCCTCCTCCCCTAGAGACTTGGACATGCGCTCCTGTGCCCGACATGTTTTCCAAGCCACCAGGTTTGGGACTTGAACCTTGAAGCTGGCCACGTATGACCCAGTGTCTTAACCACCATGCTACCTGCTGGCCCCTGCTCTCAGAATTTTAAGGGAAATTTTCAAGCAGAAAGTGGTTATTTGGGTAAAATGAATGAAATTTAATTTGATTTTGATGAGACCTTGGGCAGGATTTGGCTGCCAACATCTGAGTAGGAGGCTGGGCAGGAGGAGATGTTGGATACCCTTGACTTCGAATTCTGCAGAATTGGTTTCAAATACCTTCTCTTCAAATAGATAGGGATTATTTTTCTTTTTCTTTTTTTTTTTTTCCTTTCTTTTTTGAGAGAGATTTTTGCTATGGGACATGTGCACTTGCTAGAGAGACAGAGAGAGAAAGAGAGACAGAAAGCAAGAAATGGCCCTCTGGGAGAAATGGCAGCATCTCAATCCTTTCTCCTCCATTCTCTTCTCAGGATTTTGGGCACACACACACACACACACACACACACACACACACACAAACGCCCAACCTTGAGTTTCAAGCCACTGGGTCTGAGATTCAAACCGTGGTTGGCCATGTGGGAGTCCAGGGGCGGAGCCACTATGCCATCTGCTGGCCCCACAGTATGGAGTCTTTTATAAGGAATGGTGACTATATTCTCTTTTTCTTAAAACAAACAAACGAAACATTGGCAAAAAGAAAAGGGTTGGTTTGTGGTGAATGATATTTATGTTGGACCAGGAGAAGTTACTGGGTGCTCCGACAGACCGTCAAAGTTGACAGAAAGTTCTGTCTTCTTGCTGATCAATATCTTGCTGTCTCTAAGCTTTCCAAGCATTTTCATACTCATAGCCCTCTCCTTGGGAGTCCCCAGCGTATGGTTGAGGGAGCGGATACTCCCAGACCTTCGGAGCTTGACTTGAGCTGCATAGCCAGGTCCTAACAGACACAAGTTGGAGTGAAAGTTTATTCTCATTCTCACACTTAGCTCTTTTGGCTTCTAGTCTGAAAATGAAACTATGTTGGATTTAGATCTGTCTGGTAAATCCTGACTGAAGGCTAGAACTGAAAGAATTTCCTCTGAATTTGAGAAAATTCAATCCTAGATTACTGAAGGGGTAGTGAAACCCCAGTGTCTGCTGTTTGGGCTTTCTGGATTAAAAGCATAAATTGTATTACTCTAGCATAGAATCTGCTCAAGAATATTTGGATGGTGGTACTTCCAAGGATGTTCTTGATACTCTCTGGGAGAAGGTGATCACGTTACACTTTGCATTTCTTTCTCCAAGCAGCTCAAGACGTTTAGAAACCTTGAGGGTAGCGGGTGGCATGGTGATTAAGGCACTAGACTCTCACATGGCTGACCATGGCTCGAATCCCAGACCTGGTGGCTTGCTTTCTCGTTTTTCTTCTCTTTCTTTCTCTCTCTCTGGTGAGCACAAGTGCCCTATAGCAGATTAAAAAATAATAATTACAATAAGTAAAATAAATAATAATAGGAATAAAGATAATTAGAGAGGCTGGCAGGTGGCATGGTGGTTAAGGACACTGTACTCCCATATGGCTGACTGTGGTTTGAGTCCTAGACCTGGCAGCTTCTTTCTCACTTTTCCTCTCTCTCTTTTTCTCTCCCTCTGTCCCTGTCAGGTCAAATTAAAATTAATCAATAAATGAACAAAGTTAAGTAAGATAATTCTTTTTAAAGACGATAATTAGAAACCGTAAGAAGGGAGGCAAATTGTTTAGGATCATGTTGAAGATGGAAGACGGAGTGAGAATGAGAAAGCAGAGACGTCATCTGTTTCGTGTACTTTTTTTTTTTTTTTAGGTTTTTGCCACAGGGTGCATGTACTTGCCAGAGAGAAGAGAAAGAGAGAGAGAGGGAAAGTAAGAAATCCCTCCAGGCAGGATGGGCACACTGCAATCCCTTCTCCTTCATTCTCCTCTGGGCATGCACGTACACGCACTCAGCAAGAGTTTTAAGCAACTGCGTCTGGGACTCAAATCGCAGTCAACCACGTGGGAGTGCAGTGCCTTAACCGCCATGCCACCTGCTGGCCCCATGCACCTTCACTCCTATGCGGAAGTCTGTAGTCCAGCCCTCCTTTGGAAACGCAGCAGCCTGCACCGATGGACAGAGGCACAGATGGGCTTCCAGGGGGGCTGCGAAGCTTGGGCTCCAGGGACTCAGCTTGGCTGAACCAGGGTTCTCCACACGTCTTTGTCTGCATAGCCCCCAGAGTAGTTTTGAAAAGTGATGTGCCTCATCGTACGTTTTCAAGGTGACATCCAAAAAATTTTATGATAAGCTTAAACAGCTGCAAATGATACAATTTCTGGGATTTTGTGAATCTTGATAGTTGAAAGTAAAATCGTCACATCACTTTTTAAAGTTTCCAGTGAAACATAAACATGATACATTCTGTTATCCACTCATTCATAAGTATCTCAAAGCCCTGTTTATCACAGCCAAACATTTTGCATCGTTTCTTTTTCTTCTTGGAAACACTTACATCCATTTCCTCCTTAAAATTTTACCCTAATACAATTTTTTGTTTGTTTGAAAGTCTTTCATTGATCAAACTACTCTGTAACAAACAGTGGCACATAAATTACACTTTAAATAAATAAAAGTTTCCTGTGATCATAAAGCTTTTTGTTACACATTTCTCTTGGATTGAATTATCATTACAAATACGATTACTGTACAATTGAGCAAAGCAACATAATTACATTATGAGCTTTTAAAAGTAATTATTAATATGAGATTAAAGTAGTATTGGAAATGTATCTTTTAAAAAGAGAGGGCGATGCTGTCCTATGAGAGAACCAGGGTTCTCCTATGAGAGAGGTCTTTGGGACACCAGCATTTCAAGTGTCTCCTCGACTGGCATTCACACAGCGACAGATGGGCCGCAGCGCTGCCCCAGACTGCCGTCCAGCCGCTGTTCCGACTGAGTACATATGCACGCTAACGACCTGGAGACGGTCTACTAAGCCGTGTGCCGAGAGGACTGCTTGTACACCAGTTGGAAGATGCCCTCGACTACTCCAGACACTCTCCGTACCCACTTGGGAAACTGAACATGTGCTTGAGCCATTCACAGGATAGTCTGCATAAGCTATTCCACGTAGAGGCATAAGCGTGCCGCACTTCTAGCAGGTCGTAAGAGGAGAGTAGAGTGCGTTTATGGTGTTTCATCCAGAGGATAGTTACAGTGGATACCATCACCGATGTATCGTAAACAAATAGCAATGATATGCTACCTTATCTATTATAAAGGCTCTCAGTATCACTCCATCACAAGATCATTGTGGTTGGGACCAGCAGTTGCGTAATGGCTATGTCGCTGGACTCCCAGTTACTCAACCATGGTTCGAGTCCCGGACCCAGTGGCTTAAACTCATGCCGGGCACATGTGCGTGCATACCCACGATCCCGAGAGGAGAATGGAGGAGAAGGGATTGCGGCGTGGCCATCCCCCGGGGGGGGTGATTTCTTGCTTTCTGTCTCTCTGTCTCCTTCTGTCTTTCTGGCGAGTGCATGAGTCCTATATCAAAAACCTCTCAAACAAACAAATAACAACAAAAAAACCCCAAAAAAACAAAACCAACAAAACAAGATCATTGTGGTTACAAACTGCTCTTAGGAATTAGGATTGTTGGCTGACATTATGATTAGACTAGAAATCAATTCAATGAATCAGAACTCGAAAAATTCCTGGTCCCACATGGGTCACGTGTGGTGGTTGATTTGTACTGGTCTGCCAGTCGGCCTAGGCAGTACCCCACTAAGGTACGGACTTCCGAATCCTTGGCACTTGAAGTGGTTACACTGATTTCTTGATCGCATCCTGAGGACATGTGGGGCTGATGGGAGGTTCTGCTTCGGGAGCGATTCAGGGTCTGGTTAGGTGGTCCCCATCTTATAGTGCACCACCTGGGTTACGTGCAGGAGAAGAGACAAAGGACAGATGAAAGGTGCAGTGGGTCCTCATCACCTCCACCTGGAGGTGACATCTGTCACCGCTTAGTTACATTTGTCTAGTCAGAACTAGTCCAATGGTGTCCAAATGCAGGGTGTGCGAGAAGCACCCCTCTCTGCGTCTGTGTGCCCCAGAGAGGAGGAAAACAAAATATTATTAATTAAACTACAGTAGGGGTGGACATGGGTGGCACTTTATAAATGGCACTGGTTCATTTAGGGGGAAAATGATTACCCGAGGGTTGGTGATTAATTATAAAATAAAGATGCTATGCTCATTGCAAAAAAATGTTCAAGACTGAATGTGGGAAGGGCAAAGAAGTTGAGTCTTCTGTAGGAAAAGGCAAGAAGGGCGAACTTTGGGAGTGTGACATTTTGACCCAAGACTACTCCAGGAGGTAGAGCTGTGTGCAGGGCTGTGTGGGGAGACGTTGGAAGTGTCCTGCCATACCCAAAAGCAAGAAATCAGCCCCTGGGGTGATGGCCACACTGCAATTCCTTCTCCTTCATTCTCCTCTCGGGATCTGGGCCAACACGCACATGCGCCCAGTGTGAGGGGTGCCACAGGTCTGGTACTTGAACCGTGGTCTGCTGCATGAGAGTCCAGTGACGTAACCATTATGCCATCTGCGGGTCCTGGCTTTTTTTAAGTTTTTTTTTTTTTTTTTTTTTTTTTTGAGAGAGATTTTTGCTATAGGGGTGTGCACGCACCAGAAAGACAGAGAGAGGCAGAGACAGAAAGAAGAAATCTTCTCCTCCCTAATGCTGCAATCCCTTCTCCTCCATTCTCCTCTCGGGATCTTGGGCACGCACGCACACACGGCCAGCGTGAGTTTAAGCCTCCAGGTCTGGGACTGGAACCGTGGTCGACTGCAGGAGAGTCCAGTGACATGCCATTCCACCATCTGCTGGTCCCTGTCTAAGTTTTTATTCTAGGTGTTTTATGGAACATGGGCCTCACGGCCAACTGCAGAGTTGGTGATGATCAGCTGTAACGCCCTCATCCCCTGGTGCTTGGCCTAAGCGACAGCTTAGGTGAGGAAGTGAACTACTGGATTGCCAGGAAAGTCATGACCCATTTATCTATGTTTTCTATGCAAAAATGCATCGTGACTTTCCCGATGACCCGGCAGTACCAGATGTTAGCTATGGGCATGTGGGTTACAGTTCTGAGGATGCCAATATTTAGAATCGTTGCTCTCTGTGTAGCCTAGCTTCTGTTAGATTTGATACAGGGAGAGGTTTGCTATAGGCTGATCTAAGAACCCTCATAAAAAATCCTTAGAATTTACAACCATAACAGAGGATCACCTTTAAAAAGGTGATCTTTTTATGTCTAATGAAATGGCCATGCAAAGACAATCTGACCTATGCCAGACTAGGAACCAGAAATTTTCAAGGCTACACAGAACTCCCGTCTAACATGACTTCCAACCAATAGGAAAGCGAGCTGGAAATCAATGCCATGGATGTCTAGGAGGGATTCATGCAAAGTGACCACTCAGGAAAAAGTAATCCAGGCTGCAAATATGAACTGAGCTATCATTTATTATTTATCCAAAGGTGAGGAGAAGAAGCAGGGGTTGGAGGGAGAAGACATTGCAGATTAAATACCAGCTGATATGTGGGTGGAAAGGTGAAATCACCAAGAATTTTATGAACAGGAGGTCTGTGAATAGAATCAGAGAATTGGTAGGTAATTTCTGACAGCCACTCTGAGAACCATGCTCTGAAGATGACAGAGAACTTAGAATGTACTCAAAGGAGGGTTGATGCTGGTAAAACTGGCTGGAAGAGAAGGTTCTGGAAGGTCTGCCAGAGGTAACATTCTTCAGTCTCCTTTGAGAAAACATGTCTATCTACCATAAGTCCAGTGAACTCCTTTTGAGTTGGAAAGTAAAATGGTTAGGGAGGGGCCAGCAGGTGGTATGGTGGTTAAGGCACTAGATCCCATGTGGCTGACTCTGTGGTTCGAGTCTGGGTCCAGGCAGCTTGCAAAACATGCCAGGTGTGTGTGTGTGTGTGTGTGTGTGTGTGTGTGCCCAAAATCTAGAGAGGAGTCTGGCTAGAGGAGAAGGAATTTTGGCATGGCCAATCACCAGAGGAGGAGGTGATTTCTCACTTTTCCTCTCTCTCTCTCTCTCTCTCTCTCTCTCTCTCTCTCTCTCTCTCTGTCTCTCTCTCATGAGCGCATGTGCCCTATGGAAAGAACCAAAAGAAAAGAAAAAGTGGCTAGTGCGGTTTGGAATTAGAATAGGCTTTGGGGTTCAAAGCCAGGTCTACTCCGGGAACCAGCAGTTAGCGTAATGGCTATGTTGCTGGACTCCCACGTAGTCGACCGCGGTTCGTGTCCCGGACCTGGTGTCTTAAAACTCACTCCAGGCGCATGTGCGTGCGTGCCCAAGATCCCGAGAGGAGAATGGAGGAGAAGGGATTGCGGCGTGACCATCCCTCCTGGGCGGTGATTTCTCGCTTTCTGTCTCTAATGTCTCTCTCTGTCTTTCTGGCGAGCACACGTGCCCTATAGTGAAAATCTCTCCAAAAAAAAAAAAAAAAAAAAAAAAAGTCAGGTCTACTCCTAGTTAGCTGAGTCACCTTGAACATGTTACTTCACTTCTGTAAACATTCAGTTTCTCTAATTAAAAAACCAAGAGTAATGTTAGGCCTTTCTCCACCTAAGTCACGGTCCTGGTACAAGACATCACCCTGGATCCATTGAGCCCCAGATCCGGTGACGTGTCCTGGTCAGAGTGAAACAGTGGTGCACCTGTCGGCCACGAGTCGGGGAGCCAGCACCTCGAGAGCTGGGAGAGCCAGAGCGTGAATTCCCAGAGCCCCGGAAGGGAGCATGACTCTGCGAGGGTTTCGACTTCCAGCCTCCGAGACTGGACGGATGAATTCCCATGTTTTACACCACCCAGTTAGCGGCGACTTGTTAGAAAAGTCCTAAGAAATGAACACACGTGGAAACGATGTCCACTTTGCAATGGCCTTTGGGCACCTCAAAAAGTGGACACAAATTTGACGGGTCTAAGCCTCAACTGAAGAGTTCTCTCTTGGGAATGCAGGCCGCCCACGTGAACCACTCCTTCTCAAGGCTTTAACGAGTGAGTAAGAGTGTTGCTGGGGTCAGCAGGTGGCATGGTGGTTAAGGTCCTGGACTACCACATTGTTGACCATGGTTTGAGTCCTGGACCGGGTGGCTTGAAAATCACACTGGGTGCATGTGCGTGCACACCCAAAATCCCAGAGGAGAGTGGAGAAGGAGGGATTGCGACATGACTGTCCCTGGGGAAGCGATTTATCACTTCCCTTCTCTGTCTGTGTTGAGCACACATACTCTATCATAAAAGCCGAAAACAGGGGCCGGCAGGTGGCATGGTGGGTAAAGGTGCTGGACTCCCATATGAACAACCGCGGTTTGCGTGCTTTCTCTCTTTTCCTTTCTCTCTGTCTCTCTCTGATCAAACTGGAAAATAATAATAATAAATAAAGTTAAATAAAATAATTCTAAAAAAATTCCTGAAACGAAGAAAGATGATAATTACCAGGAATTCAACAAATGCATACTGAGGTGCATAGTGAGTGTCAAACATGGCTATTTACGCTCAGCTGTAGCAAAGCAAGCAACCTTGTAGAAGGTGGGTACCCACACCTCGACATCGGTTAGGAGCAGTGTGGGCTAAGGGACTGACTGTCGGTCCTGGCCCTCACCCCTGAGGAGCTGGGGAAGAAGCCAGGGAAGGCCGTTTCCTCCGCACCCGACGACGGATCTGAAGTTGCTGTAGATCCACAGAACCAGAGCATGGAAGGAAAGCTGGTGTGATGCGGGAGGGCGAGGCCAAAGTGCCACCCACAGGACAAATGGGGTCCCACTGGTCTCTTACGGCTTCCGACCCTGACTCCGAACCACACAGCTCGAACCGTTTTCCGCAGAGCAGGGCACTCGCTTAGCCCAGGACTCAGAGTAGCTGGAGGAGACCTGGCAGGAGCTGGCAGAGCTGTGGGTAGGCACACAGGGTGGGCGAGCAGATGGGTGCCGTGAGCACGTCCAGGCAGACCCTGTAGCCATGCACCCCCTTCCACGGCACACACGCGGCTGCACGCTTCGCCTTGCGAATGCTCCACAAATTCCCACTGCGGACAAGCCCGACCCGGAACCACACAGGGAAGGCACAGCTGGGACACTTGCTCTGACTAGCTAAGCTGCCCCAATGTGAAAGCACCCGGCAGGTGTCCCATTCTGGGGCCTCTGGGACAGAAAGGTCCCGCGTGGCCTTGCAGAGAGGAAAGAGGCCCCCGTGTGAAGGTATGTTGAAGCCAGGCCTCTGACTCACCTCTCCCGACTCTGGTTTGCCAGCCACGTCCCTGGCTTGGAAAGTCCACCCTCCGATAAGGCAATCCTGTGGGTTAGAGGTAAAAGCTTGAGACGCTCGCGGACGTTCACTGCTCCGGTCAGATGCACCCGTTGCCCTGATGCTCCTAGCTCCTGCCATCAGCAAGAGCAGCTGACTCAGTGAGCACCCGGCAGCACAGCAAGGAGACTGCAGGGCGTGTGGGCTTGGACACTGTTGGGCATCTCTGTTGGTGTGCGGTGCTCGGTGCTGAGGGGCTGGCAGGGTGTGGCTTGGATGGGAGATCTGTGGTCTCAGGCCAGGCAGTGGAGCCAGGGCCCCCTGAAGGTGTGGGTGTCTGGGGTGGAGAAGGAGCCTGCTCAGACGCGTGGCTCTGCAAGCCTTGGTCCAGACAGGCCACAGTGGCAGACGGACCGGTAGTCTCCCACCCAAAGGAAGTTACTGGCAATATTTCGGCGTGAACGCATTTTAGTCTTTTCTCTAGTTCAAGCATAAACCTGTCTTTGAAAGGAAGAATGGAATCCTACTGCGCCAGCAGGTGGCATGGTGGTTAAGGCACTGAATCCCACATGGCTGACTCCATGGTTCAAGTCCCAGACCTGGTGAAATGAAAAGCACTGGGCCCGTGCATGCCTGAACTCCTGGAAGGAGAATGGTGTGGCCATCCTGCTTTGATTCTGCTTTCTCACCCTCCTCTCTCTCACTGGTGAGCTCATGCATCCTATGGAAAAAAAAGTACCCTACTCTATATGATATTTTGTAACCTGTTTTCTTTCCCTGTGCAGTCTTCTTCCATCCACATTCTCCCTTGATACCATTCTCGTCTGTGTCTGCGCAGGGTTTCCCGTCAGTGCAGTGATCTCTGCAGTGGTTAGGAGCACAGCCTCTGTGCTGGGTTGGAATCCCAGGTCTTCCCACAGTCTCTGCTATGAAAACACAGGCCAGTGACTGACTGCACTTCCCTGTGCGTAAGCTTCCTCCCTGTGAACTGGACTCTCCAGGTCCAGCCCTTCCTTCGGGGGACGTGCCGTGACATTTGTGAGCACTGCACCTCACCTCCCAGCGCGTTCACTGAGTATTTCGATTGGTTCCAAGTGTTTCACTCTTAGAATACCCTGTCATTAGCAAGCTCAGGGCACTCTTCATTGCTTCCGAGGGAAATTCTGGTGATCACATCGAGGAACCTCATCCAGAGGGGCCACGCTTCCAACCTGCAGCGCCCGCCCGCATGTGGGCACTCTGCAGAGAGGGTGGCCTGGGGGAGCTCCGTGGGGGGAGAGAAGGAGAGGGCCTGTCACTGGGGTCAGGTCATTCAAGGACAGAGACAGCCCGCCGCTGCTGTCCCCCACCCCCTACCGCAGAGTTCAGAGGGGTCTCCGTCTGTCTGGCCGAGACGTCGTTACCTCAGCAGAGCACCCAGGGCTGTGCTCCGAAGTTAGAAGCCAGGATGGGGGCACACATGGCAAGGCCAACTATTTAGAAAATACCTTTTTCTGGAAAGGAAAGAACACATCTCACAGCTGGAACGAGAAGTGACAAATGAAACTAAAGAAGCGTGAAGGTAATATTTGCTCGCTGGATTTACACGGCCTACCTTCAGAAAAGCTGGTCTAGAGACCCAGCACGTGACCCCGAACACACAGACTGCTCTCAGTGATCCGGCTCCCGGTGAGGCGTCTGCAGGACATTTGCCATCGTCTTCTCTCATTTTCAACTCTTTACGTCCCTGCAGCCCCAGCCCCAGCAGCGCACCCAGGGGAACCTCACAAGAGGGAGTTCCGACGTAGCTAAGGACACGGGTGGCCTCGGTACTCCTGGCCGAGTCCGGGCCACAGTTTCCCCCCGGGCGACCCTGGATATGTAACTCTCTAGGCCTCAGCTCTCACACCTGAGATGGGGATGATAAGAATAACCCTACCGCAGAGTTGCCACGGGGGCTGAATGAGAGAATGTCTGCGAAGTACCTATCATGGTGCTTGGCAGGGAGCACCTGGCAGCGTGAGCTGTGATTCTCACTCCTGTACTGCAGTGAGTGAATGGGACGCAAACCATTTGCTGTTAAACAATCAGCTACAGGGGCCGGCAGGTGGAGTGGTGGATAAGGGCGCTGGATTCCCACATGGCCGACCATGGTTTGAGTCCCAGACCTGGTGGCTTGCTTTCTCACTTTCCCTTTCTCTCTCTGTCTCTGTCTGGTCAAATTAAAAAATAATAATAACAAATGGAATTGAATAAATAATTCTTAAAAAAAAGATTTAAAAAACCAATCAGCTACATCGGGCTCTGGAATGTATGCCTATAATGGAAAATGAAGTAAATGGAAAATATTTGGTTTTGTGTCATTTGTGATTTTCTGTATTAGGTTAGAAGTTGAGTATTGTTGATGGGAAATAATCAACTCTGTAAAAATAATTATTGAAGCAGTTTATTTCTAAGCTGAATACGAGTGACCTAAGCCAGAGAGGAGGCAAAACATGGCTTTCTCTCTGGGTGAGCGGGTACGGGGGTCCCTTTTTTTCTGATTTTTGAGAGCAAGGAACAGAGTTTGGAATTTAGTGGAAACCTTTTCCAGTGGTCTGGCCCAAAGAGGCAGGACATGTGGAAGCGGGGGCTCGTAGGTTATAGATGGGTTCCACAGCTTTTGCGGTAGTGACTGGAAAGGAAGGGTGCTGAGGTCACAGAGGAGTGCACTTTAACAGCGGTGAGGGGGTTAATGTACATCAGAGACTCCAGGACTATGCCAGGGCAGGGCGGAGGAAGAGCCCTGTTACCAATGGGCCAAAATGGTCCATCAACATCTGTGGGCATCTAAGGTACTGGGAAAATAGGAAAGTGCAGTCAGACTTCCGTCCACAGGCATCTGTGTGCACTGGGGAGTAAACAGCCTTCACGAGGTTGACAGTTTAGGGGGCTACAGACAATACACAGCACAACTCAGGAAGAAGGACCTTGTGGAGTATGCTAGCCAGGGACCCCGCGCCATATAAACGCCAGGTAGTGGGTCAGGGTGAGTGCCCTTGAGAAGGTGAGAGGTGAGCAAAGCCTTGGAGGAGTGGGAGTCTGCCAAGTGGGTGCCTGGGGAGGAGTGTGCGGGGCCGAGGGCTCGAGGTGTATGTGGCGTGGGGTGACCATTCCCGGAGTGTTCGGGAGCAGCCGGGAGGCTGGTGGCCCAGAGCGGTGGGGGTGGGGGGTAGGACAGTAGGAGACAAGGAAAAAGGTGCACCGCACGGACCTTTGCTCTGCCTAGGCAAAATGGGGGCCAAGGAGCAGAGTGCTGGGGTCCACACGCGAAGCGCCTCGCTCCCGCTGTGGTCCGGAGAAAATGCCCAAGGACAGGAAGGAGGGGAGCTGATGGAGCCAGGAGGCCAGGAGCAAGCCCCTACAGAAGCCCAGGGGAAGGCCGAGGCTCCCACTGGGGGAGGTGGTGGAGGAGGAATGAAAAATGGTCAGGAGGGGCCAGCAGGTGGAGTGGTGTTTACCCGCTGGACTCCCACGTGGGCGATTGTAATTCAAGCCCTGGACCTGCAAATTGAAAATGACTGGGCACGTGTGCATGTGTGCTCAGAATCCCGGGAGGAGACTGGAGAAGACGGAATTGCAGCATGGGTGTGTGTGTGTGTGTGTGTGTGTGTGTGTGTGTGAGAGAGAGAGAGAGAGAGAGAGAGAGAGAGAGAGAGAGGGCGCCTCACTTTCCCTCTGTTGCGCTCCAGCAAGTGCATGTACCCTAAGGCAAAAATTTAAAAAAAAAAAAAAAAATCGTCAGGCTCTGGCCTCCCTGAGGGCCAGGCAGCTGGATTTCTGGATGGGGCAGGGGTGGAATGACAAGAGAAGGGTGTTGAGAATGACAGCAGGTTTCCTACGATCAGCCGATCAGCCGCAAGGATGGGAGATGAGGAACTCCCATCAAGCGTGGCAGAAGGCTGGGTGAGGAGCAGGTCCTGCAGAGAAGAGGAATTCAGCGTTTGGATCCACTGGGTTTGAAACGTCTGCTAGAGACACTGCGTTGGCTGCAGTCTGGAATTCAGGAGGCTGGTCTGGGCTGGAGACACACGCTTGATACAGACAGTTGCTTACAGCCAGGGGATGGATCTTCGGAGGACGAGCGTGGCCGGGGAGCCGAAGAGGTCTAAGGGCAGCATGGACAGCGTTTACCCGGAGTGAGTAGCAGGGTCCCAGCAGGAGCCACGGAGCGCCACCGTCGGGGAGCCCGGCCTGCAGGGGGCGCTGGAAGCGGCCGCGGCCGCGGCCAGCCTGGGAGAGCAGCGCTTGTTTCTGGGAAGGAAGGCGCTCACCAGGCTCCCGGCGGAGTGGCGGCGAGAGCCGAGAGCGGTAGGTGAGGCTACCCTGGAGGAACACGTGCTCGGCCCCCTCCGAGGGACGAGGCACGGGCTGGGAATCCGCTCCATCTGGTACCGCGGTCTGGCTGCGGAGCTCCGCCCCTGGGCGCTTTCTCTCCGCGCCTCCCCTCTTCCCTCGCCTCTGTCACTTCGACAACCGCTCTGATTGTTAATCGATCCCACAGAATCACGGATCACGGCTCATTTTGCCGTTTTGTTCAGTGCCCCCTCTGACGAGAGACTCTGGTAGTTGGGCAAATTGTCCCCTCCTCGGGATTCCGCGCGCAGAGGCCTCGCCGGCGTGGCGGGCTCGCAGGGACAGCAGCCGCGGCCGCGCTGGAGCTCCAGGGCAGGGGGCGCAGGCCGTCCGGGGGCGTGTCCGCACAGCCCGCGCCCCGAGGCCCCGGCGCGGCCTCCCCGGGCTCCCGCGGCCCTCCCGCCGCCCCTGGCCGGGGCTCGCTCCCCTTGACGTCATGCGGGCAGAGGGCTTCCTCCCGCCGCGCGGCCGCTGGCGAGCGCTGCCCAAGTTCGGGCTCCAGCGGCCGCCGCGTGCGCCCCGCGCCGTGCGCCCGGCTCCCTGCGCGCCGCCGCCGCCGCCACATCTGGAAGCGTTCAGCGCGTCTGCTCCAGCGCGCCGGGCGGGCGGGCAGGGGAGGGCGCGGCGCGGCGGGCTGGGCTGGGCTGGGCTGGGCTGGGCCGGGCTGGGAGGGCGAGCGCGGCGCTCTCGCTCTCGCGCGCCCGGTGTCTCCCTCTCCCTGCCTCTGCAGAAACAGCTCCCTGCCAGATCGGCGCTCGGCGCGGCGCGGCGCGGCGGCTCCTCCTGCCCTTGCCTCCGGAGTTGGTGGCTCTTTTGACCGAGACAAGCCGAGAAGGGACAGCGGGGGGACTCTCCGAAAGCGGCAGACACGTCCCCGCCGGCCCGGCGCCCCGCGCCCCCGGCTCGGGGGTCCGCCGCGCCCTCGCCCGCTCTCCGCCTCCCCGCGCCCTGCCTCTCCGATTTATTTTTCCGAACGGTGTGGCCGCCAGAGGTGCGGTGCTAAATTCTTGGAGGGGCCCGGATGTACCGAGGATGCATTACAGTTCCATTACGGGAGGCAGCAGCGGGCAGGAGCCGCTTCTGGTGTTTGATGCCATAATGGGGATCAGGTAATCGTCCAGAGCGAGGAGATCCTGCGGACCCACGGCTGCTCGGCTTTGCGCGGCAGCCGCCGGCCTCGGAGGCGCAGGGACTCGTCCAGACCGCTGGCGGCTTTCTCCATTTCTTCCCCTTTGTGGCTTCTTCTCCTTTTAAAGCAATTTGGCCAATGGTCAATGAGAATACGAGGATGTATATTCCAGAGGAAAACCACCAAGGTAAGGCTGGACCGCCGCCCGCCGGGCTCCCGCGGGTCCCCGCGCCGTCCCCGCCCGCGGCCCCGGGCGGCTGCGTCCACGAGGGACCCGGGCCCGAGCGCCGCTCGAGCCGGAGCGGAAAATTCCCGCCCCTCCCCCGGCCCCGTTCTCCCGAGCATGTGTTTCCTATGAAATTCCAGGCGAGGGGGAAAAGTTCCCCAAGTGGCGGCTGCCGCCTCGCCTCCCCGCGTTCGCCTCGGACGCCCGACGCCGGGCCGGCCGCGCGGGGGAGGGGGCGCCGGCGCCGGCCAGCCCCGCTTCAGGCCCGCGCCCCCCGCGCCCCTGCCGGGGCAGCGCGCTCCAGGGGCGGGTGGGGGCGGTGCAGGCGTGAGGCTCGCCCCCTCCTCGCCCGCGCCCGCGCCTCTGCGGCCCGGCTCCCTCCTCCTCGCTCACCTACACCCGCCCGCCTCTCCTCGGCCATTGACCCCAGCGCGCCCACGCCCGAGTGCTCTTGGTCGCACCCACATGTGGGCTAGCGCCTGAGGCCGCAGGCGTTGGGGTTCGGGCCCTGTGTGGGCTCTGCGCCCCCCTGTTTGAGGGAGTCACGAAAGGGCGTGACTGGCTCACGCGGCCCCACGCTACTGCCCGGCGTTGGCAGCATCTCCCTCCCTGGCATCAAGTGGCACAGCTCCCCCTGTGATGGCGAGAGGCATCCAGGTAACTCCCCACTTCCTGGAAACTTTGTCCCCCCAGCCCCAGGATGAACCAGCTGGCATTTTGACATCGCTCCGCAGGCAGCTAAGGCAGCGAGGGCAGGGGGTCCGCTGGGTGGCTGGCCGCCCCAGCCGCATCTTCTGCCCTGGCTTTCTATCTCCTTGGGTGTAGTCTCTCTTTTCTCTCCCAGTGACTTCTCCAAGCCTCTCTGCTGCCACCCTCGGCTGTTGGTCTCTGTTTCTTCGGGTGCCTCAAGTGATACTCTGAACCCGCCTGGTGCAGGTCCCTCTGTCCGGCCTCCTCTCTCCCTTTCCCCCCTCGCCAACATTTGGGGTCAGGATCGTTCCCATCAGAGCCAGAAGCTGCCCACCAGCTTGCCTGCCTGGCCTGCTCCCCCAGGTTGCTCTTGGGGCCAGTTGTCTCTGCTTTCCAGCCTGGGTGCAAGGGGGGAGTTTGGCCTCCTTTGGAAGACAGGATCTGGTCAAAGGTCAGGGTTCCAGGGTGAGCCAGGCTTCCAGGGCAGAAGAGCAGCTGTGGACCTGGCTCTCTGGACCTGGTGTCCCTAGCCCTCACCTGGTCCCCTTCCCCTCTGCAAGCTGACCAGGAGGGGGAATGAACACACACAGCTGACTTCTGAAGAGCTGGTGGGTTTCCACCCTCCAGCTTCTCCGAGACCATGGCTTTACCCACCCGCGTCTGAGCACCTTCAGAGGAGGGCTTGGTGCCATCCCAGCCGTTACCCCGGGCCAGGGTGCTGTGGACTAACAGTTCTTCACACCACGCCACCTCGCATAGTTCACAGGGTCTCCTCTTAGCGCAGCCACGCCGCTTCTGAGCCGCTTTCTTACTCTGGCTCTTCTCTTTTGTCCCTCAGCACTCTCCTCCCCATGCAGGGAGCAGACGTTAAGTAGCAGTGCCAACCCCGCAGGTAGACGGGGGCCGGGAGCTGGGAGCGGGGCCCAGCTCCACCTTTGAGCACCAGGCCAGCACACACTATGGCAACCTGAATCCCAGTGTGCTCCCTTGGAGCTGCAGTGGTTATATAATTCACAGAAGCAGTTTGCCTCCCTTCCCAGACGCAGTTCTCAAGTGAAAGAGCGCCTGGGGTCCTTGTCCCCTCTACTCCCCACCCTTTTCCTGGTTGGTTGGCATTGCCCGGGTATTTCAGGGTGGAGGGGAGGGGGCGGCAGACGTGTGGAGGGCGAGCCTGGGAGAGCATGACTATTTCCATGGGAGAGGTTGCTGTGCTTCACTGACGGCGATGATGAAATGTCACTGGGGGCTAGGCTTTCAGGAGCAGAGAGAGAGAAGCCCAGTGAGGCCCTCAGATGGTTGATGGTGACGGACCCAGAGCGCAGAACCAGGAAAGTTGCCAGTGGCTGGGGCCGTGTGCGCCTCTCTCTCGACACGGGCATGGGCACGTCAGCCTTGCTCTCCCAGCTTTTCAGTGTTGTGCGTGTGCATTTCCAGGGCCAGACTTTGGAGACAGGTCAGTGCGCAGGAACAGCATGGAAGTTCATGGCAGGACTGGCCGTGACCTGAGTTTCAGGCTCGGGGGGTGCACAGGGAGCCTTGCCTCACCACAGTGCCCTGTCTGCTGGTCTCGTGCCAGCCTCCCACTTTTCTGAGCGGATCTTCCACTGCAGGCTCCAGTTAGCAAATGAGTTTCTTAATAGTCAACCATTTAACGAGTAAGGCATTAGAGTGTCCCTTATCTGCTGGAGACCAGGCGGAGGGAGCAGTGTGTGTTCTAGGAGTGGGAGACCCCCTGTACCTTCCTTTGACCTGGTTGGCAATACTGCCAGCATGAAATATCCTAATGGTGACCTCCGTCCGCTGTCCGCATTGATGGCCAGAGAGCAGTGCTGCCTGCCCCTCCTGTGCAGGTCAGAGCGGGGCCTGAGCTGGAGGGGGAGGGGAGAGCTCTTGGAGTTGGAAATACTGTTCCTAGTACCACTCAGGTCCTTTTCAGTGTATTAGAATGACATAATGAATATGTTTAAGAGAATCAATTATGCATTGTTTCCATGGAGCGCATGCAACAGTATTTAAATATGTGCTGTACACACACCGAATAAGGAAAAGCTATTTCAAGCAGATTACACAAGAGCCTAAGTTCACTTCATGGACCCGGAGTGTTGCCGAGAGAAACACTGATCCTGCAGTCCCCTGAGACTGTGTGGACACGTCCCCTGCTGCTCGGTGGAGACTGGTTCCCTACAGGTAGAGGCACACATAAGGGACTGTGCAGAGGAAATGGCAGCCATGCTCCCTGGGGCCGTCTCAGTCGTGGTGACGACGTCAGACTTCAGTTCTTCCTGCTGAAAGCTGCTGTGGTGACTTACGGGAACCAGACCTACCTAAGGGGCTCGAGGAGCTTAGCGAGTGGAGTGGAGGCTTTGAGGCCCTCCTGCTCTTGGGAGCCCTGTCTCTGGCTACAGGTCCTGGCTCCTTCCAGGGCCTGAGTGCCTGCCTGTGGGAAGGAATGCGTGCAGACCTGGCCAGACCAGCAGTGGCTGTGGCTTCTGCCTCTTCCAGTAGGTGGCACTACAGGGCTTAGGAGTTTGGAAAGGGGCTCCTGGGTCCCCTGGAGAAGAAAGCAGTTGGGGGAGTTGGGAGAGTTCTCTGTCTGTCCTCAGGCCCACATCCCCTCGGGGAAGAGACCCGAGACCCGTGTGTGTTCACATCACCGCACACGACACAGGCCTTCCCGTGTCCTCTCGTGCCCTTCCACCTGTGGGGTTTCTCCCGCTCCGACCTCAGACTTCTCAGTACTCCCCACACAGACAGCACCCTGCGGAGCCTTGAGAGGGGCTGGGTGGCCAGCGGAACTCCATCTGGCCATAGTGAATTTCTCCCCAGTTCGTCATGCGGCCTAGGAGCCAGAGGGCCCGCAGTTCCCATACCCCATGGACATAGGCTCCCCGAAACGTGGAACCAGGAAGACGGTTCCCTCCTGGGTTACCAGGCTTCTCAGCTCAAAGGCAAGAAGACAGTTTTTTAAACTTTGTTAAGAAAAGACCCCCATAAAAACAAATGGGTCTACGTCCCAGCAGCTCTGTCTATGGGGCTGCCGGGTCTCCTGCCAAGCATCGGCAGAAAAGCTCCAGTCTTGGCTCGGAGGCAGCCAGCTTCGCTCTGGTTTTCCGGGTTTCCGATCCTGGAGCTTGCTCTCTTATCCCTTTCTTCGCTTGGTTTCTTCATGGGGCAGATTCCATGCGGGCTGAGAAACCCTCGTCTGGGTAGGCAGGGGTGAGCTTGGCAGCAGGCTCTTCCCTTCCTGCTGGGTGTGACCCCGCGTGCCAGCGTGAGCCACAGGTCGCCGGCCTGTCCTAGCTCTTGCCAGGACTCTGAGACCAGTGCTCAGCCCTCAGTTCAGGAGACGTGTTATGTCCCTGCATGGACTGAAAGAAAGCCGGGAGCTGTTTCGGGAAACACCTAGAGACTTAGTCAGGAGACCAGTCTGTCACTGGAATCGGTGTTGGCTGAGTTGATGTTGGCCACCGTGGGGAGAGCAGGAGATTGACTCAATAAAGGCAGGGGAATTGTTTTTGCAAAATATCAGGTGCTAAATATTTAACAACGGAAGTGCTAAACATTCTGATAATGAAACAACACTCCGAGCTGAGGCTGTCATTATGAAAATAATTTGGTAAACACCTGTTTACAGGTACCTCAAGGTTAGACATTGGATAAAGGAGTACAAATGACAGGATCCCTCTGGAAAAACGGGGTGTGCTCAGTGTTTCAAAGCCAGGTGTGTGGACTTCAGCGGAGCGCCTTGCAGAAGCAGCAAAATGGAGGGTGAATCAGCGGGTGCTGTCGCGTAGGCCTTAAACCCGGGTCTTTCCGTGTTTCCCCTCCGAGAGGGGTGCGCATTTGCTCAAGGCTGGCCTTGGCCGGCCCGGGGCTGACACAGGCCTGGCGTGTTCCTCGCTGCTGTGGCTCAGGAGTGCTCGGAGGCAAGATGGGGGTGGAGCTGGCTCTCCGTTGCCCCTTCCCCTGCCCAGTGCCTGTGAGGGGGAGCTCTGGGAGCCCCTGACGTCCTGGAGAGCCCGGCTTCGGTTGTAGCCGTGGGTATTATGTAGGTGGGATCCCAGCTGGGACAGTGGGCGTCCAGGGTGACCAATGGAGAGGAGGGTGGTGGAATGGTCAGTGCTTTGGAGAGCTGGGGTTGCAGAGATAGAGGCAATAGGAAGAGGCCCAGCTGGCTGGAGTGTTGTGGGGGAATGCCCTCGGGAAACAAGGTTATAGGCCATTGGGGTGCTCGGTTACTGCTGGTAGAACTGAACCGTCGATACATTTAAGTAGGGATTAAGGGACTTTAAAGAGAGAAGTTTGGGTGTCTTGGAGCTCAGGAATCAAACACAGGTTGAAAATAGGCCCTTATGGGGCCAGCCGGTGGTGTTGCGGTTAAGGCACTGGACTTAACCAGTGGTTGACCATAGTTCAAGCCCCACACCTTGAAAAATCATGCCAGGTGTGTGTGTGTGCATGCACCAAATTCCAGGAGGAGAATGGAGGCAAAGGGATTGCGGCATGGCCATCCCCCGAATCGTGATTTCTCACTTTTCCTCTCTCTGGTCTTTCTCTGTCAAGGGCATGTGCCCTGTGACAAAAATGTAAAGAAAAAAAAAAAGCCTTACTTCCCCAGAGGCCAAGGGGACTGAAGGGATATTCTGGCTTTGAACAGAGGATTGAGAAAAGAAGGGCTACACAGCCCCACAACGTGGTACCCTCCGTGACTCGCCTTCAGTGTGAAGTGGCCATCTTGTGCAGCACTGTGCGTGTGTGTGCAGAGATTTCCGACTCACGTGCTTTGAAGGTGGAATGTACGTGGATGTAGAATCTATGTGACATGTACGTAATACACTCTCTGTGGGAATTTGCTTCTATGATTAGAATATTTTATGGGTAAAGGGGCCTGAGGGACAAGCTCCATTTCCATCTGAGAAAACAGAGGTCACTGCGGGGCCAGTAGGTGGTATGGTGGCTAGGGCAGCTGGATTCCACATGACCAATTCCACGATTCAAGTCCCAGGCCAGGTGGCTTGAAAAGCACGTCGGTTGTGTGTGCATGATGACCAAAATTGCGACAGGAGAATGGAGAAGGGATTGTGGTGTGGCCATCCTCCCTGGAAGGGGGGGGGGGGGATTTCTCACTCTCTTTCTCTCTGTGTCTCTTTCTCTGTTCCTCTCTGGCAAGTGCACATGCCCTGTGGCAAAAATCTAAAAATAAAAACAGGTCACTACTGCAGGATGTGACTAGAAACAAAAGCCTTCTCGTGACCACCCTGGGGTGTGCTGAACCCGCCCACAGAGCACTGGTGGTGTTTCTGGAGTGGCTAACAAGCACAGGGAAACACATATCAAAACCCAATCAGATCATCCCCTCACTCCTGTTAGAATGGCTGCTCCGAGAGACAAAAGGTGACAGGTGACGAGGATGTGGAGACAGGGGACCCGTGCATACTGTTGGTGGGAATGGAAATTAGGACAGCCATTATGGAAAATAGGATGGCAGTTCCTCAGACACTTAAAAAATTAAACCAGCAATCCCACTATGGGGTATATACCCAAAGCAACGGAAATCCGTGTTGTCAAGGTGTCTGCCCTAGTTTATTACAATAAAGTGCACAGTAACCAAGATGTGGAAACAACCAGAGTACCCATCAGCAGGCGGATGGATAAAAAAAACATGACTCATGCTCCAACTTGCATGTCCACACACACGATGGAATACTATTCGGCTATTAAAAAGAATGAGATCTGGGGTCAGCAGGTGGCCTGGTGGTTAAGCTGCTGAATTCCCATGTAGTTAGCCACAGTTAGAGTCCTGGACTTGGCAGCTTGAAAATCATGCCAGGCAAGGGCCAGCAGGTAGAGTGGTGATTGAGGCACTGGACTCCCATGTGGGTGACCATGGTTCAGATCCTGGTCCTAGTGGCTTGCTTTCTCACTTTCTCTCTCTCTCTCTCTCTCTCTGTCTCTCTGGTCAAATTAAAAATAAACAAATAAATTTAAAAAATTATTTGAAAAAGAATTATGTATTTAATTTTATTTATTCATTGATTTATTTTAATTTGACCAGACACACACACACACAGAAGGAGAGAGAGAGAAAGAAGGCGAAAGCCACCAGGTCCGGGACTCAGACCGTGGTTGGCTATGCAAGAGTGTCCAGCACCTTAACCACCACACCATCTGCTCGTCCCCTAAAGGTTATTTTTGGAAAAAAGAAAAGAAAATCACATCAGGTACCTGTGTATGCATACCCAAAATCCCAAGAGGAGAATGGAGAAGAAGGCATTACTGCGTGGCCATCCCCCCAGAGGTGATTTCTCTTTCCCTCTCACTGTCTCTGTCTCTCTCCTGCCAGTGCATGTGCCCTATGGGAAAAATCTAAAAAGAGAGAGAGAGAGAGAAATCTTATTGGAAGGAATGAGCCGGGAGGACATGGGCAGTGAAATAACCCAGGCAGGAAAAGAGAAATACCATGTTTCTTACTCATATGTGGGTACTGAAAATGCTGGCCTCCTTGAAGTAGAGAGTAGGATAATGATTACTAGAGCGTAGCAAGTGCAGAGGGAAGAGGAAAGTGTTAGTTAGTGGGTACAGAATTATTTTTTGAGAGGGCACATGTTCTGGTGTCCTGGATATAGCAGGGCAACTGTAGTTAACGATAATTTATTATGTGTGTCCGAATAGCAAGAAGAGAGAACTTTGAACGTTTCCAACACAAAGTAATGACAAGCGTTTGAGATGATGGATATGCTAATTAGCCTGATTTGATCATCGCACATGGTATTGATGTACTGAAAAGTCACACTGTACCCCATAAATATGTGCAGTGATTATGTGTCAATTAGAAGAAGTCGTAAGTGGGAAAAGAAAATGGATATTTATAGTTTCTACTATGCTGTTTTTAAGTCTACTATGTCTAGAATTTTGTGTCCCGTGCCACAATACGATATATATACTTTTAAAAATAAACATTGCAAGTAAAAATTTGACAAGAGAAGTTGCTTAATAAACCTCTCCACCACTCCCTCTTGCTCTTCCGTCGGCTGCACCTCTGTCCTGCCTTGAAACGTTTCTGAGACATTAGATTTAGGTATAGACTTGGGAGAGTGGAGTAGGAGTCATTGGGAAGGTTTAAAAATGATTTTTTAGGCCAACTGGTGGTATGGGGTTTTTAAAATAATTTTTAATTTAATTTATTATTATTACTTGTTTAGTCTGACCAGATTGAGATGGAGAGAGAGAAAGGGCAAGTGAGAAAGCAAGCTGCCGGGTCTGGGACTCAAACTGTGGTCAGCCATGTGGAAATCCAGTGCCTTCACTACCACATCACTCGGTGGAGTGAAGTTTAAGGCAGCTGGATCCCGTATGACTAACTGCATGGTTTGTCACAGACCCAATGGCTTAAAAATCATGCTTGTCATGTGTATTTGCAAAATCCCAAGAGGAGAATGGAGGAGAAGGGATTGTGGCATGACTGTCCCCCCATGGGAGATGATTTCTCACTTTTCCTCTCTTTCTCTGTGTCTCTCTCTGGTGAGTACATGTGCCCTATAGCAAAAACAAAAACAAAATTAGAAAACAAATTTTAGACTGTAGAGTAATAGCTCATGTATGTTCACATGAAACTGCTGCCAAATGGAGATCACTGTCTTGTCTGCAGACAGATATGCCTCTAAGCCTTTTTATTTTTCCTTTTTTTTTTTTTGGAGAGATTTTTGCTATAGGGTGCATGTGCTTGCTGGGAGACAGAGACACAGAAAGTGAGTAATCACCTCCTCTCAGGATTTTGGGCATGCACGCACACGTGCCCGGTGTGTTTAAAGCCACCGGGTCTGGGACTCGAACCTGGTTGACTACATGGGAGTCCAGTGATGTAACCATTACACCCTCTGCTGTTCCCAGCCTTTTTAACTTGCTTCCTTTCTGCCCCATCCCAGCCTGTTCCATCCCTTTCAGGAGCGTGGCAGTAAGGGGCCAGGCCACGCTGCAGTCCTTACTGTAGAGTTGTCAGGCGTCCTCGAAGGCTGGCCAGCTTACTGAGGTCAGGGCATGGAGATACGGATGTGCTCCAGGCTAGAAACCTCAGGGATGTTTTGTACCGCTGGCCAGGGGACCGGTTGCATGGATTCCACCTCACCTGGGGTACAAGCGCTTCTCCCCACTCCCTACCAGGATTGGCGTGGGGACCCGTCCTCGTTCCTGGGAGTGGCACTTCAGGTTCGGCACGTGGGGGAGAGTTCTCCAGGACCAGCCCCTGACGTCCGCTCTTCCTGGGCATGCTCAGAGGCTGGCCGCTGGACATCGCGCGTCATGTCCGAGGCACCCGCCGGCCTCTGAGGCTGACCGGGTCTAGCTCTCAGCCAGACTCAGCTTGGAGGGCGGCCTTGGAGCTCCCCGGAGGAAGCCCCCGTCAGAACACAGCCTTGCGATAATTTCATGAGATATGCAGTCTGCCAGTTTGCCAACAGGGGTTTCTTTTCACACACTCGGCTATACTCGGTGTTGCTCGCTTGAACCTAGCTAAAAGGAAAATGAAATCGTCTTGTCTCTGTCCTTTAGAGAACCAGGCCAAAATCCAGACTGTAAATGAATGTTCTTGCCCGCATTGCCTGTGGGCAGAAATGTTGACGTGATTACTCAATTAAGCTCTATTTACTTTCTAGCCATTGTGTCATGTTTGGTCATTTATATATCTGTTTTTTTTTTTTTTTTCTTCCAAAATAATCCACGTTGGGCTGGAACCTTTCAAAGATGTTAGCTAGCAAACATAACAAAATAAATAGCTAAATCAAAAGAACCGAGGCTGGGACTGGAGCGGACCCGAGTCCCATTCCTCGACCTGCTCTCCCTCTGAGAGCTTGTGGGCACCGATCCCTGTTGTCACCTGTTCTAAAGCAGGTGACACCCTGAGCCAGCCCGCTTTCTAGAGTGCTGTGAGCACCGAATGGGAGGACGGGGGCCGTTGCTGTGCAAATACCCGTCATTCTCCATCAGAGAACGGGGCACCCAGAGATTGGAAAAACAACACCAGAAACTTTCACAGCATTTCAAACCACTTTGTAGGTGTTGCGGAAGGGCTGATGTTAGCCGGAAACTTAAAGAGGAAGATGTGAAAACAAAGAGAAACCAGGCTCCGAGCTGGTCTGGCTGGTAGCAGGGTCATCGAGGCGGAGTGAAAACATCAGTCATCATGTCCTGGTTTTGACGTAGGGTCTCGTGGTTTTCTCGACAGCTGTCTACCAAGCTGGGGCTGGTGGGACTCTGGCAGTGCGGGGACACGTAGGCCCCTGTTTCCAGCCAGAGGTCAGGACCTGGGGTGCAGGTGCCTGTGCAGCTGTCCATCTGCCATGCTGCCACTTTCTCGTGGCCATGACACATGGCCCCCTCCAGCCTGAGGCCCGGAGGTAAACTGGCCGCAGTCCTCTGATAGGCCAGGAATCTGGGACAGCCAGTGAGAGCCGGACACCGCCTGGCCGTCGCCGGTGCCCTCAGTTTCCAGTGAGACTCCCCAGATCCCAACACCGTCCCGGCACTGAAGGACAGAGGGTCTGAGGAAGAAAACTTGGCTGTAAGAGTAAACCTTGCCTTTGAGGGGAGAAGTTACTTGTTAATAGCAGAAGTGCTAGAGGTGTGTAGATGGGGAACGGTACCGCATAGCGTCTTCAAATGCTTGCCCAAAATAGGGGAGGCTTTAATACCAATGTGAGTGGCCGGGTGAGCCTTAGTCTCTCAACACAGAAATAACCTCATCATCAAAAACCAGGCTGGGCCATCTTGCAAGCTGTGATATACAGTGACTGAATACATTAAAAAACCATGCTGGGCAACTTTTGCATTTCGGTGTGCACTTCCTTCCACCAGCCTCTGGTCCTACGACCTATGGAGCCACGCGTGTTTGATTTTTATTATGTATTTATTTTAGACAAGGTCTGGCTATGTCAAGGTTCTCCTGTCTCAGCCTCCTGAGTAGCTGGGACTACAGGTGTACCCCACAGGGTTTGTCTTTTAGGGTGGGCCGGGAATCAAACCCAGGCTTCCCATGTGGCTTCAGCCTGCCAAGAAGCAGCGTCTAGTGCATGTGACCGTGGCTAGACCTGCTTTTATTTTTGTTTAAAGAACAAACCTATCTCGAGCGTCACATCTACCTCGTTCTACTTTTAGGATGGGCAGGGGCAACCTATGCCGCGCGGAATGCGCAGTGAGTCTCAGGAGGTGCCTTTGTGAGGGGAGTTCCGTCCTCCCACCCGTCCTCCGAGGTGGACACTCTTGGTGCTTTTCAGAGGAGGAAACTGAGGCCCAGAGGTCTTAGGTAATGGCCGGGGTCACCCAGAATCTAACAGGTCTGTTGGACTTCCTTTCTGCTGTGGCTCCATGGGAGGAAGAGAGGAAGGGGAGCCCACTCCGCCATCCACCATGGAGAAGATGACGGCCGTGGCCTGGCCACAGCCTTGCTCCCACTCGCTCTGTGGAGAGGCCCGCCTCGGCGTCAGGTGTGGGGTAGAGAGCTGCACGCCCGAGCCACAGGCTGTTGTGCAACCGCTGCTCACGCTGCCCTCCGAGAGCGTCCTCTCCTCGTCACTACTCCCGCAGGTCTGCGCGGCCCTCTGCGGCTTCCGATCTCCCTGCGGGCCTTTGCAGAGGACCTAGGCCTTTGAGGGGATCACTTCACAGTGCCACCTTGCTTCTCAGTCATTCTCTCCCGGGGAGAGACACGCTCCATTCGTGAGCAAGATCCTGAAGCGTTCAGGGATCCTTGCAAGCTGCACTTCTAGCTTGCTTGTCTTTCTTTCTCTCTCCTTTTTTTCTTCTTTCTTCTTTAAAAAAATTATTTTTAATTTATTATTATTTTAAATTTCCTGTAGGATATGTGCATGCACCAGAGAGAGACAGAGAGAGAGAGTGAGCAAGAAAGCAAGCCACCAGGTCTGTAACTCCCACACGGTTGGCCATGTGGGAGTCCAGCACCTTAACCACTACGCCCCCTGCTGGCCTCATCTTTCTTCCTTCTGAATAGCACTTTTGTTGAGCTGTAATTCACATATTCGCATTCATCCTATTAAAGTGGTTTTTAAGATTTTTACCAAGTTGTTCAACTATCACCGCTGTCAAGTTCTGGCCATTTTCATCACCCAGAAAAGAAAACCTATCCCCTCAGCAGGCACTCTTCATCGCCCCTCCCTCCAGCCCACGGCAGCCACGGCCTCCCGTTCACCTCTGGGTATTTATACACTACTGATGGCGGCCTGGATTCTGCAGAGTTCACCATGTGGTCTTTGCAGGTGGCCACGCATCTCGTGGATCTCAGACCTGGGTGTGTTGTGACACGACACTGGAAATAAAAGAGAAGAACAAGCACACAGAGTTAGTTAGGGACCTGGGTGTCATTTGGAGAGAGGATTAAGGACTTTCAAGTATTTGAAAAGTGATTTCAAGATTTTTTTCTTCTAACAATCTCAGTAAAGCTAGGTCTGTAAGTCCAACCTACTGATGTTCGAAGAAGATATCAATTACGATGTTTAAAATTCTTTTTCATGGTAGGAAAATACATGTAGCATAAATGTGCCATTTTTGCCACTTTTGAGTGTATGTGGCACTAACTATTCAGTCTGTTGTGTGATCATCATTATCTAACTCTAAACCTTTTTCAGCACTCCAGACAGAACGTCTGTGATCACTAAGTAATAACGCCCCAGCCCTACTTTCCCCAGGCCCTGGTAACACCTACTCTGAGTTTGCCCATTGTAGCTATCCTGTGTAAGTGTCCATGTAAGCGTCCTCTGGGCCTGACTTATTTTCAAGGTTCATTCACATCGTAGCACGTGGGAACGTCACTCATGTTCGTGGCTGAGTAATACTCCATTGTGAGTGTACCTGTGCTGTGGTTCTCAGCCCTCTGCTGCCAGTTGCCGGGTCGTGCCCCCTTTTTGGCTCTTATAAAGAAGGCCACAATGACATTGGCATAGAAGCATCTTTTGGGTCTATGCCTCAGAGCGGAATTGCTGGGTCTAAATTAAGGACTTCAAGTTAGAAGAGTCCTCCTTGTGTGGCTCCCCAAGTTGGAATCCCACACGGATGCGGATACAGCGTTAGGAAGTCCCAAGTGTCCCTAGTGAGGTCTGATGTTTTCTCTGGGTTCCGTTCACTGTTTCAGAAATCCAGCTTCCACTCGGTGTTGACAATCTAGTGACTGCCTTTGCATGACAGGTACTGCCTCTGTCCCAGGACAGTAGAGACTCTGCCTCCAGGTGGCCTTCTCCTTCTTGCCACTCCACAGGAAGTGGGTGTTTTGCAAAACAAAGCTATTTGGTCTGTCTGTGTCTCCTTCTGCCTGTCCGTCTAGTCCAGGAGCACCCGTGCGAATGACAGAGACGTCCAGTCCGTGAGGTCGGCACCCTGGGGAATGGCTTCCCCTCTGCTGGTTGGGCAGAGTCCTGTGGCCTGGCGCAGTGAGGCTGTGTGTCTGCTCTGGCTGAGGGCTGCCGTCCTTGCTGTGTAGGGCCCAGTCGACGAGGGTCTCTATCTTTAGCCACAAAGCTTCCTTGTGAGAAAAAGCAGCATCACCGGTTCCCACCTGCTCCTCGTGCACCTGAAGTCTAGCAAGGGAGGCAGAAACATGAGAGGAAAAGTAAACAGAAGGGGGAGAGAGTCGGAAAAGAGGCAGGAGAGAGAGAAAGCAGGAGGAAACGCAACATGTCACAGGCCGTTGCTGTGGACGATGAACCAGGTAGATGACTATGGAAGCCTCCTTCCATCCACTCTTGAAGTGGCTGCTGTTGTCTTGGGAGCCATGTTACTTAAAGGTAGTAATATCATGAGCTGCGTTTCTTTCACAGTGTGCAGAGCTCTGCTGACGGGAGGAGGCAACGGGCACGCACCGAAGTCCCAGCCAAGCGCGCCCATCAGAGCCCTGGGTGTGGGCGTGAAGGGTGCGGGCTTGCAGGGGGTGCGGGGCGCAGCACACGCCGTCCTTTGCAGGCCGAGGGCTTGGCTTTCTCCAGCTGTCAGTGAGCCCCTCGCCTGCGAGCTCTGCCTTCCACTCCTGGGGTGTTCCCGGGCACATGTGGCTGTGTCTTCCTCCTGTCCCAGTCTGGGAGGTGGCCGGGCATTCCCTGGCATTCCTCCCAGGATGAAGCTCTGTTTCCACATCTGGCTGCCCGAGACCTGATGGGATCTGGGCTCCATACCTGAGTGGACTGCAGAGACTGCTAGTTGGTCTGCGGTGGGCAGGAACCCGGGCCTCTTTCAGTTACGTAAGAGCAACAGTTTTGACCTATGCCCAGCTGTCTTAAAGACCAGGAGATAAGAAGCCTTTTCTAGGATAATGGACTATGAAATAGCTCTGAAGATGGGCTATCTCGGGCCAGCCCAGTGGTGTGGTGTTAAGGTGGCTGCATCCCATATGGCTGATTGTGTGGTTCATGCCGCGCGTGTGTGCGTGCATTCCCAAAATCCCAAGAGGAGAATGGAAGAGAAGGCACTGTGGTGTGGCCATGCCCCCGGGGGTGTTTTCTCACTTTCCTTTTGTCTGTCCCTGGTGAATGAACCTGGATTCAATGAACCCTCAACTATCTCTTCCTTTAAAGACTGTCAAGTCTAGTCGGGGGTAAGGCACACAGCCACAGATACCCACAACTGTAATAAAAGGCAGAATATGTCTGCTGTTGCAGATTTAAAGGAGAAGGTGACACTAATGATACTGTTCGATGCAGTAAGTGGAGAAAGTACACGGAGGTGGTGATGTAGCTGATCCTTGCAGGGTGTGTGTGGATGGGGCAGAGGAGGGCGGACATTTCCAACAGGACATGGGACAGTCCGTACTGTATTGATGGGCATGTGTGTTGGCCTTTAAAGGACTAGTGTGCTGAGACTGGCCAGGGCACAGGTTCCTCATGGAGGAGTGGAGGAGTAGGTTGGATGGCTGGAGAGGGACGACTGCGGAGTCCCTGGGCTCAGGCTGACGAGTCTGCATCCTGTCTGACAGACAGTGGAGGGCCCCTAATGTACTTGAGTGAGGGAATGCGATTAGACTGCAGGTAGGGGGACAGTGCTGAGCCTACTGCCACTGTCCAGGGAAGAGGCAGGAGGGGTTTTCCCAACAAAAAGCCAGAAGACAAGGAAGTGCTTTGACTTTATCTAGTTTGGGAGGGTGGAGGTGCATGTGGAGGGCAAATAGAAGATGCCCAGCGTGTGTGGACATGCAGTGCTTTTAAAGAAGATGGTACTTGAAGCTGTGGAAATGATGACATTATTAGAGAGAAAGAATAGAGAGAAGGAGTGATGAAAGGCTGAGAGAGAGCCCTTACATTTCTAGGATAGGGTGAAATGGAGGGGTCAGAGACAGTGATCAGGGAGGAAGGAGGAGATCTTTGCTACTGCAGAGACACGGAGATCCAAAAAAGCCCTTGGAAGGGGCCATTGCTATGAGTGATGAATGGAAGGGTGGAAGAGGAAGTGAGGAAAAGGCAACAACCCTGGGTCCAGTGCTTTGGGTATCATCTGAAGACTTTGAGAGTGAGTTTGGAGTCACTCTGTCCAGTCTAATTGTGCAATGCTGAGGCGAGGTGGGTGTGAGGTAGGGGTTTGTCTCGGGCACCCTTCTTTTACGAATTTTTGCTGTGAATGAAGGGAGAAGGGAGGATTGTTGGCAGAGGAGAGGCTGGGAAATGTGAGATGCAGCAGATCTGGAAGAGGGTGGAAGGCAGTGGGGTGGGGTGAACGTGAAAGTTTAGCCCCAGCAAAGGAGGTGGCATTCTGTCTTCAGAAACAGACATGGGGTCAGCAGAGGCTGAGAATACGCAGAGTGGCATATCAGAGGAGGAAAACTCAAAGAGGATATTGGGGGTCTCAGCAAAGCAGCACTGGGTTCTCAAGGAGGAGGGCTGCTGGAGCAGAGTCTGAGCTTCGGGAGACTCAGGAGAAGAGGTGACAGTGAGTGGGTGACACCAAGGGACACCCTAGAGCAATCATGAAAATTCCCATCTCAGCAGGAAGCAGATGAGGTCAGGAAGCGTGAATTAAGCCAACAATTACCAGCATGTTTAGAGAAAGGGCCCCCCAGAATTGAGCTCCGCAAAGTGGGATGGGTGCTAAATAGGCTGGTAGCAGAGGACTCTGGCTTTGCAAAGAGACAAGAGAAGCTAGAGAGGAGACAGAAACATGGCAGTAGCCGTCGGGGATGCTCAAGGTGGTGGGCGGGGACAGAGGTCCCAGGACACAGTTATAGTACAGTAGGGATGTCTGCTTCTGTTTAACATGGTTATTCCTCAGAACAGTGGCCTGGCCCTTTGAGCCCTGCATAGATGTGCAGGGGTGGGTGGGCTTTCTTTGGGAAGCATGGCGAGCCCGGTGGTGGGGGTGGTGGCACGGTGAGGAAGGAGGCCTAGGGCAGTGGCGTAGGGTGTGTCTGTATGCACATGTGTGTGTGTGCCCGTGCACGTAAGGGTGTGCACGTGGTGACAGACTGCAGGCTTCACTATGTGGCCTCCCGAGAGTCTTCTGGGCACTGGCAACAATGCAGAGGCCCATGGCCTGGAGACTAGAGGCCATCGAGGCATGGGTGGAAGGAAGTGGGTGTTGGAGAACAGGTGGAGGGGAGGCCACACCTCTGGCTTTCAGACTGTCTTGGACATCAGGGACAGGGACTTTCACTGCTGGCCTCAGCCATGATGTAGCAATGGGGAAGAGTGTCCTGGGCATTTCAGGCGGGAAGAGGTGACCCTTGGGGACTCCTCTGAGTGTGCTTGCCTGTGTTGTCCTGCCCCATCTCCCCAGCCCCCACCCCCTGGCCGAGCTTGGATGATTCTGGCTCTGGAGAACCAGTTAGCCTGCTTAGGGTGTTAAGCCCTGAGATTTTATATCCTTATAATTATATCAGAATAGCAAATTCCTGAGAACAGAATATTAATTTTTTCCTTTGTCTTCTCCCCCCATAACCTCACAATAAAGATGTTCCGAACCATGGTGAATCTCAGGTTGGAGCCTGTCGGAGCTCTGCATGCGTGGGTTTCCCTGTAATCAAGAACAAGGTGATACCCTGAATGTTTCCTGAAAGGACATGAGCTTCCTGTGCCAAGGACAGTAACACTGAATGCTGGCGGGCCCTGGCTTTAGTGTGGGTGCAGGAAGACTAGCCCAGGAGGGACCGTGGACAGCCCCAGGCCCTGCCCGCTGTGGGGCTCTGGTGGTGATAGTGTGGGTGCAGGAAGACTAGCCCAGGAGGGACTGCGGACAGCCCCAGGCCCTGCCCGCTGTGGGGCCCTGGTGGTGAGGCTGGCAGGCGCGCTGCTAGACTGGAGGGCTTTCCCGGAGGCTGTGGTGGGGCAGGGGCTGCCAAGGCTCCTTGTCCCGGAGCTGTGCCCCTCTGCTTGCCATCCAGCTCCGTGTGCCAGCCAGGGCCTCTGGGCCATGGGGAGGCCAGCTTTATTCTCGCCTGTTGGCACTGTCCCCAGAAGGGGTGCAGTTGTGACTTCTGCATCATAGAGGCCGGCCCGCATGCTGTCTGGGTGGAAGAATTAGCCCAGATAGTGAAATGCGTGGACGGCCAGAGAGCCCGAGTCCTTGTCTCTCCTCCTCTGTTCTTGGCTTAGGGACACGGCACCGGTTGTCCATCTGCCTGGACTGAGACGGTGTGCTATGATAGCCCTCGGGGGACTCGGCAGGGCTGGCCCCATGGCCACCAACTCACCCTGTCTGGCCTCTTCTGGAAACGCTCCTCGCAGAGTTGGGGCTTATTCCCATGAACCTCAAGGGCAGTGCTGACCCCAACTCGATCTCTGCTGGGTCTGGGCAATAGAAGGCTTTGGGATTTTTCCTTTTTTCCACGCCGGTGAAACTTGGGCAGGATGAAATGTTTCCCTCTGAGGGCATCGGTTGTGGAATGCGCTCAGAGTCCAGATGGACAGGCTTTCTCAGTTCCAGCTGCTGTCACGCTCCAGACAGCTAGGCCTTGGCATTTATTTGGAGTTTGGCTTGGCTTTAATAAAATGAAGGAGAAAAGAAAATCCCAAAGAAGAAAGCAACCAAGAGAAAATGTTCTTGAGCTAGGTGAAGCGGTGGGCCGGGCTGCTGTCCGAGCGGCCCTCCGCTCCTCCAGAGACCCACGGAAATCACAGTGGAGGGATGCCTGAACACCCTCGGCCCGGACTGCCAGGCTCAGCGCCTCAGGTCGTCGTCCTTAGGCTGTGGCCGCTTTGAAAGGGAGAGGATAAAGTGACAAGGAAGGTTGCCTAGCTGTGCCTTTCAGGGCCGAAAGTAAGTGAACCGAAGTTTTAAAGCAAAGACCACGAAGGATAAAGTTACTCCTAATACGTGGGGACTGACTGCTTATAACCCCTTTGATTTGCATGGGTGTGAGTGTGTGTGTTCATGTGTACTCACAGATATGAGAGAATTTACCAGTGTGTATGTGAGAGAGAGAAGCAGAGAGGAGGGGAGAGCAGCATGGTGTGGCCCAGACCCCCTGACAAATAGCATGCTGTCACAATAGACAGCCATTCCTGGGACAAGGGACTCTGTGTTGAGATGTACCCCTCTACTGCTTTTTCTTCCTTTTTTTTTTTTTTTTAAAGATTTTGC
Source organism: Tupaia tana (assembly GCA_026018925.1). Lineage (NCBI taxonomy): Eukaryota > Metazoa > Chordata > Mammalia > Scandentia > Tupaiidae > Tupaia > Tupaia tana. The sequence goes on along the minus strand of JAKSZU010000006.1, from coordinate 107,135,422 downwards.
CATATGGTGCATATACTTGCTGGAGAGAGACAGAGAGAGGGAAAGTGAGAAATCACCCCCCTGGGGGGAAGGCCACACTGCAATCTCTTGTCCTCCATTCTCCTTTCTGGACTTTGGGCATGCACGCATATGTGTGCAGCATGATTTTTGAGCCACTGGGTCTGGGTCAGCCATGTGGGAGTCCAGCCCCTTAACCACCATGCCATTGCTGGCTCCTTGCTTTGGCATTTTGGTTGAATCACAGGGGGTTAACTCCCCCATGTCTAGGGTTCTGCATCTGCTCTCCCTGCCCCCCTCCTTAAGAATATGTTTATTCTTTTTACCTTGAGTATTGCAGACGGTTTGGTTGAAATATGGCAGGAGAAGACTTTACATCTGATTCTTTAGGTACTATCAGCTGCATTGGGAAACCATAGTATTGTCTCAAATCCTTAAAGAGCATTTCTGAGCTAAGTTTATACTAAGAAAGAATGTCTTGGGGGGTGTGGAGCAGGAGGAATATAAAACAGCCCTGCTCCATGACTTCAAAAATAGTACCAGGGAAAATGTCTTTGGGTCTTAAAGGCATGGGGGTGTCTCATGTTTCTGTGGCCTTGTATATGAAACTACCAAGAGGGGGGTCTTGAGTTGGGATGTTTGGTCTTATACGCAGTAGATGGGATTAAGGTGTCACACTGACTTCCAAGAAAGTCCTTGGGAGGAAGCATTATGACATCTTGTGTTCTTTTCCTTTTTATTATTTTTCCTTAGTACTGAAGCATATATTTTACCATTCTTTAAGCAATCATCTATGAGTGGTAAACTTCAGTCTTTTTGTGAAATTGTCTTTTTTTGTTGTTGTTCCTCACTCCTGAATGATGACTCAGTCAGGTACAGAATTCTGTGTTAACAGTTATTTTCTTCTGCAATTTGAAGGTATTCCATTATCTACTGGACTCTGTTGTTGCTGATGAGAAGTCTGCTGTCAGTCTGAATGAGTAATCAATTACTCATTTAAAAGATACTCTCTTTGTCTTAAGTGTTACACAGTTTTATAATCTTACACTTTTTAAAAAGAATCATTTTACTTAACTTCATTTATTCATTTTAATTTGACCAGAGAGGGACAGAGAGAGAGAGAGAGAAGGAGACAGTGAGAAAGCAAGTCACCCGGTCCGGGTCTTGAACCATGGTTGGCCATGGGGAGTCCAGTGCCCTTAACCATCATGCCACCTGCTGGCCCCTAATCTTACTTTTTAAAAGATAATTATTTTATTTAACTTTATTTATTTATTTACTTATTTTTAATTTGACCAGAGAAGGACAGAGTAAGAGAGAGAGAAAGTGAGAAAGCAAGCTGCCAGGTCTGGGACTCAAACTTGGTTGGCCATGTAGAGTCCAGCGCCCTTAACCACCACGCCACCTGTTGGCCCCATAATCTTATGTTAATGTAGAGATTTAAAAACTTGCTTGGACTTGTTGAGATACTTCAGTCTGAGGATGGACTTCTTAAGATACTTTAGTCTAAGGATTCATTATCATTCACCAGTTCTGGATAATTCTTAGTCATTATATTTTCATATATTGCCTCTCCTCCAGTCTCTTTATTTTATTCTTTTGTGACATTATTGTTATTATGTTTTATTGAGAGAGACAGAGACAGACAGACACAGGTGCCCTGGCCTTGCCATGTCATGATTTTTCCCCTAGTCTCCCAGACACTCAGGAGCATGGGTGTGTGCAGGCACATCCAGTGTGTTCAGTTTGAGCTCATATCTGAGCCTCCAGTATGGCTCAGCATCATGCAGTGGTACCCTCCTGCTTGCACCCAGAACACCATTATTTAAGTACATATTTATCTTCCTCATTTTGTTCTTTCTTTCAAATGCTCTTTCATAGTCTATATTTTATTATCTCTCGTTGCCACATTCTGGGTAATTTTTTCTGCTCTTTTTTTCCAATTCACTACTTTCCTCTTCATTTGTATTGGATCTGCTGTTTATCCTTTTCTTTATATATATATTATAATTATTTTATTTAACTTTATTTATTTATTTATTTAAATTTGACCAGAGAGGGATAGAGTGAGAGAGAAAGAGAGAGAGAGAGAGAGAGAAAGAGAGAGAGAGAGAGAAAGTGAGAAAGCAAGGCACCAGGTTAGGGACTCGAACCATGGTTAGCCACGTGGGAGTCCAGCACCCCCAACTACCTCGCCACCTGCTGGCCCCTGCTGTTTATCCTTTAAATGCACTTTTATTTTCAGTGATTTTTATTTCTTTTTAAAAAGTCTATTTCACAAAAGTGAGAGAGAGAGACAACCACCCTCACTAGGGTCTCACTCTGTAATCCCCCCACCTCCAGCAGGATCATGGGTGTGTGTGTCACACATGGATGTGGAGACTGGGGATCTGAACCCATGACCTTCTATATGACTCCAATACTGTTTGAGCAGCAGGTTATTGCTGCACCACAGAGCTGGCTTGATGACATTTTATTTCTGAAAGTTCTATTTTTGAAAAATAAATTTTGTTTAATTTTTTTAGTTTTCTTTTTCTTTTGTGATCTTTATTCCACTTGAAACTGTTGATTATTTGTAACATATATGTTATATTTAGAATCTACTTCATATTGCTTTGTCTATTCCAGCTCTTGGGGAATGGTTATTCTGTTTGTTGTAGCCATAGGCGTTCACTGGGTAGGTCATTTCCTTTTGCATGTGAGCCCCATTGTGACCCCCCCCCCCCAAGAGTCTAAGCACCCTGCATTGTGGAGTACTATTTAGAGTACTGCTTTGCTCTGGCCTCCAATGGGCAACCTTGGTGGTCTCACTGGTCTGGAAACAGGTTTTAAGATCCACCTCTTGCTTGGAGTGCCTGCAGCATGCTGGTGCTATAATTTGTCATGAGAAAATGTTCTCACCGTCAGCACCTCCACCAGAGACCTGTGGAACATGTACAGAGAGTGGACCTGAGCTCAGGCTGCGACCTGGAAACATTGACCTCTGCCACTGCTATGTTCACACCTGCTCTGTGGGATCTCCTCTCCCTGTTTTCGATGGGATGCCAGGCCTGCCATTGCTCTATACTCACATGCCGTGTTGGAACAGTGTCGGCTCCACACTTAGGATTCATTTCACAGGGGCTGAAACATCCCGCCAGCCTGGTCAGCGAGAGGCTCCAGGGTCAGTCACTAGCCTAGCTCAGGCCTGACAGTGGCTTTCAGAGTGGTGTGTGGTGGCTGTGGCCACTTCCCTTCTAGCTCTTCCACTCCTCTCTGTCCTCTGGGTCTCCCAGGGGTGGGGCAGAGGAGTGGTGCTGTTTTTGCTTCATATCGGCTGTCTGTCATGCCCTCTACGTGGTAGCTTTGCCAACACTGCCCCTTTCTTAGCACACCTGTGTCGGTACTTTAAGGTCTCCATGGGCTCCGTTACAGTGCCCAGAGCTCTGACGTGGGTGCTGTCACAGTCTTTCTGCCACGGTAGTCCTTGGGTGAGACGTGTTCTTAGTGCATGGACTCCGGCGATCACCCCAGCCAGTAGAGGCTGCTGTGCTTACTTACAAGCTGGAGCTGCAAGCCACTGCCTGTCAGCAGGCTTCTCCTTGCCCTGCAACACCAGTGCTCTGGTTAGCAGGCCCGCTTCTTGGCTTGTGCACGGGTTCCAGGCTCTGGAAGACATGGTCAAGACTTTCTAAGATATAGTTCTGCTCTGGTACCTCTGGAGAAGTTCTGTCGCTTAGGGGTCATCAGAGTGGAGAGCTGGTCTTACTGCAGGCATCTTGGTCTCTAGAGATGACCCCTTCAGACCCCTGCTCTTTGCCCTGGGAGGAGCGGGAAGCTCTCTAAGTGCACACCTTCCTGCATGTGGAATTTTGTTTCTAGTCTTCTGCTTATGTAGGCTGGGTGGGGACTGGAGGGGCGATCAAGGCACCATTGTGGCTCTCTTTGTTTAGGTTTGGACTTCAGCTGGCGTCTGAGACAACAGAAAAAGTCCCAGGTATCATCTTTTATAGGGGTTTTCTCACCTCTTCCTCGGGCAGGCAGACAGAGGTTCTGGACCACTATTTACTGGAGTAGTTGCTCCGGGTTCTCAGCTTTCTGCCGGGGCCTCAGTTCCCATTGCTTTGAGGGGTCCTATAGCTATGTCCTCTGTCCCAGGGAGGGCTTAATATCCCATCCCTGGCCCCACATGCTGCAGGGCCATCATGACTTTGTCACCTCAGCTCGCCACTCGAGTTCTTTTTAAAAAATTATTATTATTATTTAGGCTTTTGCTCTAGGGCATATGTTTTTGCCAGGGAGAGCCAGAGTTTTCCTGCCTGGGACTGAGGAATTCCTTTTCTTTGTACTTGGCTCATACTCTGCAGTGTTTCTCTGCATGGTAAAAAGAAGGAGCCCTCTTGGGGCCAGTAGGTGGCATGGTGGTTAAGGTGCTAGATTCCCACATGGCTGACCGTGGTTCGAGTTCTGAACCTGGCAGCTTGAAAATCACAACAAATAAATACATAAATAAAGAAATGGTAAAAAGAAAGAAAGAAGCAAAGAAGAAGCCCTCCATGCCTCAGTGGTCTCGATGTGGTATGGCCTCCCTGTTTGACAGGCCATTAGTGATCCTGCCACTTTTCATCACAAGGAGATTGAAATAAATGAGATAATGGTATACACAAGCTTTTGAAGTACTGGCACGCGATGAGGAAGGGCTTACTGTGAGTACGCCTCTGCTTGGTTTGTTAACCACTCGTCAGTAACTGGACACTTAGTACAATAGCGTGTACAGGGACGCTCGGGAACCAACGTGACACGGCGGTCATTAATGGCTCCCCTCCTTCAGCCATTGCTATTCATGCATGCCGCTCAGTGATTTCTTATCTGACAGAACCTACTCCTTCACAGAATAACTTTCAGGACGCCCGTCCATCGTGTCTCCTCTCTTGACACCATCTGGTGTGAGACGTGTACATTAGGCCTACAGTAACATACGCATTGGGGCAGTAAGTACCCCTCGGGTAAGTTAGGTATTTACCAGGTGTATCTGGCTGACGCATTCTGCTATCCTTACTTAGGGAACCAGAGTCAAGACGGGCTGTCGGCTGTCAATCACCAGCCGGTCCATCAGTCAGTGCTACAGGAGTGCCGACTGTGAGCTTGGCACTGTAATGGCCGCTCGGCGAGGGCATAAACAAGCACAGCCGGTTTTGACAGCCACGTGTTAAACGTTTGCCAGAGACCGGACAGCCAGTGCTGCAGACGCTGAGGAGTAAGCTGCTACGTGTCCGCGTGCTGGGCTCATGGCAGAGCCCTTGTTGCAACCAGGCGGGACTTTCTTAGGGCAGCAGCACCGCCCATCGTGACCCCCAGACCTATTTGGGAAGTGAGTGACTCTTCCAGATGCTGAAATCCTCGCTCAGTTTTTTATGGAGGTCTAGTGTGCAGATTGATACCCTGATCCCATCAAGGAACAGTCCAGCAGTTAAGCGGCTTTCAGGAGAAAGGGGTCAAACGTGGTACGTAGGATGGGGTTGGAGGTGCTGAGTTGCTGTCTTGGCGTCACCCAGTTTATCTCTGGTTGTATCTTCTCTTTCTGTGCCCTTTCCTTTAACTTCTCCTTCCCTCTGTCAAAACAAACCTAGAGAAACAAGCAACGCTGCTCTTGTTCAGCCTGGCAACCCCGGGTGTGTCTAGATAAGCCTGACTGTCCCTGGAGGCCGACTTTGTCGAGAGGAAGCTCGGAGTGGGAGCTCAGAGTGGGAGGAGAAGGGTCCTTTTAAAGATGCAGCTGAGACCCCCTCCACCTGGAACATGGTCAGGGAGGCGGAGCAACTATTCACATTTTTGTACAACTTTAAGTCACTTTATCTTCTCCTGAAGGATTTGCATGTTCAGCCTTTTCTCTAATTGAGAAATGAAAGACTTGGTCTCTTGTCCAGCATTTCAGGCATCAGCAAATCAGTTCAGGAGGAACTGGCAAGACTGAAGTTATTCCATCTATGATTTTACTGAGCCGGTGGTTTCAAATTAAATCAGGTAAAGGGTAGAGTATGTCTAAGAAGACAAATAGGTTCGGGGCCTGTGCGGATTCAGGACTGGTTATGGCTGCCTGGAGTGCTGTGCTGAAAGGATTCTGAGCTGTTGCCTTAGCTTGGCAATTGATTAGTGATGTCTGGCCCAGACTTTGGCTGGAGGGAGGGAAGGTAAGCTTCACACCTCTTGCAGATGGAGTGTCCCTTATCTGAAAGACCCTGATCAGAAGCGTTTCAGATTTAAAATTTTTGCAGATTTTGGAATATTTGCATACACACAGACACACATGCACACACACACAGAGTCATTGGAAAAGTCATGACACATTTTTGCATAGAAAAACATAGAAAAATACTGATGATTTTTCTGACAGCCCAATATATAGGTAGAGTGTGACCCAAGTCTAAACACAAAATTCGCTGCTGTTCCATCTATACCTTATACTCATAACCTGAAGGTAATTTCATCATGTGAGGTCAGGTGTGAGGTTTTCCACTTGCAGGTTCATGCCAGCACTCAGAAAGTTTCAAATGTAGAGCGTTTTTGATTTTTCAGTTCTCGGACTAAGGATGCTTGCTTGTCCTGTGTTTTGACCATCGCGGTTGAGTTGGCGAGATGCTTAGGTTGCGTTTTATGCAGTTAGTCGATTCATTCAGTTCTGTCAAACAAATAAACAATTTAATGAAAAAAACCCGTTGAATGTGTGTTTGGCATAATGTAGGTGAAAAAAGAAGAAAGCCTATCCATTCAAAACATGAAATTTTCACCTTTTATTCAGCCCAATTGGTAAATCGTAGACATTCTTTTAAAGGCAAATGGAGTCTGAGAGCTAACTTCTGGTCTAGCTTTCCTGAAGGAGTCACTAGACAGTGCTTTATGGCATCATTGCATTTTCTTTCTAAGAATTTTTCAAAACATCTCACACATGTTGTCTCGTTGTATTCTCGCTCGATCCCATGCCGATTGTTACTAGCGTACAGGTGGGAGCTGAGCTGGGGATGAGTGACTCACCACAGGCGGCAAGGCATCAGCAGGGGAGGGTGGACCCTGCTCTCCTCCTCTGTGCCAGGAGCCTCCCATGACCGTCTGGGGTCTCCTCCAGGGCTGGACTTCCCACCCCGTGTGGAGTAGCCACACACTCGTCCAGGGACGAGAGCCTCTGTAGGTGCGATGACTCAGTCCAGTCCTTCAGAGGCCGCCCTTTCAGGAGCAAGCTGACAAGTGAGACCCCAGTGCTTCGGCGAAATACTTCGGGGTTTGTAGAATGGAAAGTTTTATTCGGAAATGGAAAAAGGCCGCAGCTGCTCCTCCCTGAAGCTGTCAGCGAGTGCCATCTGCGTCACCCCTCACCGTCCTCAGGCACAGTGGGGGCCCCCTGTAGGCCACCTAGAATGGCCTGAGCTGGCCATATTTGGCCTTCTCAACCGCACTGGCGCTGGAGGTGCCTTTCAACCTGCCAACACCAAGTGAGGACCCTGGCTGGGCTGTGGAGCGAGCTCAAGTGGAGGCACCCATGCCACGCGGGGCCGCTTACTGACATCAGTCGGCCCTCTGAGTGCGAGCGCCTTCGCGCATTCCTCGGGTATAAACAGTCCAGAGACAGGACAGCCAGCACCTTCTTGCCCCGCTCTCCTCAGGCCAGGCCACCATTTGGCTTTGTTTCTACAAGGAGGGACTTTGATGACTGCCAGGGACACTAAGGAGGTCCTTGTGGAGAAGGATAAGCTGTTGCTTACTGAGCCCTTCTTCCTGGCGCGGTGCAGCAGACTTCAAGCCCGAGCCCTGCCCTTCGGCTCCTGTGGGCGCCGTGTCAAGGCATCACATTCGCCCTCTCATCCACCCCTCACCTCCGACTATGAGGTGGGGACTTCCGTTACCCCCATTCTACAGGACGGCAACAAGTCCCCAGAGCCTACACGGTGGCCTCCTGCCATGCAGCTGACAGAAGGAGAAGCTGGGCCTGACCTAGGTCGCCCGTTTCTGAGCCTTTCCTCATGAAAAGCCCTACATGGGGGCCAGTGGGTGGCGTGGTGGTTAGGGCACTGGACTCCCACATGGCTGATCTCCGTTCAAGTCTCGGTCCTGGCGGCTTGCTTTCTCACTTGCCCTCTTTCTCTCCGTCTCTGGTGAGTGCATATGCCCTATAAAAAGTTAAAAAAAATTAAATAAGTAATTACAAAAAAAGGGAAAAAAAGACCAAAAAATTAAAAAATGAAAATGAAAAAGCCATGCGTGATTCTATTATCTCTTTCCTGGCTAGGTGGCTGCTAGCTTCCCGACACTCTTGAGCTCCTCCTTGGTTGTACGTTAGTGGCCACATGGCGGTGGAATGGCCCCAGGACACTGCGCAGGCCCCGCTAGCTAGGGGAGAGTTTGGGCTCAGGATGTGCGTCGTCACAAAGTGGGGACAGCAGGGTGCACTGGTCCTTGCTCCAGCCTCAAACTTAGGTGCTTACACAAAGTTGTAAAGTTTACTTATTTTTTCCATGAGCGAGAGAGACATAGAGGAGAGACAGAGAGACAGCACCCCCAGCAAGACGCCAGTTCCACCTCCACTTCCACCCCCAGCCAGCCCCGGACCTGCCTGTGCAGTGAACTCAGGGAGGCCCCTGGATGTGAACTCAGAACCTATTGCATGTGGCTCAGCCTCCCAGAGAGTCATGTCTTACTGCTGTGCCACCGCCCCACTCCCGGGCCTCAGAGTTAGAGCAGTGAGAGCCAGGGACCTAGTGTCTGGGTTTGTGCTCTGTCCCCAGGCTCCCCTGAGAGCGGGTGAGCCGGGGCTTGTCGGGAGCAAGCGCTAACAGGGAATCCATTTGTTGTACACACGGGTTGGTATATTTAGCAATAATCTCTAGAGGCTGTCTGTGTGTTTATCTGCATGCGCAGAGATAAAAGACAGGAGGTGGTGGGTGGGGAGGAGAAGGCTGGGGTCGACCTCCGGGCGGATGACCCTTTCCTGGGAACCAGGGCAGCAGGTGCCTGGGCCTGTGTGAGGCCCCTCTGTTAGTTTGCGTGCTCTCTGCCTGTGTGCAGGAAAGCAGGACTGGCCCTGCCTGCTGTTCCCGCCAGCCAGGCTGGCCTTCCACGCCGCCCTGCCCCAGCGTGCCGCACGTCGCAGGCCTCTGCATTTTCTCTCCCGACTCACTCGCAGATGTAACCTGGTTCGCTGCCTCGTTTAGGGCAGAAACTTGCCGAGCGATGTCAAGAGGGTCTGTTTTCACTTCTGATGTTACACATGCTTAATGTTCTGGCTTTGAACGCCGTCCAGGAGCGCACGGTAAATAAAGGCGGCACGCACATCGGTCACAGCCACGGCTGTGTGGAGCCGCTGCTGTGGGGAGAGACCACATTTCTTCTCTCCTTCCTTACTCCCTCCTCCTTGCCTCTCCTTTCCCTCTTTCTTTTGTGAAGCAAAACAAATTTGTCATGCCTTAAACAAAACAGCTTTCCTGAGGTAGGGAAGAGCAACTAGGATTGTAATTCTACCCTCCTGTATTTTGCGGTCACAAAATTATTTGCCTCTGGCTTTTCTTCCCAGTTCGATCCTGTTTATTCTAGAGTCACCCCACTGGTCCTGGCATCACTGCTGTTTTCTGTGGGATGACCTAGTTCAAATGGACTCCCACTGTCTGTAAGGTGACTTCGTGAGTGGGCCACCCTGTTCCTGAGGCCCGGGAGACCTCCAGCTATTTGTCGCTGTGCTGTAGTATTTTCCACTGAAAGGGTAATTGAGAAATAAACATGGACCAGCCCCCCACAGAACCCAGGAGAGGGACAGAGCCCCGAGTGGGGCGAGACAGGCCACCATCATCCGGAGCTGGCTGTAAGCGAGCTGTGTGTTGTGGTTAACTAGCTGTGGCTTCACGTGTAGCAGGGCTGACCAACGTCAGGGCCACATGTTGCTCACTGAGAGATGAGTGGCTTTTGGAGTGAGCTGTGTCTTTTATGATCAATTGGGAAATTTTGGGACAACTAATAATTGTGTGTGTGTGGTGGGTGGGTGAGAGTTTTAAGCATTTTGTTTCAACTCATCCATTAGCTAACCTTCTAGACAGATGGTTCACATTTGGGTTTCTCACACATACAAATGGCATGGTGGTTAGGGTACTGGAGCCCCCTTAGCCCAAAGTGTGGTTCAAGTTTCAGATTGATGGCTTGAAAAACACACTGGATGCATATGTGTGCATGTCCCAAATCCTGAGAGGCGAATGGAGGAGGAGGGATTGCAGCACCACCATCTTCCCTGGGGGTTGATTTCTTACTTTCCCCTCTCTCTGTTTCTGTCCAGCAAGTGCGCATGTCCTATGGCAAAAAGTCTAAAAAAAAATGGTATTGGGGGTTCAGACCTTATAATTGGTTGCAGATAACTTTCTGAACCTTTTCTTCTGTCTTTTTTTCTTTTTCAAGAGAAAGGGGGAAATTGTAATGTATAGGTAGTCCAATGTATAAAGTTATGTATCATAGTTTTACATTTTTATCACCTTTTTAAGAGGAAGGGGAGCGATTTAGGGTAGACTGCACTTTGTAAAGATTTGGAAATAAAATAGCCACATTTCACTGTGTATGCCAGGCTTTTCATCAGGAACTTCATGTGGATTGTGTAATTTAATTCCCAACAGCTCTGTGTTGTAGTGATAAGTATTTAAACTGAAGAATGGAGACAATGATTTTTTGTTGTTGTTGTTGCCAGAGGGCATGTGTACCCGCCAGAGAGAGACAGACACGGAGGGAGAAGGGAGAAAGCACCCCCCAATGGGGCATGGTTGTACTGCAATCCCTTGTCTTTCTTTTCTCCATCTGTTGAGGATTTGGGGGCACAAATGCACACACACCTGGCATGTTTTTCAAGCCGCCAGAGCTGGGACTAGAACCGTGGTCAGCCATGTGGGATTTGGCTTTCTTAACCAGTAGGCCCTAGGAACGGCTTGGACAGGTTTAAATAGTTATACCACAGTGGCTCATTGGACGTTTGGAACTGGATATTGGATATAGGGTTTGGGGCCGGGGTGGGGGGTAAGAGTATGGTCTCAGGCCTGCGGGAGCTGGGCAGCTGGAATAGAGCCTTTGCATAAAGCTCAAAACATTCTAAAGGTTTGGGAACCAGCAGTTAGCGTAATGGCTATGTCACTGGACTACCACGTAGTCGACTGCGGTTTGCGTCCCGGACCCGGTGACTTAAAACTCATGCCGGGCGCGTGTGCGTGCGTGCTCAAGATCCCGAGAGGAGAATGGAGGAGAAGGGATTGCGGCGTGACCATCCCCCCTGGGGGGTGATTTCTCGCTTTCTGTCTCTATGTCTCTCTCTGTCTGGCGAGCGCACGCGCCCTATAGCAAAAATCTCTCCAAAAAAAAAAAAAAAAAAGGAAAAAAAAAACCATTCTAAAGGTTTCTTCAGGAGTGCAGGATGAGAAGAGCAAGGGAGCTGCCGTCTGTCCTGGGGCTTGCCGTGTCACCTATGTGAAGGAAACCCTAGGCCTGTGCTGCTCACAGGTGTTTGTACTACAATACACGTCCCCTATAGGGACTTGAGGGTAAAGCTTTAACATAAAAACTAAAGCCAGGGCATCGGTGGATGAATAAAGAAAATATGGTGTATACATGATGCTACGGACTGAATTGTGTCCTCCTCTCAAACTCCTATGTTACAGTCCCAGCCTCCAACATGATGGTATTTAGAGACGGCCTGTGGGAGGTGATTAGGGTTAGATGAGGCTATGAGGTTGGGGCCCTTGTGGTGGGATTAGTGCCCTTTTAGAAAGAGACACCAGAGAGCTTGCTCTTGTTCTTTCTTCTTACCGCAGGAGCACATAGTGAGACAGCAGCATCTACAAGCCAGCAGGAGGGCCGTGCTGGCACCTTGATCTTGGGCATCTAGTCTCCCGAACTGTGAGAAAATACATTTTGATTTTCTAAGCCTCCAGCCTATGGTATCTTGTTATGATAGTCTGAGCCATGACACGTATAATGGAATATTATTCAACCTTAGACAAGAAGGAAATCCTGTCATAGGTTACAGTGTGGATGAACCTTGAGGACAAGGTTCATAAATTAGACAAGTACTTAATGATTCCATGTATATGAGATATCTACAGGAATCTAAAGGAATCAAACTCTTAGACAGTAGGGATGTGGATGGGGTGTAAGGGGAGCTGTTTAATGGGTGTAAAGTTTCAGTCAGATAAGATGAAAAAGTTCTACCTATTTGTCCACAACAATATGTATATGGTTAACACTATTTTACTGTACACTTAAAAATTTCAAGATGGTTATCTTACTTTGGCTGCTTTAACAAATTACCATAAGCTGGGAAGCGTAAGCAGCGAACACTTATTCCTCACGGTTCTTGAGGCTGGAAAGTCCAAGATCAAGGTGCTGGCTGATCTGGTGTCTGGTGAGGGATTTTTTTTTTTTTTTTTTTTAGGTTGCAGACAGTTGTCTTCTCATTGTATCCTCACTGACAGGATGTAAAGAGCTGAAAGGACTCTTATGACTCTTCATACAAGGGCACTAATTCCATTCATGAGGATCCATCCTTATAATTTAATTATGTCCCAAAGGCCCTACCTACTAATACCATCACATTAGAGGTTAGGGTTTCAACATATGAAATTCTGGGGAGACACATTTAGTCCATAACAATGATAAATTTTACATTATGTGTTATTTGCCATGATAAAAACCGAAAACCAAAAACTAGATTCAGGATAACTGATACCCACAGGCCTTTCAAAAATAAACACAGAAAACTCTGAAGCACACTTCTACAGCTCAGAGCACTTAAAACTTCTATAAAATATACAGTTCTGGCTGAAGATGAGCTAACTGTAGCAAATGTAAACTTCATAACAGAATAAACTAACATGAGGAAGAGTCAGCAGATACAACAAACAGAATTAATACATTAAGAACTAAACTAACAGGACAATTTGAAGAGATTGAAAAATAAATTTTTTAAAAACAATGAAAAGGATGAAGGAATAGAAAACAGTAAAAAAAGTATTGTATAAAATAGAATTTGGGTAAAGGGACCAATTATGCTTTTAGGACTGAAAAACATAGTGAAATAAATAACTTTATGGATGGGTTAAATGTCAGGTTAGACATGGCAGAAGGTAAAATCAATAGATTGGAAATTATATGTGAGGAAATTGCCAAGAATATAGCACATAAATATAAGATATTGCATATATGAAAGAGCAATTGAAAGAATTGGAGGATAGATTGAAAAGATCCAATATATGTCTAAGTTGAGCTCTAGGAGACAATAAAGAATGGTGAAAAGACATTACTTCCAAAGAGAAGGCCAAGGCCAGTAGGTGGCATGGTAGTTAAGGCACTGGACTCCTGCATGGCTGACCGTGGTTTAAGTCCTGGACCTCGCAGCTTGAAAACCATGCCTGGCATGTGTGCATGCATGCCTAAAACCCCCAGGAGGAGTCCGGAGGGGAAGGGATTGTAGCATGGCCATCTCCCTTGAGGGGAAGTGATTTCTCACTTTCTCTCTTGCTGTCTTTCTTTCTCTTTGGTGAGTGCACACACCCTATGGCAAAAATCTAATAAAAGAAAACAAAAATAGATAATGCCAAGAACATTCCCAAACTTAAGAAAGATATTGACTTCTAGATTTAATAGCACATTGAGTACTGAATAGGATAATTAAAAATACATCTATATTAGACACTCAATGTAGAAAGCTTTTTCAATGTCATAGAAAACAAAACTTTAAAAGCAAGCAAAACCTTAAAAGAAAAGACAGGGCCATTGCTACAAACAGCAGACTTCATTAACCACAATAAAGGCCAGAGGACAATGAAATAATATCCTTAACATGCTCAGTGACTGTCTAGAATTCTATGCAAAGCCAGGCTTTTATTCAAGAATGAGGGTGAAAAAGCGATTTTCATATAAACAAAGACTGAGAAAATATTTACCTCTAAAATGATCCTTGCTGAAAGAATTACCAGGTGACACATTTAATAAAGAAGCATGACTTTTTTTTAAAAGGAGGCTAATGTTTAGAATGATTCAAAATTAAGATGGTTTTAAGCATTGATTAGGTAGAAAGTGAGAGGCGGAGTGGCTGTAAAGGTCAGACAGTGCATTCTAAGGTCTTGGCATTTTGGGGGGGAATAATGAATTATTATTTAAAACATTTCAAAATTGAAAAGAAAAAAGAGAGACATACCCAGACATTGACCTTTGGACACCATCATTATCACTAGAATAACAACCAGCTGTACTCTGAGTTCTTACCGTGTGCCAAGAGTTTTCATTTCTGTTATTTAATATCATAGCAACCATATGAAAAAGGGGATGTTCCCATTTTGAGAGGTAAGAAAATGGGGGCCATGTTTACATTTGCTCCAGTTACTCAGAACAGCGAATAGTGATAGTATGTGGTCAGTCGATGTGGGTGAACCAACAGAGTCGACTTTAAAACCCAGTAAAGGACCTGCCTGTATCTCATGTCAGGGAAGTGGCAAAACCGTTGTCTCAGCTCAGGTCTGTCTAGTCCTCTTTAATCTCGGTGCTCTGGCCCTCGCTGTTCTCTTCTCTGGATAAGTGGCTTTCTAGAACAGTCAGACATTGGCTCCAGACTTCCTGTAAACTACTGCCCACTCTCTCCTCTCACCCACTCTCGTCCACGTGACGTGTCCATGTGGGCCTGGTGCCCCGGCCCTGTCTTTGCCCCGTGCTCCCTAGGCCAGCAGAGCCTCCTCCGTCTTTGTTTGGGTTTCATCAAGCTGGTGCTCAGTCTCTCCCCAGTCTCTACGTGGTGCTCAGACACCACCGCCAGTGTGGCATTGCCAGGAAATGCTCCAGCGATCGCTGAGTTCAGAGCGCCTGCCCGCTCTCTCCTCCCGCCCCCACACACCTGCATTTGCCATCTGTTCGGGACACTTACGGCACCCCGACCCTGCCCTCCTTGGATGCTCCACTGCATTCAGGCCTGCAGATCCGAGCGCCTGGTTTAGCTAAGGAATCATCAGCGAGAGAACAAGGCTGAGCTTGCTAAGCTGCCTGGAACGGACCCTGCTCTGGGCACACACGAGGGAAGGGGTGTTGAGCGTGAGGCGCCTCGGTCCAGGGGCTTTGATCCAGTTCCCTGTGTTTTAATGAAATGGCTGTATCTGCTCAAGTCTGCTTTACTGCATAGATACATGTATGTGTCTGTACACGTGTACACCTGTGCATGTGTGCGTGTGCACACACATGTATGTATGTATATATATCAGATGTGTACACACACATCTGGGGTGTAAATATGTATACACATACACACATATGCATATATCAGATATACATGTGTGTACACAGGTATACACACATACATGTACTGAATGAGTTTGTTAAGTCTATGAAAATCATTTGTTATTGTCGGGTTTTTGCCTCCTTGGTTTATTTGATCAAGGCTGTGCTGTTTGGTTTTCTGAATTGCCAATTATTTCCAGGCTAAAACAGTTAATTAGGTCCTACAAGATCTATAAGATCTGGCTTAAACATGGAATGATAGGGCATCTCTGAATGTGTTAATGTCCTATTACTGGTTTCTCTCACACTATCATCCTTCTTTGAGGGTTTTTTTTGGTGCGTTTGGGTAGGCCTGAGCTCAGATCCTTGCAGAGGGGGGCTGCTGATTCAAACTGCCAGTATTAGCAGGCCTGGTGGACAGATGGCATCTTAAAGGCAAACAAAGGCTCTGGGCTTGCTGTCGATGGAAGTCGTGGGCTTTTCCATCTCTCTGCTTTTGCCCACAGAGGCCCAGGCTGCAGATTCCGGAACTGCCAGGGCAGTCCATGCCGTGGAGGCCTGTGTCCTGTGTTTTCATGGCTAAGACAGTATTTCAGCTTCCCCAAGGTGTGCCAGGGGATCAGGTCGTACCTTTCTTTTCTTTTTTTTTTTTTCAGTTTTGGCTATAGAGTGCATGCACTCCCCAGAGAGAGAGAGAGAGAGAGCGCAAAAGTGAGAAATTACTCCCCAGGGAGGGGGCCGTGCTGCAATTTCTTCTCCAGTCTCTTCTCAGGATTTTGGGGCACACACGCACATGTTTCTGGTATGGTTCTCAAGCTGCTGGGTCTGGGACTTGAACTGCACAGTCGGCCATGTGGCCAGTGCCTTAACCCCCATGACACCCTCTGGCCCGGTTATACCTTTCTTAGGGAGACTGATGAGGTGCTGGGAAACAGCGTCTACCTTGAGCTGGGTTCCTGTTCTGACTCAGCCGAGCAGCTCAGATGTGGTCTTGGAAAGCCTTTGATCCTACGCTTCTCCATCTGTGAACTGATGGTATTCACCTCCGCTTTGTAAAGAGAACCAAGTGAGATGGTACGGGATAAAACGCTTTGTAAACCTTAAAACACAATGCAGGCGTGAGGTGTTGGTACTCTCGGTGCTTGGGGGATGTGTTGTGGGCCGTTAATGGCCCTTCCCGTACCATGTGTCAGTGCCAAGAGCCAAGAGAGCTGTCAATAAATATTGATAAATGATGAGGTGGGGACACTTTGACTCAGCGTGGAAACCAGTGCTTTATATTAATGCATTCATTCATTTGGTCATTTGTAGAGCAAATATTTATTGAGTGCCTACTCATTGCCAGGCACTAGGGATACAACAGTGAATAAAACCAGTGGAGTCATGGCTAATGTTTTCCTCTGGCTGTCACAGAGTTAGAAAAATGAGGAATGTTATTTCCACCAAGTTAAATGTATTCAATGTAAAGGATCGCTCTTCATGCTGGTGGTATATCTGTAACACTGCTCTTGGTGTTAAAATGTCTTTTCACTTGGGAGGTGATGGTGACAGTGGATAGTAGTTGATTTAAAAAAAAAAAAGAAAACTTTATTATTTATTTACTAGTTTTGTGCTGTAGGGCATGTACACTTGCAAGAGAGAGACAGAAGAGAGAGAGGGAAAATTAGAAAGCATCCCCTGCGGGGAGGGTGGCCATGCCGCAATCCCTTCTCCTCTAGTCTCCTCTTGGGACTTAGGACACATGTACTCATACACCCGGTGCGTTTTTCAAGCTGCCAGATCCAGGACTTGCACCATACAGTCGGCTATGTGGGATCCAGTGCTTTAACCACCATGCCACCTGCTGGCCCTGTGAAAATGTTTTACGTGATAAAATTTAAAACAGGTGCTACTGGCCCTTGAAATTCAAGGCCTAGGACCCACAGAACCAGTCCAACTTCTTGTCCACTGCAGACATCTCTCTGGCATTCTTACAGGTAGCTATCTAATTTCTACTTGGAGAATTCCAGGGAAGGAGGCCTCACCAACCTCAAAGGGCAGTCAGTCCTATTTTAAAATGCTGTTATTCTTTTATGTTCTTTTTTTATATTGCCTTGAACTCTGCCATCTTCTAGCCTCTGCCTATAAATCTTAATTCTTTCATCTGGAGCAAACAAAATACTTTGACTCCATTTTCCTTAGCCTTCCAGATTTTTCAGACAAGCTACCATGTTTTTCTAGCACGTTTTCCAGTCTTGTGGTCCCACTTTCTTTACCCATGTGCCCTGATGGCTTCATCTTCGTCCTTCCACCTCTCTGGTTACTCTCCCTTGGTTAGTTCCCTCTCAGAGTCTGTTGCTCAGAGGGACCCAGGGCTTTAGCGTGGGCTGACTGCTGAGTCCTCAGTCTGCTGCTTCCCTTATTCTGTGCTCTGAACCCAGGTTGAAGGAGTACAGATTACATTTGCTTTTTTTGGCCGCTGTGCTATACCATTGCCTCGTACTGAGTTGCAGTCTAGTAAAACTCCTAGGGTCCAGGAGCCAGTAGGTGGCTTAGTGATTAAGGCAGTGGACTCCCATGTGGCCGACTGTAGTTTGAGTCCAGGACCCAGAGGCTTAAACACAGGCTGGGCGTATATGTGTGCATGCCCAAAATCCCTACGGGAGAGTGGAGGAGAGGGGACTGTGGTGTGGCCATCCTCCCTGGGGTAATTTCCCATTTTCTGTCTCTGTGTCTCTGGTGAGTGCATGTGGTCTGTAGCAAAAAAAAATTCAAAACAAAACAGGACTCCTAGGATCCTGGTCATGTAAGTTCCTGGTAGATCAGGGCCTTCCTACCCTGGGTTTAGGCAGTCTTTTCAGTTACGTACAGCCCTCTACACTCGTGCCCTTTGTACTTCATTTTACTAGTTGGAATGGTAATTTCAGCATATGGAGGTCATTTTAATCCTGATCCAGTCTTTCAGTTTACTAGCTATTTTCCCCAGATTTGTATCAGCAACACTTCTGACAGAATTGTCTTTATCTCTCTCTCTCTCTCTTTTTTTTTTTTTTTTTTTTTTTGAGAGAGATTTTTGTTATAGGACACATGTGCTCACTGGAGAGGCAGAGAGAGATGGAAAGTAAGAAATCACTCCCCAGGGGCATGGCCACGCCACAATCCCTTCCCTCCATTCTCCTCTCGAGATCTTGGGCATGCACGCATGCACATGGGCTTTAAGCCACTGGGTCTGGGACTCTAACTGTGGTCGACTATGTGGGAGTCCAGTGATGTAACCATTACACTATCTGCTGGTCCCTTTATTTAGATTTTTAATTCAGTGTTTAAAAAAAGCTACAGCCAAAGACAGAATCCTGTGTCACGTGAGTAGAGATCTCCCAAGTTTAAGGGTATGTGTAAATCAGTGCCTTAGGCATCTGTCGTGGGACCGGTACATCTCTCAGTGTATCGGTCATCGAAGCATTGGTGTGTCCAGCTGGCTCCACGTCCACGTGTGTGATCTACACTGGTGATGTGAGTTCTGTTTCTGACTCTTCATCATCCTTTAGGCAGTGTCAACCAGACCCATTATTGAACCACCATTAATTTGCTTATAACTCGCGAATTTACTTTTTCAGCCCAGATAATCTGTTTTAAGTTCATATTTTAAATTGTTTATTGGAAATCTTCAGAATGTTCCAAAAGTTTCAGTTTATTATCTTCCCACCCTCTACCACCTTCTTTTCTTCCTATGCTGGCACTGCCGAGATGGCCAACCCCGTACCCAAGCGCCGTCCCCAGTGTCTGCATTTTACTCTCACTCCAGCGATAATGCAGTCGGCTGGTCTGATGGAGTCTACCTCCCCACGGTGTCTTAGTCCGCCCCTCGGATCGGTCTTGCCTGTACTGTAAGGGCCTTCGTTCTAGATGCCTCTTTCTAGTCTCGTTCCTTCTAGTTCACCTTCTACTACATCCCCAGGAGGCAGACCCGCTGATGAGTGGCATTATGTTGTTTTGAGCCTTTGCAGCTTCCTGTCCACTGGAAGTGGTGGGTCCTTCTTGATCTGGCTTTTACTCGTTTTACCAGCTTAACCTCTGTCCGGCCCCTCTACAACCCTACGCTGTAGGGAGCTCTCCACTGCTGGTTCCCACGTGCAGCGTGTTAATTTGTGCTTCCCACATTTGTTCTCTTTACCTGGGAGGCCTTTTTACTCTTTCTAGTCACCTAACATCATTCCTTCTTTGGCACTGAGACAGCGCCCCTCCTCTGGGACTCCTCAGCTCCAGGCTGAGCTCCCAGACGCCGTAAGCACACTCGGGATGGCTCCTGTCGTGGTGGACTGCCTGCTTGCCCGCCTCCCCACCTGGATGGGACCTGTTGAAGGCAGCGACTGTGCTGTTTATCATTGTACTCTCAGCACACAGTAGGTACTCAAGATTTGTTGAATGAATAGGCTCAGAGATGACTCGACAGATCGTTTCCAAGTTAACGTGGATGGAGTGACCATTCACTTCCCTTTTCAGCATTTCTCTGTGATTCCGTGTCTTCCTGGCCTCGTGATCCTATTAAGAAAGCAAAGGAGGCACTTTGGCATTGATCAGGATTTTTCTCTGTAGGTGTTCCAAACCATCTGACTTCTCATCCGCTCTAGGCTCGTTAAACTCCATTTTCACTCGTAGTTACATGTTTGCTCTCTGACCTTGTATTAGTCAGGGAAGGTGAGTCATTATAACAAGCATCACCCAGATCCCACTGACTTGGTGCAACGGAAGCGTAGCTTTTGGTTATTGGGTCACTGTGCAGTGCAGGTACTCCTGGGCAGGTTCCTTCCACGCAGAGACTCAGTGATCCTGGTCCCTTTCATCTCGCAGCCTGTCCTCTTCCAGGTCTGTGGGGTCCCTTCCCTCCAGCTGATGGATGGACAGAGAAGGGGCTGCAGGAGAGGGCGTAGAGCTGGTGTGTGGGGCGCTCACCCCTCACCTGGGGGCGGGCCTGGATGCAGCCCACCGTTTCTGCTCATGCCTCACTTAGTCACATGGCCCAGCCCTCGAGCCCAGGAGGCCGGGATGGAGGTAGCTGGGATGCTGAGAAAAGGGAACACAGAGGCTCGTGCGCCTCGACCGTCCGCCATTGCATCCATTCTTGTGTTCTGACACCTGTTCCCAGGGCTGCATCCACAGCCCTGTTCACCCAGGGCGTTTTCTGTGCTCCAGGCTCTTTGATGTTCGGTCTCCCATCCTGAATTTTGGTCCTTTCTGTGGTCTCTACGCGCCTCGGTGGTCAGGCGGCACCTAACTCCTCTTTGCTGCTGGCTCGTTAACACACGGCTCCCCGTCGCTGCAGTTCCTAGCAGCTCCTCTTTGCTTTGCTCACACAGCCGGGACTGGACCTGGATCTGCTACCTGCCGCCGGTGCCAAGGGTGCTCCTCGGATGACACCGGCCCTGTTCCGGGTCCTCTCTGTCCGGTGCTTTGAAGTTCTTCCCATGAGTCCTGGGTGTGGATTTGAACTCTATTTTCAGAGACAATCCAAGAATTTATAGAGTTGCAGTGGGAGCCTTCGGGAAACCAGAAGGTCAGTGCTGTGCACCTTGAAGCTGAGAGGCCTGAAGGGAACAGCTCATCTTCATACAGAAGTAGCAGGTGGGTTAAAGAGTGGGCAAGCTGCTGGTGCTCGAGAAGGTGTTCTTTCGTTACTCTGAAAACGAAGACGGTAGCTCACAGTTTAATGTGAGGTTTTTAGATAAGAGACAAAGAATTCACAGTTCCTGTAACACTGGGATGTCGGGACAGGTCCTGGGAGAGGTCAAATGATGTGCTTTCTTGGAAAAGGCTGTGAGTGGAAAACCCACGTCAGGTGCCTTAGACGTGGCCTGCTGGGTGGCAGGAGATGGGTCCATTCTGTGATTCTTCAAAAGGAAAGACAAACCGACAGCGGCGACTGGGTGTCATGCACTTGGCTCGTACCTCTTCTGAGAGATGCTCGTACTGAGAGTATTTGTCTCTGGGAAGGATTTCCCAGTGGGCTTCGTAAACGGAAGGAGGCTGTAAGGTTTCCAGAACTGCGATGCCTGTATTCCATGACCGAGTTCACCACCCACTCACTCTGCTGGTCCCCTCTTGGAAAGGCCACTTCTCCCTTCTTTCGAGGGTCTGTTTATTAAATGGGTTGGGGACTGGATATGTTTTCAGGAGGTTTGAGAGAAGTAATTCATGCTTCTAACATGTTTGGGAATGTAAGTACAATATCAAATGTAATTTGGAATTCAGAATAGAATTACACTTTTTTTTTTTTAAAGTTTTTTTGCTGTAAGGGACGTGTGCTCACCAGAGAGAGAGAGGGGGAGAAGTGAGCAATAGCCCCCTGGGAGATGGTCACGTTGTAATCCCTTCTCCTCTTGGGATTTTGGGCACACATGCACATGCGTGATTTTCCAGTTTGATTTTCAAGCCACTGGGTCCGGGGATGAACCGTGGTCAACCGTGTAAGAGTCCAGTGTCTTCACCACCATGCCACCTGCTGGTTCGTTTCTCTTGATATTCTTAAATGACTTAAGAAGGTTCTAAATGGGGAGGGATGACTGTGCTCCTGGATTCGTATTGTTATTTCCGGGAGAATCCGTGGGGCTCTGAGATTTCGCACTGCCTAGTCTAAGCTGATTGAAGCTGCTCCACATTCTGGGGAATGAATCATTTTGCTCTTTGCTCCGATTCTGTGCTCTAAGGGCTTTCACCTGTTTAATGCGCTTGGAAGGCTGGGGCGGGGGCGGAGTAGTGGCATCACAGAGCATGTACACAGTGGCTGTAGGGGGACTCATATAGTCCAGCCTCTCCCGTAGTCTGTCGCCACGGCCCTGCTAGTCTCCCTGGCCCTGGAGTAAGCTCTGGATGGGTGGGGGGCAAGTGGTAGACCAAGCACCACTTGGGAAGAATAGGATTGGTTCGCACGAAACTAAGGCCACACTCAGAAGTTAAATCCAGCGCATGTTCACCGAACTCTGCGTAAAGCAGTGCGGGGCCGTGTGCCGCACGGAGCGGGAAGGCCTGACGCCTGTCTCCAGCAAGCTCATGATCCTGGCCGGATACAAATAGGTGACGGAAACAAGCCCTGGCGAGTGAGGGCGGAGGCCTGGGACAGGGGCCAGCTCACGCCCTGTGTGGAAGAGCCCGCGTGCCCTCTGGGCTCATCTCGTGTGTGTGTGTTATGTACCCGGAGGCATCGAAATAAAAGAAAAAATCACCGTGGTAAAAGACACAACGTGGGATGTACTTGGGCACCGTCTCTCAGAGCCGTGCTTCAGCGGTGTTGGATGTGTTCATGCTGGGAGACAGACTCTGGGTCGTTTTCACCCTGAGAGGTCGAACCTCCACCCCCTTGAACACCTCTCCTGTCCTCCCTCCTCCCCCTGAAAACCGCCGTTCTACACTGTCTCTATGAACTTCACTGCTTTAGCTGCTGCGTAGATGCGGACTCAGACAGCGTGTCCTTTTGTGACTGGCTCGTTTCATTAGCGTGATGTCCTTGGAGTGCATCCATGTTGGAGCAGTGTCAGTGTTCCATAGCTTTTGGGCTAATATTCATTGTCAGTGCGCACCACGTTTTGTCTGTGTCCATCGATGGGCATTTGCGTGTGTTCACCTCTTTTTTTCTTGTGTGTGTGTGTGTAGTTTGCTACAGGGCATGTGCACTCACTGGAGACAGAGACAGAGATAGAGATAGAGAGAGATCACCCCACTCGGGGCAGGAGAATGGCCACACTCCACTCCCTTCTCCATTCTCCTTTTAGAGTTTTAGGCATGCACGCACATGCATTTGGTGTGATTTTTTTTCAAGCCACCAGGTCTGGGACTCGAATTGCGGTTGACCATGTGGGATCCAGCTGCCTTAACCTCTGAACCCCTGCTGGCCTCATCTCTTAACTTACTGTGAATAATTCTGCTGTCACGAACAGGGGTGTGGCAGTAGCTCTTCGAGACCCCGCTTTCAGTTCTTTGGGACACACCGTAGTGGGCTTCCCCGGACCGTGTAGGAATCCTGTTTAGCTTTTTGAAGTATAGTCGTGCTGTCTTCCAGAGCGGCTGCACGCGTCACGAGGTCCGATTCTCCACACACTTGCTCTTTTCCGTTTTCTGACAACGGCCATCCTAGCAGGTGTGAGATTGTAACTCGTGGTGGGTTTCTAGGTTTTGCCACAGGGCACCTGTGCTCACCAGAGAGCGAGCACGCCACAGTCCCTTCCCTGTCCTCCTTTCTCCTCTCGGGGGTGTGCGAGCTGGGTCCGGGACTCAAACCACGGCGGGCATGTGGGAGTGCGGGGCCTTAGCCAGTGTGCTTCCTACTGGCCCCGCCCGTGGCGGTTTGATCTCATGTCTCTGGTGATCCGTGATGCTGGCTGTTTGTACGCTGTCTTTGGAGAAGATCTGTCCAGGCCATCTACCCACTTGCCAGTCGCACCCAGAGACTTGCACATACCGCTTGGCACTGACGGTTAGCTCTGCGCAGAGGTGACCAGAGCCGTCCTGCATTAGCAGATGCCGAGGCAGCAGAGACCACCTTCTAGAGACTCTCAGAAATATGCCCAATCCCTCGTCCTCACTGGCCAAAGCATCGTCGGCCCTGGAGACCAGCCCCTGTGGGCCTCAGCTGGTGGTGGTTTCAAACAGACGAGGTGCTCTAACAAATTCCCACAAGCATAACGGTTTCAAGCAGCTCACCTGGACGACTGTCCTCCAGCTCTGGAGGTCGGGTGTCTTGACTGGGCCCCTAGGGCTGCGTTCTGGTGGGGCGCTGTGTGGGAAGAGTCCATTTTCTGGCCTTTTCCAGCTTCTAGCGGCCACCTGCCTGCCTTGGCTCCCGGCCCTCCCTCCGTCTGCAAAGCCAGCAGCGTCTTGTCCCTGCTTTCTTGCTTTCCTTTTGTAACAACCCACTGGCAATCTGGGATAATGTCCCCATCTGCACGTCCTTAACTTAATAACATTGCAACTGTTCTTTCGCTGTGAAAGGCAGCAGTCAGTCCCAGGTACTGGGGGTTAAGGACACAGACATCTGTATGAGGAGGGGTGGGTGATCACTGTCCTTTCTACTCACTGGACTTCTGCTATTTAAAAAAAAAATTATTTAATTTTATTAATTATTAAAAAAAGAGAAAGTGAGAAAGCAAGCAGCTAAGTCTGGGTCTCAAACCACAGTCAGCCACGTGGGAGTCCAGCGCCTTAACCACCATGCCACCTGCTTGTCCCAGGGTCTCCGCTATTGAAGGGCAACAGTTAGAGCAGTTTTGTCTGATGCCTTCCAGCTTTAGACTGTACCCTAAACTAACAGAAGTAACATCGGGAATGAGGAGGCGTGGGCTCAGGTTTGGCTTGGCTGCCTCCTGGCTGGAACCTGGAGAAGTTGCTCTCTCCACCCTCCCAGAGAGAGGGTGGAGGCCGGATGCTCCCTGGCCCTCCCAGCTCTGCATGCCCTGCCCTTCCCCTCTCTCACAGCTCTGGGTCCTCATTTACTTTCCTCACATCGCAGAGAGTTGAGAGAGCCAGGACTGGGAAGTATGCTCCGGGGCACCAGTTAATTAAGAGAAAGACGGGGACAGCAGAAACAAGGACAGAGACAACTGTCCTGCCTGCCCCCTTCCTCCAGAGCCTATAGAAAGCATCCTTGTAACAAACAAATGGAAATTTTACACGTCCTACAAGCCTCGTTGGGTTGTTTGTGGGGGCTTCAAAAATACTGCGGAGGTGCAGCAGGTGATATGGAGATTAAGGTGCTGGATCCCACATGACTGACTCCGCAGTTCAAGCCCCAGATCTGGCAGCTCAAAATGCACGTTGGGTATATATGCATGTGTCCAAAATCCTAAGAGAAGAATGGAGGAGAGGGGATTGTGGTGTGGCCATACCCCCTGGAGGGGCGATTCCTTGCTTTCTGTCTCTTTCCGGTGAGTACACGCACCCTATGGCAAATATCTATTTAAAAAAAACCAAAAACCAAAAAACAAAAACCTTGAGCAAAAATAGCATTTAAGTATATTTTTGGTGCAAAAAATATCCATGCAGTTTTTCATAATATGCATTTTTCATAAACTTTTTGAGGACTGTCATATGCAACTTATACAGTGATTTCCTGAGACCTCAGTTATCTCCCCCCTCCAGCCCAAGCCTGGCAAAGTCATATATTCAGAAAGTGCGAGCAAATGGAAGATGTGCCAGTGGTTTGGATGTGGCCTCACCCAGTCTGCGTGGTGGCTGGTCTGGGCTAGGGAGGGAGCGGGGCTTGCAACCCTGGATGTGGCATGAGGACGAGATGGCTTTCTGCGGGTTTGTTTTGTTTGGGACAGGTGGTCCAGCCTGGCTCAGGAGTGGGCTGGAGGACATTGCAAAGGACAGCTGGCATCCTCGGGCTGGGGAGGAGGGTGTGACTCCTCATGTCTCCTTAGTGTCACTCTGTGTTGCTGCCAGCTCTAGAGATTGCATGCCCATTGGTGTGGCTGCACCCTGTCCACCCTTACTGCACGCGTCCTTCCTCTTACTGATAAAGAGCTGATGGTTAGAGGGGTTGAGTTAACCTGGCGAAGGTCACACAGCTCACAGCAGAGTTGGGCTGGCCCCAGCAATTATGTGCTGTATAGAGGAAGCTGGATTCCACGTGGCCAACCAGGGTTTGAGTTGGCTCTGGTGGCTTCCATGCTGGGCATGTGTGTGTGTGCCCAGGATCCTGATGGGATGGAGAATGGAGGAAAGAGGATCGTGGCATGATTAGGCCCCATGGGGAGGGGGTGCTTTCTCTTTTTCTCTGTTCTCTCCACCTCTCTCTCCACATGTGTGTATGTACACTTGCCCTCTGATACAACCTAAAACAAACAGTGGAGAGGAGACGCAAACTGAGAGGAGTCTAGTTCTCATCCCGAGGTGTACCTTTTTTCTGCTGTGGCACCTTCTGTGCTCTGGATTGCTGCCCTTGGGAGTGGGCTGTGGGAGCCATGGGTGATGGAGGAGGGAGGGGCATTTCACTGACTAAGGCCCTGAGGCCTGGGGAGGGTTCAGCCCTGGCAGAGGCCAGCCATGCCCTTTGGAGAGCTGAGCTGCCTGGAGCTCACCTCTGGGCCAGTCTTGAACTGGCTACATGGGTTTCAGGCCCGAATTTAGTTCGAGACCCGCCGGAGCAGAGTCCCGGCAGGGCCATCAGTGGACAGCACGCGGGGCCATTGGTCTGTGTGCGTGCCTGCAGGCGACAGTGCCACTGTGGGTGTCCTTCCCGGGGCCTGGCAGCTTGCTACGTGGGGAGTATCTTACGCAGCCACACCTCCCACCTCTCCTGCACAGCGGGCCGCAGCAGGTACCCACCGAGACACTGCCCGGCCACGTCCCAGGGCGCGGTGCCGGCTGCAAGGTGGAGTGAGACAGGGCTCTGCTTCTGGGTGATGGGTTAGGGGGGGAGGCCACACCTGCCCCTGGTGCGGACTCGAGGATGGAAGGCCAGCCGGGAGCTGTGCAGGTGGACAGGGCAAGGCTGCGTGCCCCTGCGCCCACGCCGCACACACGCGTGTCTGTGATTTCTCATTTTCCCTGTCTCTGTCTCTTTCTGTCTCTCTGGTGAGTGCACACGCCTTATGGTAAAAAATAGATGAAGAACCGCAGCACCGCACTCCCCAGTCTCGAGCGCATCTGTGAGGGCCCGGGGACGGGCCGGCAGACGGCGTGGCACACCCCCTCCAGGAGCCCTGTGATCCTGGCTCTCTGTGGCCAGGCTTGGAGCCTCAGGGCAGGGCCCCAGTGAGTGACCGCCCACTCAGTAGGCACTTTCAGATCCAGGTGTTCATCAGTATTAAAGGGCAGAACCGGGGTGGGGGCCACTGCAGGGGCCGAGGGCCCATCTGGGAAGCCTGTTCTGCCAGCGTGTTCCAGATGGGAAACGCTCCCCAGCCCACGTGCGATTCCTAGTATTGGTGGACGCCGGGAAGGGGGATGGGACCTCGGAGGTCACTGGTGCGGTGAGCAGCACAGAGGGAGGCGAGCTCGCCTGGAGTCGCAGCCGCGGACCGGGAGGGAGGAGAGCGAGGCGGAGGGGAGCCGCACAGGGGTGTGGTGGCTGGGTCTGTCTGCGCTGTGCGGCGGTCATGGGGCATCACCCAGGTTGGCTGCCTCCAGGTCCTCCTGGTCTCAGGCCCTCTCTGCTCGCACTCATGGCTGCTGGCCTAGGACTCAGCCTCCTGAGCAGTGACAGAGCAGGGCCCACAGTGACCACAGCTCGTGGGACTCAGCGTGTGCTGTGCGCCAGGAGCTGAGTGCTGCTGTGTTTTTTTTTAAGAGTTTTTTTGCCTTAGGGTGAGTGCACTCCCGAGCGCGCGTGAGAGAGAGACAGAGAGAGGGAAAGCGAGAAATCACCCCCCAAAGGAGATGGCCATGCTATAATCCCTTCTCCTCCATTCTCCTCCCAGGATCTTGGCAACACATGCACATGCGCCTGGTGTGAGTTTCAAGCCACTGGGTCCAGGACTCGAACCGCAGTTGGCCATGTGGGAGTCCAGTGATGTAGGCACCATGCCATCTGTGACCCGACTGCTATTTTACAGCCCCTGCTGAAGCTGGGAGGACCCAGTCCCCAGATGTCGGCTTGCCCAGGCTCAGGCCTCAGGAGCAATGGAGGAGTGGCTCAGCCTCCCCTGACCCCCGCTGCGTGTCCGCATTAGACCTGTCTACTCGGAGGGGGGCCCAGCCCTCACTCAACACTCAGCGTCCTAACTCTGTTCTGCTCCCCAACTCAGTGTCGCTAGAGTCCCTGCTTTACCCTCGTTGTCTTCATGGCCCAGAACCAGGTCCACTCTGTCGTAAAGGTGCCAGCCCTTCTCGTGGCTGAGGGGACAGGGCCCAGGGAGGGGCGTAGCAGGTGACAAGGATGTTACGGGGAGCGCAGGCTGCAGCCTTTCCCAGCCGTTCAGGGACAAAGGTCCTGAGTGCGACCTGTCTGCCTTCTGCGCTCCGAAGGTGGACTCCCGGCTGACACTGCCCTGCTCTCGGAGGCCCCGCCTGTCAGCGCTGGGGAAACGGCTAAATAAAGCAGAACTGGAGGCGATTTACTCCCCTGAGCCGCCACCCACCCCAGGACGCCCTCAGCTGTTTGCCAAGTTGTCAAGGTGAAAATGTTGGAGTAGAGGGGCCTGAAGGTCAGTCACCACCAGATCTGGAAAGTGCCAGGAAAACCCGAGCTGAGGAGCCAGGAGGAGGCATGGAGACTAAGGCACTGAATCCCAAATGCCCGACTACGTGGTTCGAGTCCCGGACCTGGTGGTTTGAAAAATACGCCAGGTGCTTGTGAGTGTGTGCCCAAATCCTGAGAGGAGACTGGAGAAGGGATTGCAGCATGGCCATCCCCCTGTGGTGCTTTCTCTCTTTCTCTCTCCCTCTGGCAAGTGCACACTCCCCCTAGCAAACAAACCAACAACCTGACTGGAAGAACAGGGAGTGCAGCCCGGCACAGAAGGGACAGGAGGGGACAGGAAACGGGCGCAGCTGGAGGAAGGAGCCCAGGAAGGCGCCGACGGGATCCGAGGAAGGTCTGGATTGAAGAGGCAGAGGAATCAGAAGGCCGGGGCGGGGCAGGCGGTCCTGGCCTGGGCCTCGCCAGACCTGGCTGTGTGCCCCTCTCTCCCTGAGCACCATCATTCACAGTCACTTAGCACCACCAGGATGCTGAGTTGAAACCCACGTGCCCGTCATACCTGATGTGTTCCAGGCTCTGCACTGGGCGCCGGAGCTGCAGGGGGCTGCCCTGGCCCGGGGTGCGTGCAGGTGCCCAGAACAGAGCTTCTGACCCGCTGAAACCGGCCAGGCCAGGGGTCTGTCCCGCTTCTGCTCAGCGCCTCTCCCAGCCGAAGGCTGACCCCTGCTACTTCACGGCTCTGTGGAAAACTGTAGATGCGTTTGGACGGGGCTCTGGTTTCACTCACTGGTCAAGGCATGTTTGTGCATGTGTGCGTGTGATTTATGTGGTGTTTGAAAACAATTTATGGCCAGAATTCTTTGCATCCTTCTCAGGCCTGTGTCTTGTGCTGAGGTCTCTGGGAAGTGCTCGTGTCGGGCAGAGGCTTGCCTGTGGCTGATCCCCCCCCAGGGCAGTGCCAGCCTCTCACGTCCCAGACGCCTTCTCCGCTGCTCTCTCTCCCTGATGAGCATGGCCCTCTCTTCCCACATCTTTCTTCTGGGACGTTCTTCCAAGTGCTTGGAGTCTGATGTTTTGGCTTTTGAAAAAAATTAAATGAATTTTTTGTTATAGTAGTATATATGTATAAAATATAAAATTTACCATTTTAACCATTTTGAAGTGTACACTTTAGTGATATTAAGGACATGTAGTAGGCCAGTAGGTGGCTAGAAGGTTAAGATGGCTGGATTCCACATGGCTGACTCTGGTTCGAGTCCTGGACCCGGTGGCTTGAAAAACATGCTGGGTGTGTCTGCATGTGTGCCCCAAATCCCAAGAAGAGACTGGAGGAGAAGGGTCTGTGCGTGGCCTTCCCCTGGGGGTGAGTTCTCACTTTCCCTCTTTCTCTGTCTCTGCAATGGACGAGGGTCTGATTTCTCCGCACCCTCACCAACACCCGTTCTCTCCTGGCGTTTTGGTACTAGCTGCTCTGACTGGTGTGCAGGACCCTCTCTGGCTTTGAGGGCATCTGTGTACCCCGTGGTAAGTCCCCCGGAGCCTGGGACACACCCAGAGAGAACAAACTAGGAGACGAGGGCTGCAGGGCTGGCTGCCCTCTGTGGCGCTGCCTGCTGGCCGGCCCTGCCTTCCAGAGTGCCTGTGGGCGCAGGGAGCCCAGGCAGCCGCCGGGGCCAGCTGAGCACGCCATCGGGTGGAGCCCAGCCGGCAGCAGAGGGACGCTGACTGCGGCCCTGCCTCTGAGGTCAGCAGGGTAGAGGTCATGCACAGGGATTCGTAGGGGCCGGCTGGTTGGAGAGCTGAGGCCGGCGGTGAGATGCCTGGAACAGAGTCCTGGAACCTGACAGGAGAAAACACAGCGCTGAATGACTGGCGTGCTGAGTGTCTGGCAGGTCATGGGGCTGGGCCAGAGGCTCCCTGGACTCCTGACCTGGCTTTCCCACCGAACGCGGGAGGAGTCAGGTAGTCGCTGTCTGGAGCTCGATGTTTCCCAAGGATGAGGCTCTGGGGAGGCCTGCGTGCTCCCTCATGGGCGCCCGCCGCCTCGTCTGCCTGCTGTCTGGTAGCGGTTTTGGGGGACTAATGAGGTGGATGGCCTTGACCTCCCAAATGAGAGGAGTGCTGCACTCTGCGCGGCGCTCTGCAGAGGCGGAGCGAAAGGGAACGAGCTAGGGCTGATTCTTCGTCCTGCTGTAGTGAGAGTCAGCCATCCGGGAGTAGGACAGGCCGTGCTCGCGTGTGTGGTGTCTGTGTGCGTGAATACGTCGGTGACGCCCTCCCCACAGTGAACCCCCTGACAGTGGGGGCATTCAGAGCTTCCCTACGAGGGGCCTTGAGGAACGGAGCACCTTTTCAGGGTGCCTGGAATCCCCTGCCTTCTGAACTCCCTGGAGAGACTGACTGTTTCGCAGACTGACCGTGAATACTTGTGTGTGGAGGTCAGCCATTTTCACAGGTGGCTGTTTTACGTGGAGCGTGTGCTTCTGGGAAAAGTCCCCTTCCCCCCATACAACAACTTTGATGTTTTATCTCACTTTATTGAATAAGGCATTCTGTTTTGGTGTTTGAGACTTTTAAGTTGTGGGCATCTGTGCTATGATTCTTACTAAATAGTATTTTTTTTAAAGAATTATTTTATTTAACTTTATTTATTTATTTTAATTTGACCAGAAAGAGACAGAGTGAGAGTGACAGAGAGAGAGAGAGAGAGAAAGAGAGAGTAAGAAAGGAAGCCGCCAGGTCGAGGACTCAAAACATGGTCAGCCATGTGGGAGTCCAGCACCCTTAACCACCACGCCACCTGCCGGCCCCCTCAACTGTACTTTTAGTTGGGTAGTACCTTCATAGACATTTTCTCATTTAGTCTTTACAATCGTCCTGTGAAGAATACATCATTATTCTTTATTTTTTTAAAAAGAATTATTTATTTTTATTACTATTCAGTTTGATCAAAGAGAGAAAGAGTGAGAAATCAAGTCTCCAGGTATGGGACTTGAACCATAGTCTACCATGTGGGAGTCCAGCACCTTACTATGACACCACCTTCCAGCCCCATTCTTTCTTTCTCTCTCTCTTTTTAAAAATAACCAAAGGGCTTGTATGCTGGAGAGAGAGAGACAGCGCCCCCAGTGGGGCTTGCTCACATGCAGTCCTTTTTTCTCCCTTCCTCCTTCCTGCCTGGACTTTGGACACGCATGCACCCAGCATACTTTCCAAGTCAGTGGGGTTGGGATTTGAACTGTGGGTGGCACTGGGATCTGGCTCCTGATGCACAGTGCTTAACTGTCGGGCTGTGTGGCTGGCACTGAAGAGTATATTATTATCTTTTTTCCACCCTGTTTTGCTATAGGGTATGTGTAGTTGCTGGAGAGATACAGAGTGAGAGAGAGAATAACTTAGAACTCAACCCCCAAGGGGGATGTCACGCCCAAATCCCTTCTCCTCCATTCTCTTCTCAGAACTCTGGGCGTGCGCACACATGCCCCTGGTGTGTTTTTCGAGCCTCTGGGTCCGGGACTTGGCTTGCATAGCGGCCGTGTGGGATCCAGCTGCCTTGACCTCCATGCCACCTGCTGCCCAGTCTCTTTCCTGCAGCTGGGCGAACCAAGACCTGCAGAAGTGAGCATCACTTGGTTGTTCTGCAGGTGGTGTGGTGTGGCTGCAGTGGCAGGGCCCCGGTTCTGCGGTCAGGGAAGCCACTTGTCCTCTCCGACGTCCACTTCTGCTCTGCCTTCTTCCCAGGGCGGTGACGACGGAGTGGCACGTCTCGGGCCTGGGTTCAGGCCTGGGTTTCCTGACTCAGAGCCCTAGGTCCCTCTCCACAGCCACGTATGCCTGTTCATACTGCACGGAGGCGAGTGGATGTGACACGGAATTGTTTTTATGCCAAAGTGAAGAAAAAGAAAGGCTCTTATCCATGTTTCTCAGCTAATTTTACAATCAACCGTTTTCCTTTACCCTGTACTTGGGTACTGCTCTTTTTAGAGAGCCGCAGCGGGAAACACGGGGCTGTGGGGCTGCCGGAATCCTTTGTCGGAGCTTAGGCTGGAGTCGGCGAAGGCTGCCGAGGGGTGCGGGCCGTGCTTCTGGGGCCTCTTGTTCTCCTCTCCGCGCTGCAGGCAGATGCGTGTACTTCGCGGCGGTGCCGGGGATCAGAGGGTGTGGCTTCAAGCATACCAGCAAGGTGGGGTCCTGGTGTCCCCGACTGGGCAGGGCTGTCTGCAGCTGGACAAGAACCTGGCACTGGTGTGGGCACAGTAATTTGGGAAGCTTCCTTGAACAACAAAACAGAACCATACCTTTCTTTTTCTTTTTCTTTCTTTTTTTTCTTGAGACTTTTTTGCTATAGGGCGGGTATGCTCACCAGAAAGACAGAGACAGAAAGCGAGAAATCACCCCCCAGGGGGGATGGCCACGCCGCAATCCCTTCTCCTCCATGCTCCTCTTGGGATCTTGGGCACGCACGCACACGCGCCCGTTGTGAGTTTAAGCCACCGGGTCTGGGACTCAAACCGCGGTCGACTACGTGGGAGTCCAGCAACATAGCCATTACGCTAACTGCTGGTCCCCTTTCTTCCTGATTTCTAAAGAATGACTTCTTGTACAGAGTTCAGAAGCTCTAATAACAAAAAATAGCTAGTACTTGTGAAGCTGTCACTCTTAGGCACTGTTCTAAGAGGTTTTTTTTTAAAGAATTATTTAATTTTATGTATTTATTATTAGTTTTTAATTTGACCAGAGAGAGACAAAGGTGGGGGGAGGAATGAGAAAGTAAGCTGCTAGGTCCAGGATTCAAACTGGTTGGCCACCTGAGAGTCCAGCACCTTAACCACCAGGCCACCTGTTGACTGCCCTGAGCGTTTATTAACCATTCGATTGTCATGGCAGTGCTGAGTGGGGCACACCAGAGACCCCAGGTCCGGAGAAGTCACGTGACTGCAGCGTCACTTAGTTGCTGAGTGATGGTGGGCCTGGCACGCCTGGAGCCTAGCCCACGGCCCTGACTGCTGGGCTGCCCAGCCTCTGCAGGGGTGCCGCCTGACGACAGCCGTGAACGGAAGATCCGTGTGTCTTCCTTCAGTCTTTCTCCGCGAAAAACGCCCTGCTGGTGCCGCTGGGGCTTCCTCGTGTATCTACCTTTCTGGCCCGTTGTTGCTTACCATCCTGTGATGGTTCTTCTGTTGGGTTTAATAGTTTTCAAGATGTCACTTTTATGGCTTCCTACAATTCTGTCACACAGATGTGCATTGGTTTATCTAACCTGTCCCCTGGTGCTGGGCGTTTCGGTTAGTTCCTCGGTACTAGCAGAATCCACGCAGCGGCGAGTGCCCTGGTGTTGCTGCTTTGCAGTCTCAGGTAGTCCTTGGGGCTCCTGAGGCCACAATGCTGGCTGCTGCTCTCAAGGACTCGTGGGTAGCTGGGAGGTGAGGGCAGGACCTGTGAAGTAGAATTTAATGCATCTCGGTATCTGTTTGCCCAGGCAGATGAGTGGCTGTGCCAGTGTGCAAGCCTGTGGGTGTCGTGCCTGCTACCATGTCACTCTGTCCCCACTGTCCAACCCCCAGTCCTTCCCCAGGCCTCAGCAACATAAGGAGTTCCCATTTTTCCGTGGACTCTGTCCTGAGTCAGGGCCAGGTCCACTTTTTCAGTACAGAGGCTCCCATACCTGTCAACAGCAGAACTGCCTAGTGTCAATGAACTGTAAATCATCCTTAACTTGAGCCTGCAATTTAGCTTTGCCATCATCAGGAGGTGCTAGTGGCTGCCATAGCTGAGATAGCAGGGTGTGATTTCCGTCCTCTCCAGCTTGGAGTCAGTGGGTGAAGTATTCTGTGCTCACTGTGACGTGGTACCTTTGGTTGAAGATGGTGGCTTAGCTGCGACGCTACTCCCTCATTCTTTCCTTGTGCTCTCTGTCGTCAACACGCGTACCCTAGAGTACCAAGGGGGCAGTGCTGGAATTAGGGTCCCCTCGCCAAGGTCTTGTGGACTTTTGGGTCATCTGTGAGGGTTTACTAATTGTTATTCTTCTTTCTCTGGTTTTTGCCATGGGGACTGGCTAGAGAGAGACAAGAGAGAGGGAAGGTGAGAAATCACCTCCTGGGGGTATGGCCATCCTGCCGTCCCTCCTCCTCCATTCTCCTCTCTGGATTTTGGACATGCCTGTGCATGCACCAGGTGTGACTTTCAAGCTACTGGGTCTGGGACTCAAACTGTGGTTGGCAGTGGGAGAGTCCAGCACCTTAACCACTACAGCGTGTGCTGACCCTGAGGGTTTACTTCCTGTGCACTCCCTCCTAGGACCCCTGTCCCTCTCTTTACCTCTGTGACAGATGCCCTGTACAGAGCAGAGAAGAGGTTTACCTTGCAGGATCGCTAGGAGGTGTGGGTGCCCATAGCTCCGCCACTCTCCCAGCTGCCCACGGCCTCCGAAGAGCTCCAGGCTTTCTGTGTTCCCTCCTGCCTTTGTCCTGGTCACCAGCAGCAACGGGGTATAGAGTAGGAAAGAGACAGCGTCATTTAAGGCATCCGTGACTGAGCGAGTCGGGGAGAGGGCCCTCACCATCTTGTGGAGATTTGACCACCATGGTTACTGGGCCCATGCCGGGCGTCTCCATGTCTTGTGCGAAGTGTCTGCAGCAGGGTGAGGGAAGAGGGGGGTGGAGACGGCAGGAGAATGCCTCTGGAATGGTGTGGAGGAGTTGGGGACAAGGAGGATGCGGCGCCTGGTGCCATGGCCGACACACCAGGAAACATCCGGACGCTCTCAGTGAGAGGGTCTCCGTCTCAGTGGGGTGTCCCGGGGTACTTGCACTCAGGTCTGGGAAGATGCCAGCTCTCCACCTGCCAGTGGAGAAGAAATTTGTTTCTTACTTGTTGACCAAGACCCTGAGAAAGGGCTTTTGGTTTCTATGTTGTTTGTTGGATCTTAGGATCTCTTAATGCCTTGAAAATGTGTCTTTGTGCATAGGGTAGTTATTTCTTGATCAGAAAATCACCCACCCATCAACGTCTGAATCAGTTCTTGACTGCTTTACTTGCTTCTTCCCTAGCTTAGCACTCAGTGCCCCATAGCTCTGCTGCCTGCGTATCCTTCCACCCGACTCCTTCATTCTGTTCCCATCATGCCTTCCCTAATGCACGCTGGTGCCATCCAGTATGGTGGCCTCTAGCCACATGTGGCTATTCAAATGGAAAACATGGGCTAGCTCCATGGCACAGTGGTAATGCACTGCTCAGGAGAAGCCACATGGCAACCGTGCTTCGGATCCCCAGCGCAGTCGGCCTGAAGCACAGCAGGCCCGCGTGTGAGCGCCCAGGGGCTGCAGGCTGGAAGGCTGGAGGAGGGTCACACACGGGCAGACCCTGTGGCTGTCCTCCAGCTCTCTGGCTCTCCCATGCACCTGTGCTCCAGCATGGCAAAGAAAAAAAGTAAATTCACTGAAATGAAACAGAATCTAGACTGTCCTTTCTCAGTCGTGCTAGCTACGTTTCAAGTACACAACAGCCACACGTGTGTTTTGCAACAAAATAAACTTGTACTTTAACTCCATCTTTTGGCAAACTCCTTGGAATCCCCTCATATGGCCAGTGGCTTCTATATTGGTTAGCCCAGAATTGCAGACTTTTCCATTACCGTCAGGGCTGCACTGGACAGCACTGGGTGGCCTGGTATGTCCCTGGCAAAGTTCAGGCCTCCGACACAAACCGCTGTGGCCACCTGAGGAGGAAACAGACTCAGTTTAGCAACTTCAGGGCCTGCGAGATGATTGGAGGGGCTGGGAGACCAGGCTGTAGGCTGGACCTGCAGGAGCAGCCTCCAGAACCACACTGCAGAACAGTGGCCCTGGAACTGCTCTCAGGGTTAGGAAGCTGGAGCGTCTCGGAGTCTCCGTGCCAGGCACTGGCTTCAGGGTCACACCACCACATCCATACCTGGGGGGGGCAGGAAGCCACCAGCAGGGCCGTGCC
The DNA here is from genome assembly GCA_026018925.1 of Tupaia tana. NCBI lineage: Eukaryota > Metazoa > Chordata > Mammalia > Scandentia > Tupaiidae > Tupaia > Tupaia tana. The sequence continues at coordinate 107,099,085 of JAKSZU010000006.1, read as the reverse complement.
AGTGCGACCCCAATGAAGTAGATACCCTCCCCAGCGTCTGTTTTGTAAAGGTTCTTGACTGGCCAGTCCCCAAGCTGCAGCAGTAGCCCTTGCAACAGGGAAGGCCGAGGGTTGCTCCCTAGCGCTCTCGTGCTGCAGTCCAGGAAGGCTCAGCCTAAGGACGGAGGAGGAGCTGTAGGACAGCCAACCCATGCTGCCGCCTGCTGCAGGGCGCCAAGCCACCCTGGGCCCTTCTGTGCACCAGCACCTCTGGGCTGCAGGTGGGCAGGGCCCGGGTTGTTGTCTGAGACCAAGCGACGGTGCCCTCCCTGTTTGTGCTTCAGCCCTCTTGCTGCGGTGGTGGGGAGATTAACGGGCTCCTGCTTTCTAGGCACTGACCTTTAATGGGCAGGGAAAGACCGTCTTCTGTTTCAGGTTGGCTGCTATGCTCTTAGAGGGAAGGTAGGCCCCTTGTCACCACAGTGAAATGACAGACAACAGGAGCCAAACGGGGCTCTGCGAAGATCTGGGGTGGCAGCGTGGTTAGGAGAAAGCATTTCTTGGCACTGCACAAGCTGCTAGGTGGTCAGACTTAGGAGTAAGTGCACGGCAGTGCTGTCCTTTCTGGTGAGAACTGTGATGTGCTCTCCAGAAATCAGTCTGGGTTGTCTCTGTGTGTGCAGTCTGTTCGTTAGGCGTGGTGCCTTTGTGTGTGGCAGAAGCCCTGAGGCTGTCAGACCAGGTCAGGGGCCCCACGTGTCCTCTTACTCACATGGCTACTCGGAGACCCCTTTATGGCGTGGGGCGCATTGTCGTCTGTATTGTTGGGTGGCATGCGGCAGGGAGGTGGGAGAACACTGGCTAGTGTTGGAGTTCTGCTGGTTGCAGTTGGGGGTTTTAAGAAGGAATTACTTAGATTGTGTAGTGGTTAAGGCACTGGACTCCAACATGGCTGACTCCAGTTCAAGTCCTAGATCTGGTGGCTTGAAAATCACGCAGAGTGTATGTGTGTGGCCCAAAATCCCAGGAGGAGAACGGAGGAGAAAGGATTACGGTGTGGCTGTCTCCCCTAGGGGAGGATTTCTCACTCTCTCTGTCTCTGCTGAGTGCACACACCCTATGGCAAAAACCTTAAAAAAAAAAAAAGGAAGGAATCGCTTAATCACAGACCTGAAGCTGGGAAGGAACCTGAGAGAAGAGCAGAGGGAAGTGCATTCTGAGCACGTGCGTGCCCAGGTGCTGGAGGGGAGAGCCGCCCGGGTCAGGAGCATGAGGTGAGTGTCAGGGGAGGAGCCAGGAGCTCGGAGGAGCAGATCTGGGCAGACCACGCAGCTTCATAAGCCACGGCCAAGGCTCGGGTTCTGAAGGGATTTACCTAGGGGCACGTCAGGGCCTGACCTATGACTCACATTTCTCAAAGGTCACTTTGGCTGCTTCACGGAGATTGGGTGGGGGATGGGCAAGAGTGGAAATGTGAGACCCGTCAGGTGCTCACTGCAGACTTTAAAAAAATTTTTTTTTCAGAATTATTTTTATTTAACTTTATTTGTTTATTTATTTTAATTTGACCAGAGAGGGACAGAACAAGAGAGAGGGAAAGTGAGAAAGCAAGCCATTGAGTCTGGGACTCAAACCATGGTTGACCGTGTGGGAGTCCAGTGCCCTTACCCACCATGCCACCTGCTGGTCCCCCACTGTAGACCTTCTGGGTGAGAACGATGTGGCCCAGTCCAGGGCCGTGCCTTGGGAGGGTGGAATCATTCTCCCCGCTCCTTACCTCCAAGAAGAAGGTGGGCAAGCCCGGTGGGTGGAGCATAGCCCATGCTTTAGGGCGCAGCAGCTGGGTGGGACCCCGCAGAGCTCCTCCCGAAGTTTGCCTGTCGCCCTGCATCTTGGCCACGGCACCCTCATCCTTAGACGTGCTGGCCCGTGGCTGAGCATTTTTGGCATAGGGTCTTGGCCCAGGTGTGTGGACATCGGTGGACTAAAGGGAAAAATCAGTGGTCATAACCGGACACCTTGCAGCCCTGGCCCTAAGTCCACTCGTGGGCTGCCAGAAATGCAGGCACCCTTGTGTTCTGGCCCTCGCTGGAGCTTCGAGAGCGGTGTGACGGGAGGCTGGCCGTTCTGGCAGGGACTTTGCCCTTGTCCTGGTCCTCGTCTCCCATGGGTGCAGGAGGAGTGAGCTGCAGCATCTTCAGGGAAGCTGGGCCATTTGGCAAATGGGAATCTTCTTCTTCTCTTCCTTCTTCTTCTCCTTCTTGTTTTTTTGGAGAGGTTTTTGCTATAGGGCGCGTGTGCTCGCCAGACAGAGAGAGACAGAGAGACAGAAAGCGAGAAATCACCCCCCAGGGGGGATGGCCACGCCGCAATCCCTTCTCCTCTCGGGATCTTGGGCATGCATGAACACGCGCCCGGTGTGAGTTTCAAGCCCCCAGGTCCAGGACGTGAACCGCGGTCGACTACATGGGAGTCCAGCAACATAGCCATTACGCTAACTGCTGATCCCTCTTCTTCTTCTTCTTTTAGAATGATTTTATTTAACTTTTATTTATTTATTTAAATTTGACCAGAGAGGGTCAGAATGTGAGCAAGTGCAAGAGTGAGAGAGAAAGTAAGAAAGCAAGCTGCCAGGTCTGGGACTTGCACCACAGTCAGCCATGTGAGAGTCCAGTGCCTTTAATCACCATGCCACCTGTTGGCTCCTCTTTTTTTTCCTTTTGCCATCGGGTGCCTGTGCTCACTTGAGAGAGACAGAGACAGACACTGACAGAGAAAGTGAGAAATCATCCCTGAGGGGGAATGGCCACACACAATCCCTTTTCCTCCATTCTCCTCCTGGGATTTTTGGGAATGCATGCACGTGTGCCTGGTGTGATTGTCAAGCTGCTAGATGCAGGACTTGAACTGCAGCCGGCCATGTGGCTGCACCCACAGCTGGCCTCAGGAGTCACTTCTTAAGTCCAGGTGAGCTCGCTGCTGTGGCACCTGCCTGTTTGCATGTGGCCTGACCCGCTAAGCCCCGAGCGTTTGGAGATGAGAGCACAGTGAGCACAGCCTAGGAAGGCAGGAGCCAGAGCAGGCTTACACGGTGGCATCTTTTCAGCTGGCAGCCAGGAGACAGAGCTTTGAATCAGCTTTATAATTTGAAAATTGGTCTCTTTGCATTGGGTGGTTATTTCCTGCTAACAAAAGCCACCAGGGACACAGTGCTGCCTGCCCTACCTTCACGGCACTGCTCTGGGTGTTTGGAAATGCCGAGCCGGGGTTTGCATCTTCATTGTGGGAGACCCAGGGATACTCAGAACCTCGGGTCTGGGTGGGCAGAGACCCCAGGTGGGGAGAGATGACTTGGAGAAGAGGAGGTCGAGCCGGCCTTAGTGGAGGCCAGCCAGAGAGGCACAGGTGTTTCACCTGCGCGTGGCGTGTTTACCACGGTGGTGCCCTAAGCATCTCACAGGGCTGGTGCAATGCTCAGAGGGCCAGGACCAAAATACCAAGGGTTGTTTTCTTGTCCTCTGGCTAGGGAGAGGCTGACATTCCATTTCTCCCCATGGGCCTATTCGCATGTGCTTTCTGCAGATGGTGTGCTCTGGAGAGGCCCTCATGCGCTGGGAGCGGCTCCGTGTCAGCACGGGCCCCATGGAGTGGGGCTCAGGAGTTAGCTCGCTAGGATGTGCTTTTCTGAACCACGCCTGGGCGCCGTGGAGGCAGCTGCTGTTGTGCTTTTGAAAGGCTGCATCTCCCACTCAGGGCTCCCAGGGCACATCCAGCACACAGCCATCTTGGGGTGACGGGCGAGTTCTCAGGCCCGGAGCTTCCTGTCCCCTCCCGTGTCGTCCGGAACCCCTGGGACTACTCGGGTCTGGAACCCGTAGCTGACAGCGAGGATCAGGACCGTGCTTGGTGCAGTTGCTAGGTCTGTAGATGGTGATCTCGGGGAAGATGTCAGGGCTGGTCACGAGGAGAGAACGGGGCCTGGGGGCTGGCCCTGGGAACTTGGCTGCTTCTGCGAATGTCCTGGAGGAGAAGTTGGTCCAGGAGCTAAAATAGAGGCTGTTAAATGTTGTCAACTCCAAACGGTCTAGGGAGGGAAAATTAGGTACCACAGATTGAGTGGAGCAGAATTAGAGCGCTGGCCCTTCTCGGGCAAGCCAAGAGCGGAGATCTGGTCACTCGGAGCTCGGTCACTCCCGTGCAGCACGCGCCTCTCTCATTCACCTCCAGGCCCCCGGGGCTTACGCCAAGGGCCACGCGTGTGCTGGGTGCTGCCCGTGGTGGGGAGTGTATGAAACACAAAGGAGTGTTCTCGGGGTCAGGGAAGCAGCCGCTTCCAGCTCGAGGTGCATCGAACCCGTGGGAGACGTGCTTAGCTGGCCGCCATGTGCGCGCACACGGAGCGTGTGCGTGTGTATGTGAGACCGGAGGCGGCGGCAGTGCAGCCTCGCAGACTTCTGTGTGTGCTGCAGAAGTCCGTGGTCTCGCCGGTGACCTTTAATGAGTGGCGCCTGCGTCCTTTTCAGCATGTTAAATGCAGGTACTCCTGCTCGCGAGCTATTGAAGCAGCTCTGGGCTTCAGGTGCCTTTGTTAATTCCAGTTCACTCCTGTGAAGTTTTCCTCTGTGGTCTTTACCCCGGGGGCATGGCGGCTGCCCGGAGCCGCTGGGGCAGATTGGAGGGTGGAGGGCTGTATGGGGTGGGAGATGGGTGCAGCAAAGAGGTGATTTCTCAGATCCTGGGGTGGGGGTGGGGCTCTGATGCCGCAGGGACCAGGTGTCAATAGTGCAGGAGGCACGAGGGCAGCTGACCGGGCACTGAGGACCTGGTGGGCTCATCTTGGTGCCATGGGGCAAATACGCAGCAGCTGTGGTACCATCCCCACCCCCTGTGCCCGCGGCAGGCATTAGCAGTCGATCTTGGTGTGCTTCCTGATGCAATCAGAAAGGTCACGGAACCTGGGCCAGCAGGTGGCGTGGTGGTTGAAGTGCTGGATCCCTAATGGCCCACTCCGTGGTTCAAGTCCTGGACCTGTTGCCCTGAAAAACATGTCAGGTGTGTGTGCATGTGTGCCCAAAATCCCAAGGGGAAGATGGAGGAGGAGAGGAGATTGTAGCAGGGCCATTGCCCCTGGAGGGTGATTTCTCTTTTTTCCCTCTCTCTATCTCTTTCTGGCGAGTCCATGTACCCTGTGGCAAAAAATCTTAAAAGAAGTCTCAGAATATTTAAGTACAGCATTTTCACTGGTGATGTCAATCAATTGGCATTTACAGTTGAAATGTATCGTCTGTCACTGGTGTGATAGGAAAGGCACAGACTTTGGAATCTGGCAGAAATGACAGCCCGGCCGTGTACAGCTTTGGCACTGAGCAAGGATCTTAGGCAGGTCTTTTTGGTTTCAAGGGACAGAGGCCCGATTCAAACAAGCTTAAGCCAAGGTACTTCTGCGACTTAGTCATCACAGAGGAGGGGATGACTTGGAGCAGGGGAGGAAGCCGGGCCTGTCTACGCGCTGGTGGAGGCATCACTTTAGGCATGGTGGGTGCAGGAACCTATGAGCTGGTCAGAGTTCTGACTCTGGGCAGGTGGAAATGCTAGGCCTGGCTAAGTCGGGTCCTGTGCCCTTACCAGGTTCCTGTGGGGCCAGGGGTGGCGGCAGGGTGACAGCTTCCAGAAAGCAGGCCATAACAGGAGTAAGTAATCCTGGAACCAAGTATGGGAGACGCGAGGTGGCTGGGAGAGGGCCCCGTGCTCGTCTGTGTCCTGAGCACAGGCGAGGGGGGACGAGGCACCGTGAGGTAGTTCGTTCTGGCTCGGCAGCTTCCCTGGAAGGGCCAGGCGGGCACTGAGCAGGGAGGGTCCTTGTGGGTGGGTTTGGGAGTGACCGGGCTGCGCTGGCTTCAGTCTCCTGAGCAGCTGAAGTGGCATCCCGCTGCCAGGCTCACTGCCCATGGTGGCTCCGCACTCTGTGGGTCCCCTCGACCCTGGCGCACCCAGCCAGCTGACCAGCAGTGCCAAGTCTCAAGGGCACGCATCCCTTCTGGGAGGCTCAGGGTTGGCCCAGGCTGGGCTGATCGCTGGGCAGACCTCGCAGACCTGGGGTGAGGCAGCAGCCTGCCACACTGGCGCGAGTTTGTCCAGCACACGCTGTGCCTCAGGGACGATGTCTTTACACCGCAGCAGTGAGCCGCCCCTGCTTTCCCTGGGTCTTTTGCAGTAGCCCCCCTGCCCTGGCCCCTGCCAGCCCTTATCATACACAGTTCCCTTCCCCGTGTATTAGTCGCTCCAAAACAAGATTGCTTGCAACAGCAAACATGTTATCTTCAGTGTCTACGTGTCAGGAACTTGGGGAGCTCCTGCTTTGGGGCAGTTCTTGGGGTCAGTCACGAGGTGGTAGTGAGATGGCAACGGGGCAGCTGGGGCGTCTTCTCAGTGTAATCTCTTCACAGAGGCTGCTTGGGCTCCCTCACAGCATGGTGGCCCAGGACTGCAGGGCTGCCTCATGTGGTGGCCAGCTTCCTCCAAAGCAAGCAGCTGGGGAGAGCCAGGGAGATGCAGTCTTTGGTTCGTTCGTTTTTGCCATAGGGTGCATGCTCTTGCTGGAGAGAGACAGAGAGAGATAATGTGAGAAATCACCCCTTGGGGGGATGGCCATGCCACAATCCCTTCTCCTCTCTTCTTTTGGGATTTGGGGGTTGCACACACATGTGCATGGTGTGAGTTTTAAGCCACTGGGCCTAGGACTTGAACCGTAGTTGGCCACATGGGAGTCCAGCGCCTTAGCCACCACACCACCTGCCGTCCTGCAGTACTGTCTTTTCTGACCTAGCTTTGGAGTCACAGTGTTACCTTTACTGTGCTTTACCAGCCCGAGTAGTCACAGGCCAGCCTCACTTCAGGATAGGAAGCCTTGATCTCCTGTCTCCGTGAGAGCGATGGCAGATGTCAGTGTGTGTTGACGTGATTTTAAACCATGCTAGTCCGCAGCCCCCTCCTGTCCCATCAGCACGTACTGCCCAGCTGGGCACGAGACACCGGGGCGCGGGCTTGCTGCAGCCAGCCCCGTCACCGTGTTCGGTCTCGTCCCTTTCCGGACCTCAGGTGCCGTCGCGCAGACCGTACGCTTCGAGTCACTGTGCGTTTGCCACCGTTGATTCCTGGAGCGACCCCAGTGTTCACGCCCTCACGCCCTCACTCTCCCTCCTGCCACGACTTACTCCCCTGCTCCTCCTCCTCCAGCCACTCCGTCTGCGGAGGAGCTTCCGGTGTTGCCGTCCGGGTGTGCTTTGTTGTGGACGTGGCTTCTCGCCACGCTCTTGCCGCACCCTCCTTTCCTCACTAGCGCTGTGCTGCCGAGCTCGCGCTCGCCGTGCCGGCTCTGTCCACCTGAGATGAGGCGTCGAGATCAGGGAGGGCAGTGCCGTGTCCGGGATCCCCCAGCGGAGCCAGGCCCCACTAGGACCAGAACTGGTGCCCCGACTCCGCGGCATTCCCCTGGGGTTTCCATGGGCCACCTCCTGCAGCAGCTGGAAATGCCCACGTGCTCCTGTGCCCATGCGGTGACTGTCCTACCTCCCCTCTCGCTGCAGGTTCCAGCTATGGGAGCCCGCGCCCAGCTCACGCCAACATGAACGCCAACGCGGCGGCGGGGCTCGCCCCCGAGCACATCCCCACCCCGGGGGCAGCCCTGTCCTGGCAGGCGGCCATCGATGCAGCCCGGCAGGCCAAGCTGATGGGCAGCGCTGGCAACGCCACCATCTCCACGGCCAGCTCCACGCAGCGCAAGCGGCAACAGTATGGGAAGGCCAAGAAGCAGGGTAGCACGCCGGCCACGCGGCCGCCCCGGGCCCTGCTCTGCCTCACCCTGAAGAACCCCATCCGCAGGGCGTGCATCAGCATCGTGGAATGGAAGTATCCTTTGTGCTCGGGGCTGGGCTGGGCTGGGGCCCGGGGTGTCTCAGGGGCAGCCGGCAGCTGGTGCTGGGGCTTGCTGTGTCTGTGGCACGGGGCTGTTGAGGTGCAGTGTTCCAGGCCCCACCCCAGTCCTGGGGGAGAGCCCAGGGGCCTGGACAACCAGGTGTCCGGGCATTGACCTGGTGTTTCTGTCTGCCGAACCGCACCTGAGAGGACAAGCCCGAGAGGTTGGGACACGTCCTCCCACATAGTGGGGCTGCCCAGGGAGCACTCCTGAGGGGTTAGGGGTCGTGACATGCTGTTCCCTCACCTTCGTCTCTCCATGTCCCCGAGCTGGGACTGTGTCGTGACCTTGCCTCTCTGTAGGGTGAACAGCCCGGTGACTGCGGGCAGGTGGTGGCCTCAACTCGGCCTGGGGCCCAGGGAGCCGTGCTGCTCAGCCTGGCCACGCAGCAGAACCGCGGGGAAGTCTTCACAAGTGCTGGGGGTTTTAACAACTCCAGCCGATGTGGATGAGCAGCCGACGGTGAGGGCTCCAGCCTGGAATCTGAGTCACGGCTCGCTCTGCATGCAAGGCCAGCAGTAGCCTCTGCTGAGAAATGGCTGTGACGGGCCACGTGTCATATCACAAGGCACTTGGGGGTGTAGGGGTTGGGAGGAGCCGTCCCTGAGTCCATCCCCCCAGAGGAAGTCAAGCCCCTCGGAAGACGCTCCAGGGTCAGTAACAGACGGGACCAGAGCCAGGTTCTCGGTGTGGGGCTTTTCCTTAAGGGTTTGTTCAGGCTAAAGGCCACCCTGTCTCTCGGGGCTCAGGGTGAGGGCGCTGTCTTCATTACCCAATTTCTTCTTGTTAAAGAATTGTTTATCTGTATTGATTATTTTGATTTGCTAACAGGCATGTGCACTCACCAGGAGAGACAGGGTGGGAGAGAGAAAGCAAGCAGGTGGGAGTCCAGCCTCACCACTATGCCTCCTGCTGCCCGTTACCGAGTTTCTGTGGAAGGACTTAGACACCTGAGGTTGTGGTTGAAAGGCCCGAGGTGACCTGGAGTTGGAAGAAGCTTCGTGTAATAGGAGATGTTAGTCCGGGCAGTGTGTGAGCCCCTCAGCTCAGAAGTGGCTTAGGAGAATGCGGCTCAAACAAGTGGCTTCTCCCAGCTGGTCATTCTGTCTCAGGGGCCAGGTGAGCGGTGTGGCTGTGGCCACCTCGCCTGGGTGTCTGTGTGGCTGCTCACAGCAGAATCAGAGTGTGGAGGCTGGAGGGGCCTGCAGGCCAGACACCCCAGAGAGGAGGTAAGCGGGTCCAGAGGGGCGAAAACCTTGCCCTGAGTTACACAGCTGGCTACAGAAGAGCCGGGTTTCAATCCAGGATTCCCCAGTCCCAGAGCCTCTGCACTAAGCACAGCACAGCCCACGCACTCACAGGGCCAGACCTCCCGGGTGGGGCTAGGCGAGACTCCGTAGGTTCCAGGGGACCTGGATCTGGGGCCTGGACCCCCGCTGCATGGCTGCCCACCCGCCCTTTGGGTGTGTGCTTTCTTGCTAGAGAAAAGGAAGTGGGACCAGGGTGGCAGTGTTGCTTGGGAGGGTGCCTGGTGCCCGGGAGGTGGTGGACAGGTGAGGGGACAGCCCGGCACCCAGCCTGCTGGCTCCTTGAGAGAGTGGACTGGTGCCGTCCTGAAGCACAGAGGCAGTTTAAACACGACGGGACCCTTGCTGGTGCCACGGAGTGCTGCCGGCTCCCCTGGGCTCCCCTCTGCTTTAGCACTGCCCACTGGCCCTTTGCCCTTATTCAGGTGCACAGCCGGGGGAGGGGGAACCGAGGCCCAGGAAGCACCCGAGCTTAGCTGTCACTCTGTCTGATGGAGTCTGAGTGGGCAACAGCTGGATGGGTGCATAGAGCTGGCTCAGCCGGACTGCTGTGCCCGAGGCCTGGGGGAGTGCACAGGCCACCAGGTGGCTGGGGAGCTGTCCCTTTCCTATGCAGGGTGGTGGCCCAGAGGGAAGAGGTGCAGTGGGGAGGGCTGGGAGAGCTGACCTCCTAGAAAAGCTGTAGGCAACTTAGGTACACCAGTGTAGGGGCCTGGAAAACTGACTCGGCCGACCTGCTGTGTTCGGACCTCGGGCAAGTTAACCTTTCTGTGTGTCAGTGTCCTCACGCAGACAGGGCCTAGGAGTTGTGCAGAGCAGTCAGGGCAGCGCCTGGCCCAAGGATGCTCTCGCGAGACCTTGCTGACCCTGCGCTGCCACCGCGTCTGCACCCCTGTGCTCCGCAGGCACCAGGGCAGCGTAAAGGGCGGCAGTCGGTGGGTCTGGCCCTGGCTGTGTGCCACCAGGGGCTTGGATAGGTGGCCTGGGGGAGTGCGTAGCTCCTTTGAGTAGCTGTGACGTGGGGAGGATGGAGGCCTCCCAGGTGCTCTCTCTGCCATCGAGGCTCAGGTACAAAGACATCCTTGTGAGGCATGCTGGGTACATGGGGCCTCAGGTGGCCCGTGGGCTGAGGCACGTCGGTCACCGAGATCACTACGACTCCTCCCTCTTCCCGAGTTCTGCAATGCTGGCCTTGTTGCCCGAGACCCCAAGCTGAAGACCATGGCGGGGAGTGGACACTGGGCGTGTGGTCGTTAGCCGCTGGGTGACCCTGGGGACGTTTTCTGGGTCTCAGAGGTTTGGATTACATTATCTCTGAGGTCTCCTTCAGCTTCAGAGGGTTCATGCTGTGAGGACAACACCCCTGGGGCACTGAGTTGGCCCCTCACTCAGGAATTTCCATCCCTCTTTCTTTTCCTCCTGCTAAACTCTCTGAGCTGCTTTGCAAACCCAGCAGCGGGGCTGTGGGTGTGGGTGTGGGTGGGAGAGCAGAAGTGGGGCACTCCCTGTGAGAGGCCTGGAGTGGACCGTCCTTGCAGGGGTATTATCGCTAGCTCGTTTTCCTCTAGAGAGTAAGTCCCGCCCTGACAGTGCCCCAGGGCAGTCAGGGGCCCTCCGAGTGGTCTGCTCCGGAAGGCACACCTGGGCCGTCCCTCCAGAGCCCGGCACTTGCCAAGAGCAAGCGCACCAGCACTCAAGCCTGGCCACTGGCAGCAGGGCCTCTGAGACACAGGGCCCAGGCCAGCCTGAGTCTTCCGGGGCATACCCTGCCCCACTCTCGGGGCCCTGAGTCCCTCAGCTGGGTTTTGGGGTTGCTGGGAGCTCTCAGAGAAGAAGGGGGAAGTAAAACTAGACTTGTGGGTTAGTAGTGGCATGGTGGTTAAGGCAGCTGGATCCCACATGGCTGACTGCATGGTTCGAATTCTGGACCCAACAGCTTGAAAAACACACCAGGTACGTGCTTGTATCCAAAATCCTAGGAGGAGAGTAGAGGAGAAGGGATTGCAGTGTGGCTACCCTCCTTGGAGGGTGCTTTCTCACTCTCCCCTCTGTCTGTCTCCGTCTCTCTCCAGTGAGTGCACATATCCTATAGACAATTTGAAAAAGAAAGCATTTTTCACTTCACTTTAAAAGAGGGAAAAGAAAATATCCAAATTTTCATGAACAAGTGGAACATTTCTCTGTCTCACACCCTCCTGCCCCTGTCTCCCCTGTCCTGAGCGTGTTCCCTACGGCCCCACAGAAACCATGAGGGAACAGGGTCCCAGGGCAACGTGAGCCGCCAGGGCAGGCGCTGCTCTTTAAAAGCAGCCCCGAGCACACAGGAGGGAAAATGAAGCACACGAAATCTAAGTAAATAAAAGAGGAGAAAATAGTTTTTAGAAACCCGTGTTTACTCTGGCACGCGACTGGCCTCCACTGCTTTTGACATATTAGGGAAAATATTGGCGGCCCCGCGAAGAGCACTTAAAAAGGCATATGCTTCTTTTCAGAGTACAAGCAACTTGGAATGTATTGTTTAAACAGAATTCCTCCGGATCTTTGATTCATTTAGAAACATATAGAGACGTATGCGTGTTTCACTTGTGCTTTTCTTCATCACAAACTTCCTTAACTCCCTTCCACAGACCATTTGAAATAATTATTTTACTGACTATTTTCGCCAATTGTGTGGCCTTAGCGATCTATATTCCCTTTCCAGAAGACGATTCCAACGCCACCAACTCCAACCTGGTAAGTCCACCGTCTTTGCCTCGTTTTTACTCCATGGGGCTGAGCTGACGCTGGAACGTGGGAGAGAAGTGCGGCGTGTTTGATGTGGCCGAAGCGCCGTGGAGCTCGGATCGTGAGTGCTGTTTGCTCACCATTCAGACCAGCACCTGTCTTATCACAGCCTGTTTTCAGAAAGAATATTCCAGTTAGGTGGCCGTGAGCTCTGGGTGCGTGTGTGTCGAGTTGCAGGTTCTGTGAGTGTTCCCAGTGTCCCCTACTTGTTGAGCGCAGGTGTTGCGGCGTCAGTAGGTGTTCCTGGGCCACTCGTTGCGTGGATAAGTACCTTTGTTTCATTGGTCGGCTCGCTCAGGTGATCTGGAAATCGCTGCACGATAAATAATCTCTAGGAGGCTTTTAGGAAAGTTTGCGTTTGCAGCCAGGATGTGCGAGGGAGTTCAAAAGGCTTTGTTTTCTTGAGAAGGAGGCTTTCCATTGGGAGTGTTGAGAGGTCAGTGTTGGCAATTGGGGCTTATAGGGTTTGTCCATGGAAAAAGTGGAGAGCGTGTTTACTTTGGGCTGAGTGTGAGGTCATGACAAAGGCCTTCGCTCTGTCTGGGCATGTGAGGAAAAGAGCTCTGGAATGTAGCTGGCGAAATTAGGGCATCTGGGATGCCTCTGCTCCAGGCTCCTAGGAAAGTTCCGCGTCCCCGCCTCCCTGCAAAGGCGCCGCTCCTTTTCTTGTGATAGTGCAGGGCGTGTGTGGTCATCCAAGCAGCCCCCCTCGCCCCACGGCCGGCCCCTTCCTCTCCTTAGTGAGCCTGGGCTGCCCGATGGGGCTGTGTGAAAAGATGGGGAGGGCTCTAGGGACCTCCTTCCGCTGCTATGGCTGCTCATGCCGTCACGGTGTAAGTCCTTTTGTCGTGAGGTCCCTGACACCTCCTTAGGCCTCGCAGGAAATGAATCCGAGGGGAGTTTTAAACCCTTCTGCCGGCTCCCCTGTGTTTACTCCCACTAATTGCAGGTCCATATGGGGCAAGGTGTCTGGTTCAGGGCTGCTGCATCTCGGGGCTTGGCATGAGCCGCGTGTTGGGGATGAGATCCAGCGGTTCCCAGGCTGGCAGTGAGTGCTGAGCGGTGCCGTGGCCGGGCCTTAGCTGCAGTCCACGTGACCATCTGAGGCATGACCTTGTCTCTTAACAGGCAAGAAATCTTCACTGTGTCAAAATAAACCCAAAGCAGGTTCTCCTTCCTCTGGGGCCATTGCGTCTCTGTGCGTCCACCTCTCTCCCCTGCCATGGCCCTCTCCGAATCCCCCTGCAGCTGAACACTGAATCCACAGCTCTAAAAAAGGAGCTCTGGTTACAGCAGAATCCGTGTCGTTCTGAAGCCAGGGCAGCTGTGGGCTCCCCGTGGTGGGAGGTGGGCTACCCGTGGTGCTGAAGGTTGACAGAGAAGGTGGACTTCTCTTGGGCTCTAGGGATGGCCACAGCCCATCTCTACCCACAGTGCCCAGAGGATGGCAAGGCCACTTGGCATTGATACCGTGAAAAGGAAGGCCTGGGCTGGCTGAGACCCCAAACCCTGTGCTGCCGGGAGGCAGAGGACGAGTGGGTGAGGATAAGGGGTCCCGTTGGACTTGTTCTGGGACTCGCCTAGGGACTCTTGGGTCCAGTGCTGGTCAGTGCAGGGGCAGCATGGAGTGATGGAGGTGTTCCATAACGGGGGTGGCGGTGATGGGGTGTGACTGGTCACTGCAGAAGTCACCCAGGCATCACTTACCTGGGCAAGTGGTGTGGAGTGTAAGTGGGACCTCCATAAAGCCGGGGACCTGACTCCTGTTTGTTCTCTGCCGTCCACGCGCCAGCCCGCCCCTGGGCACGGCAATGTTCCACACACACAGAAACACACACACACGCACACTTGTGCACACACACACACTCACACACTCACATGCACACATGCACTCTCAGACACACTCACACGTGAACTCTCACACACATAATGCACACACACAATGCACACTCCCACACTCTCACACATTCACACGCACACAGTCACATACCCACTCACGCACACACATGCACACTCGCACACACGCATTCTCAGGCACACATGCACACTCACACACTCACAGACACATGCACTCACACGCACACATTCTCACACACATGCACACACTCACACACGCACACTCGCACACTCACATCGGCGGGTAGGCAGAATATGGCCATGCTCCGTGCAGACGGCCCTCACCAGTGTTAGGCCTGGCCCCGTCCCGTCCCCTGCAGCATCCTCTGCACTGGAAAGCTCCTTTCCAGAACTCCAGCCCTCCTTTCTCCCGGCTTCTCTTCCTGCCTCTCCAGGAACTTTCACCAGAGTTCTGTCCCGGGCCCTCCTGTCCTTTGCCCTCGTCCTCTCCCGTGATTTCCTCTGTGTCCACAGTATAAGTTCCCTTTCTAGGGTAACTGTCCTGAGACTTAAAGCTCCGGCTCGAGGCTCTCCTCAAGGGCCGAGCCAGCGTTTCTTGCATTAGAGAGGCCCCCAGGCCAGCGCTGAGACTTCTGAAACCTGCCCGTCCTCAAGCCACCTAGGGAGCTCCAGCCGCATGATCCCCACCTCACTGGGGAGGGTAGTTCTGGGGTCTGGCTAGGAAAATGCATTTTAAAATCCCTCATAGAGGTCTTAATAAGTAGTCAGATTTAGGAACTAGTGGTCTCTTGAATAGAGCAAAATCTGAATTGGACAGACCTGTGTTCAAATCTTGGCTCTAGCACTTTAAAACTCAGAAGTTATGTTTTTTTTTTTTTCTGAACTTCAGTCCCCGCCTCCCCCCCCCCCCCCCCCCGAAGTCTGGGCAAGAGACAGGTGGATAGTGACCATGAGGTGCCAGGCGTAGTCTTGGCCCCGCATTCGTGTGCTGGGAAGTCTTGCAGACACCTCAGACATGTTCTAAACTTCACCTCTCCCGTCAACCATCCTGTACCCCAAAGAAGACAAAGCAAACCCCGCACTAAGGCTGCTCCTCTTCTTGGCCTCTGGCCAGGTCAGTGGTGACACTGACCTGGCTGTCACGTGGAGTGGCTGTGACACCTTCGTCTCTCACCGCACCTCCTGAGCAGGCCTCCACTTCTGGAGGTTTCAACTGCAATGCATCGCATTTAGCCTCCTTTCTGTTCTCAAAGTCAGGCATTTACACTGTCCGTGCCCTAGTTTCTTCATCTATAAAATGGAAATAACCACAATAACAGGATCTACCTCGGAGGGTTGCTAAGAGGATTAAAGGAGTCAAATCAAGCAGAGCTCTTGGAAGAGTGCGGAAGTGCGGTTGGTGCTGGGTGCCATGGGTGCGGGGCGTTGGAACCGTCATCCTCCCCTCTGCCCGGCCCTCCCTGCTTCTCACCTGTGGGTGGAGCTCTTTCTCGTTCTCTTCCTCCTGTCCCTCCTTCCCCTGCCCCATCTCATGCTTGCGCACCCAGTTGGCAAGCGTGCACCCCGGGAGCTAGGCACCATGTTTGGGTTCCTTCCGAAGGCAGACCCTGTGTCCAGGAGGGAAGATAAATTTGTAAACAGGCGTTCGCAAATGGTGAGAAGTCTTCCCAGGCTCAGGTATCAGACCCATTCATTCTGCCCCTGGGAGGGGATAACGCAGCACTTCAGGTAGACTGACGTGTTTGACTCACACCTCCCAGCAAGAGCCATCTCCAGGCCAGCGAGGCATTTTGGGCTGAGGCATGCACTTGTGCAAAGGCCCCGTGGGCACACTCTGGGCCAGAGGATGGGATGTTCTCCAGCCATGAGAAGTTCCAGGTTCTGGGAGCTTCGTGTCCCAGGATAGCTGTGGACTTAACTGCCAGGTTCGAGGAGAGTGCTCTCGCAGCGTGAGGGACGTGGTTCAGATGGAGTTCTCGCTGTTTGAGACAAGAAAAGGAAGCTTTGCCAAAGTCCAAACATAGTGACATTGTGGGTAGAGAGGATGGTGGATTTAGGAGGTAAACGTCTGGCTTTGTGGGTGAAGAAGAGAGCTGACTCCTAGAGTGGGGGTGTGTGTGACCAGGTACCATTATCTGGGAGGACTTTAGAGGGAGGTTACATTTAAGGGATAAGGAATGGAGGACCCAACAGGGGTTTCCTAAGTAGGCTGAGGAGCCTGTGGAAGACTGGGGTGGAGATGTCCTGCAGGCAGGACGGGCCGAGCGCTCAGGAGCTAGTTCTTGCTCAGGATCGAGATGTAGGCTTGGACAGTGTACCTGTGGCAGAGTGAGAGTGGGCGAGTCTGGAGGCCATGGCCGGGCCCTGCGGAGCACCCATGTGTGCAGAGTCAGGGAGGAAGAGGAGCCAAGAATGGGCAGGAGGAAGATCTGGCCTGTGAGGAAGGCAGAGAAATCCAGCGGGCAGTCTTAGGAGCTGAGGGAATAGAGGGCTGTGAAATGTGAAAGGGAGACTTGTTGGGAGTTTCAGTCTTGTCTTCACAGCTGCTCGAGGCCAATGGCAAGAGGGTGGGTCTGGCCGAGGAGAGCCTAGGGCTGAAAGTTGGAGAAGAGGGTACGGACCCATGTTCGGAGCCAGAGCTGGGTTCTGAAATAATAACATCATAATAGCAAAGTAAAGCTCCTTTCTGGAGCTCAGCATCATGCCAGCAATGGCTTCCCAAATCACACACCCCTGAACTGGAGCTGGAGCACTGCCCTTCGGTTTCCTGGACTCTCTTCTTTAAATAACACCTTCAAGAGATAGCAAAGGAGAGATAACGGAGCCCCTGGACTGTGGGTCCCAGCTCGCCGTGTGGGACTCGCAGGCCCAGTGGGTTCCGTGCACATTCCAGAGGCTCTGAGCCCCCGAGTCTGGCCCGGGCCCCAGGAGTCTGCATCTGTCAGAGCTCCGGCGATCCTGACGTACGCAGTCCCAGACTGCCCTGAGAACGCGGCCTGCAGTGGTCACCGCGTCAGAGCGGTCCCCGCAGCTTTCCCCACTGTCTGCATCTGTCTACCCACAAGCTCTCGCTGGGCTCCAAACACAAAGACGACACTGTCAACTGCCAGAGGTTCCCACTCTGTTGGGTTCAAGAATTGTCTGTTTGGCAAAGCACAGTCACACTGTCACAGAATTAGAATCTTCTTTCACACACACTCACAGACTCTCGTCTGAGCCTGTGCTTGCTCAATTATTCTCAGAGATTCAGCAACTCCCCTCTCTTCTCTGGGGGCACTTTCTCCCACCTGCTCGGTTTAATCTCCATTTATTTACTTTAACATTTTGCTTTCTTTCTTTTCCAAGGAATGAATAATATTCCAGGACAGAGTTTTCAGGAAAGCTCTTTCTTTCGTCTAAATACCAGTGTGTGTGTTTTATGCTCCATCCACTTGCACTTTGCACCGACTCCATCATCTTCGTTATCTTTCCCCGTGCTAGTGCAGCACAGGAAGGCCGACCTGGCCATGACGTGACATTTCTCTCCGTATCATTTATGGCCCTGTGGTGGCAATGCCACCAGCCACATAGTATGTCATTATAATATGGCAACTGGAAACCCTTGGTAGCAATGGCCATTGCTAGGAGGTAAATGGGTGACGTCTGTCAAACACCCTCTGCAAACGGAGAGAACTCATTGTGAATGGAAAACTCCCAGTTCTCTGCAAACCCCAAATCCACAAAGACTTGGCTTCAGCTGAAATATTAAGAAAATATATTTGGCATTTGACCTTGTGCAAAGAACAGTGCCTTGCACTGTCTGGAGCAGGAGACAGGCTTTCAATGGAGGTGGGATGAGAAAGGGAGAGGCCAGAAGAGGAACGGTGTTTGGGTCAGGCTTTTCTTCTGCTTTAGGGCTGAGTGAGGAGTGAGCCATGGATCGGAGGGCTGTGCTAAGCTAGCAGGCAGGCTGGGTGTCAGATCTTCCCATCTGTAGCTGTAAAACTGGGTTGACTCGGGTGTGAGGATTAGATGAGTTTACACTCGTACAGTCAGAGGAGAGTGCCTGGCAGGCAGATGCACGTTGTCCCCTAGAACGTGACCAGAGGCTGAGAACCCCTCCCTGCTACCCCTGGGTAAGTCAGGACCAAGGACACCCGATTAGCTTTGCCTAGGGGAGTGGAGAGGAGCCCAGCCTGGTTCCTGGCAGCTCTGTCTGCAAGGTCGTGTGTCTGTAAGTGCCTCATGCTTGTTTTCTAGCTGCGTAGGCAGAGCAGCAGTGAAAAAAGGGCCCCAGAGAGGGGCACTGAAGGCCTGGGGGACTCCACCCCCAGCCTCACTGGTGTGTCTCTGACCAGTCAGCCCAGGGAGCCTGTGGCAGACTCTGAGAAGTGAGGCTCCCCCTTCCTAGACAGTGCTGGGTGGAGACACCCACAGGGTACTGTGTTTGAATACCCCAAGTTCTAAGATGCCGGAGTCCTGCCCACTCCAAGGCTCTGAGGAGCAAATGAAATCATCGGTGTGGGTTTTCCTCCTCTTCCTGCAGTGAGCTGCAATCTCTTTTTATCATCAGGTTTGCCTAAGAGTGAGAAGTCTTTCTGTGGGACTTCCGTGCATCAACAATAATGACCATAACAAAAATGAGATTCTTTTCTTTCTTCCTTCTTTCCTTCCTTCCTTTTTTTCTTTCTTCTTTTTCCTTCCTTCCTTTCTTCTTTCTCTTTTTTTTTTTTTTGGAGAGATTTTTGCTATAGGGCGTGCATACTCGCCAGAGAGAGAGACCGAGACAGAAAGTGAGAAATCCCCCCGCAGGGGGGATGGCCACGCTGCAATCCCTTCTCCTCCATTCTCCTCTCAGGATCTTGGGCACGCATGCACACATGTCCGGTGTGAGTTTAAGCCACCGGGTCCGGGACTCAAACCACGGTCGACTACATGGGAGTCCAGCGACATAGCCATTACGCCAACTGCTGGTCCCCTCTTTCCTTCCTTCCTTCCTTCCTTCCTTCCTTCCTTCCTTCCTTCCTTTCTCTCATTTCACTCAGTCATAATATTACCTTTGTCAGTGACCACCGGGTACCAATACTTCAGGAGCAGTATTTGTCATCCCCACAGTAATAACCTGTACTTCCTGTTTATTCATTTGCTTGTGGGTAGACTTTATCCATTTTGTTCACACAGCATCCCCAGTGCTTTGAGCAGTAACTGGTACTTGTCAGGCTCTTGATAAATATTTGTCGAGTGAATGCATAGGTGGATGAACCCCAAATCTCCAAGAGGTGAAGTGGTGAGGCTTGGCAATGCTGCGATTTGAACTCAGGGCTCTATGAAACCACAACTTGGGTTCTCTTCGCTCTGTTTCTTGGAATGCGTAGCGTTGATGCTGAGTGTCCTATGAGGTAAGCGAAAGACTATCTCAAAGATTATACACCCTGAAGCAGTATTAACAGGTATTTTTAAAAAGCAAACAAGTCAGTTCTGTTGCACAGCGAGTTCAGTAAATGCCAGTATAACCTGTGAAACAAATCAATGTAAGACTTCCCCAAGCACTGTGACAAAGACACCATGCGTGGACGTGGCCCTCAGCGTCTGAGTCTGCGGACCCACTTAAGTGTCCCTGTCATTATCCCACCTTAGAGATGAGGGCACTGAGGCCGGCAGAAGGGAAATCATTTGCTGTATGAATCGTAGTTTTGAAGCAAGGGTGGTCTGTAGCTGCAGGAGATTTTTCTCCAGATCTCTGTTCTTAAAGATTATGTTCCAGCAGCCTTCTGTGTATTAAAGAGCCCCGAGACTCCCTGGCCAGGCAGGGGGAGAGAGAGAGAGAGAGAGAGAGAGAGAGAGAGAGAGAGAGAGAGAGAGAAGAGAGAGGGAGAGAGGGGGGGAGAGAGAGAGAGAGGAAGAGAGAGGGAGAGAGAGAGAGAGAGAGAGGGAGAGAGAAGGAGAGAGAGGGAAAGAGAGGGAGAGAGGGAGAGAGAGAGAGAGAGAGAGAGAGAGAGAGAGAGAGAGAGAAAACGTTTCCAATTCACACCATCACGGACATCTTGAGGAATGATCTTCCTTAGAACACACCTTGGTAAATGCTGCTTTGTAGAACTGCAGTGGTTTAAACCACAGTTGCGGGCTGGCAGGTGGCACAGTGGCTAAGGTGCTGGACTCCCACATGGCTGACCACGGTTGAGTCCTGGACCTGGCAGCTTGCTTTCTCACTTCCCCTTTCTCTCTGTCTCTCTCTGGTCAAATTAAATGATAATAAAAATAAATAAATAAATAAATAAATAAATCTTAAAAAAAAAAAATAAAAAGTAAACCACAGATGGGAGGCCAGCATGTGGTGTGGTGGTTAAGGTGCTGGACTCCCACTGACCAGGTGGCTTGAAACTCATACTGGGCACGTGTGCGTGTGTTCCCAAAATCCTGAGAGGAGAGCGGAGGAGGAAGGATTGTGGCATGTCCATCCCCCTGGGGGGTGATTTCTTACTTTCCCTCTCTCTGTCTCTCAACTGAGCACATATAACATATGGCAAAGATTTAAAAAAAAACGGTAAAACCACGGATGAGGAGAAGAATTCTGGCCCAAGAACCAATGCTGGTGGGAGGAAAGACGGCTGGGAGCGGGACAGGACCTGGGGAGAGCCGAGCAGGGAAGGAGGCTAGCAAATTCGCCTGGGTCTGCCGTGGCCAGAGCACAACCTTTCAGGTCAGATGGCGAGTTCCTTGATAGACTTGTGCTTGGCCTAGTGGTCATGAACCCCCGCGGCGCCTGGCCACTGCTTCGCCCACTGTTTACTCACTCGCTGTTCCGGAGGGGGAAGCGTCGTCCGCTCTGCACTTTGCAGCAGGTGACACGAGCAGGATGAGGCTTTGAAGCCTTAAGAGGGTGACACCTCGTGCTCCATTTTTATCTACCTTTATTCACTTGGGGAGGAAAATGCTCCTTATAAATTCACTTTTATATAATGGAGCCCCTTTCATACACCGAGCTTCTTGTAATTTAATTATATCTGGAGAAAGTCTTTCTTGAATATAAAATACAAAGCTGTGAGTCCTTTAAAGACAAATCTTGAACGTATTTCCCTGTTGTTCTGGGACTGCGTGATCCTTAGGAATTGCAATGATCGAACCTGCTATCGCCCCAGGAAGCTTTCGGGAGCGCCAAGGAGCTTCCAGATGGTCCCAGAACGCTACGATCAGACAAGAGTTGGGGCCTGTTTCCCGTCCACCACCGTGCTGGGGTCTGCGTGCTCCTGGCCCCACCCTTTCATTTGCTGCCCCTTTCTCCTCTGGGTTTGGAAGCCAGATCACCAAATCTGTTATGGTTCTGTGCAAAGTTCGAGTAAATAGACTCTGATTGCGGACCTACGGGGCTCATTATGAATAAAGTGCTATAGCTTTAATTTATGGGTTTTGTAACATTGAGTTCAGCTTCTCAGAAGGCGTTTTTCCCTCAGTCCCTTTATCCTCACTGGTCTCTGTCACTGAACTGGTTGGACTAGTGCCTTCCAGCTAGTAATGATAGCCACAGTCACACCCACCCTCCCACGGCTGGCACTGCACTGAGCACACTGCGTGTCTCTCAACAACCCTAGGAGAGCCGTATTATAACTACACTCATTCCAGTTTAAAGATGAGGAAGAGGGGGACCAGCAGCTAGCATAATGGCTATGTCGCTGGACTCCCACGTAGTCGACCGCGGTTTGCATCCCAGACCCGGTGGCTTAAAACTCATGCCGGGTGCGTGTGCGTGCGTGCCCAAGATCCTGAGAGGAGAATGGAGGAGAAGGGATTGCGGCGTGGCCATCCCCCCTGGGGGGTGATTTCTCACTTTCTGTCTCTCTGTCTCTCTCTGTCTGTCTGGTGAGCGCACGCGCCCTATAGCGAAAAACCTCTGAAAAACAAACAACAAACAAAAAAGATGAGGAAGAGGCACAGGGAACTCACTTGCCCAGGGTGCCGAGCTGGGAAGGGCAGAGCTGGGATTAGGTATGTAGCTCTTGCCCGCCGTGCTCTGTGGACCTTTAGGTGGGAGAGGAAGTGATGTCTTGCTTAGAATACTGTCCTTTAACTCTTGGGCCTACAACAAAGGTACATGTAGTACTTGTATGTGTGGCTACCTATTTGCCAAGAGTAGCAATATCTGCAGCAGGGATTTGAACCCTCAGGCTGTGCGGTGTCTGTGAGTTCTCAGGGTGTGGCCCAGAGCCCTCCCTGTGCTGTTTGGAAAGTGTTGGGGTGAATGAGAAGGAGGCATTCCTTTCTTCTGCTTCCTGAGAGGTCGACTTGCCTTTGAGGTCCTATTTGCCCAGGGACTAATGATTTCTGTTAGCTGAAATCCTCAACCAAATAGGCCCGTGGGCCTCCTCCTAAGTAGATGAGATCTCTGTGGAGTAAGGGGTACCTGGAATCAGCCTGGCTTCCTAAATTTGGTATTGCATACTTGCACTGGCCAGAGAGAGACAAAAAGGGAGGGAAGGTAAGAAAGCATTCCTGGAGGCGGTGGGTGGCCATGCTGCAGTCCCTTCTCTTCCATTCTCCTTTTGGGATTTTGGGCACACAATTGTTCCACGTATGATTTTCAAGTCCCGGGTCCAGGACTCAAATCACGTAGTCAGCCACATGGGATCCAGCCACCTTAACCACTGCACCTGGTTGGCCCGAGCACAGTTGACTTTTTTTTTTTTTAAAAAAGAATTATTTATTTAATTAATTTTATTTGTTATACTATGTTTTTTTAATTTGACCAGAGAGAGACAGAGAGAGAGAAAGGGAAAGTGAGAAAGCAAGTTGCCAGGTCTGGGACTCAGACCACGGTCAGCCATGTGGGAGTCCAGCGTCCTAACCACAACACTACCTGCTGGCCCTGAGCACAGCTGACTTTATTATTTTTTATTTTATTATTATTATTATCATCATCATTTAATCATTTAGCTTGTATAAAGAATTTACCCAACATGAAATACACCTCAGACCAGTTCAGTTGAGAATACTATACATGTTATCATCAAGTAATAAACCATCTTTGTGTCCCACAAATGTCTTACCTCTCTATTTTTTCTCCCTAACTTCCTTCCCTACACTCTTCCCCTCTCTCACCCTCCTTCCATACTGTCCCCAGTGTCTGTAACCATTTTCAATGCTTTTATGTCCTCCAATCTTTCAGTCTCTACCATAGAGTGCAGACAGTTGGTATATGTTAAGTAGAGACATGCAATGTCTCTCCTTCATAGCCAGACTCCCTTTACTCAGCAACAAATCTTCCATATCTGTCCACTTTCTATCAAATGCGAGGGTCTTGTTTTTTTTTTTTTTTTTTTTTAAATGGCTGAATAGTATTCCATGGAGTATATGCGCCATACTTTTTTCAATCCATTCATCTCTTTGTGGACATTAGGGTTGGTTCCGTATCTTAGCAGTCATGACTAATGTCACTGTAAACCTAGATGTGTAAGTGCTTTTCCCACTGAGCATTCTCCTGTCCTTTGGGTAGATACCCAGGAGTGGAATTGCTCAATTGTATGGTAGTTCTATTTGTAGGTCTTTCAGGAACCTCCATATTGTTTTCAACAGTGGCTGGATGGGATCAGCAGTTAGCGTAATGGCTATGTTGCTGGACTCCCATGTAGTCGACCACGGTTCAAGTCCTGGACCCGGTGGCTTAAACTCATGCTGGGCGCGTGTGCGTGCGTGCGTGCCCAAGATCCCGAGAGGAGAATGGAGGAGAAGGAATTGCGGCATGGCCATCCCCCCTGGGGATGATTTCTCGCTTTCTATCTCTCTGTCTCTCTCTGTCTGTCTGGCGAGCCACGCGTCCTATAGCAAAAACCTCTAAAAAAATAAATAAAAACAAACAAACAAAAAAACAGTGGCTGGATCAATTTACATTTCCCACCAACAGTGTAGGAAAGTTCTCCTTTCACCAAAATTCCTCCAGTACTTAAATTTTTTTTTTTTTTTTTTTTTTTAATCTTTGCCATTCTGACAAATCTGGGGTTAGGTGGTATTTCATTGTGGTTTTGATCTGCATTTCCCTTATCAGAATTAATTTCTGAATTAATCAGAGATGAGAGACTGAACATTTTTCCATATGCTTTTTGGCTGTTTACTTGTCTTCCTTAGACCATCATTTATTCAGCCCCCTTTTCCATCTTTTAATTGGGTTAATCATTTTTTTCTGGGAAAGCCACTTGCGTTCACTGTGTATTCTGGTTATCAGTCACTTATCTGGGGCATAGTTTACAAAAATATTCTCCCATTCCAAGGGTTGTCAATTCACACTAATTACTGTGTCCTTGGCTGTGCAGAAATGTCATAATCTGATGTAATCCCACTTGTTTATTTTGGGGATTATTGCCTGTGCTTTGGGGGTCTTACTTAAGAAGTCTTTGCCTACCCCCAATGTCTCCCAGAGTTTCCCCAGTGTTTTCCACCAGTAGTTTTATAGTTTGTGGTCTTATGTTTAGATCTTTGACCCACTCTGAGTTGATTTTTGTTAGTGGTGACAGGGGTTCAGATTCATCTTTCTGCAGGTGGACACCCAGTTTTTCCAGCACCATTTGCTAAAGGAGTTTTCCTTTTTCCACTAGATTGACTGTACCCTTTGTCAAAGATCAGTTGACTGTATGTTTTGGGGGTTATTCCCAGGGTCTCTATTCTGTTCCATTGGTCCTTATGTCTCTTTTTGTGCCAATACCATGCTGTTTTGATTATCACAGCTTTGTAATAAAATTTGGGATCAGGGACTGATATGCCACACACTCTACTCTTCTTGTGCAGGATTGCTTTGGCAGTACAGGCTCTTTCATGATTCTAGACAAATTCTATGATTGTCTTTTCTAGATCTGTGAAAATGTCTATTGTAATTTTATAAGGATTGCATTAAATATGTTGATGCACAACTGCCTTTAAGAAAGGGGGAGAAAAGGAAGAGGGAGAACCCTGAATTAATCAGGCAGAAAAGATTCTAGATCCATGGAGATCTGATACGTGAGAAGTTCTCTGTCACTGGTTTCAAAGATGGAGTGCCCCCGTCTGCAGTGAGCAAGAACCAAATCGAACAGCAACTGGAAGAGCTGGAAGAAGGCTCCATGCTTCAGGGAAGAACGTTGCTGCCAGCACCTGGATCTATCCTCGAGATGTGCCTGGTGGAGGAGCCAGCCACCAGGCCTGGACATGCAGGCAGTGCCCCCTTCTTAGCGGTGCTTTTGCTCACGTGGCTCCTGCTTGCCCAGTTTCCCTCACTCTTGGGCCCAGTGCTGCTGCCCCTTGGTGACCGAGACTAGATCTCGCTTTCTCTGGCCTCCTTCCCCAACCCCAGGTCAGCAGTCTCCTTCATTCCTCTGGCTGACTGTTCCTCCTTTGGCCTGATTCAAAGGCCTCTCGTGGAGAAAGTTTTCTTGGATCTTCCGTGGCCAGGTTTAGTGTTTCTCCCATACTTGCCCAGCATTCTGAACACCCCCCTATGGACTTGAATCTCCTTGGAGGTGGGTGTTTCTCTCGTCATATCAGTGTCCTAAGGCTGCTGTAACCCAATACCACACATCTGGTGACTTGAAACAATGGAAATTTAGGGCTGGCCCTATGGCCTGGTAGTTAAGGGAGCCAGATTCCCACATGGTCAATCATGTGGTTTGAATCCCAGCCCCAGTGGCTTGAAAAATATACTGAGTGCATGTGTGTCTGTGTCCCACATTCCAATGGCATGGGCACACGTGAGGAGAAGGTACTGTAGCATGACTGTGCTCCTCTGAGTGGTGCTCTCCCTCTCCCTCTCTTCTCTCTGTCTCTGGTGAGTGCATGCATCCTCTAGCAAAACACGCACACACCTGCACATACAGAAACGTGTTGTCTCACAGTTCTGGAGGCCAGGAGTCCGAAATCCAGGTGTCCTCAGGCTGCCTCCTGTAGGTGCTGTGGGAGAGAAGCTGCTCTGTTCTCTGGCCTGGTTCTGCCGTTGGCGCTGGCACTCAGCATTTCCTAACTCCTGTCTCTCTCTCCACCTTCATGTGGAGTTCTCCTTGGACGTCTGTCCCTCTGTGTCCAAATCCCCCTCCTTTCCCCCATTGCGACGCCATCTTGACTTGATTCCATCAGAAGGGATCTGTGTCCAAACAAAGTCCCATTCACAGGGGCAGGTTAGGGCCTACACACCCCTTGCTGAGGACACAGTGCACCCCCCTCACTCCAGTGAGCTCGGTGTGAGAGGGTCTTGTCCACAGGTGTCCGGCCGGGTGCCTGGGGCGCCACTGAATGCCCGGCTGAGCCCCGTGGGGTGCTTCTTAGAGAGAGGCAGGCTGCTCTCGCCAGGCCTCTCCCTTCCATGTTGGCTCCTGCAGGGTGGGCTCCTGGCTGGCAGCCCTCCTGCATCCAAGCTGTCTAGGGACAGCAGCTCCTGTGGGAGAGAATTCTCCTCCTTGGGGGGCCTCAGATCCTAGTCAGTTCTGTAGCTCTGGCTGGACTCCTTCACCCCTCCCTGCCTCCTCTGGCCATGAGAGAGGGAGCTCTCCAGGCTACCACTCCCGCAGTGGGCCTTCCTGGTTCTCCGGGGCTGGGGGAAGGGGTCTCCTGCTGCAGGATGGAGGCCTGGCCTGCCGCAGAAGCTCCCTGAGCACCTCCACCAGCCGAGGAAGGGCAGACTCCTCCCTGGCTCTCAGGGTGCTGGGACATGGGGTTGTTGGAGGTCTCGGCAGCCCAGGTGCCATCCAAACAGGACAGGAAGCTCGCGGGACAGGTGGCCACCTGGCCAGCTTGCTCCACACATCTGCAACGGTGCCTCCCTCACCCCCTCGCGGGCTGCTTCTGTGGCTATGTGGGCTTATCACGTTTTGGCAGATGAACTGACCCATAACCAGAGAATCTCTGTCCTAGGAACAGCTACAGCAGACGGATGATTGTAGAATGATCCCACGGGCCCCCAGAAAGGCTCCATCGTGCAGCCGGGGGGTGATTTCCGGCTCCTTTGGGTTTAACTGCTCTCAGTCCAGCTCCTGAAACACTTGCTTAATGTGGGGAAAAGACCTTGCACGTGGATTGGGATACTGGTGGGCTGTGGCATGGCTATACGATCGCCAGCCCTCAGTTCCTGGCCTTTCTCTGCTCCTCACTGGCAGTGTGACCTTGTGCAAGTGTCTGTCTCTCGTGACCTCGTCCATGTTTCCTAATCTAGGAGAGGATAGCTGTGCTTGAATGAACCCATCGTTTTTTGGCACGTCTCTGCATCTTTGCCTGATAGACCATTTACTTGGTGTCGGTGTGCTCCTTCGTGCAGGCATCCAGTGAACGCCTGCTGGTGCCTGCCGGGGGCCAGGTGAGGTGCTGGGAATACAGAGTGTGAGGACAGGGGCTCTGCAAGCCTGCCCTCGTGAGCGTGTGTCCAGTGTGCTGCTTATTGGCAGGTTCGCAGACGAGGTAGCACCAGGGCGTTACACTACTACAGAGGAGAAAGCCACAGAAGCTCGCGAGCCGGAGAGTGACAGGCAGGAGGCCCTCTCAGAGTGGGCGGGCAGTGGAGGCCTCTGAGCTGGCGCCTGAGCTGAGGGGCAGTGAGGAGAGGGCCACTGGGAGGGCCCTGCAGGCAGAATGACCGGAGGGCAAGGGCCCCGGGACAAAAGGGGTGCAGTGTGTGGGGTGCACTGAGCCAAAGGAAGAGGGAGGTGAGTTGGGTCAGGGGTGGGTAGTGCCTACATCATGCAGTTTGACTTGGCAGGTCTGCGGGCTCCACAGGCCCCAGAGAAGCCAGGAGTGTGCGGGAGAGGGCAGGAAAGTTAGCAGAGAAAAGCAGTGTCCCTGCATCCCCTTCAGCACTCTAAGAGCAGCCATGTGGTTGCCGGGGGCCTGGGTCAGTGTTACAGAGAACAGGAAGCCCTGGGAGGTGCGAGCTGCCATGACAGGAAGGGAATTCGGTGACTGAAACGTGGCAAGGGGGCCTGTCGGAGGCGTCGGGGTGTGAGGGGCTCCCGCGGAGCTGGTCTCCCTGTCTCCCTCTGTGCACCGTGGTCGCAGTGAGCAGCCTTCATTTACCGGGCAACCCCTTACATCCAGATTCACAAGGGGACCATTCCAGGCCATCCATGAGGGATGTCTGCTCCGCAGGGAGTGTGCCGAGCCCTCCCCTGGGGCTGAGAGGGTGGGAGTGCCGGGGTCAGCAGGTGCCTCCTCTGGGCTGGCCTGGGCAGCTGTTGACTCTCAGGGAACAGGAGCCTGGCCGCGGAGCTCTGGGCCTCTAGGGTTATGTGCGTCTGTGGACACACTGTCCCTGTCCACCTGGAATGAGAGCACGGGAGCCCGCCTCCTCGAGCTCAATGCTTTTCTTTCAGAGTTTTAATTTTTTAAAAATTTTTGCCAGAGGGTGCATGCACTTGCCAAGGAGAGACCAAGAGAAAGGGAAAGTTAGAAAGCATCCTCCAGGGGGCTTGGCCACCCCACAGTCCCTTCTCCACTCTCCTCTTGGGATTTTGGGCATGCACACACAAGCGCCTAGTGTTTTTTTCAAGCAACTGGATTTGGGACTAGACCATGTGGTTGGCTGTGTAGGATCCAGGCACCTCTAACCACTATGCTACCAGTTGGCCTAAATAATTATTCAATGATAATTGGCCTCTAAACTAGTTATGTTTATGTTTTGGGTGAAATAAAAAATATATTTTTTAAATTAATATTTTCCTGATGTGGCTAAAAAAACAAATCCCAAACTAATGATGACCACATTGCATAGAACTAATGGTGACTTCATTGTCCATGAAAACGGCACCTCTCTTAAATTGTGATGGGTAGAAATGTTTCCGGGTAGGTTGTCGGTAGAGTTTTTATCCTGCTAACATGGTCCATGGATCTTAAAACTTGAGACTTGTGGAGTGGAAGGGCTTAAGAGTGAGGAGGAAACGTAATCTCTATGGGGGAATGGATTGTGACTACTCGAAGTGAGGTCACTCCTATCATCAGGGGCCAGGAGGGGACTCCGGAAGGAAGGAACACTGGCTCCAAGCGGAGAGAACCCACAGGGCTCTCGACCCTTCACCACATCAGAGGCAGGCAGAAAGGAGGGCCGCACTGCTCTGGAGAGGGTGCGCCTCGGGGTGTTCTAACTGTGGGGTGCTGAGCCCTGAGAGCAGCCCACTGGCTCTCCTTACCGGGCAGGAAGATTGGAAATTCTGCCTGCCACAGTCACTTCTACCCCCTGCAGCCAGTGAAGCTTGTTCGTAAAAGTAAAATAAAATGCAATTTATTTTTGTCAACTTACCCTGTTGGAATGAGGAGAAATTTTTGCCTGAATAATTTTTTTTCCTCTTCTGCAATATGGGAGTCTTGATTTTGGCCTTTTAGAGCTATTGGGTTATCTGAAAAGTCAGGACGTATTTTTCTGTTTTTCTATGCAGAAATGCCTCACGGCTTTTCCGACACCCCAATGAGGGATAAAGCTGGCTGTTCACTCTCGTGGGCCTTTGCTGGAATTCTCTCTCAAACATTTGAAATCATCTTTCCTTACAATTTTAGGTTCCTTTAGATGTGAAGTCTATTCTCGTGACATGTATAAATAGGACACACCTTTCCTGTAGGTTTGTGCATTTATTTGTATTTTCTTCATCGTTTATTTAATTACCCTTGAGCGCCTCCTCTGTACTGATACGGGCGAGAAGAATTCAGATCTCAGAGATGCTAATAAAATGTCTCCCTGACCCCCTCCTGCCCACCCCACCTTGCCCACCCCCTCCTCCGCTGTCTCCAGCGTCTGCAACTGTCCCTCATGCTACTGCACCTTCCCGTCTCAGTCCCTGTCAGAGTGCAGACATTCCGTGTCTGTAGTGTGGTGACAGGCATTGAGCAGACACGGATGAAGAGATGCCCGCTGCTGGTAATACATATGACACTATCTTAGACTTCGTTGATATCCTGAAAAAAAAAAAAAAAACATTTTGTACACTGTAAAGATGCACAGCGATTAAATGTAAAAAGTACAACAATAAAATAAAATAAAAGGAGATGCTGTTCCTGCTAGCCTCAGCACTTCACAAACTGCGACTACAATTGGTGGACCTCCCTCACCTTAACTGCCAAGATGGCCAGATGTGGGAGGGAGGGAGGGGGAAGGTGTGGGATAGTTAGTTACTGGGAGCTCTGAGAGACCCTGGAGAGACCCTGCAGTGCTGAGGAAAGCGCTGATCTGGAACCAGGAAAGCTAACCTGGCTCCCTGCCCTTGGGCAAGACACTTAACCTTTCTGAGCCTCAGTTTCCATCTGTTACTTAGAGCTAATTACACCTACTTAACTCCCAGGCTTTTTGTGAAGAGCATTATCTCATTAGAGATAATGCTTTTAAAAGCTCTTTGAAAATTGCATCATTATTCAAATGGAAGTATTGTTATTTTTATTATTGAGTGCCTATGAATTCAACCCAGGGTGGAGACAAGAGCTGCCTTAGTTACAGAGTGTGCTTAGACTGGGGCCTAACTGGAAAGGCCTTGGTTCTTGTTCTTAAGGAGTTTATGGTGGGACCAGCAGTTAGCATAATGGCTACGTTGCTGGACTCCCATGTAGTTGACTGCGGTTCATGTCCCGGACCCAGTGGCTTAAAACTCATGCCGGACGTGTGTGCTTGCATGCCCAAGATCCCGAGGAGAATGGAGGAGAAGGGATTGCAGCATGGCCATTCCCCCTGGGGGGTAATTTCTCGCTTTCTGTCTCTATGTCTCTGTCTGTTTGGCAAGCACATGTGCCCTATAGCAAAATCCTCTCCAAAAAAAAAAAAAAAGGCGTTAATGGTAGAACTGGGGAGACAACAGCCAGTTAAAGATCCGTGTGATAGGAACTGAGAGAGGGGAGCTGGTGCTAGAAGTTCTCTGGGCTTTCTGTGCTCCAGAATTCTACAGGGTGGTCAGGAAAGGCTTTGCTTGGGAAGTGGGACTTGAACTTGGCTCTCACCAGCCTGAGAATCAGAATCATCTTCTTACTCTCATCATTAATAGAATATTTACTGAGCTGTATGTGGCCAGGGACATTCAAATGCATTCTGGTTGGGGAGTCAGGAGAGGAGCATACAGAAAGGTCGCTAATGGTGCCACCTTCCCTCCGCAGGAGCCGGAGATGGGAGTGTGAAGTGCTCTGGGGGCCGGGGGAGCAGCTGTGACTGAGGGCTCTGGATACCGCGTTAGAGAGATAGTGGCCTGCCTAAGAAGGGCAGGATTTAGACAAAAACAGAGCCATCTGGAAGGTACCCAGTGTTTTTGACATTGGTGGCCTTTCATTATTTCCCATCCGGTTGGGAAGACTGCTTTCTACTCTCAGCCCCTCATTTTATTTACTTGCTAGGGAGCAGAGCATCAGAAAACCAAGCTCAGCGGAGGCTCTTCACGGCCTTCCGTTTTTTCTGGCAGAAGGGGTTTTGATTCTGGTTTTGCGGGCCCTGAGTCATTCAAGGTGAATGTCTAAGGATTAATATGACCCAAGCAGGGCTGAGTGCGTGGGAGGAGACCAAGGGCAGGAGGTAGGGGAGAGAGGAAGAGGACAGTCAGGTCACCAGGGCAGGGTGGATGGGATGGAGAACTCAGTCAAACCCTCCCCAAGAACGCTCCACCACTCAAATCATCACGGTGGTTACCTTCCCCAGGAGCCATGTCTCCGTTTCAGCCCTAGTCCCCATCTCTGACTCTGTATCCGTAAGATTCAGGGCTTCAAGGATGAGGACAGCCTCTAGAGAAGTTACCACGAACAGCTCACTGGGAGTGATTTGCTTGTTTAGTGTTTCAGAAACTTCAAAGGAATTGAGCAATTTAGATTAAATTTCAAGAAATGGGGCAACGAGAGAGAAGGGAAATAGAAACAGTGCAGAGATTGAAGGTGGGGCAGGAGAAAGTTAGAACATGGATGTGGGCAAGGAGGCTGGAGCGTCTGCCTCGGTGGTTCGATGGAACAACCAATCAGGGCAGAAAATCCCCCATCCAAGGTAATGTAGGCAGGAGATTTCCAATGGGGATGTCTAGCTGATTAAGGACATTCGATGAAGCCAATGAAATGAATCAGTGGGTCCAGTCACATTTAACAGAGCCAATGCGAAGAATCAATGGGGCTCAGCCACAATTGATGTAGCCAATGAGGTGAAATCAGTGGGCCCAGTCACATTTGTTAGAGCCAATGAGGAGTCAGTGGTGCCCAACCATGTTTGATATAGCCAGTGAGATGAATCAGTGGGCCCAGCCACATTTGATATAACCAGTAAGCTAAATCAGTGGGCCCAACCCACGATCAATTGACACAACCTAGAAAAAACCCGTATGAACCTCACAGAATGTAACTGCCAGGGCCCTTGAGTCACCCTCTTTCTCCACTCGGGCTGCTTCTACCTCTTGGGAGTGCACTTAAGATTTTATTGAATCAACTACCTTTTCCTTTTGCTCTTGGCGTGTTTCATTCAATTATTTGTCTGAAACACCAAGAACCTGGCTAGCAACGAAGTCATCCTTCAGCCAAGGTGGAAGTAAATTCTAGGCCGGGCTCCCTTCCGGACAGCGGGTTTCTGTATGATGGTAACACGATGGGAAAAATGTCGACGACTTCCACAGACAACTTTGGAGAGTGCGATGCCCAATTTGGGCGAAACAGATTCTTGACTTAATTGGTATGGAGGCTTCACTAAAATGATCTGCTACAGAATGCTTTCCAGGGACCCAGTCTTCTTTATGACAAGTATTAGATAATTTCCATGAACTCATTTATTGATGGAAAAGGCAGAAAGGTGACTGGAGAGAAAAGATCAAGAGAGAAAGGATCAAAGGCGGCTGTGAACCCACCGGCAGGAGTAGGGAAGACAGCGGGGGAGAGGGCTGAGTATATCTTAGGGTAATAACATGTCACAGGAAGCCATTGCAAATACTATAAGCAAATTGGGAGAAGAAGAAACAGGAATTACAGAGTACAAGGAGCCTTCTTTTTCCTATCTCAAACCTTTTTTTGGAGGACTTACCTTAGTAATTAAATCGGAGCAGGTTTTCTCCCAGGTGACTCATTTTGAAAAATTCACCTCTAAACTCGTGGGTTTCCATGTTCTTGACTCCTAACCCCAGGATTACCATTGCCAGTTGTTCATGATCTCATTGGAAAGCAGTGTGCCAGCGTCACATCCAGGAAGAGTTAGGAGGGATGGAAAGGTATTCATGCGACCTCTAGAGTTTTCTCCTTGTTTGTGTGTTCATGTGTGTATATATGTGTACAGGCACACTTATATAAAACCTGTCAATGCTTTTAAAATTTTTTGCAAGAATTAGCATTATGAAGCCATAAAGAAATCTCTGAAAGGACTCTAGAGTAGAGAAAGAGATGGGGAAAAGCCTAAATATATCACCCTGCAGCAAACCAATCATCCACACAACCCCAGAAATCTCTGATAAATCTCTTGCGAACTAATCTCCCTCCTGCCTGACAATTCTTCTTGGAAACATTGACTCTGTCTTTCATATGAAAATACTGCACTGAAAAGACCTGTCATGGAAATATTGATCCCACTTATAGCAAGGAGGCACCTGAACTTGGCTTCTAGCCGCTGCTCAAAGATTGCACGTGTAGACCCTGCTGTTCCCGTCTTGGTATTTAACCAAACCCTTCCCGTGGCCAGACCAGGCTCCTGATTTTCCAAGAATGTATCAGTATTACGGACCAGGGGTTCTGTGTCACATCTGACCTTCAGCTGCCACTTACCTTTCATCATACTAATAACCACTGCCACTGTGACCTAGAACGTGTGTTCTGTGCCAAGTACTCCAAGTTAGTAATCTTTAATCCTGATAGCAGCTGGGCAAGGGAAGTGCTTTCAGCTCTAATTTGCAAGGAAGGGAGCAGATTCTGAGGCCAGGTAAGTTAGTGGCCATGAAATGGGGAAGTCAGGATATGACCCAAGTTCTGTGGATTTAAATCACAAGCCCTGTTCTTTCCCATCTGCAGCATGTTTTGCATTCATGTCTACCCCAGACATGGCTGAAAGAGACCTGGAGAGGAATGATGTTGTGGGATCTGAGATCACAGAAGTCAGCAAGTAAAACATCCCTCCACCAACCCAGGGTTTGGAGCGTGTTCTTGGGACTTGTGCTTCCTTAGTTCTGTGCTCTACTGAAAGTAATGGGCAGCTCGTGTGTGTCTCTGGAACTCCCTGCTCCCCGCATCCCATCTGGACTAGCTCGACCATGAATTCTTTGGCCTTTCCAGTGGAGATATCACACGGAATTTGGTTTTCTTAGGGTCATCTGTAAGGACTTGGGAAGCAATGTCTTATGTTTGGGAAGAGGTGGTCTTGGGGTCACTGAGCAGAATCAGAAACCTTGCAAGATGACATTTGGGGCGAATGTGGAATTAACTAGAAAATGATGAGTTTTCTTGATCTGAGAACTCACAGAAAGCTTTTGGATATCTGAGGCTGAGGAAGAAAGGGCAACTCTGACCCATCTTGATATTTTGTGCTTTGTTTTTTCTCATGAGCCTGTGGAAATGCCCAGAGAAGCACACATGTTCAGACGTAGGGCAGGCCAGTGTGAAGAGCAAGCTGAGAAGCATCCATTCTAGGTTCCAAGCCACAAGAAGGAGCAAGGCCTGGCAGAAAACCATTGGAAATGTCACGATCCCTTCTCCTGGATTGAAAAAGCCCAAGATCCAGTTCATATTTTGATTGCAAGACTTATCTCTGCTGGTGATATTCTGGAGAGCTAGAGTCTAGTAAAATCCCAGCTGTAGGACTTTTCACAGTAATAGAGAGCAGATGACTGCCCCCTTTTCTGGTTTTCAGCAGTGTCTTTCTCTCTCTCTCTCTCTCTCTTTCTTCTTTCATTTGACCAGAGAAGGGCAGAGCAAGAGAAAGGAAAGTGAGAAAGCAAGCTGCTAGGTCCAGGACTTGAACTGTGGTCAGCCATGTGGGAGTCCAGCGCCCCTAACCACACCACACCATCTGCTGCTGGCCCCAACAGTATCTTAATTTTCCTGACCATTTAGTAACTGTCTGACACAACAGAGAGGTGCTTCGGTTAGGACTGTCCCTGAGTAAGAGGCAGTAGTCTGAGCTACAGGGTAAGAGAGAGAGGCTTCTCTCAGCTAAGGGCCCGGCGTGATACCTGGACCTAAGAGAGTGGTATGGGTTGGATAATGGTTTCCCCCAAAGCTTCATGTTCTGGAAGCTTGGTCCCAGTGTAATGGCTTTGGGAGGTGGTGAGAACTTCATGATGTGGGGCCTGATGAGGGGCATGTATGACCTAGTTGTTCAGGGGTATGGCAGGGACAGAGGAAGTGTCCTCTGTGTCCTCTTTCTTGGCACACGCCCACCTCCTCTGTGCTTCCGTCAGCCATATTGTGACATAGCACCAGAAGCTGGCCTGATGCTGGCTCTATGCCTTTGATTTTCCAGCCACCAGAATCATGAGCCAAAAAGATGTCTATTCTTTATAAATCACCTGGTCTCGGTATTTCTATTTAGAAACACACTAATACAGAGAGCCAAACCCAAGGAAGAAGGACCTACTCTTCACGGGCATGTGTGGAGTTCAGATGAGTCAACACCAGAGCAGAGTTGTGAGTGCAGGGAGAGCCTAGGCCTGCAGGATGTCAGCATAGCCAGGAGCTCAGGAGTCTGGGTAGAAGGTAGAATCTGAAGCAACCAATTGGCTTTCTGAGTCAAGATTGAGCAGTAGGCAGGAAATGAGGCTAAGGATTTAGATGATAATAACTGGTCATGCACATGTAGCACAGAGACCACATAGTAAGCAGCAAGGGGACCCAGCAAGAGACAGACATAATATGCTATGGAATTGGGGCAGCAAGAGTGGCAGCCTCTGGAAAGGGGCTGGAACTTTCCATTTTGGTGAGGAGCTAGGATTCAGTTCCAGTTTGGGCTGGACTGGATTTGCAGGTGGAGGTAAGTCAAGTTTTGGGTAGAATATATTGAAAAACAAAGTGGGAGACTACGCTGGGTCTTTGCCTTGGTCTCTAGAGACACCATTGCGTGGCAAAAGAGAAAGAAGACAGGTAGGTGTCTGTCCATTGACTAACCAACAGAACACAAGATTGTGCCCTATGTCCTCCAAACTCCTGCCTGGGGAATGGTGGTATACCCACCAAAGAGCAATAAGAGCCCTGTTCATACCATGCTATTCTGCCCTGGTAATTTCCAGATAGGAACTCCTGGGCTACAGTTGGTAGAGTTAATTTTATTATTTCCTTGATGACTTCTGTTGGAAAGGGCGTTTGGTAAAAACATGTGTGGACTGGCATGTGATGAACACCTAATTACGTGAGTGTTTTATAAACAGTGAACAGGCCAGCAGTGTTGTGGCAAGGCACTGAATTTCTACACGGACAACCACAGTTTGGGTGGGAGACCCAACAACTTGAAAATCGCACCAGGGTGTGTATGTGTGTGTGTGTGTGTGTGCCCAAAATCTGGAGAGAAGAATGGAGGAGAAGGGATTGTTGTGTGGCCACCCCCCATGTTGGATTATTTCTCACTTTCCCTCTCTCCGTCTCTCTCTCTGGCAAGTGCATGAGCCCTATACCAAAAACCTAGAACAAAACAAAAGACAGTGACACAGATGCAAAATTTAACCTATGAGTTTAAGTTTTTGGTTTTCTTCTACTTATTTCCTTATTTGAGAAGTAGAAATGGGGACCTATCTCCACCTCTCTTTGTTTTCTTGATCTGATAACAGTCGCTCACATTTGTAGAGGCTGTATAAGCCCTTGGGGTGTGGCTTGGGAAGACTACATGTAAAATACAGTGGCGAATATCGCTAAGGGCCGGAGGCAGCCTGTATCTTTGCATCCTACAAGCTTTCCTTTGTTTTGCGTGGTCCTTCTGGCTGTGTTTGTCTTTGACATTCTGGAGAAGTGTGTGTGTGATAGTCCCAGATTTCATTAACTCCATGGAGTTCTTGTACTTTGCTAATAAGACTCTACAGGTAGTATGAGGCTCCTGTGGCCACAGCTAATATCTATGGTGGGATAAATCAAGACTCATGGATCATTGGAGATAAGAAAACTTGAGGATCATCTATGCTCATTCTCTGACTACAGGATGAGGCAACTGAGGCTAAGTACATTTTTTCTTAGGTCTACATCAAATTGAAGCCACTTTCACCATAGCTGGTGTTCGTTGTATATAATGCTGGCTGACCGCTGGTAGCTAGAAAATGGGGTTTAGGGTGGCATGAATGGGTGTTTGACTGAGGGGCCATTTTTATAGGTATAAAGCTGTAATTTATCACTCATAAGACACTTGCATTGGAGTAGGAGAACCCAAAATAGCCTTTCCCTTTTCAGGAGCAACTCTGCATAAAAGACTTACTCGCTTTGGACTGTATCCCTATCTCATCCATTTCAGTCTCCAGGCCTAGGGATCTGGCCAGAAGGCTGGGTATGTCCCAGCCAGAGAACAAGCACTTGTCATGGAATGAATCGTGAAGCTGGGCAGGGAGCCAGGTGTGTAGAAATGGCTTTGTATTGATGAAGAAGGGAGATTTATACCTTGTCTTGGCCTCCATCACAATGAGAGTGCTACAGAAAAGTAGAGATGACACCAGGCCACTCGGGAGACACATTAAGCTTGTCTTGTTCTATCCCAAATATGTAGGTCAGCTGATGCTTGAGAATCCATTATAATACATGGGGGGATGAGCCGAAGAGTGGGCAAGGGCCCACTTCAATAGCTTATCACACACAGCCGCGTTATCCTGAACAGTGCCGCCCCAGGGGTAGGGTGCAGCAGTATGGCAACCAGCACCATGACTTCAGGTACTCTGTCGGGTAGTACCTAACTGCTGTGAGATGTTTGGGACTCAGTCTCTCAGAGCCAATCATGGGACTGGCCATTTAGCTTCCGGACAGCTTCAGACAGCCACACCATGGCTGACTGCGTTATGGTGGGGATAGTCCAGACAGAGACTCTACTTATGAGAGACATGACTGACAATCTCCCAGAATCTGAGCTCTGCATCTTTTATAGTCATGGAATTTTCATCTGGGTACATGACTGCCTATCCTATTCCTATCCTTTCTTTTAGGTGGGTGAGGTTGTGTGGCTGGGTTTTAGGTCGTGGGATGTTAGCAGAGGTGTTGCGTACAACTTCCACGCTGTGACCTTACAAGGGAAGGCCCCTTTCCCTTTCTTCCTTCCTGATGGCATGAAAGAGACCTGGATGATGCACTATTTTAGATTGTGGAGACAAAGCAACACCCTAGGATTGTGGAGTGATAGTGCCAGAGGGGCCTGGGCCCCCAACCACTGGGGGAGGACCTCACATGAGAGAGAAAATAACTGATTCTCAGGTGTAAGGTTGTTAGTTTGGTCTCTCAACCACAGCAGTTTAATACTTAAGTTAGACCTTACTCATTGGGTACTTTGATTTCAGAAAACAAAATAAAAAATAAAATAGAACAAAAGCTAACAGTTGGATGAGATGGCCAAGTTCAGGAAAAAGGCAGAACGCCAGCCCCAGGAAGTGGAGAACATTGTTTCTGTCCTTTTCTTCCTGTTTCCCGCCTCACTGGTAGGACCAGTGTGCTTTTGGGAAGATCAGTAGGTCCTGCTGGTGTTGGAGTCCTGCAGCACTGGGTGTAGGTCCTACAGCATTGGGTAATATGGGACTGGATTCTCCTAGAGATCGGAGGTGGTGATGGATAAATGAAAGTTGGGAGGTGAGGAGTCAAGGAGGTAGTTGTAGAGCAGGACATTTGGGGGCATCCAGTGCCCAGCAGGTGATCAGCATGGTGCACACTGGCCCAAAGGAAGACTGGGAGACAGTCACATTCTGATACAATTTTAATAGTCATTTTTTTAAAAAAGGTGTTTGCCAAAAGGTGTGTGCATTTGGTAGAGAGAGACAAAGAGGGAATGTGAGAAAACACTTCCCAGGAGAAAGGCCATGCTACAATCCCCTCTCCTCAGTTCTCCTCTTGGGATTTTGGGCACGCATGCACGCATGTCAGATTTGTTTTTCAATCTGCTGGGCTCGGAACTCAAACCTTGCAGTTGTCCATGTGGGATCCAGTACCTTAACCACCACACCACTAGCTGGCCCAATAGTCAGAATTAATGTCCAATGAGCCAGTAAAACAGTTGATTCTTCTTTTAATTCTATCTGTGCCTGTTGTTCCTAAAAGAGCCTGTTGTTTCTTGCCCAAAGGCCCAATTCTTATGAAATAGTGAAAGACAGTGACACCCCCCCCCCCCACTTTTTTTTTTTTTTAAGGTTTTGGCCTAGGGCACATGTACTCACCAGAAAAAGACAGAGAAAGACAATGAGAGGGAACGTGAGAAGTCACCTCCCATGGGGGATGGCCACACCACAATCCCTTCTCCATTCTCCTCTCAGGATTTTGGGCACACATGCACATGTGCCTGGCATAATTTTTGAGAGGTTTTTTTTTTTTTTTTTTTTTTTTTTTTTTTTTTCCACTATAGGGCGCGTGCGCTCGCCAGACAGACAGAGAGAGACATAGAGACAGAAAGCGAGAAATCACCCCCCAGGGGGGATGGTCACGCCGCAATCCCTTCTCCTCCATTCTCCTCTCGGGATCTTGGGCACGCACGCACACGCGCCCGGCGTGAGTTTTAAGCCACCGGGTCCGGGACGCGAACCGCGGCCGACTACGTGGGAGTCCAGTGACATAGCCATTACGCTAACTGCTGGTTCCCTGCCTGGCATAATTTTTAAGTCACTGGGTCTGGGACTCAAACTGCAGCCAGCAATGTGGGAGTCCAGTGCCTTAACTACCACATCACCTGCTGGCCCAACAGAACCTGCTTCTTAGAAGCCTCCTACTTCCAAGACTTTTTCTCTATTTTAGGGTAGAGGCTACTTATTTTAAAAAAGAGAGATTTTTGCTATTTGTGCTTGCCGGAGAGACAGAGAGACAGAAAAGTGAGAAATTAACCCCCAGGAGGATGGCCACATTGCAATCCCTTCTCTTCCATTCCCTTCTCAGGATTTTGGGTATGTGAGCACACATGCCTGGAGTGAGTTTTAAGCCGTTGGGTCAGGGACTCGTACTGTAGCCGACCACGTGGGAATTCAGTGACATAACTCTTATGCCATCTGCTGGTCCAATACTTTTTAAAAATCGTAAAATATACTTACTATAATGTTTACCATTTTAACCACTGTTAAGTATATGGCTCAGTGGCATTAAGTCTATTCATGTAATTGTGCAACCTACCTTCGTCTCCAGAAATCTTCTTCATCTTGGAAATGCAAACTGGGCACCCATTAAACAATCATTTCCTATTCCCTTCTGCCCTGCTCCCTGGCAACCACCAGTCTACTTCCTTCACTAAGGATTTGACTACTCTGGACACAAGTGGATCAGATGACATTTGTCTTTTTGTGACTGGAGGCTACTTTTGACCATGGCCTGGAGGAGTGAGTGGGCTCCTCCTTGGTGGGAAGGAGCCAGGGACCATGTTAATGAATTCTACAATGGATCTCCAGTGTAAGGTATGGCCGCTGTGCTAAAACGTCTTTCACCATTTTATCTTTCAATTTTCCTTCCTTAGAAGTGAAGAAAACGATGTCTGCCTTCTTCATCTGAAGGTACACGGGCTTGGATTATGAATAAGATAGTTGGAATGTACTTGGCAAAATATTAACTACCTCAGAAAAGCTCAGTACTCCCCAGATCCTTCTAAGGTCCACTACATTAATTGCATGTCCAGCCATCCCCAGACATTTCTTCTCTCTGGGCCCCTCTCTGTTCCCTGGTTCCCAGATGCTTGGGTAGATGTTCTTTTACATTCAAGAAGAAAAGTAAGACGTTCTCTGTTTCCCCAGTGGCACTCCCGAGGCTCCTTCTCTGACGAGAGAGAGATTTCCTACATAAAATTAAACAACAGGCTCCCCTGGAGGGTTTTTAGTTTTCTCTTGTTAGTTTTCTCTTGGAGCTTCTCCATTTTGGGTTCTTCTTGACAAAAGGAGACTTAGTCATCTTCCCCCCGCAACGACAGGCCCTACTTAAAAACAAAAACAAAAACAAAAACAAAAACAAACAAAAAAAACAGCTAAGAGCCCTGCATCCCACTCCAACCACGTGGTGCAGAGACAGGCCAGGGAGTGAGCAGGGACAGCACATCAGAAGGGCCATCCTGAGACTTTGCAGTCTCTGCTGGTGAGTCAGAGGGTGGGTGACCAGAAAACAAAACCTGCTGTGTTGTACAAAGAACATCGCCTTAAATGTGTAGCGCTACTTCCTTCCCGCAGACCTCGCTTGTTCTGCTCCTTGCCCGTTCACTGTGGTCAAGGCCAGCCATAAACTGCACCCACTTGACAAGTAGGGGCAAGGATGTGTGAGAGGAAGGGAGACCTCTCACCAGGCCAGTGAGGACCAGTGAAGAGCCCAGGGTTAGACCTGCGTTGCTCATCTTGGTGTCCTGTGTTTGCAGCATCAGCTCCAACCACAGCTTGGGATTTGCCTCATAGAGAAGCCTGCTCCGGGCAGAAGGTGTTGTTGAGGTTTACTAGGCATTTGGTAGGTGGGGAGATGAGTCTTGCCCAAGGCACTTTTTTCCTTCTATCAGTTCCAAAAGCACAGAATGCCTGACCAGAGAGTTAGTATTGCTTTATACTGTTTTCCCAGTTATATGGGTCAGCCTTGTCTTGCCAATGAGACAGACGCTTCCCACAGGGCACTGGGTAAGTGGGTACTTCCTGATTGCTGTTCTCATGTTGCCAGAGCTCCGCAAAGTGGGGTTTCCTGAGGCAGATCTGTGTTCTTAAAGGGATCCATCCTGCCTTCCTGGGGTGTGGGTGTGATCTCTCTCTGCTCCTTATTGGAAGAGGAATGGTCTTTTTCACCTGGTGGCATTGTGGGAAGACTCTGCTGATGCAGATTTAATTCTGTCTGTTTGTTGTAGTCACGCAAGTGTGCACATACATGGAGTTCTACCCATGGTGGGTAATGTGCCTTGTTGTCTGTGCAGAACACGGAGCATGAAGAAACATTTCTAGGGACCAGCAGATGGTGTAATGGTTACGTCACTGGACTCCCATACAGTCAACTGTGGTTCAAGTCCTGGACTGGGCTGCTTAAAACTCACCCCAGGCACATGTGCGTGCATGCCCAAAATCCCAAGAGAAGAATGGAGGAGAAGAGATTGAAGCATGGACATCTCCCCTGGGAGTGAACTTTCACTTTCTGTCTTTCTCTGTCTCTCCAGCAAGCGCACATGGCCTATAGCAAAAAAAGAAAGAAAGAAAGAAAGAAAGAGAGAGAGAGAGAGAGAGAGAGAGAGAAGAGAGAAAGAGAGAAAGAGAAAGAGAAAGAGAGAAGAGAGAAAGAGAGAAAGAGAGAAAGAAAGAAAGAAAGAAAGAAAGAAAGAAAGAAGGAAAGAAAGAAAGAAAGATTTCTATGACTGTGTCTTCTCGGTGTAGGATCGATGTGCCTGTAGACAACAGGAGTTAGAATGCTGGTGCTGGTCAGGACCTCGTGGTCATGCAAGACAGTGCTTCCTTCCACAGCAGAAGAAACCACAACCCAGGCAGCTCAGAAGACTCACTAGCTTTGTGCCTCAGATAAATGATTTCATTGTACTTGGGCTTCAATTTTCCTATATGGAAAACAAAGGATTACCATAAATAATCATTAAGGGCTTTAAAAGCTTTTTCAGAAATTCATACTTAAAGGTTTTTTTTGAGAGGTTTATTGCTATAGAATGTGTGCACTCACTAGAGAGACAGAGAGAGAGAGAGAGAGAGAGAGAGAGAGAGAGAGAGAGACAGAAAGTGTGAAACATCCTCTGGGGTAATGGCCAGATTGCAGTCCCTTCCCTTCAGTTCTCTTCTCAGGATTTTGGGTACACATGTACACATACCTGGCATGTTTCAAGCCACTGGGTCCAGGACTCGAACCATGGTTGGTCATGTGGGGGTCCAGCTACGTAAGCATTATGCCATCTGCTGGTCTCAATACTTAAGTTTTTATTGGCATTTTCACACCATTCTTTCCCCTCATAGAACTGACTAGAATACTGGATATTGGTTAAGGAATTTCTGGCCTCAATCCATTTTCCACATGTGAGGAATTAGTATTTTATTTTATTTTAGTTTAGGTGGTTCTAGGGCATGTGCACTCACTGGAGAGACAGAGGGAAAATGAGAAATCTGCCCGGCCCCCTGCAGGGGGGGATGGCCAGGCCACAGTCCCTTCTTTATTCTTCTCTTGAGATTATGGGTGCACACACATATGCCTGGCATGATTTTCAAGCTACCTAATCCAGTATTTGAACCACTCAGTTAGCCATGTGGAATCCAGATGCCCTAACCTTTGTGCCACCTGCCAGCCCAGGAATTAATCAGTTTTAGATATTCATGTCATTTTGGATTATGGTTCACTTAAAAGCGTGATAAGACCATATTAGAGAATACATTGAGAGAAGAAACCAACTACCTCTTAGAAGACATCAGCAATTCAAAATGAGGGCATCTCCTTTCCTAGAAAAAATGGACACTGAGACTAATTTAGACTCACCCGGAGGTGGGAGGATGAGCCAGACATCTCTGGAAAACTGTTTTAGGGGGTTCTTTCTCCTCTTTGAAAAGTCTAATTATGTTCCACACTTAAGAAAGAAATATTTTGGAAGCTGAGGATTTTCTCTTAAACTTTGAGCAAATTATTTAACTTCTCTATCTTTACCTGCCTCTCATTCATATTACTAATGCTGTAAAGTGTTTTTCCTTAAAGGGTAAAGATGCAAAAAAAAGAAAGAAAATCAATAGCTTAGACATAACAAGTAGGAATCTGACAAATGTAAGATTAGGGAGAGAAACAAAACCAGAGAATATACTCAGCAGGAACCCATTCCTATAAAGCTGCATACAAAACTAAACTGACTCTTGGGTGCACATACGTAGGTGGTTCA
The DNA here is from genome assembly GCA_026018925.1 of Tupaia tana. NCBI lineage: Eukaryota > Metazoa > Chordata > Mammalia > Scandentia > Tupaiidae > Tupaia > Tupaia tana. The sequence goes on along the minus strand of JAKSZU010000006.1, from coordinate 107,055,335 downwards.
ACCATGAGGCAGAGTCGAAAACTGATTATATCAGAAGTCAAGCACTTGGCATTGACTGGCATGAGGGATGGGTTCTGCCTGAGAGGGCCAGATGGAAAAGGGTTTCTCTGAGTCAGGTAGTGTGGGGCTTCCTGGTCTGGACAGTGGCCACATAGGGTTTGCTTTGTCATTATTCACTGAACTGTAAACATACGTTTTATGCACTTTCTTGGATACATGCTACATTTTACAAAAATAAAGTGATATGGAAATTAAAAAAAAGAACTCAATAGCTTAAAAACTGCAGATAAATATGGCAGATTGAATGTGCTCTTTCAAAATCACACTAACAAGGGAACCAGCAGTTAGCGTAATGGCTATGTCGCTGGACTCCCACGTAGTCGACCGCGGTTCGCGTCCCGGACCCGGTGGCTTAAAACTCACGCCTGGCATGTGTGCGTGCGTGCCCAAGATCCCGAGAGGAGAATGGAGGAGAAGGGATTGAGGCGTGACCATCCCTCCTGGGGGGTGATTTCTTGCTTTCTGTCTCTCTGCCTCTCTCTATCTGTCTGGCGAGCGCACGCACCCTATAGTGAAAACCTCTCCAAAAAAAAAAAAAAATCACACTAACAAGATAGTAAAGGAATCTTTAAAAAATGCATAAACCAACCACCAAGACCAAATAAATGGGAAAGAAGACAACAGCGACCACATTTGTGTGTGAGTACGGCTAGTTTTTTACTTGTTTTATTTATTTATTTATTGTATTTGAAACCTTTCATGATGTATTTAGCCTGAGATTCTTTGCCATGGTCCTTAACAACTGTACAACTGCAATCAATTGTTTCACAGGGCTTTACTTTTTTGCTGATTTTGCAGAGGGGTACCCATTCCTCTAGTTTCTTGTTAAGACCAACCTATCTCACTTAAGCTTGTCTGGCGTTCTGCACACAGTTCCTCTATCAGGTTTTCCTGCGTAGACTATCACAGGAGGATACACGTACATGAATTATACATGCAAAGCCATGAGGGTGGTCTTCAAGCAGTGCTAATATCCATTGAACTAACAGCAATGCCTGCCTTGGCTGTGGTGGTGGGTTAAGATGAGCTGAATCTTGAATTCACTGGAAACATTCTGTCTCTTTGGTCAGTGCTGGCTGGGAAAGATAGGAATAGTATTGAAACCTGAAAAGTAGATGAACAAGTAAAAACTGGCTTTGCGTATGTTAGATAGCTGAATCCAAATTATAATGGGGAAAATTGAGATACCATAAAACTTGAAGCTCAAAACTCCCCCAGAGGTGTTGGAATTACTGGTGTCAGGCATTTCTGGAAGTGGTGGAGAAAATGGGGTTAAAAACCAGAGAATGTAATTTTGCTTCAAAGTCTGTTTAAGACATAATTAGATTTAGACCAGCAGGTGGCATTTTGGTTAAGGTGTTGGATTTGCACATGGCTGACTGCTGTTCAAGTCCCAGACCTGGAGGCTTGAAAATAACACCAGGCTTGTGTGCATGCATGCCCAAAATCCTGAGAGGAGAATGGAGGAGAAGGGATTGTGGTGTGGCCATCCCCTGCAGGGGGTGATATTTTTCACCTTCCCCCTTTCCATCTCTCTTTGGCCAGTGCAGGCATCCTATGCCAAAAAAAAAAAAAAAAAAAAAAAAAAAAAAAAAAAAAAAAGAAAAGAAAAGAAAAGAAAGAAAAAGATCTAATTAGACTTCAGATTAGCACTTCCCTTCTTAGCAGCCAATACTCTTCCTCACTGTAGCTGAAGATTAGAGGGTTGCTCTCTGATGAAGATGAAGTAGAATCTCTGTGAACTGGGGCACCAGTATAATAATTGAAGAGAGGAAACTAAGGGTGATAATAGGACTGAAACTTTAAGCCATCTCCTTTCTTGACTCTCCAAACTGGCTTGTAGGCCTATGCTAGCTAGGCAGGAGATCTGAACATCCTTCTCTGGCAGAATGGATCAGTTTGAAGAAGAAAATCCTTGGGTTATATCAGGGTCCATGACATTCTATAGTGAAGCCTACTTGACAAGTCCCACTTACTGCCCAGAGTCTTCTGCCAATTTTTTGTTATTTCACCTTTAAATATGATCAATTAAAGATCTTTAAACAACTGAGTAAAAATTAAAATAGAAACCAAGGCAGATAAGCCCAGAAAACATATTTAAAACAGAACATGCCAGGAGAAGAACAACAGTCTTTTCTCTTTAGAGGTAAGAGAAGATATATCCCTGAAACAGAAGTTGATTGCTATGTAAAAGGAACACTCAAAAAACAAAATAACTCTTGGAAATGAAAGATATGGCAGCTAAGGTATTTGAACAGTTAGAAAATAAACTTGTAGAATCCTCAGGAAAGTAGAACAAAAAATCAGAAATGGACATTAGGGTTAAAAACTCATGCTAATTAGACAACCAGTTACAGAAGTCCAATGTCTGTATACTAGGAAATCCAGAAAAGAGATAACTGACAAAACAGAGGGGAGGACATCACCAATGAGATAATTCTAGTACATTTCCTAGAACAGAAGGGCATTACTTTCTAGATTGAAAGATCTCATTAGCACCCACACAAATAGATGAAATAAACCTATACCAACAGCCCAGTGCTGTGAAACTTCAGAAAAGTAGGAACAACTGTCTGATTTTTTAAGAAAAAAATGTATTACTAAAACATCAGGAATCATCCTGATTTAACAGCAGCATAGGAACCTTGAAGACAATGGAGCAAAGCCCTCAACAGTCTGAATGGAACCAATTTTCAGTTGAGAATTTTATATCCAACTAAACTATCATTCTACCAAGAAGACAGAGCAAAGACATTTTTAAATAGGTGAGCATTCAAAACAAAACAAAACAAAACAAAAAAAATTTAATTCCCATGCACTTTCTCTCAGGAAGTTACTGGAGGAAGTGTTTCCCCATAGTAAGGAGGGAGTGAACCAAGGGATCCAACATAGGAGAGAGGCAAATAGAGATGTGCAAGGAGACCGTTCATAGTCATGATGAGGCAAGCGCAGGACTTTGACCTACATGGAAGCCTGATACAACGGCTGGAGAAGATGGAAGAGAGGCCAATGAAGCTTAATCCTTACCTTCCATGAGAAGAAAAAACTAAAACTAAAAACTAAAACTAAACTTTTTTTTTTTTTTTTTTTTTTTTTTTTAGATAAAACTAAAACTAAACCAGCAATAACCATAATATGTTAACCATACTACTTTAAAACATGGACTTAAATGACAGAAGAAACAGCTAAGGAATTGAAACAGATCATTAGGGAGGAACAAATAGTAGTAAGGATTTAAAAATTTATTTTTGCAATGAACCTTTTAGACTGTTTGACTCTTTGAATTATGTGTATGTGTAACAGATTAAAAATATTAATTAAATTAAATTAAAACTTAATAGTTTATAGCTGATAAGTGGTTATCTCTTTTGGAATTATTTCTCATTAACAAAGCAAGAGTCCTATAGTCCACAAACTTGTTTTGAGAATCTATTATGTGCTAGGCATTGAGGCAATTTCTCTTTTCAATGTTTCCCTCTTTTCATTGCTTCTGTTCAGGACCACCCTGCCGGGATCCCATGGTATTTTTGTTTTGTTTTGTTTTGTTTCATTTTCAGATTTTTGCCATAGGTATATCTGCTTGCTGAAGAGAGACTGAGAAAGACAGAGAGAGGGAAAGTGAGAAATCACGCCTTCGCCCCCCCACCCCCCCAGGGTGAGGATGGTCATGCTGTAATCCCTTCTCCTCCATTCTCTTGGGATTTTGGGCATGCACACACCCGCACCTGTCATGATTTTCAAGTCTTCAGGTCCAGGGCTTGAACTGTGGATGGCCATATGGGAGTCCAGTGCCTTAACCACTACACCACCTCCTGGCCCCAAGATTATAAGTTTTTTTAAAAGGAGCTAGTGATCACCTGTACCATATGCTTCTCTGTCCATTTCTTCTGGAAGTGGCTTGGTTATAACCTGGTGGCAGGACAGTCTTGGTTCTGCTTTTCTCCTGATCTCTAACGACAGGTTGTCAGGGGTGATACATTTGTTTTTTTCTTCTCGGTGGGAAGAAGCATGTCCTACCTGCAGATTCTTAAAGGGCACAGCTGCGGTTTATTTGCTCAGCACAGAGGCACACAGTAAGCACTACGGGCGAACGAACGTGGTGGCTGCCACATGTGCTTATTTCCTCCTCCTGCCTCCTGTCCCCGAGTGGACCTTAGCCTCCGCAGAAAAGGACCAGTAGGCAGGGCCTGCCGCAGCCTTCCCAGCACCCCGGGGTTTAGCCTTTTGCTAGCTGCAGTCTAATTATTTGTGATTCAGTATCTTGAGTCTTAAGAATATTTGGGATTAAAGGAAAGTACACATGCCCCCAGGAGGAAAAATACTATGAACCATGATCATAGCAATTTCCATCCTGGAATTCCCACACCCCATCTCATAAAGGGCACAGGGGTGGCCAGAGCAAGCTTGTTTTACTATTTCAAACGCCCAGTGGAAACCACCCATGTATTCAGCGCTGTAAAGAGTAACTCAATTGTCAGTTTCCTTGCTTTCAGCTGAAAGCAGTGGGCTTGGCGTGGTAGCTCAGGTCATTCTGTGCCAGTGAGATGCTCTAGGGGGAAGCTGTCTGTCCTTGATAAATATAATGGAGGGGAGATGATAATTAGTGATACTGTTTATTTGGCTGAAGGAGTTGGCATGATGGAATATGGGAGGGGTCTTTGGAGTGCAGAGGTGGGGCTGTCTGTTACTCATGCCTGCAATCGTGGGCAGGCCAGCTGGGAGCAAGGGCCCCGGACAGAGGGCAAAGCGCAGGCCCGGGGCGACGCAAGGGCACCAGCGGTCAGCTTCATCAGCTGCTTCCTCATTTAGCTGGGGAGGCCTGAGGGGCCAGTGTAGCTGCACAGGCGCCCGCGTGTCATCCTTCAGTGCAATTCAGACTCCATCACGCAGCTTCGTGGCAACAGAGATAAATGCTCCATCAAGGCAAATGAATCCAGAGGGAATAGGAGCCTCACGCCGTGAAAAATGATGGTGACTCTGGCCTACTTTCTCGCTTTGGAAAAGTCACTTGCACTTTTCTGGGACACAACCACTCTGATCTTAGAATAGAGATGTGGCAAACAAAGGGTGCTTTTGGCCCCCAGGGGTGCTGGCTTTTGAGTCCAGGGGCAGAATGCCCAGCCGGAGGCTGTGTATGAAACTTCACTAGCCCATTTACCTCCTTGGTGACTCCGGGGACAGAAATGCTTGTTGGGGTTTTTGTTTTTGTTTGGAAGCAGAAGCACTCAATAAATACATCCTGACCTTCCCTGCTTAAAACTGCTGCCCTGGAGCTCGGCTCTTACGGGTTCTGTTTGTTTTGATATGCTCTGATTTTGTGTTTTGTGATTGTAAGGTCCTTGATGTCAGCTTATTTGCAAGTCAGCCTCAGTTTATATCTGCAAAAAGAATAAAAAGGGACTGTGTTGCAGGTTTGCTGGGAGTGTTAGGGATCTGGGGCTTAGCTTGGGTCTGAATGTCCATCTGCCCTTCTCCTCTTCTTGGGCTCTCAGAATGGACTTTACTTCTAAGCAGCGATCTCCAGAGAGCAGGAGGTGACTGCTTTCTTAAGAGCTCGGCGAGCACCTGAGAACCGCCCCTCCCACCGAACCCAAGCCAGCTGGTAGTGAGGAGGGGCTGCCAGTCGGTGTGTCCAGCCTGAACAAGGATGCTGATTTTACATCTGTCCACCAGGAGACTGGGAGTACAGAGCAAGTTGACCTGTCCTTTATTTCTTTTTACTTATTTGCTGTTATTGTTATTCTTTCTTTTAAGTTTACTATAGGGCACGTGCGCTCACCGGAGAGACAGAAAGAGAGGGAAAGTGAGAAAGCAAGCCACCTGGTCTGGGACTTGAACCGCAGTTGGCCTTGCAGGCCATGTCCAGTGCCTTAACCACCCTGCCATCTGCTGGCCTTGGTCCATTCTTTCTTATCATCCCCAAACAAAACAATAGAAGGAGGAGGACAGTCTTTGAGGCAGAGTGACCCTGCCCATGAAATGTCTGTGGCGTAAGTGATCACCGTGGCTGCTCTTCCTGTGGCCTAGAAGTTGAGCACAGGGGCTGGGAACCCTGCATTCGCAGGAGTGGGTGAGAGGAGGGGAGGAGACGCAGCCTTCCCAGCAAGGGGAGCTAGAGGCACTGCGAACCCCGGCATGCTGTCTGCCCTGGAGGGGCTTCACAGGGGTAGCTGCTTTCCTTAGGGGAGTGGCTTTGCTGTACCCAGAGTGTCCGTGCTGTGAACACTGAATTCGCAAGATGAAATGGCTGTGGGTGTACTTCTGTGGACCCCTTCACTGAGAACCAGCCCCCAGCAGTGGCTTTCTTGAGCATCCTCATTAAAACGAGAATATTTTCGGGGCCAGCAGGTGACGTGGAGGTTAAGGCAGCTGGATCCCACATGGTCAACTGAGCAGTTCGGGTCCTGGACTCAGCAGCTTGAAAATCGATGCAAGGCATGTGTGGATGCATGCCCAGAATCCTGAGAAGAGAATGAAGGAGAAGGGATGGCCATGCCTCCTGGGCAGGCAGCCTTCTCCCTCTCCTTCTCTCTGTTGCTCACAGCAAGTGCGTGTGCCCTGTAGCAAACTATGAGAAAACAAAAGCAAAACCAAACTAGAATAATTTCCACCCCTCCTTTTCCCAGGGATATGCCTTCCCTGTTAAAAACTTGATCACTGGGACCAGCAGTTAGCGTAATGGCTATGTCACTGGACTCCCATGTAGTTGACTGTGGTTCGAGTCTCGGACCCGGCGGCTTAAACTCACGCTGGGCGCATGTGTGTGTGTGCGTGCCCAAGATCCCGAGAGGAGAATGGAGGAGAAGGGATTGTGGCGTGGCCGTCCCCCCTGGGGGGTGAGTTCTCACTTTCTGTCTCTCTGTCTCTCTCTGTCTTTGTGGCAAGCGCACGCGCCCTATAGCAAAAACCTCTCAAAAAGGAAAAAAAAAAAGCCTTGATCACCGACATTTCTGTAATGCTTTAAAGTTGACAGTGAATTTCCCCTTATACGCTTGAAGCTCCTACACTTTGTGAGGTTGGTGGTATTCATACTCCGGTGAAGGTAAGGAACCTGATGCCGGAGTGGCCTCTGCACTCCACCCCGTTCAGCGAGAGGCTGAGGCAGGACTCCGGCCGCTGCGTGCAGCGCTCCTGTCTCTGCAGCCTGTCGTGCTGCGTCTGCTCTGCTTTGGGGAGCCTAGAAACCAGACCGGTCCCTCTTCTTACCACCACTCCTTGTTGGGAGACATCGCATGTAACCTTTTCAATTTTCCAAGAGGGTAAGGAAAATGGCTTTCATTTGTGGTGACGGTTCTTAGAGAAATGGGATCCAGAAATGCCTTCAAGCCTATTCCAGGTGCCAGAAGAGTTTGGCAAGTGAGTTACCATCGCTGAGTCAGACCCTTCCTCCCCCGCTCCCTGGGTTCTGGATCGATTTTGCAATGACTGTGGCTGCTCTGTGTACTTCCCTTGGCCTCGAAGACATTCCAGTGAGGAGGACGGCTTGTCAGGGTCACGGCCCCTATGAAGCAAGGGCTATTTGGGGCAGGTCTAAACCATAGCTCAAGCCCCAGACGGGCTTCTTAGACTCCGGGCCTGTAACCCAGCTGAGCCGAGAGTTCGTGTCACGATGTGTGGCAGACCGCAGAAGTGACAACTTTGTCTTCGGCTTTGCCTGGGAATTGGAAAGCCGGGAGGCCTACAACACTGCCATGTTCGACCAAGCAACTCAGGTTCCCAGCCCCTCCCCAAGGCCCGAAGTGTCCCTTTTCCCTCTCTTCGTCTGTCACTACACTATGTGCCTGTAAGATCCTGCTCCCTCCATGAAGTCCTCACCCCCAGAACGCACGTGCCCCTACTGTGGTGACCCCGGTGCTGTGTTAGATGCCTCTGCACGGTCTCTGATCCTGACTGCATTTGTGGGTTCAGACACTGGTCGTCTTCTTACTTTCCTCCCTTTCAAGGTGCCTGGATGTGCCAGGAGCAAGGGAATGCTGGCTGAGTCACTTGATGGAACATAGCGGAGGGTCACAGAGAAAACAGAGACCTGGAGTCCAGAGACCTCGTTTTATTACTGAGGGCAAATCCCTTCACCTCTCTATGTTTCTTAGTCCTTATCTGCAAAATGAGAGTTGGTCTGGATGACCTGAGTCTATCCCAAATCTAAAGGTCTAGGACAACCTACCGACAAGTCGAAAGAGACGGCCACTGCTTTTATCTGTCTACACGCCTGCCCCGTCTTTGGCGTATCACCTGCACCTCTGATCTGGCTGCGTGTCACCTACAGAAATTGTCTTCCTATCCCAGAGGAACTCACACAATTGAGCAGTATTCAGAAGCAGAGACTCAGGAGTCAGACAACGCTGGGTGTAAATCTCCCCATCCCTGAGTGGTTGCGCTATCTTGAGCTGGTTCTCTCGTCAAGTCCCTCCTTTAGGAACGCAGTTGTAACACCAGCCTCGCAAGGCACCCGAGGAGTAGTGAGCTAGCATGCTGTGTGTGGCTCAGACTCAGTGAAGTGCGGGCTAGAGAGCGGAGGAACTGGAATCGCTGTAACTGGGTAGGGGCAGGAAGCACAGGGATATGTGTTCTCATCCTTCGGTGAGCATTTTCTGATTTGAAAACTACTGGTTGCATTTTAAGATAATGCTTTTATCATTTTAATAAGCAGTGTAATGATTTGAGGAAAATCATTTCAGTTCTAATAAGAACACTAGCCGTACTAATTATGCACATGATAGCATTTTAATAGAGCTCCATAGTTTATGGAATTGGGAGAGACTTACAGAAACATGGGCTGATGCTCTAGAGTCTCAGATTTCTGGTGAGTGATTCACAAAGACTGTCCTCCCTTCCTGCAAGTGCAGATAAGTCAAGCAGAAACCTTTCTTCCTGACCAAGTCGCAAACAATGGAACCAGTCCATGATAAGGAACTTGTTTTAATCAGATGCTTTGTTCTTGAGTGATTTTGTAAGGAGAGATTCTCTCATTTGTCCCTGAATCACAAGGCGGCAGATCTACTATTACAGTTGCTTTTCTTCTTTCAGCTGCTCTGGGTGTAAGAAACTGAGGCCTTCTTGAGTATTAAAGTTGGAAGGTAGCTCAGTGATCTAAGCAGTAGAGACCAAAGACAGACTTTGGGTCTGAGTCAAAATGTTCTAACTGCCTTGCTCTGAGAGGTTGGAAACGAAGCTTACCGACCTTAGATACCTAAAACTTACCAAGCGGTAAATGGCATCACAGCGTATGCTCGGCTTTAGAAAGTGAAACCTGATGGGTGTAACCTGGCTTTAGTGAAAAGATGAAACTTTAGATGCTTTTTTTCTCTTTAAGTGCAAAAAATGTATGTTGAGTGAACGTTACCTTTCAAGCAACTTCTAGACAGAGTCCCAGGGTGTGCGTGTGTCTGTGTGTGCATGTGTGTGTTAGCCTGAAGTTCAAGTATTTGTAAAAGACCTGAATGTCTTTAGAAACAGAGGAAATGGCTTCATCAGTGGTAGGGAAGCTAAAAGTACACTTAGGACTCCCAGATTGCCCATGTCTCGTCTTGACAGTTTATGTTTAGCTGAAATTTTTTTAAATGAATTATTTGTTAAATTTTATTTATTATTATTATTGTTGTTATTATTAAAGTTGCTATAGGGCATGTGCACTCATGAGAGAGAGAGAGAAAGAGAGAGAAGGAAAATGAGAAAGAAAGCTCCCACGCCCAGGACTCAAACCATGGTAGGCCAGTGGGGGGCCAGCACCTTAGCCACCAGGCCATCTGCTGGTCCCATATTTAGCTGAGTTTTAATATTGACTCTTAGAGTCAGAAAGAAGGTCAAAGAAAACCAGAATGCCGAATTTTAGTTAAGTACTCAGAGAACAAAAAGAAATCATGGACATGGCATACGTGCAGAGGGCACGTAGCTAGTGAAGAAAGAGCTTTAGATAAAACAGGACAGGGTGGAACTTCAAAGGCGTGTCTTCTGCCCATTAGTCCCATTAGTGCTTCAGTGGTTTCTCAGAGACTGATTGTCTCTGGGGTCATGTGTTACATCGGCCCTCCGTTCTCCAGTCTCATCAGGCCAGCAAACATCCTACACCGTGGGGGTGATGGGCTTCTGTGACACGCCTGTGCACAGTCCTCCAGCCTGTACCTCCCACTCCTCGCTCCCCGACCAGGCCGAGAAGGGAGAGATGCCGCACCCTTGGCTGTCAGTGCAAATTCTCACTCGCACCCCTTTGGGAGGCAAGAGAAACATAAAATGGGCAGGCACATGTGCTCAGGTTATCCTTAGGTTGGCTGATCAGTACTTCACATAGCTTTGGGTACTCATTTAGGATTTTCATGGTGGGACACACTGACCCTACTTAAAATGCCTGAAAATTAGAAGTGAGCTATCTAAGCAGTGTTAAAAATGAGAGGAAAAAAAGGGCTTCTCTTGAAGTCTGTGTCTGGTATGATGGGCAAAGGAAATTTCCATTTATAACCATTTCAGTGTCAGTCTGTCCCAGGTAAAATGGCGGTAGTCATAATGCCTCCCTCATAGGGGTGTTAGGAGAATTAAATGGGTTATTATTTGTTAAATGCTTAGCACTGGGCCTGTCTAGCACCATAGAAGGCAGCTCAAATTGGCATAGCCTAGATGGCACAGTAATTAGCATACTGGACTGCAGGGCTGGAAGCCACATGCGACCACAGGTTTGGATTCCTGGGTTGGCCTGAAAACATGCCAGGCATGTGTGCGGGTGCCCAAGACCCTGAGGAGCTGGAGGGCTGGAGAAAGGAAACCGTGGTGGGAAGAGGTCCTGTTGAGGGTGCTTTCTTTCTCTCTCATGCATGGGCCCATGTTTTCTATCATCAAAAACAAAAAAAGTCACAAAGATTATGTTAATTATGTTAATGGAAAAGATTAGTAAGCTAGTTGGAACTGATTTTAAAAAGAAATAATACCCATGTTGGAAAAAGTGGGGATGAGAGAGGAAACTAGCTAGCAGGCTTTGGAGTGTGGTGATATGCAAGATGTGAACAATTCTCTGTGCTTAAGTATCTGCATCCTCATTGCCACAGAAATAACCTACATTAGACAAAGTGACAGAAAGAGAATCCACGCATTTCCAGGATTGTGTGAGCACGATACAAAGGACTCACCCCTAAGTCAGTGATGCTCAAGCTTTTGATATCACTGCTAATTTCTTTATTCATTGCTTCATTCAGACCACATTTATTGTCAAATTGTGCTATGCATTGATATTACAAGTAAAAATGATATACTCTCTACTCTCAAGAAAGCTGAAGGAGGCAAGTAAATAACTAGACAAGTAGACAACACGTTTCTGAGTGATCAGAAGGAATGAAGTACACTGAGAGGACTTCTTGTAGGCATCTCAGAGATGCCTGAGATGAGATGAGTAAGGGTTCTCCACCAAGGGGAGAATTGTGTTCCAGGTAAAGACATACTGTGTGTGCCAAGACGTGAATGACAGAGCAGGCACTGTGTGTGACAAATCCTTGGCTGCTAATTCCAACTTCTGAGTCATCTCAGGGTAGTCTCCATTTGTTGCCTGTTCCCTTATATGTGGGCCATATTTGTAGATGTCTAGTAATCTTGGATTATATTCTGGACATTGCAATGACATAGTGTAGTGCAAGGATTCTATTATGTTCCACTTGAAGAGTGTTAATTTTTTTTAAAAAATCTTAGCAGGTATTTAATTTGACTGAACTCAAACAGCAAACTGTCTCCCCCACGGTGGGCAGAACCTGAAATCTATGATTAATTCTATTAATATTAGATGGGTTGCTTGGAATCTTCCCCATGCTCGTGTAGCTCAGGAGTCAGCCAAAGATTTGCGTAGAGTTTCTATGCAGAATTTGGAGCTCCCTTCCAAGGCTTTCTCCTTTTTTGATATCTTCTTTCATTTTTCCAGTTGCTCTAAACTTTATCTTCTGATTCTGTAAGTTTCTGTGTAGTTCCTACTCACTCCACATAGCTAGCTAATTGGTGTCTGCTCTCAAGTGAAAATAAAAAAAGAAGTCCAAAACCCAGGAAACTCATCCAGTAGCCCTTCTCCCAGTTTCTGCCTGCTTTTGGTTGCTATCTGGTGAATACAAATAGTTATTTTTAATTTTTTGTTAAGTAATAGTTATGTGCAGAGGATAGATCCAATATAAATTACTCTAAGATATTGGAAACAAAACTCCTACGATGGATATTTCAAGAACTGAAAGTATTTTGATATGGTTAGAGAGGACTGTGTGTGTGTGTGTGTGTGTGTGTGTGTGTGTGTACAAGGGATTAGGACATACAACTTAGAATATCATCAAGAGCTTTGTGTGCTATGTTAAAGGATTTTATTTACAGGGACCAGCGGATGGCATAATGATTATATCACTGAACTCCCACAGAGTCGACCGTGATTCGAATCCCAGACCTGGTGGCTTAAAACTCATGCTGCATACATGTGTGTGCGTGTGCACAAGATCCCGAGAGGAGAATGAAGGAAAAGGGATTGCAGTGTGGCCATCCCTCTAGGGGGTGATTTCTCGCTTTCTGTCTCTGTCCCTTCAGTGAGTGTATGCACCCTATAGTAAAAATCTCTCTAAAAATAATTTTATGTATGTATGTATTTATTTTTATTTTTCCTTTTTTTTTTTTTTTTTGCCAGAGAGCATGTATGCTTGCCATAGATAGAGACAGAAAATGAGAAAGCACTCCTTAACTGGGATGGTCATGCCAAAATCCCTTCTCCTCCGCTTATCTCTCCTTTCAGGATTTTGGGCACGCACACACACGTGTCTTTCAAGTTCCTCAGCCCAGGACTCGAACCATGCAGTTGGCCATGTGGTATCCAGCCACCCTAACCACCATGACACCATGGGGCCCTATGCTAATGAATTTGAACTATTTATTGAAGGCCCCGATGGAAAGATCTAATCAGAAGAGTAAAAGGATCAGAAGTGCGCCTGAGAAACTTGTCTTGGAGTCCCTGTGAAAGATGAGCCAGATGAGCTAGAAAGGAGTTGTGAGCGTGATGAGGGGTGAGCTAGCTGATTATTAATGTCTCCTGTGGGTCTCATATTCTGATCTTCCCTTTAGTGCCTTCACTTGGCCTTCCAAGAGCTGGGAGATCCTGCCAGGTGTGTTTTACCGAGCACTGCACGCAGCCCCTAGAGCCCGAGCTTTAAACCATGCCATTAGGGAAGACTGTTTGCTGGTGTTCTATGGCTTATGAACAGCTGACGGTGATGGGGTCACCCAACAACACACGAGTCACTGTGGGCAGTTAACAGCCCTTCGCATCTCTCCCCGTCTCCCTTCACACCTCCTGTATCACACAGGTATTCAGTCTTTCTGTGTGATCTTACACAGCTTACTGTGAATCTGGCTCCGACTTTTTCCATCTTCTGAGAGACAGAGCTGGGTCTAGTAGGGTCCAAGGACATGGGTCATTACCCTAGTGGTGCCCACACTGGAAGAGCTGGATGAAAATTCCATGAAATCCCTGAGAACCCCAGGAGATGCCAATGGCATCTTCCTTTCCTGGTTCTGAACCAATAAGAAAATGAGCTCTGAGGCTTCTGAGGCTCCCTGGAGAGGGAAGACCTCTGCCCTGACCTGCTGTGAGTCAGAGATTGTGCTGAGTCTTTGAAAACCAACACCTGTCCTGCCGGGGAGGGGGAGTCTAGGCCGGGGAGCTCTCCAGCATGACACGTTTTTATGTGCTTTGCCTAGTAGGAGTTAGGTCTTTTAGTGCTGACCGTAGCTGAGTGCTCCCCCTTTAGTGAATTGATCCCACATTCAGTTCATGAAATCTCAGACTTGATCAGCGGGAGGGCAGCAGCAACACTCTCCCATGCTGCTGTTCACATGCAATTATTTTGTTTGTTGTTTTTGTTTGTTTGCTTTTAGGTTTTTGCTATAGGGCACATGCACTTGTTGGAGAGAGAGAGACAAAGAGACAGAGAGAGGGAAAGTGAGAAATCACCCCCAGGGTGGATGGCCATGCCACAGTTTCTTCTCCACCATTCCCCTTGGATTTGGGGTACACATGCACATACACCTGGTGTGATTTTTAAGCTCTTGGGTCCAGGACTTGAACCGTAGTCACCCATGTGGGAATCTAGCACCTTAACTACCATATCACCTGCATGCTATTGTACACCGAGGCTTTCTTGCCAAGATTGCAAGGCCTGGTGTAGCAACTGGTGAATTAGCTTCCTTGCTTCATGTGTGGATGAATGTCACTTTCCTCAGGTGACTGACTAAACGATATTATCTTCTATGGCTCTAAATATTTCCTCTGACCCGTGCCTGGTCTAGACCAGACAGATAAACTGTGCAGAGGTGGGCTTGGCTGAAGGTACTCAGCTGACGAATGGCCCTCCTCGTCCTCAGGGAGACCCGGTCCAGCACCTGCTTTTGCCCCTTCGTAGGCAGCCTGGCTTTCTGCTCTGTGAACTGAGCCTAGAAACTTGGTGTGGCTCCCCACAGTGGCTCTCCCTCATCTGTCACATTGTGGTCACAGAACTGATTTGGCAAAAATGCCAGGAAGTGGGAGAATGTGCATGTGGCATGTGATGTTCAAGTTAGGTCATACTTGACATTTGCCAGCTTCTGTGTGTGTGGTGTTTGTTTTCTTAATTTTTGCCGTAGGTGCATGCGCTGTCTAGAGAGAGAGGGAAAGTGAGAAATCACCCCTCAGGATTCTGGGCACGCACACACAGGCACCTCACGTGTTTTTTTTCAAGTCACCTGGTCTGGAACTTGAAGCATGGAGTTGGCCATGTGGGAGCCAATGCCTTAACCACCACGCCACCTGCTGGCCTCACCAGCTTTGGTGTTACTGGTTCTAGAGGAACAGGCCTGTGCTTGGACGTCTCTGCTCTGATGCGAGGATGCCGTGCCGCTGCTCCGAGCGTGTCTCCTGCTCCCTTGCCTCTGTGCCCGACCCCTTCACCATCTCTGGCGTTGCAGCCAGAACCCTCCGTTACCCTGGAAGGCGCTGACTGAGGAAGCACAGCAATATCCAGGAGCTGCGGGCAGCAGCAGTGGGAGGGCTGAGTGTCAGGGGCTGAAAGGCAGCAGTGCGAAGAGCACAGGACCGGGAGCACAGGACCGGAGGCAACAGGACGTCTCTCCCGTTCGAGTTTTGGCAGCTTCTAAGCCTGTGTTTTTCACTCCTTATCTGCAACACTTTGCCCAGTCTTTGGCACATAGTAGATGCTCAGGAAACGAAATCCTCAGGTCTGTGGCTGGCGGTTAGATCTGGGACACCGGCCGTGTTTTCAGCCTGGCCACAGCTGAGTCATTAAAGGGTTCCTTGCCTGTGGACAGTGGAGTTTTGCTCTGTCTCATTCTTTTCAGTGTGGTACCAGCATGGCCAGGGCTGTTCCCAGGCCGGGGACGTGGCCTCTGCTCTGATAGCTTGCTGCGATGTAGATCGGACACCGAGTCTGTAGAGAGAGGAGTCAGCTTCAAAACAGGAGGGAGAGGAGCTGAAGCATGACCTGCAGGAGGGGCGTGGCCAGGCGGTCCTGCCACCTCAGGTGTGGTTGACTGAGCCAAGTCCACTGCTGGCCTGGGTCTTGGCCCAGAAAGAAGAATATCCGCTAATGAGGCAAGTGCCTTTAAGAACATCAAAATAATTAGTCAGTTTCACTGCCATAGTGAGTCACCGTCTTTAAGACATTATGTTCCCAGGAAGAGTTAGGGAGTCGAGGCAGAAGACTGGTCCCTGCTCCCTGGGGAATGAGACGTGTGCTGAGAAGCCCAAGTGGTGGAGAGGGAGGGAGCTGGGTTCTCGTCCTCTGCCTGTGCTTTTGCTTTCTCCCTGTCACGTTGCGCGGGAAGGAAGATGAGGGACGTGGTGTGTTTGAGGTCGAGGCGGGTTGAGGAGGACTGGTGGGAGGCAGATGAGCGGCCTGGCAGAAGGGAATGCAGCTCACATCTCTGCATTCCAGGGAGCTCCTGGGCCTGCAGGGTGCTGGGGGTCCTTCTAGATGGGAGTGAGGCCACCGGGCTGCTCAGGGCGGGCAAGTGCTCCCTGGGGCAGGGAGAAGGGCTGGATGGCCTGTGTACTGGACTCTCCTGTCTGTGTGACTCGTGCGGCGAATGCCCTGTGATGGGGAGACATCTCTAGGGCCTTCGGCTAGTTTACAGCGCGTGGCTTTTAGAGTTCTGGGCTGGATTACCGAGAACGTCTTTTCCCTGGGGTATCTCCAAACAGGCAAGGTGGATGTGGATCTGGAAAGCTACTTGACGACATCTTGGAAGGCTGGGGCAGGACCAGGAGGACCTGCTGGGGTGACATGCTCTGTGGCTGTCTGCCCAGAGTTGGAGGTGTGTCTGACGGAACAGAACTTGCCTTGGCACTGAGCAGGCTGGCCCCGCAGAGATCGGACCTCTGATCTCTGGTCTCATGAGCTCCCCCGCATTGCAGCCAACTCGCAAGCCGGAGGTGCGGCGGGGAGGGGTGCCAGTGATGGATGCCATGGCCCCTCCTGGAGAGCCGTCCAGATGTGCTCTCTGGTGTCAGATGGGGCCCAGAGCAGCCTCCCGAGGGCATGCTGAGACCAGTGCCTCATGGAGAAGCTCACGGAGCGGGGCGGGGACTCCCTGCCGGTTCTGCCACAGCCTGGGTAGAGGGCCTTAGGGACATTGCCCAGGTATTCTTTCTCCTCAAGTATTCTTTCTGGCCTCGCATCCCCCCTCCTTCCTTCTCCCTCTTCTCCCCGAGTGTTTCTGGAGTGCCCATCAGGGGCTGCCAGCGCTGGAGCTGCGTGGAGAATGACAGAGGGGGCCAGTGATGCCATGGGAGAGAGAGGAGACTGAGCTAAGTCAGGAGGACTGCTCCGAAGGCAGTCGTGTGAGAGAGAGAAAGACAGAACCACAGGCACAGGGACAGCCACTTCCAGTAGGGACCCATGCCCCATCCCTACCCAGTGACAGCAGCAGGATCACACATGCCCGGTGTGCTCAGGGACGTCGGATCACAAACTCAGGGCCTCTGCCACGTGGGTCCTGTGTCACCACTGTGCTTCCTGGCCCCAGTACATGGCCATTTGAGACAGGGATGGAAAGGAGAGCCTGCCTGAGGGAACGCTGTTGAGCTTTGACCCTATGATAAAGAGCCCTACGTTACAGACCAGGAGCAAGGTCATTATGTCCAGGGGGACCAGCACATTTCTGAGGCGGGAAGACCAGTATGATGGTCACTATGGCCCAAGGAAGGGCTGGTGCCTGGTCTCTGGAGATTGGTTCATGCTTGGCACTGAGAGCAAGAACTGAACTCCTGCTGTGGTCAGCCTGTGAAAAGCTGGTGTTTATTTGTTATGCAGTAAGGGCCGAACTGACGAATACAGTCTAAATTACCCTAAGTGGCATGCAGGAGCCTGGAACAGATGTGGGGCTCGAGTGCAGGCGGATAGTGCCAGTTAGCACCTCAGCAACAGGCGTGCTCTCCTGCTCCTGCCAGCCTGAGCCCGAGGCGCTGTCCTGCTGGAATGTTAGCTGACAAGGCCGCACGGCCAGACTCGTCGTCACGTCACAGGAGCGCCTGGTCCTCTAATTAAGCAGTAATGTGCTTGTCCGATCAGTACCATATGGTTGCAATGAATCAAGACCAAATTATCTTAGCTCTAAAGTTAGTATTATTAGTAATGATAATAAAACCTCCCAATTTGATGTCCGCTATCCTGCAGGAGAGCTCAAATGCAAGTATCAAAATATCCTAGCAAAGGTACCCCAGGAAGTGAAGACCCACAGTGAGGTTGAGAAGACAGCCTCTCTGTCTTTATCTCTGACCCCCTAAAGTTAGCTGAACCAGACTGGAGACAGGATTGTGGAGGCGGGACTCTTGCAATGTCCTAATAAAGATAAGAAGCTCAAGTCAGGGCCCAAAGTTCATTGGATACTACAGAATGCCAGATTGGTGACAAGCAGGACAGACTTGCCTGGGTGCACCTTGTCTGTGGAGCTGGACCTTGGGGTGAGGACAGACTTGGCCAGGACCTCTCTGGACTGGAAGTAGCAGAGCTGACCAGGAGCCAAGGGACAGGCTCATCTGGAAGTGCTGAGTTCAGAATGGCAGGGACACCAGGGAACAGGAGTGTGGCATCTGTCCAAGAGAGGGCAGGGCTTACCATGAGTGAGGCAAATGGTGGAATGACACTACGCCAGGGACGTGTGTGACTTAGTCGTGATGAGAAAAGTGTCGGTTTTCAGCCATAGTCCCTGTCCTTGATGCACTTCTCTGTGGGAGGGTGCCCAGGGGCGTCGGGACATAGTGGGCGTTTAAATCTGAGGAGAGTACTCAAAAAAGAGTAAGCAGGTGCTGGACTCCCACATGGCCAACCGTGGTTCAAGTCCTGGACCCAGTAGCTTGAAAATCATGCTGAGTGTGTGTGGGCACATGCCCAGAATCCCAAGAGGAGAATGGAGAAGGGGATGCAGCGTGGCCATCCCCCCGGGGGTGACTGCTCACGTTCCCTCTCTCCGTCTGTCTCCAGTGAGCCCACGTGCCCTGTGGCAACAACCTGAAAGCAAAGACTGTGAGTCACAGAATTCACGAGCTGCCAGGGAATCTGTGGGGGCCGTTATTTGGTCAGTCCTCCGTTCCTGGGAAGGCCCATGACCGTAAAAGCATTGAATAGGCCTTTATTCAGCAGGTATTAATTAATTGGCTGTCGTGTGCTTTTCTTATGCTGAGGGAGCGTATAGTTAAGGTGATCATCATTCAGACTAGGGCGCGTTTGAGAAAGAGAGGGACACTCTTAACTAGGTGGGGACAAAGGCATACACAAAAGCCTCCCCACGCAGACTGAGCCGTGGTCACCCCGCTTATGCACCGTGAAAGATGCAGCCAGCCCCGAACCAGGCATGACGAGGTGCATGTGCATGTGCAGCGCCTGTGTCCACCCCGTGTCCTCATCTCCCGAACAGGCGAGGGCCCTTCCTCCTGCCTGAGCCCGGTTTCCTCCCCGTCACGCCGTCCCGCCCCGCCTCAGCCACTGAGCAGGCTGGTGACATCACCTTCTGTGCCTCAGTTTTCTGATCAGTGAAACGGGGGTAGCAGCAGTCCCTCGCCTGCAGGGCTGCGGCCAGGGCGAGGTGGGTGACGAGCACTCACACTGGAACAGGGCCTGACGGGGGCAGTGCCTAGGTGCCGGCCATGGCCCTGACCAGCCCTGCATGTGCCGACCGTCAGTCTCTGAGCTTTCACTTCCTCGTCTGGGAGACAGGGGTGATCACAGTTACCTTTTAAGGGCCTGGAATGTGATCAAAGTCCGTCTCCCTCGCTCTTAGACTCGGCAGCCGGCATCCACAGGAGAACATGAATACTTTCCACACCGGTTCACAGACTTACGACACCCCAGATTGTGATGCGGTTAAAGAACGTCTCAGGGAAGGGGCAGAGCTGCTGCCCGGGGAGGGGAGCAGAGCAGAGGGACCGTGGTCCCCTGTGGCAGAGGTCAGGGGGAGCCCTGATCACGGGGCCAGTGGCCCAGCATGCTCAGGCAAGAGAGGAAGCCAGTCAGCAGTTGTCAGGATAAGAGCAGAGAGGCTTGTCTACACCTGGAGGGGAGGCCCTGCTACAGCAGCAGCTGACAGCTGAGCAGCTCATTCGCTCTACCTGTCGACCTCCAGCCGGAATCGAGGTGGTGCACACAACTGCTCTGGGTACCTGCAATTTTATTTTTACTTTATTAAGTTCATCTATAAAACAGAAAGTTATATACTTTTATTTATTTATTTTTTTAAGGCTTTTGCCATAGGACCTTTTGGGCATGCAGGCACATGCACCAGATGTGATTTCCAAGCTCCTGGGTCTGGGACTCAAACCATAGTCCACCACGTAGGAATCCAGCACCTTAACACCACATGCTGGTCCCAGAAAGTTATATTTTTAAAAAATGTTTTTATAAATGGAAAATTTCAAATATAATCAAAGTAAAGAGACTTATGTAATGAGTTCCCGTGTATCCACCGCCCATCTCCAGCCTCAGTAATTATCAACACTCACCAGTTTGGTTTTATCTTTTTCCCTCAAGACTTCCTTTTCTGGAATGTTTGAAAGCAAATTCTGGCCATTATATAATTTCATCTGTAAGCACTTCAGTGTGCATCTCTAACGGACGAGAACTGATTTTTAAAAAACCAAATGTCTGTATCAGTCCAGACAATAATAATAAAGTCCAAGAGCCTTCATATCATCTAATACTCGGTTCCTCTTTAGATTTCCCTTATTATCTCAAAATGCCTTTGCCAGTTGGTTGGTTCAAATCAAGATTCTAATGAAGTCCTCATGTTACATTTGTTTCTGTCTCATAAATCTCTCTCTTTTTATCTGTGACTGTCCCCCACCCCTTTCTGAATGTCATTTGTTTGTTGAAGAAACTGGGTCAGTTGTCTTGTAGAAATGCCCCTCATTCTGATGTGGTTGATTGCGTCTTCATTTTGCCACTTAATTTGTACCCCCCCATTCCATTTGTTTCGCAGGGAGGGTCAAGGATGTCCTGCTGAGGCGTGTGCTTTCTGCGCTACCACATCAAGGTGTAATTTTTATTTTTAAGGTTTTGCATAGGGTAAGTATGCTCACTGGATAGAGACAAAGAGAGCCAGAAGAAAAGTGAGAAATCACCCCCAAAGGGAGAGGGCCATACCACAACCCCCTCTCCATTTTCCTCTTGGGATTTTGGGCATTCATGCACATACACCGGGCATGATTTTCAAGCTGTCAGGTCTGGGACACACCCCGCGGTCAGCCACGTGGGAATCCATTAGTGATGCCGAGGCTGGTGAGTGGGCCCAGGGGTCAGCCTCATTCCTCACCCACCATGGAGTCCCCACGACCTCACACCGCATGGGTGCAGTAGCCCTACACCACGGGTTCGTGGCTCAGATCCGCGATTTCATTAGGGCTTGTGCAGTGTTTGTGTTTGCTTCATCATTCCTTTTGACTTGAGTAGCTGGAATTTTCTATAAGAAAGAATGCTCGCTCATCAACTATTTGGTTATCCTGGAGTGCAATTTGACAGCAAAAGCCCGACAAGAGCTTTCCCTGCGTTTATCAGTTTCCAGAGTAATGAGTAGGTATTCCAACAAAGGCGGCTAGAGCTTTAATTAATTAAACAAATATTTATTACGTTCCTACTATATGCTGAGCGTTGTCCTAAATCCTGGTGGCTTGGCAGTGCACAGAGCAGAAGTAAGCCCCTGCTTTCCTGGAGCTTCCATTCCAGTGGGGAAGCTGGACAGCAGACCAAGCAGCAGCTTATGCATTGAGTTAGGCGGGGTGAGGGCTGTGGAGACAGAGAAAGCAGGACCAGGAGTGAGCGTGGGGTGGGCTTGGGCTTGCAGTTTTAATTGGTCAGGAAGGCTCACGAGAAGGCCGGAGGGCTCACGGGGCACATTCAAGTGTCACCTGAAGGAGGTGCAGGTTGTTGGGGAGGAGCATGCCGGGGAGAGAGCCTCGGGGCATCTGAGGGGGCGCAGAGTGGCCAGCAGGGCTCACATGGGAAAGTCATAGCTCGCGTATGCCTCATCTGAAAATCCGAAATCTTATTTTTTTTATTTAATTTTTTTTTATAAAGTATGTGTGCTCACCAGAGAGAGACAGAGAGGGAAAGTGAGAAATCACCCCCCAGGGGAGGTGGCCACACCACAATTCCTTCTCCTCCATTCTTCTCTTGGGATTTTGGGCATGCACAGACGCCCAGCGTGATTTTTAAGCCACTGGGTCTGGTATTCGAACTGCACAGTCAGCCACATGGGATCCAGCTGCCTTAACCACCGTGCCACCTGCTGGCCCCACTCTGAAATCTGAAATGCTCTATAATCTATAGTTTTTTGAGCATCAGCTTGGAGCCAAAGTGGAAGATGCCACACCTGGCCTCATACTGCGACGTTTTGACCACTGTATACAATTACCTGAGGCTGTGTGTACAGGGGCACCACACGTAAATGCATGTCGCGTTACACTTGAGTCCTCACCCCAAGGTCTCTCTATGTCTATGCACATATTCCGAAATCCCCCACGCCGTGTAAATGGGAGGCGCCTAGCCTGCAGAGGGAGATGGCGGAGAGCTGGGCAGGAGCTGGTCGTGTCCAGCCTTACAGACCATCTTAAGGACTCTCGCTTTTGCCCTGGGTGAGGTGGGAGGAATTTAGGCAGAGATCTGACACGACCTGGCTAGTTTTAACAGGATCCCACTGGCTGCTCGGGGAGAAGAACGGAGTAGTCAGATAAGGGCAGAGCTGAACTGCAGCCCTGGCCACGCTTCCGTCCTTCCTCGTAAGGGGAGTGGAAGGTGCTCCTCTTTGTAGCGGACCCTGAGCATCTAGCTAGAAGCTGGGCTACAGAAGCGCTTCCCTCTCAATCCCATCTGTTAGAATTCTAGGGATACCTCGGCGTAGTGCGGCACGTTGTGGTATGAGATCCAGGCAGAAGGACACAATGTCCATCATTCAGAGAACAGGAAGCCCCTTCCGTATTCAAAGTGCGACTTGTGGGGAAAACGCCGGCCTCGACCCATCTCCTTTTACGGTCGGAGCATTGTTACCACCACTGAAGAGTTGATGTTGGCCAACTGGGTACATCCAGGGGGAGTTCGCATGATTCCAGAGCTAGGTCAGTGTTTGCGGTGGGCTGGGGTGTCCCTCCATCTCGGGCAGCTGCCGAAACTTTAGAGTGCCTGAGGGCACCGTGGGCAGCCCTGCCAGGTGCCGTTCCTTCACGCAGACCTGCCATCCTGACCCTGTTGTCTCTTAGAGAGCCTTTCTGCAGAGGAGTGTCTGCTTTCGCTGTAACTCCCGCCCGCCTATCAGGGGCTACTTGTGAATTTCTCGGTGCTTAGCAACCAGGAGAGGTTCCTGCAAGCAGCCTCTGTCCTTGTCAAGTGGCTGTTTCTCATACTCCTCTTCTCTGGGTTCATGTGTGTAACAAAAGCAACCAGATAGACACTCAACCTCAACTCAAACAGTGGCTTCTTAAATTAAAAAAATAAATAAATTGAATCTGGTTCAAGCGGATCTTGCCTCGAAGAAAGCCTGCGGGCCTCCCTTCTTGTCACTCCCTGTCATTATGTCTGCTGCTTCTCTGTAACTTTGGGAGACTCTTCCCTGTGCGTCTGGCATGAAGAAGAGGCTCTAAGGGAGGTGAGGAGGGAAGAGGGCAGGCCTCTACAGATGCATTTCTTCTCAGTCTCAGGGAAGGAAGGAGGCAATGGGACAGATTCTCCATGGAAGGGATGTCACCACTTAGAAACAGACACACTCCCTTTGTTAAAAGGAAGTCGCCTGCTGTGGGAGTGGTGAAGCATCTATGTGACCACGGGTCCCAGGGAGCTACAAGCACCCATCAGTTTAGCAGGAGAAGAAATCAGGCCCAGGCCAGTAGGCTTCTGGGGATTCCTAGCTGGGGCCTTTGGCCACGGCAGGGAACTAGCATTTCCAGAGCGTTTGTGAGGGGCCATGTCTAGTTAGCTGTTTTTCATTAAAGCACCTGTTGGGGGGCATGGGCCGAACCTAACTGAGAGTGGGTGCAGCAGCGAGGATCATGTTCTCCGGCCAACCCAGGGCTCCACAGGAGCTTTGTCAAGGTCAGACTTGGAATCCAGGCACCGCGTCTGGTGAGCTCCTGCTAGGGCCAGAGCCTGGGCCCCTTCAGGGTTGGTCTCAAAAGGCTCTGGCCATGCCTGGGCTCCTGCGCTGGCTCTGCAATTGCCTTCGTGACCTGGCTTCCTCCAGGGAGCCTTCGGGGCAGCTTGAGTACCAGATTCTTAGCAGGGGCCATGGTTTGTCCTGTTTTCAGACAAATTGCTCAGGTCCTGAGAGGAAGATGGAAAGACAGGATTGGTGGGGCCTTTTCTGTGCTCAGAACAACCCAGTACTGACTGGATGGACTCCACAGCAATAACACGGGTGATGACTGGGAATCAGCCTTTGCTAGAAGCCTGAGTGCTCTCCTCAGACAAGTACTCGTGGTCATTCCAGACAGCCTGGCATTCGGAGCTGAAGGCACTGCACGCAAGTGGGGACGGGCATCGCCAAGGATGTAGGAAACATGCCCTGGGCTCCAGTGGTGGGTGGGGTCCGAGCCAGTGAGCTGCCTATCTGGAACAAACACGAGCCTCTCCGTGGAGCCAGCATTCGAGCCCACAGACTCAGACTGGAAGGGCCTTGGAGCCTGTCCAGCCCATTGCCCCATGAGGCCCCCTTACCACTACCACCAAATCTGGGCTCTGAGCCCCCTGCGTTGGCCCGGACCCCCACCGAGAGCGTTATGGTAGAGATGTGTTGATGGGCTCCTGGTTACAGGTCTGGACCCACACACTGGAAGAAGTTCAGAAACAAGGATGTCCAGAGGAAGCAACAGACGCAAGAAAGTCAGACAGTGGGAGGGATGAGCAAGAGGGCTGAGCGCACAGTGGATGGCTGATGGGGGTCACTGCGTGCGGCCTTTGAGTAAACGCGCGTCCCGGTTTAAACACCTGCACGCAACATGCCGCATGTGCCTAGGGACAGATGGAGAGCAGGACTCCTTTCTTCCCTGGTGTCTGGCACAGGGCAAAGGATCTGGAGAATGACCAACATTATCCTGAGTTGTGCTGGGTGAAGAGAGTGCTGGGGTTCATAGGGCACATGCACTCGCCAGAGAGAGACAGAGCAAGACAGTGAGAGGGAAAGTGAGAGGGCACCTCCAGGGTGTTGGCCATGCTGCAGTCTCTTCTCCATTCTCCTGGGATTTGGGGCACACATGCACATGCGCCCAGTATGATTTTGAAGCTGCCAGATCTGGGACTTGAACTGCGGTCGGTCAGGTGGGAGACCAGAGCCTTAGCCACCATGCTACCTGCCGGCCTCCAGAAGCTGTAGTTCCTGTTTCTCCCTGGAACCAACATGTGCTAGGAAGCTCAGCAGGGCCTGAGTACTGGCAAGCCTGGCAGGGAGCCCGTCTGCTCTCAGAGGAAGCACAATGTCCTGGCAGGATGAGTCAGTGGGAGAATGCAACCAGAGCGTGAGTCACTCGGAGAGGCTAAAGGAGCTTCTCTGCTCGAAGATATTTTAGGTCTTAGTAGGTTTTTCCCACTTCTCTTGTTTAGATCTAGTCTGGGGCCTGTGACTGCAGTGGGCCGGCTCACAGAGGTAATGCACACAGCGTCCCCGAGGCCCTCAGAGCTGTGGTCCACAAGCTTTTGCGCATAAAGAGGTGGGAGAGTGAGGGGCTAGCTTTGGAGCTAGGTGACTGGGTCCTACTTGGTGTAAAACCAGGTGTTCCAGCCTTGCCTTATCATTTCCAAAATGAGGGTTGTTGAGAATGTCTAACGAAATCACGTGTTCCTTTATTTAACATGTGTAGAGCACCTGACACGTGCCTGGCGTCGTGCTGAGTGTAGAGGGCAGGTGACGAGTTCTGAGAGGTGGGCCCTGCCCTTGGAGGGGTTAAAGTTTGAGGGGAGGTCCCAGGTAAAGCATGTGTAGGGAGCCCCATGCAGGGAAGAGCTCCGAGTGTGGCCTCTGAGCCAGCTCACCTGTTTGCACATCGGTTTGTTCACTTATAAAATGTGCAGCCGGACTGAAGCAATCTCAAAGAAGACGTCTCTGAGCCTCTCGTCTGGGCTGAATCTCTAGGCGTTGAGCTCATGCTTGGAGCTATTCAGAGAACTTCTAAAACAAACGGAGAGACAGCTGGCAGGGGCCGCACTCAGGCCTTCAGTGTGGACGCAGAGTTAACATCAGCTTGGCTGCAAGGGGCTGGTTAGGTGAGTTGAGACCAGCAGGAAAACACGTGAGCCTGATATTCAAGTTCTCAAACATGATGTGGGAACAGACCAAGGGCAGGTCACATGATAAAGAACCAGGTGTTTTACTCTATTCTCGTTATATTCAGGGCTGCTAAAAATGTGACAATCCAAGTTTCACCCACAAACCAATGATGAGTAGTGTGAAGGTCAGGGGAAGGAAAATAAGGGTAGTAATAGTTAATATTTTGGAATCGTTGTAGGCCAACAGGCCTATATACATGATAGCATTTAATTACAGCTTGTAATTTAATTCCTGCAATATCCCTATAGTAGATTTGATGATAATTATTATTTTTAAGGTGTTTGCCATATAGCATGTGTGTTTGCTGGAGGGAGACAGAGAGAGTGAGAGAGAAAGTGAGAAATAATCTCATGCAGTGTGATTTTCAGCTGCTGGGTCTGGGACTCGAACCATGGTTGGTCATGTGGGAATCCAGTGCTGTAACCACTGTGCTACTTGCTGGCCCCTCTATGATGGTGATTATCGCCATTATAGGTGAGAACTTTGAAGCTTAGCGAGGTAAGTAGCCATGCTAGCTACAAGTAGCTTCGCCCATGGCCTGTAATGAACAGCCAGAGGAGGACCCCAGCAAGAAGCTGTATTTTAAGAGCGTCATGTAAAAATGGAGAAAAGAGATTCTGGTTACCTGTCAGTGTCACTCAGATCAGTGGGTAATGTTCGGGGTTCAGCAAGGAGCTGTTCAGAAATGCAGCACATTGGGAGCCCAAGAGCGCCCATCCCAGAAAGCATTCAGGCAGAGGTTGGATCACTCTCAGAAACGTTGGAGAGGGGGTTTGACAATGGGAGGGAACAGGATGGCACCTGCCTTGAACCCATGTGATCTTTAGCAAGACTCCAAGAAGAACCATTCCCATGACATTGAGCACGTGAAAGCGAAGCACACACAGCAGGGTCACGGCAGCGAGGTCATGGTACTGCCATGGTGGTAGCGTTTGTGCCTGGGCTGGCTGGGTTTCTTCGCATCTGCTTCTACCAGGCCCCTGTCCCAGTGCCTGTCCCAGCTTTCCCCCCGACGGGGATTTTCCGTTTCCTTCCTACATCACCTTAAATTGAAATCCACTCATACTCATGGAGGCTCCGTAGTCACCTGTATCTCATCGAGCCAGGTGGAGGTCACTGATACCATATTATTGAGGTCATTCTGGGGACGTGGCTCCTCTACTGGAGCTTCGATAGGGAGAAGTGGGCAGTTAGCCCTACACCCCCTTCCTTACCTTATCTAACGTATCCAGGAGAATTTGTCTAGAGCCCCGTGTGGACCAGAACTGTGCCGGGGGCTGGGTAAGACATGCCTCATGGAGACGAGGAAGTGAGCCAGCAGTGCTGACGCTCAGATGAGCGTAGCAATCAGGACGCACGGACCCTGTGCCAGCACAGAGGGGGTGCGTACCCAGAAGTCCCCAGGGCAGGGCTTTCCTGGTACTGTCCTCAGGAAGAGAGGACTTGGGAGTCAGCCTATCTTAGCGTCTGTCCTCAATCCACCCTGTGCTGGTAACCTTGGGCAAGTTCCTTAACCTTTCTGAGCCTCTGCTCTTCACCTACCAATTAAGTGGGGGTAATATTACTTCCTTCACATGATTCCGGTGAAAATTAGTTAAACGAGTTTATTTAGGGAAATGACTTAGCATAATCCCTTGCTCAACAAAGGAGCCTTCCCTTTCTGACCTTGGGAGAAAACAGATCCTTAGGCTGAGGCCAATGAGTCCCCAAGGGAGAGGTGCCCAAGCACCTGTGACAGGTTGGTGCCCAGCCAGATCTTAATTAGAACATCAGGAGTGGTTTCCCAGTGCAGTCTGGGGTGTCTCTGTAGACACGGTGTGTTGCCTACAGCATGGGAAGGGCTGTCCAGGAGCCCAAAAAGGTCCCGAGTGGTTCTGACACGGAGCGAGGTTCAGAGACCTGCTGGAAATACACGCAGAACAGTGTGTCTGTGTGTGCGCGCATCCGTGTGTCTGCATGTGCGTCTGTGAGCATGAACACACGTTGTTCTGGTCTTCCTCGGTGTTTCAGAGGCCTTCATGATGCCACCCAAACTAAGAGGTGCTCTTGTGTGTCTGTGCTAGCGGACGCAGGAAGTGGTTCCGGGGATATGGACTTTGGACCTGAACCGGCCCTGACTCCCCACTCCAAGGGCTTCCAGGCAATTAGGACCAGGTGGCTGGCAGGTAGTCGAGCGGCTGATGTCTCGTCATCTCTGTTTCTAGAAACTGTTGGGATCCTTAGCTGTGACCTGCCTGAAAGTCCGACGTGGAAGGTATTTTGGCGTGGCTCCAGTCAATGTGAAATCTGTGGTGAATTACATCCATTGGAGGGGAAAAGAGACAGAGAGACTGGCGTGTGTGCAGAAGAGCCAGCTGCTGCATGGCCTGAAAGGTGTGCAGTTATTCCTAATTGGCCCTGTCCTTCTCTGTAAGAAATCCCTCCCTTTTGCCATTCCATCCCCCACTGCCTGGAGCGTCTGCTTTCCTGGCAAGGCCAGCCGGCAGGCAGCCGCATTGGAGCCTGGGCTGTTGTTGATTCCAGGAGTCTGCAGGTGTGCATCCATTAAAGGCATGCGGGAGGAGGGGCCAGCAGTACCATGGTGGTTAAGGCGTTGACTCCCACATGGCCAATCGAGCAGTTCAAGTCCTGGACCCTGCAGCTTGAAAAACATGCTGAGCACGTGTATGTGTGTGACCAAAATCCTGTGAGGAAAGTGGAGAAGAGATTACAGCATGGCTCCCGTCCGGGGGATGTGATTTCTCACTTTCCCTCTCTGTGTCTCTCTGCTGAAAACACATGCCCTATAGCAAAAACCTAAACAAAAAAAAGGCAGACAGGAGGAGAATGTGGGCTCTGTGTTGAGCAGCCGAGGGGACTCGTTTTCACCATGTCTTCTTCTGAGGCTGGGAGTCTTGCACTCTGGCACCTGTCTCTGTTGGTCTGTCTTCTGAGATGTTCCATGGGCCACAGGAGGGACACTGACTTCCTTGCGCTGCCCTCGGCCCAGACAGGTTTGCAGCTGCTTCCGGTTGCTGTGGTTGAATCGATCTCTTGATAATCTGAGATCAGTTCACACCAGCGTGCATGTCCCCTCCTCGTTTTCTGTCGATCCGCCTTCCCTGTGAGGCTGCATCGCGAATCTGTCCTATCGTCACGTGCCATGTGATGATGTTTTTGTCAATGACAGATCACATATAGGACATCCCGGAGGAGGACAGCAGGCTGTGCCCTGTCGCCTGGTGTGTGGAGACCACCGAGGGTGAGGCTGTGAGCGTGTACTCTGCGATGTTTGTACAACAGCGAAATCGCCCAAGGTGCCTTCTGAGGCAGTCCGCTTTTAAGTGAAGTATGACCACAGTCAATGAGTGCTTGAGTATCTTTCTTTGTAAAAAAGGGGAGAGTGGTGGTTAAGGCATTGGACTCCCACATGGTTGACTGAAGTTCAAGTCCTGGATCTGGAGGCTTGCTTTCTCTCTTTCTCTCTCTCTCTCTCTCTGGTTAAATTAAAAGATGGTGGTAATAATAATACTAATGAATAATAAATAAAATAAAATAAATAATTATTTTAAAAAATGTTTTTAAAGTTACTATAGGCACATGTACTCGCCAGAGGGAGAGAAGGGGTGAGAGGGGAAGTGCCCCCCCCCCCCCCGGGATGGCCATTACCACAGTCTTTTCCCCTTCCTCTCTTTTCCCTCTTGGGCATCTGGGCATGCACACACGTGATCCCAGCATGTTTCTCAAGCTGCCGGGTCTGGGACTTGAACTGTGCAATCGGCCAGGTGGGATCCAGCCACCACAGCCACCATGCCCCCAGCTGGCCCCTGAATAGCTTTCTGCATGGCTGTTTATTTGCTCGCTCTCCTGTGCTGAGCGTGCACCAGGTACAGCCACGCAGCAGCTCTGCGAGGTGGGCAGCAGGGCCCAGTCCTGCCCTCGTGGAGCAGAGCGGATGTCCTCATGGGGACGGCACGCTGGAGACGGAAGGCGCAGGCCGAGGCCGGTTTTCTTCCTATTCCCAGTTCCTCTGTGCTGACGTCCTCCTTAGCCCTCGACCTCCAGGCCCTGCACTGGTCCTGGCCCGTTGCCCCCTCAGTGCCCCTCACCCTGGCCTGCACAGTACGGGTGGGGCAGCAGGTCCAGCGTGGCTTGGGCTGTGTGCGACTCTTGCCCACGTGGCTGCCGGGGCTATGCCTGCTGGGATCAGTGGCCATGTTGGAGTCTCCGGGAGTGCACTCTGGGGCCGCACTGTGGGCTGCAGGTGGCAGTGACGGCAACGCGGTGCTCAGCGGGCCTGGTGCGCTTGTGGGCTCCTGGGACCAGCCTGCCCCGGCTGTGGAGGGGTTGTCGTGAGGCCAGTCCTGGGTCCTGGGAAGGTTGGATCCCGGCTCTAACCAACCGTGATAACGTAAACAGAAACGCCACCCCTCCCCGGGGTTTGCTCTGGGACTGGGGTTGGCGTCTTCAGTGAAGGGATTGGGGCTCACCATGTCAGGGGAGGCGGCCATGGGAGCCCTGGCATCTCACTGCGAGTGGCCGTGGTTACCCCTTAATGTACCTGTGGCTCGTTTGCTGTGCCCATTGTCAAGTGGTGGGAAAGTTCAGGTGCCACCACTGCCACCCTCCAAGGTGTCATTCCTTGGCTTCTGCTTCTTCAGATTTTGCCACCCCTACTTTCCCAGGGGCCCGAAGTCCTCCCTATTTTATTATAGCTCATGGTGGGCAGGCGAGGGAAGGAGGAGTCCCGCAGTCAGAAGGGGGCACCTTCCCCTGCACCTGCGCCCTTGTCTGCTCTGTACCCACCGTGCCTTCAGGCCTCGCCTGGCCCGCATGGCGCTGTCTCAGCATGGCGGTGCCTGTTTATGAGGCTGACGCCTGCGGGCCCAGTTGTCTCCCCAAACTCACACTTGGAAGTCGCAGCCCCGTCAGCCAGCACACGCCTGCACCTGGACACAGGATTTAAGGAGGTGGTGCAGTTAAATGTGGTCGTTAGGGCGGGCACTCATCCCGTCCGAATGTGTCTCTAAGAAGAGGGAATCTGGACTCAGACACAGGGGAGACCAGGCAGAGATGCTGGAGAAGACACCTCCTTGGAGCTGAGGAAAGGAGCCGTGGGCAGCCAGCCCAGCCACACCTCAGTCTTGGCCTGCAGGGCCAGTTCCAGGCACACAGCCCTCTGTTCAGTCGGGCCATGGTCTCTGGCCCGCAGCCTTAGTGTCCCGTGGGCCTTCGCCTGCCCTGATTATGTGGCCTGGGTGGGAGCTGCCCTCGATCCCACTTCCTCTCCCAGATGGGCTGCGTCCTCTTTGTCTTCTGGGACTTTGTGGGCTGCAGAGCAGGCCAGGCTTCCTTCAGGGTCTCGCGGTCCTGGGGCCTCTGTGACGGGTGCCCACAAACATCTGTAAGATGCCTGCTTGGCCAGGCCGCCGGCTGTTCCACCAACGACTGTGGCTTTGGTGAGCTGCTTTTGGACCCTTATGGGAACCTGCTGCCCACGATGGATTAGAACGGGATGGTGACGTGAGGGCTGCCTTCCTCCCGTATGGCCGAGCATGTGGCCTTCTATGGGATTCGGGGCACCCCCTGTGACAGGTGGGACACAGGGTGGATGGGGGCTGTTTCTGTGTCCAAGCCTGGTGACCCGGTGACATGCCCTTGGTCCTGGGGAGAGACTGCATGTGCGCAGTGAGGACCTGGACGGCGGTCGCTGTGGGGAGACGCCACCGTTTGCTGGGGTGGCGGTGGTAACACGTGCTTCTGCCCCAGGGGCTTGTATCTATTTTTTTTATTTTTAAAGAAATAAAGGGAGAAGAGTCAGCAGGTGGGGTGATGGCTAAGGTGCTGACCACAGTTTGAGTCTGAGACTTGGCAGCTTGAAGATCACACCAGGCGTGTGCGAGTACATACCCCAAAATCCCAGGAGGAGAATGGAGGAGAGATTATGGCATGGATATCCGCCCTGGTAGTGATTTCTCATTTTCTCTCTCTGGCCAGTGCACGTGCTCAGTGGAAAAACCTAAAATTAAATTTAATTTAAAAAAAGAAAAAGAAGAGAGAAAGGGAGAAAAAGAGACCCTAAGAGAGCTCTAGAGGTCAGGGTCTGAGAGACAGAGAAACTGAGGAGACAGGACCGGAGAGAAGGGAACCACAGAGATGCAGGCGGCCAGCCTGTGACAGGGGGGAAAGGCAGCGGGATGGTGGATGGCAGGGAGGGAGGGCGCAGGGAGTGCAGGGGGCACGGAGGGGCCTGGGGACGCGTGGTGACATTGCTCAGGTGCTCATGCCCTCCCATTGTGACTCGTGCATAGGACCCGGGACTGAGTGTGGCGTTATGGTGGGCACCATTTAATCCAAAGTGACTTCGTGAGTGATTGCTATATGCCAGGCCTCTGCTGCGTCACCCAGCAACATGACCTCCCCTAGCCTTGTGACAGGCCTACGAGGGCACTAAAGCCCCCCTCACAGAGAGGACCTGGGGCTCAGAGGAGGCCACATGGCTGGGCCTCTGGGCTCACCACGCGAGACACACATGACACCCCTGCCTCCCTTGGCCCTACACCATCCCTTTTATCCTCCGAGGTCCTCTTTCCCCCAAACTGGCTGCACACTCACCCACTCTCTGCCCCACCATCACCCTGAGCTTTTCTTGTTGCCAGGCAAGCCAAGCACAGACTCATGGTAAAAATTTATCTTGTATACGTGCACCATTTTATTTTTTTCAAGGCTGTTTTCAGGCAGCATCTAATTTAACTCCCACCATTATTCTGCATGTGCATATTATTTTCTGTGTCTTAAAATGGGAAGGTCAAATGATTGCCTTGGGTTGTCCTGCCCAGCTTCCGTGTGGTGGAGCTCAGACACACCCACAGTGTCGGAGCTCAAGGTCAATACTTCCCACCTCGCCGGGACCTCTCTGAGAACTAGCCTGGTTTCTCCACCGCAGCCACTGCACCCTGAGCCGGGGCCAGGAAGCCGTTTGCATTGATCGGAAGTCAGCAGAGATGTTGGGGCAGTGGGGGACAGATGGGCACATGGGACTGTCCCTCTGGAGACTGTCGCTTTGGGCCAAGCCTGAGCATCTGAGAGTTTTTTTTTTTTTTTTTTTTTTTTTTTTTTTTTTGCTATAGGGCATGTGTGCTCGCCAGACAGACAGAGAGAGACAGAGAGACAGAAAGCAAGAAATCAACCCCCGGGGGTATGGCCACGCCACAATCCCTTCTCCTCCATTCTCCTCTCGGGATCTTGGGCATGCATGCATATGCGCGCGGCTTGAGTTTTAAGCCACCGGGTCCGGGATGTGAACCGCAGTCGACTACATGGGAGTCCAGCAACATAGCCATTACGCCAACTGCTGGTCCCAGGGACTTTTGTTCATTCTGGGAGTCTGGGCAAGTCTCCCCTCTCACAAAGTACAATACAACAGTGATTCTCCCAGGCATGTGAGACAAGACCCACCTCCTCGGCCTGCGCGTTAGTGGCCAGCAGGCCAGACGGTGGGTGTGGCAGCCCGTGGAGAAAACAGAGTAGCCAAAGGCAGCAGGCCCAGCGTGCACCATGGGCCGGCCTGGGCTGGTTGAGTCCATTCAGCTCCTTTAGAGGAACTGAACTGAGAACCAGAGGTGGGTTCCCTGAGGTGACCCCTCCTGGGCCGCATCGCTCGTGCCCACAAAACGTAGTCTCGAGCTTACAGCCGAGGTCCCACACAGGGACTGAGCCGCTCTGTCTGCACCTGGCAGGGAGGAAGCCCAAGGGGGACCTGGGCCCTCACGGAAGCACCGGTAACAACCGGAAGCACTTGGCTTTGAAACCTTGGCCCAACCTAAGGAAAGAGCGGGCATCAGACAGGAGCCAGTGCCCAGACAGAATGAGGGGCCTGGTGGGGGTCTTTTCACTCAGAACTGAAAACAAGAACTTGTCATCAACACGATACCCTGGGGCCAGTGTCCTAACCACCATCACCTACCACCACCACGTTCCCGGGGCCCAGGGCCGTATGGAATTTGGGAGCTCCACCGGCCAGCACATCTAACACCTTACAGAGTATCCCCTTCCCACTTCAGGCAGATTGTGTCTGCTGTAAGCAAGGGGGGAAGAATGGTTGTATTCTTTATAACGTTGAGTTGTATTAAGAATAAGTGATTTATTTTGGCCTTGTGACATAAGCTCTGTTATTCTGATAGATAACTCTGAGTCGTGCTGCATTTGACTCGTTGACGTGATGGTAAGTTTTGTAGACAGTGGATTAAATACTCATTTTGATTTCACAGTTTTACGTTTCGTACCCAGTTTAGTTTGGTCTTTGGTTCTGGAGTGTTTTTGTAGGGCAATGGATAACTTGTAGGGTACAGGCTCTGAGCCTGATGTACCCAGTGGATAAAATCTCTCTCCCTCCCTCCACCCCATCCCCAGAGAGAACAGAAAGAAAGCAATACGAAGAGACTATTTCAGTGAAGTGACATTCCATTTATAAGCCCAAGTTATGCCAGGTCCCAGGTCTCATTTCTCCTTTGGTGGTACTTTTGGAACTATCAAATATAAGAGATGTTCTGTGAGGAACGTGCACGACATCTCAATATCCTAAACAGATGATATGAAGTCGATCGCCCCAAATCCTGTGGCACAGGGAGGTGTGGACTGGGAACACGTGGGTCTGAGCAGCCCAGGGTCTGCAGGTCGAGGTGAAGCAGGCCGGGAGGGCGGCTCTCCTGGAGCCTTGGATAGGCACTATTGCGAGGTCAGGATGTCTCTCCCGCTCAGCAAGAGAGCCTTGCTGGATGCAGCCAGGACAGAGGTGCCTGGCAGGCCGCGTGCAAATACCGTGCACCGAGCGGCTACCAGAGGGAGAGGGAAGAGCTGACTCGGGGCTGATGGGCCGCTGTAAGGTGCTGAGAGGGCGGGGACTTACATAATCATGGCGTCGAAAGATGGGGCCTTGGGAGGTGAGTAGGATTAAGGCCATTAGGTGCGGCCCCATTGCCGAGGCCTGGTGGGTGACTAAGGAGCAGGAATGGGACAGAGGCATGTGGACATGGTCACATGGTGCGTGTGCGTGCTCTGGCCAAGTTCTTGCCGTGCAGCACCCCAACCTGCCTCGGGGTTCTGCAGAAGAGCCCCTATCAAGAAGGGCCTCACCAGACATGGCTCGACCGTGGACCTCAAACCACAGCTGAGTAAACCTTGGTTCTTCATTGATTGCCTAGACTTGGGCGGTTCTGTTATTAATCCCCATGATACAGTGGACTGAAACACTCAGGCGTGGGTGACTGCCAGGGCAGAAGGCAACAGAATGCGTTTCTGGACTGAGACCTGGCGCACCCAGGCCTCAGGGCGCAGTCTGTGGAACGGACGTCATTGTCATGTAAGGACATCGTGGTACCTATTTAGGCCTGAAGCTGGGCTCCAGCTGTGCTGCCAGAGAAGAGGGCCGGGTCTACCTTCCAAAGGACTTTAAGGCCCTCTGGAAGCCATCGGCTGGCTGAGTGAGGACTCTGGGGGAGAGGGCAGGGAGGACCACAGGCTCTCCTGGACCACAGAGAGGGACCTGACATGAGGAAAGCTAAGCTAGACAGCTGCAGGCCCATTATGGTTATGGTGACTTACTCAAGGGCCCCCCCAACTGGTGCTTGTGTGTGTGTGTGTGTGTGTGTGTGTGTGTGTTAGGTTTTTGTCATAGAGCACATGTGCTTGCCAAAGACAGAGAAAGGGAAAGTGAGAAATGACTCCCTGGGGAGGTGGCCACGCTGCAGTCTCTTCTCCATTCTTCTCTCTGGAGTTTGGACATGAACTCTGCTTGGCCGTGTGGGAGTCCAGTGCCTTAACTACCACGCCACCTGCTGGTTCTTAGCTGATGATTTTTAAAAAAGAAAGCTCACAAGGATACCTGAGGCTATTTGCTGAAAGAATAGAAAAGATAGACCCTCAGGCTCCCTGATTTAAGAAGGCAAAGGAGGTCCTGGATGTGGCTGCCATGATCAGGGTCAGAGCTGAGCTGGTCAGGTGGGCCCAGTGAAGTCCCCAGGTCGGGTTTCCCTACTGAGGGGCCAACGTTCCCAGCCTTCGCTCGCTCTTTGTCAATGGAGTGGATCCCCATTCCTGCACTAAAAATGAGATTATGTGAAATCCTTTAAAATTTATTTGAAAGAGGGAGGGCATCGCTGCACGTGATGCAATTACCGTAAAATGACACTGTCTTATTCCTTATTGCCTAATTAGCAATATTGTACTTCTGTGTGAAACGGTGTGTTTAAACATTGCCAATCGATCTACACAAAAGATTTCACAATACTGTAGGATGGAGCACTGCGGAAAATCCCTGCCAGCCAGCATCCTCCTAGGTGAGGTTCCTGCCGCTCGGGGTGTGCGTGCACGTGGTATCCCAGCAGAGGGGACGGCCCCGCTCTCCCCATGGCACACGAGCTTGCCAGCCCACCGGGCCGCAGTGCTTTCTAAGCCTTCGTTCTCCGTCCAGGCCTTTGCTGGTTTTGAGTCTGTTTTGTATTGTTGCTTAATTAATTTTGAGGAGTACTGTAGACGTGAATTAGGCTCAGGTAGGTGCTGTTATTCATTCATTTATTCATCACACACTAATGAAGACATGAGCTGTGTGTCCCGGGGTTAAGATTCAGAAATTAGTATAATGCAGTTCCTTCCCTTGAGGAGGTTGTTGTCGTGGGAAAACAGACATTTTTTGTGGAGAAATGAAATATAACCTGGGTTGTTGGGGCCAGTAGGTGGCATGGTGGTGGAGCCTACATGGCTGATTCCATAGTTTAAGTCCCTGGACCCAGTGACTTGAAAAATCACATTGGGCATGTGTGAATGTGTGCCCAAAATCCCCAGAGGAAAATGGAGGAGAAGAGATTGTGGTGTGGCCATCCCCCATCATTTTTTGTCTTTCTCTGGCAAGCACACACCCTATGGTAAAAATCTTTTAAAAAATAAAAAAAGAAATACTACCTGGTAGGCAAGGAGGGTGGTAGAGAAATGAGCAGGTTACTATGAGCACCTCAAGGTAGAGTGTATTGGTCAGAGAAGCCTGTCTGCTGTAACAAAGAATCCCTAGGATGATTTATTTCTTTCTCACATCACAACCCACCTGGACTGGAAAGTGATACGCAGCTGTTAAGGGTCCAAAGCCTTCTATGTAGAGACTGTGCTATCTCCTTGGGCCTTGAAGTCTTCTTCTGGCTCCCCTGAGTGACCGACAGGAAGGGGACAAGAAAGGGCATGGAGATTACATCAAGGTTTTAGGTTCCAGACCTAGAAGGTCTTTTTGTTTCCTATGTGGCCTATTGGCTAGAACTTAGTCACTGGCTCTACTCCTTTGGGGTGACCACAGCTCTGTGCCCAGGGGACAAGAAGTAAGCTTGGTGGACATTAGTGGTATCCCCACTACAGGGAAAAGCTGACCCATGCTGCGAGGCCAGGGAAGGCTTCCTCAGAGGCAAGCTTTAAGGGCTGCATGGAGTGTCCAGGAGAAGACTCGGGATGCTGCGAGCTGGGTGGAGGAGAGCAGGGACCGAGAGGACATGGGTCCAGGTAGGTTTGAATTTGCAGGGTGCATCTATAGGAGGTTGATCAGCTGCTCTAGGGTTCCATTCCTACAATGAGAGCATGTGAGCTGTGGCTCACAGACTCTGCCCGGGAGACCTGGTTGAATCCGAGTAGTTGGATCACATGAGGGTCCTGAAGGGAAGAGCTACATGCTCTCCTCCTCTGGTGGGGACTTGCACTGTGAGGTCCCCTCTGTGCCTTCTCTGACAGAGGTGAAGCACGGGAACTCAAGGCCAGCAGGGAGCAGGTCGTCTGGATTGGCAAGGGCCCCCTGGGCTGAAACCTCTTCTCTCTCCTGCCACTTCATAGTCTCACAGAACCGAAAGGGCGTCCACAGCCCTTCCTCAAGAGGAGCCTCTTCCGCAGCAGCCTGGACTGGTCTCTGGAGTGTCCATGTGGAGTGTCTCTAATTGTGAGCAAGGTCTTCTTAGAACTGTCTTCCAGGATCTGTTGCGTCTTGTTAGGGGAAGCTCATCTCCTCAGTGCAGCCATGACCACACGCCTCACCACCCCACTGCCGTTGCCGCTGCCTCCTCGTCCTCCCCCTCCTGGAAGCGGCCATAGCACACGGCTTCCTCACATTGAACTTGGGCTTCTGTGAGCTTCGCTTCTCTCTCTCTGTTCTCGGATGGTTCTTTCTCTTGGATATTTTCTACCAAATGTCGTCGTCTTTTTTGAGATGATCTACTTCTTAAGAGAGGGAGAGAAAGAGTGACAGATGAGCCCCTAAGTAGGGTCTCACCTCATGGTCCCACCCAATGCTTCCCAGCCAGCCAGGATCTAGGGCACACATGTGTGCGGCCTGGTGCACACGGGCTGGCCTGGGAACTGGACCCCAGTCCTACGCATGGCCGCCAGCATTGCAGAGCCTCGAGCCACACAGTATCACCGTGAGGGGCCTCTACCAGGTGGTTTTGCTGACAGAGTCACCCCTCTCTGGGTCCCCTTGCTGCCTTCTTCCTTTTCCTCTCTCTCCTCTGGTGTCTTATTTACTTTCTCCGTAATGAGCTCAGTGTGTTCGTGACTGGAGGAGCTGGGACCTTTTCTGAGACAGGACCCGTGTAGTCAGCCATGTGGAATCTTGGCCTTAAGCGCCACGCCACCTGCTGGCTGACTGAGCTGCTTTCCCTGCTCCCATGCGCGTTCTCGCTGGCTCTGTCCCACGTTCCCATGCAGCACACTGGTCCCCAGAGGCCTGACCCTGTCATGGAACACCTGAGGGGAGGCTCGCAGTCTCCGCCGTGGCCTAGGCCGGGCTATCTGGACATTCCATCACCGTAGAAACAGGCCTGTTTTCCCAACGCAGGTTTCTCGAGGACACTGGGGACACTTTATTCCCAGGAGCACACACTGACTAGGATGCCTTTTCGCTATGATGGGATCTGGTAGAAAGTCTCGAGTTACTAAAATAGAGACTGCTCTAATGTTGTCTTGAAAATGAACCAAATACACTTCCCTGAATGGAAGAAGACGTGTGTTTTCAGGTCAGCCATGTCCATGCAGCGATGGCAGCGGTCACCATTAGGGGCCTGGCACCATGCTCGGTCCCCTGCACACCCTTGCCGCGCCATCTGGGGGAGTGGTGAGGACTAGGCGTTGGCGTCCCAAGGCCTCTGGGAGGTTGGGAAGCCTGATCACACAGGTCAGGCTCCACACCTCTCCCTGTGGAAGGAAGGACCTGCGTTTTAGGGTTATTTATCTCTTTCTTAAGCCAGAGAGACAGACATGGAGAGTGAGGGCCGGAGAGACAGCTTCTCCAAGGCCCTGGTGCCTCAGTCTGCCGTAGCCTCAGCCAGCCCTGAACCCTAG
Organism: Tupaia tana; assembly: GCA_026018925.1. Classification (NCBI taxonomy): domain Eukaryota; kingdom Metazoa; phylum Chordata; class Mammalia; order Scandentia; family Tupaiidae; genus Tupaia; species Tupaia tana. The sequence goes on along the minus strand of JAKSZU010000006.1, from coordinate 107,016,137 downwards.
CTACACTCGTGCTCAACGCTCAGGGAGGTCTCTGGACACAAACCCAGAAACTACCTCATGGGTCAGCCCTGCAGAGTGTGTTCTGTCGCTGTGCCATTGCCTGGCGGCTAAGGTGGGGATTCTTTTCTTTTAGTTTGTTATAGGGCATAAATGCTTGCCAGAGAGAGACAGGTGGAGAGAAAGAACCCTCCCAGGGACATGGGCACACTCCAATCCCTTCTTCGTCATTCTTTTGGGATTTGGGGCATGCGCACACATGTGCCCAGTGTATTTTTCATACCGACCGGTCTGGGAATCAAACCATGTAGTCAGCCGTGTGGGATCTGGCCGTCTTAACCACGACACCACCTGGCTGGCTCCGAAGTAGGACTTCTTCATTAGGAAATCATGTTTTCTCCAGACACATAGGGCAGGAGGGAGGAGAGCCCTGAGGCAGATGGCTGACTGTGCCCCTGGAGCTGCCGCCGGTCAGTCTTGGGCCTCAGCTTCTCCTGTGGTGCCTGGAGTAGACGTGCATGAGAGTCCTCCAGCTACGCAGATCTGTGGTCTGCTGTCTCCATTATTTATTTCAGAGATAGGGTCCTCTGGGAAACGTTACCACAAGGAAAAAATGCCTTCTATCAGAATGCCTTCTGGTCTTGGACACAGGGATGAAGTTAGGGGACCATTCCTGCACAAGGCAGTTGTGGGGTGCAGGACGTAGGCAGACCAGTGCCCCAAACGGATGAGCTGGCCTTCCAGCGGCTACAGGAGCTCACCGCTCTGACTCTACACCCCACACCTGTGGTTTGAACCCACTTGGTACTGGGAGTGTTAAACCGAGTCCCTATGTCAATCAGAAAAGGGACCCGGGGACCATTTACCCCACCACTTAATTTTTTCGTGTGTGCATCTTTTACATTGCAGAGGACATGTGTATTCACCATGGAGAGAGAGACAGAGAGGGAATGAGAGAGAACGCACCCTCCAAGGCCACGCTGTGCGTGTTTTTCAAGCTGCCAGGGCCAGAATCCAAATTGGGGTTGTCCTTAACCGTCAGGCGAAGGGGCCCGCCGGCAGCTAGCCTTTACTCTAAGAGGGGTCTGAGGAAGGAGCGAGCGGGCGCTGGGTGCTGTAGGGCCACGCTGGGCAGGGGCCCCGGAGCAGCAGGCTTAGGGTCCCCAAAGCCGAGGTGTGCACTGTCCCTGGCCTCCTGGAAATGCCGCTCTCTGGCTGTTTCAGAATCACACAGACCAGGACCCGAGCTGTGGGGAGCAGGGCAGGCCGGAGAAGTCGAGGCTCCAGAGCCTCTCCAGGCTGGAGCAGGACGGAACGTGGACGGCTGGAGCTGCCTGGCTGGGCGTGCTCCAGCGCGTTCTGGGTCAGCAGTCCTGAGCGCCGTGCCGCCTCCAGAGACCTGCCTTCTTCCCTCCGAGCTCGGCCTGGCCCCGGGCGTGCCTGGCCCCGGACCGGGCTGGCCTCTCCCTCGGCAGGACTAGCCTGGTCTTCTGAGGTTGGGCTGATGGCGTCAGAACTGGGTGTGTGCAGCCTTAGCTCCAAGACCCCGTGTTGTCGCGGCTTTGAGCTGAGGGCCACCCCGGAGGATGCACGTGCTCCTTTTGCATCTCGTGCCACTGGCCTCGAGGGTGCCCAGCGCAGTGCTCAGGGCAGTGCCTGGCTGGGCCTCTCGGTGCCCATGGCCCCGGGACACTGGCCCACTCTGTTTCCCGTCCACTTGAAAAACAAAGACTCGTGATATAATGTAATTCATTCTTATGTAAGCAAAGCCTGTTATGGCTAGCAACTTTTCAGTCACTAACTTGATTTTACTTACTAGTGTTCATTGAAATATTAGTTTATAATTTGTTCGCTAAAAGTCCTAATACAATTTTTTCTTCAAATATCAGTGATTTGAATTTGTTTTATCAGTTTAGTCAAGGCTTCCCTCTTCTCCCTGTTTTCCAACTCCCCCCCACCGCCCCCGGGGTGTGTGCACTGGATGACAACGGAGGAGAGAAGGAGGGAAAGTGAGAAGTCACCCCCAAGGGAGTGGCCTCACCACAGTTCTTACTCCTCTCAGGACTTCGGACACACACGCACACACGCCCAGTGTGACTTTCAAGCTTCTGGGTCAGGAACTCAAACTGCTGTCCTCTAGGTGGGAGTCTAGTGCCCTAACCACCTCTTCTAAAAGCGTTGGGATAAGCGAGGCTCCCCAGCTCTAACCCAGTGATTGAATATTCCTAAACTGGGGGATAGTTAGCTTTTGAGCCAGAAGCACCAAATTGAGATGAAGTTTCTTCATTTCAAATCCGACAGTTCTGAGGACCCTTTAATCGACGCACGCTTCTGTAAATAAACACCTGCTGAGTCTGCGTCGGTCGGGCTGAGAAGCAAACTGTGTGTAGAACTGCAACATTATAGTCCTTTCCCAGCCAAGCCCTGATTTTATTAGGAATGTGCCCTAATTTGCATTTTCAGGATTTGGGAAGTTTAATTCAAATTTACTTCCTCCTAAATAAATTTCTTCTACTGAGAGGATGTGGTTTTCCTGCCCAGGCGTCTGGGACGACCATGACCTTCAGGCAAAGCCATGGCACGCAGGGGCTGGCCGTGGGGACAGGATGAGGGCCGTCCTGGGGAGGGAAGGGCCTCTCCTCTGGAAGGCAGTGTGCTGCTTACCTGGGGACCCCTCTCCTGCCTCTGCCTCCCCGCCGAGAGGCTGCCTCTGAGGAGGTGGCTGCTTTTTGTGGCCCAGAGAATTCTGGGGCTCCATGGAGCCAGAGGCCACCCTTTGAGGCTATTTAAATGACTTCCTGGGCTCGAGGTGACTCACCATTTAACAATTAATTATGCTGCTTGGACGTGGGGTGTGGTCTCAGCCTTCCACAGGGGTAATGAGAATCTCTGCTTCACCAGTGCGGAGACTTCGCTTTTACAAAACAGAAATTACGCCAGGCTTGGAGGAGAAAGGCAAATTGATACCGGACCTTCAGTAGAAAATCTTTGTATTCCCTGCCCTGTGGCTTGCAGAGTCCACCAGGGGAAGGCTGGCCGTTGGGTGAAGGCTGGGTGAGGCAGGGTCCCTGACCACCAGGAGAAAGGGCAGGACACCGCCCCCGGGGCTCATCACCCCGCGGCGGCTGCTGTGGCCAGCCCTCCAGTCCCAGGGCCATCTGGAGGTGACTGGCAGAGGCCTGCTGCGCTAATGCAATTGCTTTAGTTCAAGATGAGGATGCATTTTAATATGTCCTGATTTTTCTTATACACTGACCCATTGTCCAGAAATCCCCCCAACGTCTCCTAAGGCCTGTATAAGTTGAGGGCTGCACGAAGTCCTCTCTCCTGAGATCTGCTCCCTGTCCCTCCCAGCCCCGGTTCTACTTCATGTTGGGTTCGTTTCTTTTGGTGCCGGGAGAGGCCGAGCTGGTCCTGGCCTAGGGACCTTGTACTTAGTGCTCTCCTGTCAGGGGCCAGGACAAGTTTTCCCACCCCAGAGAGGCCTTCTCTGGTCAGGTCCCCCAGTGGCACCATCCTGCCCTCGTCTCGCTTGCAGAAGGCACCCCGTTACTCGTTCTTCCTCTTTTTTTTTTTTTTGGAGCACTAAGTAAAAAGGTTGTATTTCCAAAAGATCTTTAAAGGGGGGCAAAAATAAGGCGTTTTCGCGTCGTGAGTCACAGGCCCCTGGGCCCCAGGGTGGCCCAGGGATGGCCAGTGATCCGCCACCAACCTGTTGCCAGCTCACTCCTGAGGAGCCAGTGCATGCACCTCTCTTCATAGCGCTACTGCTGTGTGAAAGATCTCACCACTTACCTATTGTTCTGCTGCCAGCCTCCTGCCAGGGAGCCCTCTCAGGTTTCTGCCCCAGCCCTGAGAGCAGCTGCCTGAGGCTGTGTGAGGAGGAGTGGAGGAAGGGTCCTGCATTCCCTCCCTGCCTTTATTTTGTAAAATCAGTGACATTTGGGGGCCAGCAGGTGGTGCAGTGATTAAAGTGCTGGATCCCTTGTTACAGACTTCACAGTTTGAGTCCTGGACCCAGAGGCTTGAAAAACACACTGTGTGTGTGTGTGTGTGTGTGTGTGTGTGTGTGTGTCCGCGCATGCCCAAACTCCCAAGAGGAGAATGTAGGAGAGGGATTATGACATGGCCAATCCTCGGGGAGTGACTGTTCACGTTCCCTCCCTCTGTCTGTCTTCTGGTGGGTGCAAGCACCCTCTGGCAAAATTCTTTAAAAAAAAAAAAGCAAAAAGAAAAAAAAATCCAGCCATGTCCAAGTGTCTCACCTGTCATGTGTCTGTGGGGGGTTAGTACTGTAACTGCTGCTCCCCCAGTCTGCCCTGGGGTCCCATGCCTGGCACCAGGGATGGGCCTTGTGGAAGGCAGCCCCCCCGTAGGCTTGGAGGGGGATGTTGACCCCTGGACGACCGAGCACACACATCTACGTGCACCCCCCCACCCCGGGACGACCGAGCACACACATCCACGTGCACCCCCCCACCCCGGGACGACCGAGCACACACATCTACGTGCACCCCTCACCCCTGGACGGCCGAGCACACACATCCACGTGCACCCCCCCACCCCGGGACGACCGAGCACACACATCCACGTGCACCCCCCCACCCTGGGACGACCGAGCACACACATCCACGTGCACCCCTTACCCCTGGACGGCCGAGCACACACATCCACGTGCACCCCCCCACCCCGAGACGACCGAGCACACACATCCACGTGCACCCCCCCCCACCCCTGGACGACCGAGCACACACATCCACGTGCACCCCCCCACCCCGGGACGGCCGAGCACACACATCCATGTGCACCCCTCACCCCTGGACGGTCGAGCGCACACATCCACGTGCACCCCTCACCCCTGGACGGTCGAGCGCACACATCCACGTGCACCCCTCACCCCGGGACGACCGAGCACACACATCCACGTGAACCCCTCACCCCGGGACGACCGAGCACACACATCTACGTGCACCCCTCACCCCTGGACGACCGAGCACACACATCCACGTGCACCCCCCCACCCCGGGACGACCGAGCACACACATCCACGTGCACCCCCCCACCCCGGGACGGCCGAGCACACACATCCACGTGCACCCCTTACCCCTGGACGGCCGAGCACACACATCCACGTGCACCCCCCACCCCGAGACGACCGAGCACACACATCCACGTGCACCCCCCCACCCCGGGACGACCGAGCACACACATCCACGTGCACCCCCCCACCCCGGGACGACCGAGCACACACATCCACGTGCACCCCCCCCACCCCTGGACGACCGAGCACACACATCCACGTGCACCCCCCCACCCCGGGACGGCCGAGCACACACATCCATGTGCACCCCTCACCCCTGGACGGTCGAGCGCACACATCCACGTGCACCCCTCACCCCGGGACGACCGAGCACACACATCCACGTGAACCCCTCACCCCGGGACGACCGAGCACACACATCTACGTGCACCCCTCACCCCTGGACGGCCGAGCACACACATCCACGTGCACCCCTCACCCCGGGACGACTGAGCACACACATCCACGTGCACCCCCCCCACCCCGAGACGACCGAGCACACACATCCACGTGCACCCCCCCCACCCCGGGAAGACCGAGCACACACATCCACGTGCAACCCCCACCCCGGGACGGCCGAGCACACACATCCACGTGCACCCCCCTACCCCGGGACGGCCGAGCACACACATCCACGTGCACCCCCCACCCCGGGACGGCCGAGCACACACATCCACGTATACCCCCCATCCCGGGACGACCGAGCACACACATCCACGTGCACACCCCCACCCCGGGACGACTGAGCACACACATCCACGTGCACCCCCCCCACCCCGGGATGACCGAGCACACTCATCCACGTGCACCCCCCCACCCTTACTAACTGCAACTCACAGTGCAGCGGTCACAGCAGGAGGACCCACCCTCGGGGGTCCGGCGCCCAGATCCTACCAGGAGGTGCAGCCCAGGTGGCGACCCGCGCCAGGGTGAGGGGCCCACACAGACCACGCGTCTCTCGCTCAGCCCACCACTCCCACTGGCTGGCGGTGGGAGGGGCAGGAGGTCACAGGCGGCCCCAGCTGGACCTGCTCCCACCAGCACCTGTGTCAGAGCCCTCTCCTAGCCTGGGACAGCTAGGGACAGTCGGCTTGTGTTGGAAGTGTTTTTGGCTGTCACTGTGGGACCTGACGTGTGGAGGTCAGGGATGCTACCCGCCGTCCTCCAGTGCTCAAGGAAAGGAGCGTGTGGCACTGCGGGCCTGTGGGGTGAGGGGACGCGGCTGCCTCTGGTGTCTGGGGGCTCAGTGGCGCGGGGCAGGCCCTGCTCTTTCAGCTCGTACCCTGCTGGGAGGACTGGGGAGACCACCGCACAGGAGCTCACTCGCGATGATGCCAGGCAGGGCAGGGCTGTGACAGCCGGGACCGAGTCGCCAGGGGAGGCTTCCTGAGGACTGGCACCGGTGCTGGGACCCGGGGCTGAACCGCTGGCGTCGGGAAGGAGCTCTGGCAGCCAGTCCAGGGCAGGGGACAGGGGACAGAGGTGCTCGTGGGGGAGGGGGACAGGGACAGCTTTCCCGAGCCTCTGAGGCTCAGGCTGGCTTAAACGAGGGCCATTTTGGGGCTTAAATAGTCCTTTCATCCAATGAAGGTTTTTCATGCTTGAAAAACCATGAGATTATTTTCCTGCAGTATGTCATCCCTTAGGAAGGGCCAAGCTTCCTCAGAAAATGTTTTTCCAGACTTCAGTACAGCTCTGAGAGTGGTGGCCGCTCTTTCTGACGTTTGCCTGAGTCTCACAGCTTCCTTTCCCCAGTGGGTGCCAGCGCCCATCCTTGGAGGGCGGGTACTCCAGGAAACAGAGAGGCTGCAGGCTCCCTTGGGTTCTCAGTAACTGAGCCTAGGCCGGCCCAGGTTAAGGCAGCTAGATGGTTCACGGCTGACGGCAGTTCAGTTCCCAGCCCTGGCTGGAAAAACATGCTGGGCCCAAGACACGTGCATGCGCCAAGTCCCAGCAGGGTGGAGAAATTGGGGAGGAGGGGTCGCAGCAGTTTGGATGGGTGTTGGGGTTAGTTCCCCCAGCCCCGCCCCAGGAGCCCCCCTGCCACGGGCAATTTGAACACAGGAGCCTGAAAGGGAGTTGTGTGTCCGTAATCATCATCTGGGGTTCCTATCTGTTAGCGCGGGAGGCTCAGGGACCCATGTGTTCTATATCGCTGCAGAAACCCGGCCCGGCTGCCCTCCGCGGGGTAGGTTCCAGACCGGGCAGGAGACTGAGGCCTCTCCTCGGGTCTCCGCTGCTGGTCTGGGGATGTGACAGGGTTTGACGTCACTTCTAGGACACACACATCTTTGAGACGAATGTGGCCGTTTGCTCCACTCTGGTCAGCAAGGTTTCTTTTGGTGTACCAGGTTCCGGTCGCCCTGTGGCCCTTGGAGTTCTGCGGGCCGGGCTTCTGGGCCAGGCCAGCACTCCCTTACCTCCTGGGCCCAGCCTTCTATGCCTTGCTCTGCCTCCCAGGCAGGGCTCTGCCCCAGAGCTCCCAGAAGTCCGATGGCTGCCCTGGCCCAGGCGGGAGCAGCAGCCAGGGTGTTGCAGGCTCCGCCTCCTCCTCCTCTTCTTTCTCCTCTCAGGATTCTCTGCAGGGTGGGGGAACCTTCTTTCCTTCCTCCTCTCCCCTCCCCTCTCCTCCCCTCAACTCCCCACCCCTTCCTCTTTCCCTCCTTTCTTTCTTTATTAATTTGCTAGCATGTATTTGCTTGCCAGAGAGAGAGAGAGAGAGAGAGAGAGAGAGAGAGAGAGAGAGAGAGAGAGAACAAGCGAGCGAGCACCCCATAGATGGGATGGCTGTGCCACAATTTCTCCTCCATTCTGCTCTGGGAATTTGGTCAGGCATGCACACTCACTCAGTGTGGTTCTCAAGCCTCTGGGCCTAGGACTCAATGTGCTCAGTCTGCCACGTGAGATCCAGCCCTAACCTCCATACCACTGGCTGGCCAGCCTAGTGAAGAAACATTTCTAGAAGTTTCCACAGACTCTAACATGTTTCATCGGCTAGGGGTTGATCACATGGATTTCTAACAAGGAGAATGGAACTGCCTTGACTGGCTTAGATGGATCAGGTCTACCTCTGTCACATGGAGAGATGAGCCCTCAGTAGACATCTGGGCCTACCAGCACTGGGCAAGGAGGGCCTGCTTCCGGTAGGCGGTGATTATAATTCGTCTTCCTGGCAAGAACTCCGAGCGTACTGACAGTTTATAGTTTTCTGGTTCTTTATCACATGCAAAAGTATGTTTTGTTTTTTCAGTCAGAAGGATTAGAGAAGTGATAATGATGATCCTGAGCCTTTGTGTCCTCTTGTCTGAGCCTGACTTACGAGGCACAGACGGTGCTTTTGATAAGCTGGATTGACTGCAGGACTTCAGAGTCAGAAGACCTTCAAGAATCTTCCCCACTTACAAAGGGAGTCACCGAGACTGGTGCTGCTCGGCGACCCTTCTAGCATCTTCAGGGTCTTCTAGCTGAGGTATGCATGTCTTCGATGCCCAAGGTTCTCATTTTGAGTCTTTTTATTTTTTCTTTTCTTTTCTTTTCTTTTCTTTTCTTTTCTTTTCTTTTCTTTTCTTTTCTTTTCTTTTCTTTTCTTTTCTTTTCTTTTCTTTTTCTTCTTCTTCTTCTCCTTCTCCTTCTCCTTCTCCTTCTCCTTCTCCTTCTCCTTCTCCTTCTCCTTCTCCTTCTCCTTCTTCTTCTTCTTCTTCTTTTGCCATAGGATATGTGCGCTCATTGGAGTGGAGAGAGACAGAGAGAGAGAGTGAGAGGGAAAGTGAGAAATCACTCCCCAAGGGATGTCCACCCCATAGTCCCTTCTCCTTCATTCTCTTGGGATTGTGGGCATGCACGCACACGCACCTAGTGTGATTTTCAAGCCATCGCGTCCAGGACTAGAACTGTGTTCAACCATGTGGGAATCATCTGCCTTAACCACCATGCCACTTGTGCCATGGCCCCTTGTGTATTTTTTCTGCATTCACAATGCTTTGTCCCCTTTTCCTCACAGTAATTAAGGCTGTTACGCACTTTGAAGTTTTTACCTCACTTAGAACCTACATGAGAGTTAAAGAACAATACAGTGGCCATTTATAGCTCAGCACAAACACTGGGGATTTCGAATTTTAAGTCTCCCTTTGACTCCTTCAAAGACATTGGAAGCTGTGTTTACAGGTACGGAAGTTATTCTGGGGGAAGAGCAGCCAGGACCTTCGGCTCTCCTCTGGGTTCTTCAGAATCACACCTTGTTTTTCTGGTCTTGTAAAAGAAAAGAAAGGACCTGCTTCTTAAGGGACACCATTCTTGGGCCCTTTATTTAAATATTATGACACTTAAATATGTTAAAATGTGGGGGCCAGCAGGTGGCATATTGGTTAAGGTAATGGACTCCCACATGGGCGACTGTAGTTTGAGTCCTGGACCCAGTAGCTTGAAAATCATGTCAGGTGCGTGGATATGTGTGCCCAAAATCCCAGGAAGAGAAGGGATTGTGATGTGGCCTTCCCCTTGGGGGATATTTCTCTCTTTTCTTCTGTCTACAGTGAGCCCACGTGCCCTATGGCAGAAACCTTAAAAAAAAAAAGTTTTGTGAGTCCATCCTGTGCTCGACATGCCATCCTCTTCCGGAGGAGCAGGCGGAGATGGGATGGCCCTAAGTGGAGGTATCTGAATAGGGGGCCCCAGTGTCCCCAGTCCAAGACAGACCTCCTTTTTCAGGAGGAGACCCTTTGCTTCTTTCTGGGAAGCCTTGCTGTAGCAGAATCCTAGGATGTTTTCCTTTCTCATGTAAACGGACCCACCTTGGGGCTCCAGGACAGTGCCCTGGTGTGGAAAGTGACTTGATTGCACCCCAGGGTGCTTGCCAAAGCGGCACTTACTGGTCTGCCCTGAAACTTGGTCTTTCCCATAAAGCGAAGTGCCCCAGCTGTGGAGCCCGTTAGGGTAGAGCCCACAGGCTAGTGCCCAGCAGACGGCCTGGCCATGGCTCCTGATTCCGTATGTCCCTGCTGTCACTCCCAGTGCCACCACAGCAGCCTTACAGACATTCGACTTCCTGAGGTGTCCCTCAGTTGGGCTGCTGATGGCATTTTTGAGGGGCCTTCTTCATCAGGGCCCGCCCTCCACTTGCAGGTGTCCAGACCCTTGGCTTAGCCCCACTAACCCCCTGTGACAGGCAGAAGGGCGCCGCTGGCTGCTCAGCCCTCCCCGGGGACTTCCTGCGCCCATGGAGGAGCTCCGGGGGACATACACTAACTAAGTCAGAATTCTGGAGCCTGGCCTAGTCACATGCCCAGGCCGTCCCTTCACTTCCGCTGGTCCCTCGCCTTCGGGCGGCCTCCTGAGTCTAGACAGCACACACAGGCTACTTCTCCTTCATGGCCACCTGGTCGCCGCCCCTCTGGCTTGTCTCAGAGAGCAGAGCGGGCTGAGGGGATACTGGCCAATGTCCCCATTCCTCTCCTCCCTCCACGCCAGGGTCCTTTCATCCAGGCATCTGGGATATGTTTTCACACCACAGAGTTTGCTAAGCAGAGCCCGAGGGGATGTAACGGGGCTGTGGCCCAGAGAGCCTGCTCTTGCCAAGTCTCCGGGCCCAGAGCCCCAGGCTTCACCCTCCCCTGCGCTGACCCTGACACCGCACAGCCCCCACTTCAGAGCGGGGGTGGGGGGAGGGCTGGGCGGGGCGGCCTGCGGCTTCTTGGACATCAAACGGGGGCTTGCAGAACAGCGGTCTGAGTTCCGAATGAATCAGGATGAATCAGAAACAGCCGAGTTGCATTTCTCTCACAATGGATGTGTAGAACTTCTTACACACACACACACACACACACACACACACACACTGATACTTGCACTTGACTGTGCCCCAAGGAACACTCATCTCTTCCCGTGGGAGGGTCTTGGCGCTGGAAGATTGGCAAAGCCAGTGTGCTTTCTCATCCAGTCCTGTCCTTTCCTTCTGGCAGCAACCTCCCTAAAAGGTCATTCCTTTGGTGTGTGTGTGTGTGTGTGTGTGTGTGTGTGTGCGTTTGCCTAGGGCCTGTGCATTCACTGGAGAAAGAGGGAAAGTGAGAAATCAGTCCCCTGCCCTGGGGGATGTGGCCACAGGATAGTCCCGTCTTATGCATTTTCCTTTCGGGATGTTGGACATACAGGTACACACCTGGAGTTGTTTTTGAGTCACTGGGTCTGGGACTCGAACCATGCAGTTGGCCCTGTGGGACCCAGAGCCTCAACCACCAGGCCACCTGCTGGGCCTGTTTGGGTTGCGTTAAAGGGCGGGTGACATCAGCTGATGGGATCCCGTGCAGTAAACTGAGGTCAGGCAATGTCACCTGAAGCGCTGTGCCGGTGCGAAGGCCCGTGGCTGGTTTCGCCTGCTGGTGGGTGCTGCGCTGCGGTCTGTCGCGTAGCGGGACGTATACTCCAGATGTGTTTTGGTTACACTGTAGGAAATTGGGCTGACTTGTAGTGCGCTGTAATATTTAAAATAAATCAATGAACATTTCCCACAGCCTAGCCAACTTGTGAAAGAGGGCCACTGGCATGCCCTTTTGCATGTGGTCCCTACCTTAAGGAACACGTGGTTTAGTGGGGCTGGCAGGACAGACGAAGAAGTGCACTTCCACGGAGGACTGCAGCAGGTGACGGGGTGGGGGCACAGCCCCGTTCGCGCTGGCGTGTACTCCTTAGCCTTCGGATCCTGTGGGAAGTGAAAGCAGAAGGGCTGCTCTAGGGAGGGAGGTTCCGAGAGGCCTCACAGAGGAGGCCAGACCCGCCGGACCTGCAGGGACAGCAGGACCGGCCCGGGATGGGGGCAGCCCCGCCGCCATGGTTATTGGAGCGAGTGCTCCTGAATACCCATAGCGCACCAGGCAGCTGCTGCCCTTGAAGTGTTAAGCGAAGAAGCGGAGACTAGCGGGTGCCTGCCCCGAACTGCTTTATGTTAAGAGGTATGAGGTGAGACCTAGCACACACACGCACACGTGATTGAAGGTTGAAAAGCTGTGGTGTGCTGGAGAGGGACCTCAGGCCCAGCACTGCTCGGCGGGGGAGGCGGCGCGGGTGCCGAGCAGTTGCCATGGCTTTGGCTAGGGAGTTATGTTAGCTGAGACGGATTTCAGGCGAGATCTGGACTAGGCCTGCCCATGTTATTAACCACTCCTGCTGTGCTCGTCAGAATGGACAGGGCCCTCTACCCTGCCAGCGTAAACCTCTCTACCAGGAGGAGGGTGGCTCCGTAGGGCCTGAGGACGGGAGCCGGGGGTGTGGGCCTCAGGGAGACTCAGGGCGATAGCTGTGCAGCAGCCACTGCAGGAGCGTTCCCACACCTACTGACCATACGTCGTAGCTGAGGGCCAGTCCAGCTCAGGGCCAGGGAGCTGAGCCAGACGTGCCTGCTAGCCATCCTCCCTCACCTTGCCCCAGAAAGCCCCTGTCCTAACAACGAACGTCTCATTCTTCTCTGAGGTTCTACCTGGCTTAACCCAAATGTTTAACTCAGGGCCTAAGAACCCCACATAGAAGTAACGGGAGACCTGTTACCCAGTCACTCTAGTTTCGCTGAGCTGAGTGCCCCTAGTCCCCTGGCCCCTGCCTCGACCACTGGTGTCCACCTGCCCGCTGAATAGCGGGCCCATGCCCTGCAGAGCTTTGGGTTGGAGCTCCGAGCTGGCATCCCTGGCCGGCAGAGTCCATTCCGAGGGTGACGGTGGGCGCTTGAGCAGCACCAGGTTCGAATCTGCTTCCTCCCCCTGGTGGTCACGCCTTCCTCTTCCCCTACCGATGAGAAGCAGCAAGTCATACCATACTGTGCCGAGGAATGGCTCTGGATGAGGCATGTGATGCTTAGGATTTGTTTCCATAGAAATAATTATCAAACACCTTTACAGTTTTTTGGTAAGCATCTGCTCTATAAACCAGGATGGTCTGAAAGAAGACCAAAGTAAAACACACACCCACAGTCCTCGTGAACACAAGCGTGGAGAGTGGTAAGTTTGATGTTGTAATAATAAGGGAGTCACCAAGAGAGGGTACCTTGTGCCTGGAATGTGATGGCTCTTAGAGGGCAGGTGGTACTGTGTGTGTGTGTGTGTGTGTGAGTGTGTATGTGTGAGCAAGTGTGTGTAGTGTGAGTGTGTGTGAGTTGAGTGTATGAGTGGGTACATGAGTGTGTGTGTGAGTGTATATTTGTGAGTGTGCTGTGTAGTGAGAGTGTGAGTGTGTGAGTGTGCATATGCAAGTGTGTGACAGTGTGTGTATGTGTGTGAAAGTGTGTATGTGTGAGTGTGAGAGTGTGTGTGTGAGTGTGTATATTTGTGAGTGTGTGCTGTGTAGTGTGAATGAGAGTGTGAGTGTATGTATGTGTGCAGTGTGAGTGTGTGTACGTGTGAGTGTGTGAGTGAGTGCATGTGAGTGTGTATGTGTGAGTGAGTGTGAGTGTGCGTGTGTAGTGTATGTATGTGTGTGTGAGAGTGTGTATGTGTGAGTGCGTGTGTGTATGTGTGAGGGTGTATGTGTGAGTGAGTGTGTGAGTGAGTGTGTGAGTGTGTATGCGTGAGTGAGTGTGAGTGCGTGTGTGTATGTGTGAGGGTGTATGTGTGAGTGAGTGTGTGAGTGTGAGTGTGTGTGAGTGTGTAGTGTGAGTGTGAGGCGTGTCTGCGGCTGTTCTGTAGGTTGTGTGCTGTTTTGTAAGGTTGCTAGCGGGTTTGTACACACAGAGCCCTGTTAGCGGGTGTTTGGCCAAGAACGAAGAAGCCCTAATCATATTTTGGAAATGCAGTTTAAGGAGCTGAAATCTAAAGTAACTGCCTGAGCTCCAGAGAACTCGTCTCTGGGAACATCCACGGAGGGACGCTGGTACTTCCCAGGGGACCTGATGGGGCAAAAGGCAGGTCAGGTTTTCCTACATTTCAGTCAGTGGCCTCCTTAAAGGTTATTCACTCATTTCTTGAAAATAGTAATTGCTTTGTTTTCTCTGGAGCCAAAATCCATCCAGTCCCTAAATCAAATTCTCAACTAAAATCAGGAGATTTAAAATGCAGTTATTTTAAGTGCTACATACTCTTTAAAATGTGTGTCTGGTTATGTTGTGTATATAAGTGGCTCATATCAGAGATGCAGCAAGTTGAGCTATATAAAATTCAGTAACACATTCCAGGGGTCCAGGGGGGAGGGAGGGGGAGGGAGGGGGAGGGAGGGGGAGAGAGAGTGGGGGGGGAGTGAGAGAGAGAGAGAGAGAGAGAGAGAGAGAGAGAGAGAGAGAGAATATCCTGAGCCTTCTCTCTGGGAGAGACTTGAATTTTGCTTTCAACCTGTTTCTAAAAATGGCAGATGGAAAGTAAGAAAACAAGTTTATCTTTTTCAGGAAGGAAGGGCAAACAGGGAGGGGTCTTGTCTTTGGCTTGGTGTGAATTATTTTCACCTGCCTGCTTTTGCCATAGAACATCTGGGGGGATTATGCAGAGTTGGGGTCTGTCTGTCTTGTAACAGCTTCATTAGGGTCATAGAGTTTCATTTCCTCAGGGATGTGGTAGAAAATATGGACTCTTCACGTAGCTGGAGCTGAGGACAGGGAAGCCGTGGCGGTGCCCTGGGAGATAGCGTGTGCTGTCAGGTGGGAAGGCGAGGACGGTGCTGATAACTAAGACTGATGCCAGTCCCTAAAAGCATTCAGGTAGCCGGCCTTGCTTCCTTTGCTGGGAGGAAACCTCATCCCGAGGTCTGGGATGCTGGTGGGTGTTAGGTGGCACAGGCAGGGCTGGGTTTCACTCACGCTCACAGGGTGCTTCACTCTTCGGTGCCATTTTTTTGAAAACGGTGAGCTGTGTCCTTCTCAGAACGAAGCCTTTACACCAAGTGACCTGGAAGTCAGCCACAAGGCACACATTATCAACTGTCGGCTGTGGGGTCTCAGAGGACTGGGCCCAAGTTGTGAATTTGGAAACATCCCATTGATCAAAGTGTATCAGAAAAAAAAAAAAGCATTACTTTTTTATTCATTCAGTCTGTCATTCAACATCTGCTGCTTGATTACTGCTGGGGCCCTGTGCCTTGCTGGAGGCTATGTTTGGGGTAGATTGAAGCGAAGGGTGGGTGTCATCTCCTCTCTAAACTGCTTCCATTGCGAGCTGCAGCTGAAACTGGTATTGGGTGCCGTAGCGAGGGAAGAAAGTGTCCAGGTGAGCAATGAGGGCAAGCTGGGGTTTTACTTAACGGCGTGGTTGTCTAGGGATGTAAGAGCTGTGTCTCGGGGTGCATTTGATTATTTTATTTTCATAATTTACTTTATGAAGAGAGAGCACACACACACATGCGTGTGAGACAGGACACGGCCCTTGCCTGGATGTCACACACCGCCATCCCCGTTCTTCAGCCCTCCAGCGCATCCGGACATTGGGCACACATGTACTTCATGGTGTCTCCGAGCTCACGCTGGGATCCAAACCCACGGTCGGCCATGTGGCTTCCAGTACTGCAGTTCTGGAAATTGGTTACCAGCTGTGCCAACAGTCTCGGCCTTGGATACATTTTCGAGAGAGGAACATACAACGGTCCAAGGAGTCCTGTTCTCCAGTGGGTGTCAGGACCCTCTGTTCTGTTTATTCTACGGACAGCGGAAGGCCCTGCTGAAGCCCAGGGTGGTCAGGGGGAGCGTTTGGCTTCAGCAATGAGAGCAGTGATCAGGCCCTCTCCCGACCATCAGGGCAAGGCCAGGCATAATTTGGGATTTGTGGTTTGCAGGGCACCACCCCCCGTCTTCCACCTCGTAGTAAACCATGGTCTTGGTCAGGGGAACATCAGGGCCTGTGAGCACATGGCCTTACCTACAGACGCCTGGGGAGTCTTACTTCACACGTCCGTGAAGTTCACCGTCTCTAGAGACGGCACTAAAAGCAGACCTGGTGGCTGTTGCTGCGGAGAGTGTCTCTACTACAGCAATCTTGCTCATCCTCACAACCTCCTCAGCGACACCCACCTGCTGATTCTCGTTCTTCTGAGTACGAAAATGAATTGATACAGGTTTCGGCTTTCTTGGAGGTCAGGGTGCGGAAGGGGGACGATGGGTAGGGCTCGCTTTATCCTTCCCAGTCCTTCGACTCATTCTTTCACCTGCCATTCTCTCTACTTTTAATTTATTTGCACAAGTTTGTGGGACTGCAGGCAACAACTGGCGTTTGGAGTAATGACTTGACAATTCTGAACAGGCGAAGAACCAAGTCATTATTCACATTTAGTTCTACGTTATATGTTTTTATTGGATGATAGTGGGGGAAACAATGGATTTAGCTTCCAGTGTGCTTCTTGCACTGAGATGAAAATGAACTTCTGTTTGCATTTGCTGAGCACACATGAGGCAGCAGCAGGGAGAAGGATCTCAAAGGTGGGGATACAGGGAGGAAACCCAGGAATCACAGCATGGCTGCCAGCTTCACTCAGAGCACAGATCAGAGCATTATACACTACCTCAGTTAAAGAGTGGTTCTTTAAAGAACTGAGCCGGTTCGACATTGGAGGAAATCTTATTGTAGAGGAAATCATTGCTGTCCAAATTCTGGATTTTAATTCAGCCGCGTGAAAGCATGACATACCTGTGTACGTGCTAAGTCATGTTTCTGAGAGTGGAGATCTGGACAGGGACTAGGCTTTCGTTCTTAGAATGGAGAGCTTAGAATTTTTTTTTTTTTTTTTTGGAGAGGTTTTCGCTATAGGGTGCGTGTGCTCGCCAGACAGACAGACAGAGACATAGAGACAGAAAGCGAGAAATCACCCCCTAGGGGGGATAGTCACGCTGCAATCCCTTCTCCTCCATTCTCCTCTCGGGATCTTGGGCACGCACGCATACGCGCCTGGCGTGAGTTTTAAGCCACCGGGTCTGGGACGCAAACTGCGGTCGACTACGTGGGAGTCCAGCGACATAGTCATTACGCTAACTGCTGGTTCCCGAGAGCTTAGAATTTTTGAAAGTGAGGCCTTTTCTCTGGGCCAGATAGTGTCACTGTTGGCCTGTCCGCTGTTCTCTTAGAGTGCTGGCTCTCTCCTGTCTGAGTCCTTCGCCCCTCCCTGCTTCCCTCTTTTCCCAATGTATTTCTTGTCCACCTACTATGTGTCTGGTAGATGCAGAGGGTGACCAGTTAGATTGACTTCTGCCTTCAGGGAACAGAGAGCTTGGTGGAAGGGAAGGATAAAGGAAATATAGAACTACTGGGCACGTCTTTGATATTGGAACCAAAAAGTCCAAGAAGAATTTTGTTGCATGTCCCTTGCAGGTATTTACAAATTGCTCCCTGATTTTTTATCGCTAAGATATTCCAGTTTTTGGAGTTGTTATCAGACCAACTTTACTGATGGCAATACAATACAGAAGAAGCCATGAACGGCTCGTGCTGCCCAGTGGAGGCGCCTGACTCCCTCCAGTGCCTCTGGGGCTTGGGCCTAGTCAAGTACTTCCTAAGAGAAGAGCGTCCAGCCAGGAGCCAGCGCCCACCGCCGCCCGTTCACGCAGAGCCGGGGCGGGCATGTGCGCCTGGCAGCCTAGAGTTGAGGTCGAAGCTCGCGGTCAGCCCCTCTCGCGGGAAGAGCAAGTGCCTCCCAGGCTCTGCCCGGGCTTTGTCTGGTGCTGCTTGTTACGCGGCCTTCGGAGCCCTGCCAGTGACCGCTCGGCGCCTTCCCGCCTGCCTCCCTGGCAGAGGCCATCTTTGCCTCCTGGGTGATGCAGTCTCTTGTGACCTGCCGGGGTGGGGAGCAGCCGCGGGGGCTGGCTGGGGAGAAGGGCTGGGTGAGGGGGAGGAGGCGAGATTATTGCCTGTTACACATGGACATCTAGACGGGGGAAGAAACATAACAGCTTTATTTTTAGGCTCTGCTAATTCTCACTCTTCTCCTAGTTCGCCGCTACCTGGCAACAGCTTATTGTCATGGCAACACCGATGTTAATGAGTGAAGCTCTCAGTGGGTCTGTTCTACCCCGTGCTCTGTGACAGCCACTCGGTGTGGAGCTATCTTCCCGGCCATCGGAGGCCACATGCCCGACTCCCTGATGCCCGCAGGCCTTTGGGCGCTGCCGGCCAAGGGAAGCAGGGAGGCCGCTTGGCGAGGGATTCATGGTTTTGCTTCCACAGTCTTGACGTGTTGCTACCAGGCGGGTGGCTGACTGCACGTGGTGCCCTCTGCACAGCAGGCCCCCCTCCAGTTGTGGCCTTGGCTGGTGAACAAGCCAGTTCTGGTGTTGGGGCCCTTGGGATTTGAGCAGGCTCCTCGTCCACAGCTGGCCAGCGGGGCTGTGCATCCCGAGAGTCAGGAGAGCTGCCGCTGGTCTGGGGGACCTGGTGTTCACCTGGGGGTGAGGGCAGGCCCCCTGGCCTCCAGGCTGGCACCAGAATTCCTCTGAGCCTCCTTGCCTCGGGTGTCTGACGTGTGCTGTCTGTGATCTATGAGCAGGAGAGGACGTGCCGCTCCTGCCTCCGTGTGGCTCTGTTTTCCCATGTCTAAAGCGGCACCGATCTGAAACTTTGGTGGGCCTACGAAGTGGCGCTGCCAGGAGGGAGCTGGGGTGGGGTGCTCCCGCTCCTCTCACCATGGTTGGGTAGGCTACTCGTGGCTGGCCTTGCGTGCTTAGTCTTCTCACTTCTAAACGAGGCGGAGCGGGCGTGCCTGCCTTAGAGCCTTACCGCAGAGCCTCGGCCAGGTACAGATGTGTCCGGTGCCCAGCGCCCATCTAGCCTAAGGAAACGGGTCAACAGACACGAGTTCTCCTTCTGCCGGTCATTAGTTAATCTTCACGTTGCTCTGTGGACTAAGATCTGTCATTTCTTTAGTTTTTCTTTCTAGGTTTTTGCCATAGGGCACATGCGCTCACCAGAGAGAGAGCAAGATAGATAGATAGATAGGGAGAGAGAGAGAGAGAGAGAGAGAGAGAGAGAGAGAGAGAGAGGGAGAGAGACAGGGAGGTGAGAAATCATACCCTAGGGGGATGGCCGAGATTCCTTCTCCATTTTCCTTTCAGGACTCTGGATATGTTGGCACACGTGCCCTGCGTGAGTTTCAAGTCACTGGTTCCGGGACTCAAACCACAGTCGGCCACGTGGGAGTCCAGCCCTCAACCACCACGCCACCTGCTGGCTCTGATTAAGGACTGTTAGTCTTCTGCTGTTACAGAGAAGGGGGGAGGTTGAGCAATCGCCCAAGGTCCCTGGAAGTGGCAGGCTTAGACCTGACGTCATGACCCGTCGGGAGCCACTCCCTTCTGGCGCGGTTTGGGTCTCAGGAGTGACCAAGGCACTTTGCACTCCTTGGATAAAAGGGCTGTGTGATCGCGGCACTGCCATCTTTATTGAGTGCCACTTCCAGAGAGGCCGCTCCAGCTCCCCTGGCTCACATGGGGTGGGCCCGCAGCTCTGCCCGGAGGAAGGGAGCCGCAGCTCCAAGCAGTCAGCCTCTGCAGAGGTAAAGAAGCTTGGTACCACGTTCTCCTGCCCACTCGTCTGAAGTTTCCAGCACTGTGTTTTTCTTTTTTTGCTATTCTTTACATTTTTAAGAGGTAGCACAAGCACATGGTATTAACACACACACACACACACACACACACACACACAAAATGGTGACAAGTGCAGAGTCCGTTGTCCTCTCTCCCGGACTCTCAGAGCCCTCTCCTGAGGCAGGACCTGCCCAGGTGAACATGCACATGCCTGCAGCTTCTTCGCACGCGGGGTGGGCACTCGCACGCGTTGTGTCCTGCCTTCTGCCTGCAGTATGCCAGGAAAATGGCTCCCTAACAATACACGATCAACGAGCGTGACCTCATTCCCTGCCGCAGGCAACTCACAAGTCTTACTGTGGTTCTGGGCAAATGAGGGCGAGCGTGTGCACCGTGAAGTAAGCGCGCCTGACGACGGGCGGTGAGTTCGTGGTAATACGGAGCTATCATTGAGTAGCTCCATGAGCACAGTATCGGGTTCTCGTTAATCTTTTTATCTCTTGTTTTAGAGCTGAAATCCTGTCGCAGAGCTAAAAATGTCCCTGAGCTCAGTTTGAACCCACATCTATTTGAATTCATGTCCTTTTGTCCTTCTGGTCACATCGTGAAACTTCTTGGGGATAAGTATGCTCAGAAGTGGACCTCAGGGTGGTGTGGTGGTTAAGGTGCTGGGCTCTCTCATGGCCCACAGCAGTTTGAGTCCCTGACCCAGCAGCTTGAAAATCATGGGGGTGCTTTCTCACTTTTCCTCTCTCCCCCTTTCTCTCTCTGGCAAGCGCACACACCATATGACAAAAACCTAAAAGAAAAAAAGTGGGCCTCCACCCCGGTGTGGGCTGCAGGGTTCATTCCCTGGAAGCTGCCCTGTTAACTTGGTGATGGTGTCACTAAGCAGACCCCATCTCAGCAGCTCTGCCGTCGGCCTGCAGCCCCGCTGTTCCCGCAGGAGCAGGCAGCCCTGCGTAGCACACACAGCTCGTTTCTGTGCGAGGCTGCCTTGGTCTCCACTCCTAGGTGATGCTTCTGTCCCTTTACTAGGAAATGTGCAAGATGCCTCACCGCGCCCTAAGGGATACTGAAGAAGGGATAAAATTAGCACTCAGTGTCTCATCTCCAGGACTCCCTCCTCTGGCCCCCTGATGTGGCCGAGGGGCTCCTCCTGGGTGGGAAATCAGTGTGAAAACTGGGAGGCGGTTCAGGCCTGCGTAGCTGCTGGTGCTTGGTGGGCACCAGCAAGTCTGCCCCAGGAGGTGGAGAGGACAGCCCCGTGGGCTGCGTGTGCGGGGTCCCTGTGCAGCGTGGGCAGAGCCGCCGGGCTGGGTTCCTGCTGGGCTTCCCGCTCCCGCAGTTGGTCAGTGCGCTGTGCGTCGGGCTTCGGGCTCTGTGTCTCTTCCTTCCTTGCCGGCGAGCCTCCCGTGGAGACGCAGCAGGACGGGCTCTGGCCGGCAGTCATGGTTACACCACCCACTCCCCAGTGCCCTGGTGCTCCGGAGGGGAGAGCGGGGTCTCCCTGCCCCTGCGC
Source organism: Tupaia tana (assembly GCA_026018925.1). NCBI lineage: Eukaryota > Metazoa > Chordata > Mammalia > Scandentia > Tupaiidae > Tupaia > Tupaia tana. The sequence continues at coordinate 106,995,071 of JAKSZU010000006.1, read as the reverse complement.
TCTGCCCTCCTCCATGCTGTGGCTCCTCCTGCCCACCCCTTCTTCCTCCGCAGGCCACAGGTCACGTGGCCCTCTGTCCTGCTGCGTACTCCTAGCCCACGGTCCTTCCCTGTGAGTGCCTGCCCCCAGTTCCGTGTCGCACCTCGTTCTATTAACACACCACACGGTGCTGGAGCCAGGACTCAGGGTTGGAGCTGACCTGCCCCTGAGTTGCAGACGCCAGCCCAGGCCGGCAGAGGGAAGGCCTATTCTCTGGGCCAGTTTTGGAGTGTGGAGCATGGAGTGCTGCCACGGCTGCCAGTGTCCTGTTTCGGGGGCTTCCCCAGGAGAGGGGAAGTGCCCCATGGCAAGTTGCAGGGCCCTAGGGCCCAGGCCCTCGGTGGGGACAGCTGCCAGCGAGTCTGCGTCCTAGCCCTGCCCTGCGGCTGCCCTGCCTGCTCCCTCTCAGACTCCCCTGCTGTTGAAGCGCAGTGCCCCCTCTTGTAGGACACCCTCTGCTGTCAAGGGCTCAGAAACCACAGGCAGCAAGGGCCGCACCCAGCTGTGTCCAAGGGAGTCAGCCAAGGGGAGCTGGGACCCAGAGCTGGGAACGCCACACCAGTGTTTCCGAGAAACACCAAGTGAAGGAGGGAGTCCTGGGGGTGGGAGGGAGGCCCGGGGTTCAGGGTGCTCTCAGGGGAGACAGGAGGAGTGTGAGGGCTGCTCCTTCTGTACCCAGAGCAAGGCCAGGGAAGGGGCTTCTGGGCCCTGGACAAGAGCCCCATCCCTTCTAGTTGATGTGTCTGTCCCTTTACCAGAAAATGTGTGGAAGAGCCTCACCTCCGCCTGGACAAGAGGGGCCCCCTTGGCAGTGGTTCCTACCTGCTTACTCACATCAGCTCCCTTCCAGGAGAGACGTGGGCTCCCACCCACGACCTTTATGTCTGTGCTTAACCTGGAGGAGGCAGTGCGGTGGAGGGAGGGTTTCTCGGTTGGAGTGCAGTCAGCCCAACAGCGGGGCTGGTGGACTGGGTATCAGCCCATCTGACTTTCCCGGGGAGGAAAGGACGGAATTACCCACAGGGCAGAGATCTCGTCAGTGGAGAGGAGGCCCACGGACGAGGGGACAGGGCAGTGACTCTCAGTCTGTGGAGTGGAGTCATCTGGGCAGATGTTTTCATGTGTCCAGACCCTCTGTCTCATTGGTATTTTTTAAACACCCCGAGGTATTCTACTGCCTAGCCAGGGCTGAGCACTGCTTGTCCAGAGGCATTTAAAGACAGAGGCACAAAGCGTAGGCCCCAGTATAGCATCTGCTCTGTTTTCTAGGTAGGAACCAATAGAAAACATGTCTTGGCCTGAATCTACAGTAGCACATTCTGAAATTTATTTCAGGATTTTAAAAGTGTAGATGCTTTTGGGGCCAGCCTATAGTGGGTGGTTAAGGCGGCTGGATCCCACAGGGCTGACTTGGCAGTTCCCTAGACACAGGTGGCTTGAAAAACACACTGGGCACGTGTGCGCGTGTGCCTAAAGTTCCAAGAGGAGAATGAAGGAGAAGGGACTGCAGCGTGGCCGTCCTCCTGGCGGGGGCATTGCTCACTTTCTCTCTCTGTCTCGCACTCTCTATCTCTCTCTGGTGAGCACACTTGCCCTATAGCAACAAACAAACAAATGAAAGTATAGGTTTTTAAAAAATATGTGTGCACCCATGTTCATGTCAACATTTTTTATAATAGCCAAAAAGTATATGCAGCCCAATGTCCATCAGGGGATAAGCGGATAAACAAATGTAATGTGTGTGCATGTGGATATTATTCAGCTAAGAACGAGGACGTCCTGACACACACCACAATGTGGACGAACCCCAGAGGGCGTCATGCTGAGCGGAGTAAGCCAGGCACACCGGGGAACTGGTGTATGATTTCCGTTATGTGAGTTCCTGGAAGAGGCCAGTTCAGACTCAGGCCAGTGGTGGTTGCCAGGGCCTGGGAGGAGGGGAAATGAGCTGTTGTTTAAGGGTCCAGGGTTTCTGTTTTGTGGGACGAAGGTGTAATGGAGATGGATGGTGGTGGTGGCGGCATGACCGTGTGGATGGGCGCAGTACCACAGGATCCCACGTGTGAAAGTAGTCAAGATGGGGGAGGAGCAGGTTGCATGGTGGTTAAGGCACTGGACTCCCACAGGGCTGACTGCGGTTAGAGTCCTGGACCCAGTGGCTTAAAATTCATGCCGGGTTGTGTGTGTGTGCGTGCCCCAAATCCCAGGAGGAGAATGGAGAAGAAGGGATTGTGGTGTGGCCATCTCCCCTGGGGGATGATTTCCCATTTTCCCTCTCACCGTCTCTCTCTGGTGAGTGCACTTGCCCTGTGGCAAAAACCTGAAGAAAAGAAAAAGGAAAAAAATAAAAGTGAAGATGGTGCATTTTATGTGTATTTTACTGAAATATAAAAACTTAGTTTCAGATGAATGGGAATCACGTTTATTTTTTTAAATAATTTTTAATTTAATTTTATTTATTCATTCATTTATTTTAATTTGACAAGAGAGAGAGAGACGAGGGAGGGGGAAGTGAGAAAGCAAGCCACCAGGTCTGGGACTCGAACCATGGTTGGCCATGTGGGAGTATCCAGTGCCCTTAACCACCGTGCCACCTGCTGGACCCCAACCTGTTTAATATTTTAGAAAAACACAAATTGATAAAGGAGTATATTAGAAAGTCACCACTTGGTATTTCGATGGGTTCCTTTTTCTGTATGTTTCAACACAAATGCAGGCCTAGCCACAGATAGCTGGAATCTGACTGCGCAGGCCCGTGCAGGCCCGTGCAGGCCCGTGCAGGCCCCCTGCAGCCTGGGCTCTCACCTGGACTGCACTGGTTGACTGTTCGTTCTTACAGGATGGCTCCACTTCAGGGGATGGCAATGCTCTAGAGTCAGTGACAAAATGAGGCTCAGATTGTGGCTTGACGTTCATGACCTGTGTGACCTTGGGTCATTTGGGAAATGAAAGATCATGTAGGTGCTGCGCGTCCCCTCAGGCCCTCAGGAAATGAAAGCTGTTATTCGAGGACTCACCAAAGACGGCCCCTGATACCACAACTCAGTTACAGGTATTTTCTCCCCCAGTCTCCCATATCCAAACTTAGGGGAGAAAGCTGCAGAAGCGGCCTGAGCTGAGATTTAGGAAACTGTCGCAGCTGCCGCCTGGTGCTGTGACCTTGGGAACGTCCTTCCCATCTGGGTCTCAGTTACCGCATCTGTGAAGGAGCACAGTGGACATCAGGGTTCAGGCTCCCCCCGCCACACCGAGGTGACGCGGAGCCTGTGGTGGACATCCAGTAGGTGTCACTGACCTTGAGCTCCCCCGTCTGCTTGGCTGTGCTGAGGCACGGCGACGCCCCCCGACATGACAGAGGGAGGACGGCTCCATGGCAGACTCATTGGCTTTCCCTAGGATGGTAGTTCCTGATCACACGATGCTGCACCTCACTCTGCGGGAGCTGGCCAGGCTCTGGGGGCATGGGCGTTGGCCGGGTTAAGGGGACCTCCCTCAGGGCTCCTGCAGTGCTTGGACTGGAGCAGAGGGAGCAGATGGGGTACTAAGAGTTGGGGACAGCGCCCCAAGTCCAGCCTAGAGCCAAACACATCTCTCGGCTGCAAAGTGGAAGGTCTCTGTGTGGCCATGCTGGGAAGGAAATCCAGTTAGGTTGGCTTGTTCCAAGTAAAACACTGGATTTGATTTCACTCTGAGAAACTCGATGTCCGGGCTACTGCAATACGTGAAATATATTTAAGAAGATCTGCTTAGTTAGACCAACAAAGGAGGGGAGGAGGGGGCTGTGTGTGGACTGCAGATTGCACACCTGAGTGAGGTCATTCCCAATGGGGCCATGTCACGTGGCAACTGCTGACCAGGGTGGACCAGCCAGTTTCCTGAGCGTCACTATTGGGTCGTCTATGGCTCCAAAGTTCAGACTAGGAAATGCCCTGAGACCGGCGGTGGGCTTGGCCGGGAAGCCATGCACTGTCCAGCTCGGGACTTGCATCTGTGCGCTCCACGTGCGGGAGGGCAGGGTGCCAAGCCACGAGCTGGAGACCGGCCTGGGGCGTCTCTTCTCTGGAAGCGCTGTGCCCTTCGTGATCGCCCTACCTTGGCTGCAGTGGCCCCCGGACACTTGCCCCTTGGCAGAGGCCTGCCCTGGCTGCTCACGGACTGGGGAAGGGCCCAAAGAAGTGTGTCCTCCTCACGTGGTCCCTGTCCTCCCGGCTCCATTCCCTTCCTGACCGTCCTGCTGGTGCGATGTCGGAGAACGCTCTTTCCCTCTTCTGCCCTCGTTATTTTCCATCCAGAGGGCATCCCCAAAGCACAGAGGTCAACAGAGAGGGCTGCCCTGAGCTTTGGAGACCGCCCTTCTTATTTCCTCCGGCCAATTGGGAACCAAGCACTTGTGTTTTTGTCTAGTTATTGTTTAAAAAAAAAAATACAGACCCGAGTATTCTGAGGCGTTTGCACCATCTTGAGAGGCTGGAAACAGGAGTGGCCAAGTAGGTCCTGAGGTCTTCTGTGTGCCCCAGGGAGAGCTCTGGTCCACACCCTCACCTGCGGGGCTCCAGCGCTTGGCAACGATGCAAACCCGAGGGCTAAGCTGTCTCGTAACACGCCTGGGGAGGTTTCTCCCGAGCACCTGCAACCCTGGGGACATTTCTTTCCCACACTGTGAGCCTTGTTACGTGTGAGAAGGATTTCAGAGGCTGGTCTCCAGACAGGCCTTAGGAGGAACGTCAGTGCCAGGCCAGCGCGGTGACTGGGGCCTGGTGAGCTGACACAGGAGTGCCGCGGCCGGGCTGTCCTGGAAGGGCATGCTGGCATTAGTGGAGCTCCGGGACAGATGGTGTGGTGTGAGGAAGAAGCTCTGCTGTGGAAAGGCTGCCCTGCTGCTTAGATGGGGAGGGGCTGTTCTTTGCCTCTTGTATCAGCATGAGCTGGAGGAGGTGGGAGTGCTCAGTGCTGGACCTGGGCACCCTGTCCTCAGACTGTGGCCCCCGGCCCAGGCCGTAGCGCACGCTGTTAGTGGACATGTGCTAGAGTCCCGCTGTCCTCCCTGGGCCTCCATTCCCGTACCCGTGGGCATCCTGCCGAGGCCTAGTGCCGGCTCCTGGGGAGCGCTTGGCAGTCGGTGCGGTGCAGGCATTACTCTCGCCTCCCGTGGGTCAGCACAGATGCCAGAAGTGCCCCATGCATGCCCACGACGATTATAGTGGGAAAAGGAGCACCGAGCGCTCTAGAGATCCCACACTGCCATTTTTTTCTTTTAATTTTGCTATAGCGTGTGCACACTTGCAGAAGAGAGACAGGGAAAGAGGAGGGGGTGGAAGTGAGAAAGCACCCCTGCGTGGATGGCCGCGGTGCCATCAGTCCCTGCTCCTCCATTTTCCTCACCGGATTTTGGGCACACACATGCTTACCCGGCATGATTTCAAGCTTCTGGGCCCGACACCACAAAGTCGGCGATGTGGGATCCAGCTGCCTGACCACTGCACATTGACTGGTCCGGTTACCTACATTTTAATTTCTTTTGTTTTTATCAATAGTTTTAGTTCTAGAAATCCTGAAAACCAATTGTAATATCTTATTCCTCTCTTATTGAATTAGAAAATTGAAACACCTTTAATATGGGACCAGCAGTTGGCATAACGGCTACGTCACTGGACTTCCATGTGGTCGACCCGGACCCGGTGGCTTAAACTCATGCCGGGAGCGTGTGCGTGTGTGCCCAAGATCCAGAAAAGAGAAGAGAGGAGAAGGGATTGTGGTGTGGCCGTCCCCCCTTGGGGGGGATTTCTCTTTTGTCTCTCTGTCTCTCTCTCATCCCCTATTGCAAAAACCTCTCAAAAAAAAAAAAATGGAAACACCTTTAATATGAAAACTGAAAATGAACTCTTAGATATTCTCATGTATGTTGCAATATATATATTTTTAATTTGTTAGAGGGTACGTGTGAGAGAGAGAGAGAGACGTGAGATGTCACCTCCCGTAGGATGTCACGCTGCAATCCCTTCTCTCGCGTTCTCCTCTTCAGTGTTAGGGCATGTGCGCACATTCGCCTGGCATGCTTTTTCAGGCTGCTGTGTCTGAGATACGGACTGTGTAGTCAGCCCTGTGGGCTCCAGCTGCCCTCACCACCATGCCAACAGCTGGCCATAGGTTGTGATTTTTTTTTTTTTTTTTTATGGTAAATTTTTTTTTTCAAGGCAACTTTCTAAAGAATGCAGCTCTAGTTGTGTATTGAAGTTTCTTTACCCCTTCCATGGGAGAGAGACAGACGTGTGCCTAGACAAGGGCATCCCAACAGGGTCTTCACCATGACCTGCCGCAGCCTCGGCCAGCCCAGATCCTGGCAGTGCACGCTCATGCCCACTGGTTCGTGGAGGCCCTGCGACATGAACCCAAGACTTTCCATGTGGGCCCAGCCTCACAGACCATCATGTGACCACTGTGCCTGCTCCTGGCCTCAGAGTTCGTCTTCAGTACAGAAGGGCCCATGCCTGGCGCGTGCGTAGATTCTGCCGGTCAGTCTGAGGACAGGACGCAGATCTCCAGCCCAAGCCACGGGGCTCTGTGGCTGCTGGTCTCACTCACCCTGTTTGTGAGGCAGCTGCTGACACGGTTCCAATCACAATTAGCTTTCGTATCATGCTTGGTCAGGGCAATGCTAAAATCCATTTCTCTTTCTTGGGTGTTCATCTGTTTGACTAGTACCCATTGAGAACCTACTGGGTGAGGCCCTGTGACAGGCATGGGTGATGCAGCCGTGAGCAAGAGATTCCATTCTCTGTACGTTCGGGGTAGGGGTGGTAGAATACGTGGACGTAAACAAATAAATAAGAGGCCTTCGTATTATGGCGGGTCCTATGAGAAGAAATCTGAGAAGAACAAAGCAGGTGATGGGGCGAGAACAGTGGGCTCAGGGGCCTGGGCAGGAGAGCCTTGGCACATCAGAAACAGAGAGCGAACGTCTGGGGAGGGTGGCAGGTGGGAGGTTGGAGGGCTAGGCAGGAGGTAGGTCGTGACCAGTGAGGAGGGTGACATGATTTTGTTGTAAGATTTTTCTGCGTGTGAATTCGAAGGTGGACTCAGGACAGGTGAGATACCAGTTGGGAGGCCAGCTGGTTGGGAGGATGGAGACTGGGAGCAGGTCCCAGCAGTGCAGTGAGCTGCGTGCAGTCCCCTGGGATAGGGCGTGTGCTCTGGAGCCGAGTGGCCAGGGCATGCTGAACTGCTGGGCAGCTGGGCAGGAAGGCTCAGGGGATGCCCGGCAGTGGGGGTGGTTCCCAGGATAAGCATCGATGGCAAAGGTATTGATGAGCGTGTTGGGGAGTTGGTTGTTATCAGACACAACTGATGGCGGTATAAATATTTACATTCACTGAGAGGATAATTTGCAGAATGCATATAGCCTTAGAAATGATTGTTTCTGGGACCAGCAGATGGTGTAATGGTTACATTGCTGAACTCCCACATGCCTGACTGCGGTTCAAGTTCTGGACCCAGAGGCTTAAACTCATGCTGGGCATGTGTGTATGTGTGCCCAAGATCCGGAGAGAAGAAGTGAGGAGAAGGGATTGTGGCGTGGCTATTCCCCCTGGGTGGTGATTTCTCGCTTTCTGTCTCTCTCTCTCTGGCGAGTACACTTGTCCTATAGCAAAAATCTCTAATTAAAAAACCAAAAGGATTGTTCCTTTTGGCCTAGCAATTCCATAGGGTTTTATCTTATGGAAATAGTGAGAAACACAGGTGGGCTATCTCTCATCTGACATGCTTGTGAGCAGAAGTGTTTTGGATTTTATTTTTTTCCAAACTTTGGGATTTGGGCGTATACATGAGGTATTTTGGGAGGGGACTCACGTCTAAATACACTATTAACTTCTCCATGCGGCTGGAAGGTGATGTCACGCAGTGAGAAGTAGTTTTGTTGCCGCCTTTGGGCTGCGACCTGCAGCTGAGGTCAGGTGTGGCTTCTCTGCTGGGGGTGTCACAGCAGCACTCAGGAAATCTGGGATTTCGGAGCCTTTCAGATTCCAGATGCCCAGCCCGTACACACAGGGACCGTCTGAAGCGTGCTCACTGGAGTCTTAGTCATAGTGTAAGCTGAACCTGGAAGAGCTTAATTTCTGTCCTCCGTACTTCAGTCTCCAAGGGGCTGGTGGAAGGAGCTAGAACACACCACAAGCCATTTGTATAATGGAGTGGAAGATCCGTAATAGCATAGGAGGACGTCCAGCTGGATCATGACGTGGAGATGCATTCTAGATGTTCTCTATGCGAGTCCGGTTTTATAGAACACATATAAACTATCTCAGATAGGTGTAGAAGGATATCGTACATCCTAGGAAGTCCGATAGGATATATGTACCTATCGGAGTGTTAATGATACGCTGGGTTAGGGAACAAAATGAATTTCATCTCATTCTCCAAGTATTTATGATTTTTACAAATGTTTTATGACAAACATTTCAAATAGATAAATTTTTAGGTTTTGTCTTAGAGCATGTGCACTTGCCAGAGAGAGACAGAGAGAGTGAGCGGGAAGTGAGAAACGGCTCTGCGGGGGGATGGCCGCATCGCGATCCCTTCACCTGCATTCTCCTCTTAGGATTTTGGGCATGCGTGTACCCAGTGTGATTTTCAAGCTGCTAGCTCTGGGCCTTGAATGAGGTCGACCATGTGCGAGTCCAGCACCTTCACCACCAAGCCTCCTGCTGGCCCTAGTAGAACAGTGTTTGACAGTGTGTTGTTTTGACCCAGCTGTGGTGGCGTGGGCAGTGGGGGCGCTGCTCCATCATGCTGATGCTGGAGGCCATACAGGGCTCCGGGTTCTCATCCTGAGACTACCTGAACCTTTGGGGCTGACACCTGATCCCAGCTGGCTGCAGGGCCAGGGTGGATTGCAGCCTGTGAACTCGGTAGATGTGCCTGCCTCTCTCTCCCCATACTCCCTGCTGTATCTGCCTGTCTGTCATGATTGAAATAAATAAATCAACTTAACAAAGAAAGAGAAATAAAATGTTGCTTATAAAACCTAGTGCTGGATGGCCTCGCTGTGCCCAAATACTCACTGCATAGTGAGTCATCGCCGAGACAGTGGCCCTGCTCAACACAGAGCCGTTCGGGGGCAGGTGTTTGTGTTTGGAACCCCCGTGCTGGGGAGTGGGTTGGGTTTGTGTCAGACAACGTAGAGTAGGGAGTCCCTGCTCTGCCACTTACTGGCATTGTGAGCTTGGACCTGTGCTTAACCTTACCGCACAGACCCTTGGCTTCTTCAGTTTGCAATGAGAGTGAAAGATGATCATGATAAAAACTGTAATAATGTCTTCATGGGGATGTTGGGAGGATTCAGTGCTAGAGAGTAAGAGGAAAAGCACAACATAAATATGAGTATTCCTGGGTCCAAGTGTTCGCACACAGACTCGAACGTGCACACGTGTATTCTGGGTGGACCCTTGTGGCATGAACAGGGCACACCTCACGCATCAGGGTGGACACTTGGACTCAGCTGAGGCCAGCTCCCGTCCGATCCCATGCCCTGAGCGTAAGGTACAATTAACATGTACTGGGTGTCGGGCAGCTCTCAAAGGAGCGGTGCTTTGTCATTCACTGGAAAGCTGTAAATGAAATGCCATTTCAGCAGCAGCCACACCCGGGGCCCCTTTGATGGATCACTCAGCTGTTCTGTTACATAAACCTAGTGGAAATGAACCTGCAAAGGAGTCGAGCAGAGGGAGGTGCCATTCAGAATGAGGATGAAGGAGAAGTGCATGCCTTTCCATTTGAAGGAGACTTGAAAAAAAACTACAAGTTTATTTACATTTTTAAATAATTATTTTATTTAACTTTATTTATTTATTTTAACTTGACCAGAGAGGGAGAGAGAAAGAAGGAAAAAGGGAAAGTGAGAAAGCAAGCCACCACATCTGGGACTTGAACTGTGGTCGGCCATGTGGGAGTCCAGTGCCTTAACCACCACACCACCTGCCACCCCGACGTGTGTTTTAATGGCCCTGGCTGCAGAGTCTGCACCATCATCCCCCTTACGTGGAGACGCTGGCAGCAGCTCAGCTGGTACTTCGTGTTGAACCCTTGATGTGGTCAGGGCCAGGGATGCCCTGTCTAGCACCCTGGATGGAGCTGTCCACGCTAGGGTGTCTTAATGGGGACAGCTTTATTGAAAATGGGTCTGGGGCTGTTGCCCTGGTGTTTTTCTAGCACGATGGGTGTTGAATTCAGTTGTGTCACACATAAGTTGATGGGTGCCTCCTCTATCCCAGTTCCTGCCCGGGGTTGAAAATGAATACATCATGACTCCACCCCTCAAAAAACTCACATTTATCATTATCTTTTAAGAGTATTATTTAATTTTGGTGCAGAGGGTTGGAGAGAGACAGGGAGAGAGAGTACGTGTTTAGAAATCACCTCCAGGGGGATGGCACGCCATGATCCCGTCTCCATTCTCCTCTTTGGATTTGGGGCATGCACACATATGCACCTGGTGTGTTTCTCAAGCTGCCACATCTGGAACTCGAACCGCACCATTGGCCAGGGATCTAGCCATCTTAACCACCATTCCGTGGTTGGCCCTATTATTGTCTTTTAAAAGTTTAAAATCTGGGGGACCAACAGATAGCATAATGGCTGTGTCCCTGGACTCCCATGTAGTCGACTGCGGTTCAAGTCCCGGACCTGGTAGCTTAAAATTCGTGTCAAGTGCGTGTGTGTGTGTGTGCCCAAGATCCCGAGAGGAGAATGGAGGAGAAGGGATTGTGGTGTGGCCATCCCCCCTCGGGGGGTGATTTCTCACTTTCTTTCTGGCGAGCACACGTGCCATATAGCAGAAACCTAAAAAAAAAATAAAGTTTAAAATCTGTAGCAAGAGTTTAATAAGTAATTATTGAGTAAAGAGTAATATATAAACACCGTCCTGTTCAGTTTACAGATACCGTAAACCTAGTCAGGTTACAACGTGCCTCATTTAAGATGCACACATGAATTCCTCTGGGGATTTACAGAAGGAAGCAAATGCCTCTATTTGGAGAAGTCAGAGAGCGAATCCGGTTGAGTGTAACCCTGGAGATGGGTTGTAAACCCAGTAGGTGAACAGAGTTAATGACACCTTACTGTCATCTCAGTATAGCTAAAAAGAGACGTTTACATTTTATTATTATTATTTTAAACATTCGATCACTATACATCATTTGGCTTGTAAAGAGAACTTACCCAGCGTGAAATACACCTCAGACAGTCCAGTTGAGAATACTGAACACATTGTCATCGACAGGGAGTAAGCCATTTCTGTGGCCCACGGATGTCTTGTCTCTATTTTTCTCCCTGATTTCCTTCCCTGTACTCTTCCCCTCTCCCACCTCCTGGCACACGGTGTCCAGGGTCCATACCACGGTCACTACTTTTATGTCCTCTGATCTTTTCACCTCTCCCACAGAGTGTGGACAGTCAGTATATATTAAGGGGAGACATGCAGAATCTCTAAAAAGAGAGTTTTGATTGTTTCTCACACACAGTAATGACAAAGGCCAGGATGATGGATATACTAATTACCCCGATTTAATAGAAGCAAATTGTGTTTTTGTCCTGAAACATCACATTGTACCCACAAGCATGTACAATTATTGCTCGTCAGTCACAAAAAAAGAATTGGAGGGGCCGCGACAGGTGGAGATGGCGCTTGGCTGCCGGCTCACAGTGCCTTTTGGGTTGTTAACCAGAGCCGCTGCCTGCCGGTTGACTCTTGCCACCGGCCCTGTGCACCGTTACTTCTGTCCTTCCTAATGTCACTTCTCAGTGCTGTTCACAGGGAGAGCTCGGAAGCGGACTTGCCATTGTAATACACCTGGTTGGTTAGTAGAGATCGATATGAGAAAGTAGGGTTTGCACTCTCACTGTATGCAAATGAGCCAGGCATCTGGATCTTTATTCTGGAACCCTCTCTCCAACTTCTCATTCACTCGGCTGAGCATCCAAACTGTATTGCCCAGCATTCTCTTTGATGTGAACCTCAATCTAGTATTACCTTCCCATGCCCATCCTCCCTTCTATACGAGCTCCCCCGACCACGAGTTTTGCTGGACACCTCAGGGTGCTAGTAAGGATGGTCAGTTACTTGTACTTTTAATATTAAGGAAAGAACAGGTATTGGTCTAGAGCTTTGTGTTAAAAGGCAACTTTGGAAACCAGCAGGTGTGTAGTGGTTAAGGTGCTGGACTCCCACATGGCTGACTGTGGTTTGAGTCCTGGATCCAGTGGCTTGAAACTCACATGCGGTGTGCATGTGTGCGTGCCCAAAATCAGGAGGAGAATGGAGGAGAAGGAATTACGCCATGGCTATTCCTCCTGGGGAAAGATTTCTCACTTTCCCTCTCGCTGTCTCTGTCTCTCCCACAAGTGCATGTGCCCTCTGGCAAAAACCTTAAAACAAACAAACAAACAAACAAAAGAAGGCAACTGTGTAGATCAGGTTCTTTTGTTGGCTGTCTTTGCTATCAATTTGCTGATGAAGAAAATGCAGCTTGTCTTCCTTTACATAAGCAAACATCTGCATTGGAGATAATTACCCTGTAAAGCACCTCAGGGCCAAAGATGAGAGGTCTCAGTAAGCACCATGCATCCATCACTGTGGGAGGGGTGAAGATGTAGTATCTCCCACTAGGTGCTTTTCCATGTTTGTACCTCAGCCAACCTGTGGGGCTATTTTTCTGCTAGCTCAGTTTATAAAGTGATTTTTGTCACACCCAAATTTCCCAGGACTGGAGGACTTGGATGTTTAAGGCTGTGGCTTTTTAGTGAATGAATAAACATTAGCAGTCCATCCAGAAGAATGTGGAGACCGGCAGGCTGCGTTTCTGATTTGCTTTCCGATCTCATGCGAGTCACTTCACCTCTCTGCTTTCCTGTCTCTGCATCTGTGAGACATCGCTCACTTTGCCAGGATGGCTTCAATATGAATAAGATAATGTGTGGAGCCCTTTCAGCTGCCGCATCATTAAAAAGCATTTATTCAGCACTTATGTAGCTTTGCACAAAGAGAATGATAAAGCCAAGATCCTGCTTTGCCTGCTAGGTTATATTCTAATGCCTTCTTAAAAAGGCAGGAGCTAGGCGACTAAGGAGAGCAGTAATTCAAACGCTGTCTTTTATGTATATAAATGACAGGAGCGTAAATAATGAACAAGAACTGATACTGAAGGAAACTGGTTATGTCAAAAATATGCAGACCAAGTGATGACAAAGTTCTCACCTCTGGGCCTGCAGATGGCATAGTGGTTAAGGCGCTGGACTCTACATGGTCAACCATGGTTCTAGGCCCAGACCTAGCAGCTTGAAAATCAGGCCAGCGCATGCGCATGCATGCCCAAAATCCTGAGAGGAGGATGGAGGAGAAGGAATCGTGGCATGGCCATCCTCCCTGGGGGGTGATTGCTCACGCTTTCTCTTACTGTCTCTCTCCATTGAGTGCAAGTGCCCTATGGCAAAATCTTAAAAAAAAGTTCCTACCTACATGCAACATGGAACCTTGTCTGACATCAGTGAACTTGCCCAACGCTGCCCGCAGGGAGCTGAGTGAGGAGACCAAGTGGGGGCACAGGGAAGGGGACACCCTCCAGAAGGTGTTGCTTGGGTCCTGGCATTTAGGTTTCTGTCATGGTCTCTTCCCTTCCAGCGCTAACTACGACTCAGACATCAAGGCTTAAGACCCTGTAAGAAGCCAGGTCTGTGCTTTCAAGAGGACACTGTGGGGTGGAAGGCAACCCCGTTCACTCTCTGAACAGTGCAGTCATTGCACTGTGGGTCTTCGGGACTGTGGCCTCCACGAGTGGGAGCTCCCAGCTGAGCTGAGCATGGAGGGGCCCCAGAGAGCAAGCAGCCCTGTGGACGGGCCCTCTGCTGCGCCAGCCCCCTGGAGCTCGTGTAGTTGGCCACCGACCTCTCCACCACTGAAACGTGGCAGGTGAGCCCAGGCATGGGAGTGCCGTGTGCTTCCCGCATCCTGGGACAGCGAGAGATAGCCTACGTAGGTGCTTGTCTGCACTCTTCTCTGCTCCTTTTTAAAAAAGCCACCTCCCCCTGGTGTGTGCGTGTGTACACAGGGGCGTGTTTTCTTCATAGAGGAGTAGTAAAGTCTGCTTGGAAATGAATTATATTAGTTATTTAAATTTTTTTTGGTGCGTGTGCATGTTTAGGTTTTTGCTATAGGGTGTGTGTGCTTCCTGGAAAGAGACAGTGAGAGGGAAAATGAAAACTCACCTCCTGGGTCGGGTAACCATGCCGCAATCCCTTCTCTTCCACTCTCCTCCTGGGATCTTGGGCACACATATACACACGCCTGGAGTGATTTTCAAGCTGCCAGGTCTGGGACTTGAACTGCATTTGGCCATGTGGGAGTCCAGTGCCTTAACCACCATGCTACCCACTGGCTCCATTTGTGTTTTTCTTATGGTTTGAAATATCCTTTCATGACTGATCTCACTTGACTTGGAAAATTAGCTCTCAAAGTGGATGGGACTACTATTATCCCCATTGTAGTAGGGCAGTTCTGAGGTGAGCGACACACCACGGGAAGCCTGACAGAGATGGGCTTCGAACTCTCTATTTACTCTAACAACCTTGTCTTCCTCTCTGGAAGACCCTTGGCCTCCGTAAGCCCCCTGTACTTCAAGATCACCCGCCAGTGACAAACTGCCTCTGCAGATTTCCACCCTCGTCTAGACATCCGGATCTCCCCTCGCCGTCTCCCGTTTGTAAATGACTCCTCTCTGTCAGCACAGCACACAGGGTGGTTGGAGCCTGACTTGCCGCTGGTAGTAATTACATGGCGGTGTTGTTTTGTCCGAGGAGACGCCACACGGCAGTGTGCCCTTCACTGGATCGGGTCGGAACTTGCCCCTCAACCTCGCGAGCTCTCTCCTGGATGGTTCTCAGCAAGTTTCAAGGATCCTGTTGGCGTGCTTTTTTCTCTTTTTAGATTTTTGTCATAGAGCATGTGTACTCACCAGAGAGAGACAAAGCAAGAAATCACCCCCCAGGAGGCGCAGCCACGCTGCAGTCCCTTCTCCATTCTCCTCTGAGGATTTTGGACATGTGCACACATGCATCCAGCATGTTTTTTAAGCCGCCAGGTCTGAGACTCGAACCGTGTAGCCGGCCGTGTGGGATTCCGCACCTTAACTACCACACCACCTGCTGGTCCAGTGCTCATTCTTCAGTGGCTGCATTGTGCGGAGCAAACTCAAAGTGGCCGATTCGACCCCTGTCCAGGTGGGGCTGCTGAAGCTGCCTGAGGTGCAGAGGTCTATGTGTGGGGCTGGTCCGAAATCCGACTGCTGTGCAGCCGCTCTGCCGGCCCGTGTGTGGAGGGCGAGCGGTCGCTCTGACACCCTGTGGCCGCCTCGTTCTCCCTGTGCCCTGGCCTCTTTTGAGCCGTTCACCCACCTCTCTGGAATCTTCTCTTCCTCCCTTTCCAGCTGTCCTCTTTCCCCTCACCAAGAGCAGCACTGTGGGAACCCAATTCTTGCACCTCAGTATCAGTTTTTCACTGAGACACGTCAGGATTTTGAGTTTTCAGTGCTAACTGGGGAATGTACCCAGATACAGGAATATCTTAGCTAGGTGGAGTACTCCAGTGATGAGGTCATGGGCTCTGTGGTCAGAGGGCCCCGAGTTTGAATCCCGGTGCCTCTACTTACTGTCAACAAGTTACGTAATCGTCCCGAGTCTGTGAATGAAAGTAACACTGTCCTGTTGTGAGGATGGGTGAGGTCCATGGGCCTCACCTGAATGTGCCCAGCCTCTCCTGAGCCAGAGCTCCACGTCCGCTCCCCACTGCAGAACTCGCAGGCGTCTTCAGCTTTCCGCCAGAGGGCGTCGTGTGGTGTGCTGATGTTCAGGAGGACTCATTCCAGGCAGAGGAAGTGGCAAGACCAGGGACTCTGAGGCCCAGTCAGCCTGGGTGCTTAGGAAACAGCCAGAGGACAGTGTACCCGTCTGTCAGGGAGGGGGATGAGCAGACTGCTGGCTGGGGTGAGGGAAGAGGGCTGCAGGAGGCCCTGGTGAGGCCGGGAGCTTCTGCTTGGAGCCAGTGGGAACGTGGGGAAGTTGGAGCCACCGAGCGGCCCAGACTGCTGCATTATCACAGGCGCTGGCTGCTATGAGGAGATTGGGAGGGGAGGCGTGCCTGTGTGCACGCGTGCATGTGCGTGTGTATGGGTGCGTGCCTGCAGCATCGGCCAGAATTACTGCCATGTGAGCCAGGGCTGGATCACCTTCATCAGGAGCAGAGTGGAAATGTTGTAGGGGGGCCTTGCAGCCATGTGGTTCCCCCCTCTTTATTCTGCCGAGTGCCTTCTGCTGTGGGTGGGGCCGCTCAGCTGGAGGTAAGGGGCTGGCAGCCTGCTCTGCCAGTGGCCCGGGCTTTGAGCACATCCAGGTTGTGGTTGGGTGGCCCAGGGAAGGCGTGTGACTTTGGTGACTTTTGGTGAAGAGCCGAGGCCTGGACTGAGACGGGCGGGCAGCTCTTTCTCCCCCTTTGCTTTGCCACTGAGGGTTCTACTGCGTGGCTCACTGGGGTTCTGGGGCTCTAGGTGGGCAGTGCCTGGAAGCACAGGTGTGTGCACGTGGCCACCCTGCCCCTTGAGGAGAGCCCGAGACCTTGAGAGGTGAGGGCACAGCCAGCGAGGAGAAGAGCAGGTGAAAATGGCGGGTGCCATCCTGTGACCTCCCTGACCTCCGGCTTCCCTCCTCCTGAGATTGCTCATGGGGAGCTGGGCCTTTCCGGGGGGAAGGGGCCTTTGCACCCAGAATTTCTGTATTGATTTATGTGGGATTTTTATCCACTGTCATCACAAAGCCATAAGTGCATTTTTCCAAAACAAAAAAGGAAACAACAACACACCTTTGGCCTTCAGCACAGTCCTGTGAGGTGGCAGGGCCCTTGTTCCCGTTTGGCACCTAAGGAGACAGGTCGGGATCACACGGATCACTCCAGAGTGGAAAGCGCTGGGGCCTTGTCCCCGCTGTCCCCGCTGCCCCTCTGTCCCTCCGACTCCTGGAGCCTTATCTCTTTCCGCCCCTCTGCCCTGTAGTTATCGCTTCTGCACCTCTGTGTTATGTGGGGTGCTGAAGGGGTCTGGGGAAATGATTTGCACAAAGACACAAGAGGCACTGTGAGGTCGAAAAGGGATGGAGAAACCGGCCGAGAGCCTTTCTCTTCCCGCGACCACGTGGGGTACCCGCCGGGCAGCCGGCAGTTCCGCTTGGTTACTGACAGCTACGCCGTCCCATTGCCGAGGCTCAGGCCACGTGGAATCTGCTTCAGTGTTCACCATAATATTCAGCGCACTCAGGGCCCAGTGAATATGGAATCATTTCTAAAGCTGAATGGATGCATTTGGAAACCCGTTCTCACTTAAGCTATTTGCTTCGGAAAACAATGAAATGAGAACATTTAAATACATGAATCATAAGCAGTGACAGCTGAATAGTGCTTTCATGGTTTCAGAACCCGTCCACACATTTATCTCGTTTCATCTTCCTGCCAACCCTTGTGAGGGTGGCAGGCACCCGTTGTGGTCCCCTCTTAATTAGGAGAAAAACGGAGGTCAGAGACAGATGAGCTTCTCAAGGTCACAACAGGGCTTGTTATTTTGCTTTTAAGATGAGAACCATAACCAGACCGTCACCTCCGACTTGCTGTTCTGTGAGCACGTACACGTATTGGGTACAAGCTCAATCGCCCGGGCCTGCTGAAACTCGGTGGGTGTGAGCAGTGGGGATGCTGACCCCTTCCTTACTGGGAAGTCCACGGCTAACACTCTAGGTCAGCGCTACTGAAAATGTGGCCGCTGCCAGCTACCCGTCCTCGGCGAGACCCGGCGCTTGCGACCGGATGTGAATCGGCTGTGACTGTGGACCACCCTTACTCTGACCTTTTCTTACTGCATTTTATTTAGAGATCATTTTAGATTTACATAAAAGCTGAAAAATAATACAGAGCATTCCCATAGACCCTTCACCTAGCTCACTCTAATGTTAATTTTTTTAAAGGTTTTTGCCATGGGGGCGTGCGTTCACTCACTTGAGAAACAGAGACAGCGAGAGGGAAAGTGAGAAATTACCCCCTGGGGGGGATGGCCATACCACAGTCCCTTCTCCTTTATTCTCCTCCTGGAATTTGGGCACACGCACACGTGGCCATCATGACTTTCAAGCTGCCAGTTTTAGGACTTGAACTGCAGTTGACCATGTGGGAGTCCAGTGTCTTAACCACCATGCCACCTGCTGGCCCCTAATGTTAACATTTTGTGTAACTGTAATATAATGATCAAAACTAAGAAGTGAATATTGGTACAATAGTTTTTTTTTTTTTTTTTTTTAAGTTTTTGCCATAGGGCATGTGTTGCTGGAGAGAGACAGAGACAAGGGGAAAGTGAGAACTCACCCCACAGGGGGGATGGCCATGCTGCAATCTCTTCTCCTCCATTCTCCTCTGGGGATTTTCGGCATGCATGCACACGTACCCAGTGTGTTTTCTTTTTTCAAGCTGCCAGGTCCGGGACTCGAACTGTCATGAGCTATATGGAATCTAGTGCTCTGGCCTCTATACCACATGCAGCTCTGGTACCGTCCTTCCAGTTAAACTTCAGACTTTACTCTAGTTTCCTCACTCCTTCTGCCGTGTCTTGTTCCTGCTCCAGGAGCTCATCCACGGTCCCACCTTGCATGTCGTTGTTGTGTTGGCCCAGGTGCTCCCAGCCTAGGCTAGACCTCAGTCTTTCCTCGTTTCCAGTGGCTGACACTTTCGAAGCGTCCAGGCCAGTTGTCTTTAGTTTGGGCTTGTCTAGCATTTCCTCATGACTTGACTGAGGCTACGCGTTTCCCTCATACGTAACACTCACTTCTAGTACCGTGGAAGGGATACGCCCTTCACAGCGCAGCCCAGGGTTTTGGTGACGGCGAGGTCTTCTTACTGATGCCGATAACCTTCCTCACTTGGGGGAGGCGGTGCCTGTTGCGGCGTCTTTACTGTAAAACCCGCTGTCGCCCCATTCCTAACAAATATCCTGGGAGCTGTTTGGAGACCGTGCGAATATCTGGACTCTTGAGGAACTCTTGCCCCTCATTTTCCACCCACCAGGGGAACTTGCCTGCTGCGGTTATTACTCTGGCGTTTGCTTATCGATGATTTTCCGATTGCTCGCTCTCCGTTGATTAGTTGGAACACTTCTGTTTGGAAAAGCTGTCCCTTCTTCCCCTTTTCTTTCTTTATTCATGCATTAGTTTTCACCAGTATCATTCTTGCTTACCTGTTGTATGGGTTACCACCTGGTGTGACTGTTGCTCGTGGCCCTGACTCTGCCAGCACAGCCCCGCAGGGTCTGCTCCTGCAGGCGGGCTTCGGACCCTCAGCACACCTGCTCCTCCCTCGCATGCTCGCTCGCCTTCTGTCCACGAGGCACGCCAGCTCATCTGTGTTTTCTTGCCCCAGCCCTGGAACCAGCCGTTTCTCCAAAGAGCCCCAGTCCCTTTTATTTGAAAGTGGTATTTAAGAACCGAGATCTGATACTAGTGTGCTAGTGTGCTCATTGTTCTCAAATTATTTTTTGTTTTAATACTTTTTTTTCGAGAGCGATTTTTGTTATAGGGTGCATGTGCTTGCTGGAGAGATAGAGATAGACAGAGAAACAGAAAGCAGGAAATCACCCTCCCAGGAGGTTGGCCACACCATAATCCCTTCTCTGTTCTCCCCTCAGGAGCTTGGGCACATATGCACACGTACCTGGCATGCGTTTAAGTCACCCGGACCGGGACTCAAATTGCTGTTGACTATGAGGGAGTCCAGTGACATAACTGTTGTGCCATCTGCTGGACCCAATATTCCTTTTTTAAAAAATGATTTTTCTTTGATTCATGATGGAGAGCGCATGTCCACGCATGGGGGTGGAGAGAGAAGCACCCTTGCTCTGCCATGGTCCTCTTGCCCTAGTCCTGTAGCTGCTCAGGAACTTGGGCACGTGCACTGGCCTGGCATGTTTCAGGCCCACCAGTCTGGGGACCCGAACCCACAGTCAGCCACGTGGCTTCCAGCATCGCAGCCCAGCATTCTAACCGAGTGCGCCGCAGAGGCCGGGCCTCTGTTCCGGATGAAGGAGATGTTGTGGCGTTAGCTCCTGTGTGGTCATGGACCCGTAGCAGCTCCCATGTTGTCACTCCCACTGTGGGTCTCAGTGCGTCTGCCTCTGCCCTGGCCTTCCGGAACTTGCAGCATCACCCTTGCGATTTCGTAGCTGCTGTTCCTGTTGGTCGCTGTTGCGCAGTATGAGACGTAGTTCAGATTAGTCAGTGTGCTGAAACCATTTAGATTCATCCTGAGAGATTGTGGCTTTTGATTTTAGATTTGAAAGTTCTTAGACTATAAAGAGGCCATTCCCTCGCACAGTACCTCTTGCTGTTGAAACCTTTGCCCACGGCTTGATTCTGATATACAGAAGGTTGACTCTTGCAAGGCCTCATCTAAGGAGGCTGAAGATAGATACTTGGCAGAATCTTTGGCATCTGACTGCTCATTCTACCCAACAGGTTAAGGAGAGCCAGCTAGCAGGAAGGAGGAAAGCGTGTGCAGGAAGAAGGTTCCGTCCTGGGGCCAGCAGGTGGTGTGGGGATTAAGGTGCTAGACTTCCACATGGCTGGTCAGTTTGAGCCCCATACCTGGTGGCTTGAAAATCACACTGGGTGTGTATTTGTGTGTGACTAAACTCCTGAGAGGAGACTGGAGCAGAAGGGATTGTGGCATGGCCATCCCTCTAGGGGGGTGATTTCTCACTTTCCCTCTCTCTGTTTCTCTCCAGGAGCACATGTGCCCTATGACAAAAACTTTGAAAAAAAAAAAGCTCCATCTTAATGCTCCCCTCCCCCATGGGGCTGAGGGCTGGGGTGGGGATGCCTCTCTTTAAACTGCGCTCAGACCCCAAAATGATCTCTCTAGGGAAAGTGTGTTTTGACAGGTTCAGGTGCTTGACTTTAAGCTCCGCCTACACGTCAGGGTGGTCTGGGCTCGGGCTGGGGGAGAGAGAGTGACATCAGTGAAGGTCATGGGATGTGCGTGGTCCTCACCCGCCTCTCCTGCTTCAGCTCAGTCTGGCGCACTCCCGTGCTTCTCCCTTGGGCAGGTTATTAGCATTTCCGTTAAATATTTGAGCATAAATGGATTACAAATCACTTTCACAGCCCAGAAAGGTGTCCCTGGCAAGGAGCATTATCCCGCTTGTACAATACAGCCTTTGAAAGCGGTGTGCTGGCTGGAAACACGCGCTCTGCTTCATCTTTGGAAGACGGGAATGCTCGAACTCTCGCTGTGGCCGGTTCCCTCTTCCCACTAGTTCCTTTCTGGCTTCTGTTCAGTTACGTCTTTTGTGTAGCCGAATACCTGTGTGTTCTCATCGTGCAAATACACGGGCAGTGGCCTCCGTGCCTGATGAGGGGAGGGAGGCAGCATTCACGCCGTGCTCGAGTTGGTCACCATGCATCGTGTGGTTGGCAAAACGAGGGCCGCAGGGTCACCTGCATCTGCCTGGAAAAGTAGCGTAGGGCCCAGGCCTCCGAGGGTCCATCTGGCAGGTGTGCCGAGGTGCTGCCAGAGATGGGAACGTAGCCACACACTCCCGCAATGGCGAGGCCCTTCCCGGCGGTGGCCTGATCTCCAGCTTGGAGCCTGGGAGGTGACCAGGGGCAGGTTATGGGAATGAAGAGTTAGGACCTCCCCCAGTTTTCCTGCTGATGACTTTCACAGACATGTTCTCTGTGTGTCTATTTTAATACAAAATCTGGTTTTGAGAACAGCTTTGTATGTTCCATCCTGCTTGTAATGGAGAAGTCTGCCCTTGAGAATTTTAAATGAGCTGACCTACATAGCTTAACGGTTTCAATGAAAAGTAATGGACAGTGTAGATTGGCAAGAGGTGAGGAGAAGGAGGGGACAGTCCATCCCAGGAGCTTTGGTTCATGCCAGACAATAGAAGTGAACAGAGATTATGGCAGGAGTCACAATGGACAGTTGTCACGGAGGCTTGGACACCCGTTCTGGGGTCGAGGTCCTTGTGAAGGTGGCTTCTCCAGTTCAGCCTACCTCCGACCCGTCACCTTGGGGACATTGTCCTGGGCCAGGTCCCTTCAGGGGAAGGGTTATGGCAACGTCACTCCTCTGTTTTCCCAGCATCTGTCTTCTGTGTGTCTCTCCATTTGACCCTGAGGGCTGGTGCCCTTCTCACCTCCTCAGCCTCTCCTGGGGAGTACGTGGAGAGGGACTGTGGCTCATGGCACATGGTAGCCATCCTTGTTTTCTTAGTCTCCGTTCTCTTCTCCATTGCTCAGAACTGTCGTCCCACAGATGCCTCGTCAGCCCCGCTGCTCTGTCATGACAAGCGCACATCTGGAGCTACCGAGTCAGCACAGCCCCTCGGCCTGGCTCCAGCCTGGGTTTTCTCCCCTTCACACCCAGCCCGACAGCTGGGCACTGCACCAACCGGCATTGCAAGATGCCATGCCAAGGGCTGGGACAACTCAGGGCTAATTGTTTCACCCAGAAAATCATGGGTTAGATATTTAAAAATTGCTGGCTTATTGAGAAGCATTCCCCCCCGGTAGGAGGCCGGGAGATCACCTCCCACTGGAGAGCCATCTCCGTCACGTGCTGCCTGTACCATACTCCGTACTCAGACCGCGGCAGGGCCATGTGGGCTTGCTCAGGGCTGCCATGGGGAGAGGCACAGTGACACCTCGGTGGCTCCTCAGGAACAGGTGCAGAGCAGGGTGTCAGGTCAAGGACGAATGACTAACAAAGAGTGTGGTGTGCCAGGCTGGTGGAGCCAGTTAGGTGCATAGGAGCTGCAGAGACCCTGGCTCCCGCACTTCGGTTTCAGTCCACACTCACGTGCCACCTGTCTGCCTCCTGTGTGCGGTACTGCACGGCTGGCACTGCCCCGGCGTCTTACACGCGTGAGCCCAGCTGATGCTCTCGCGCCTCTGCAGTGGGTGTGGCCTCATCCCTGTTTTACAGCTGAGAATCCTGAGGCATGGAAGGTTCCTACTTTCTCTCCGGAAACACTGACTTCTGGAGCTAGGCCAAGTAGTTTGTCCTCAGAATCCACCCTACTTTATTAGAGTCATAATTTCCACGACAGGTTTCATTCTGTCCCAGCCTGAGGGTTTTCAGAAAAGAATTCAGGGTCCCCTAGGAAAACTTGAACGTGCGTCTCTGTCCTCCAGGGATCATGGTCAAATGCTGATTCTCATTCAGCGGGTATGAGGTGTGACCCAAGAGGCTCAGTTCCAGCAGGCTGCCCCAGGTGACGTCACGTGACTGACAGGGGGGCCACACATGGCAGAGCAGAGCCTTAGTGGACTGTCGGGCATGGCTGTGCCTTCAGTTGGTACTTATTTATACGTTAGAGTGGGGGCACTGGGGGAGAGGGAAAGGAGAAAGCAAGCCGCCAGGTCAAATCAAACTAAATAGATAAATAAAGTTAAATAAAATAATTCTTTAAGAAGAGAGGGCCCTGGGGCCAGTAAGTGGTGTGATGGTTAAGGCAGCTGAATTCTCACATGGCTGACTGTGGTTCGAGTACCGGCCCTGATAGTCTAAAAAATCATTCAGGGTGTGTGTGCGTGCATGCCCAAAATCCCAGGAAGAGCAGGAATTGCTGTGTGGCTTTCTCATTGTCTGTCTCTGGTGAGTGCACGCTCCCTATGGCAAAAACCATAAAAAAAGAAAAAGAAAGAAAGAGAATTGAGGGCCCTTTTGGCAGTAAAATCGCTCTGTCAGAGTTTACTGGGCCGCTGGGCGGAGAAGAGCTGCAGTGACACTTGGCCCTGCTGGGCTAGTTTCAGCCCTAACCTGCTCCCAGCCACGCCCAGCCATGCACAGGGGTCACACACCAGATCATCTGCCATCGCGAAAGCAGAGTCGCCATGGCAACCACATCCTTCGATTATTGAGTATGTCCAGCCACGTGAGCAGGGCTGTTTGGGGGGAAGTGGTGCCCTGGCCACCAGATTCCCAAATTTCCCTCCCTCCCTGGAATCCTGCACTTGGCTTCAGGGGGTGTTCCTGAACCTCAGCTTCTGACACTGTGAGCAACCGCAGTGCCTCCATGCTCTTGCTCCACTGCTTTGGGCTTCGGTGGGTTACCAGATCTGAGTCTTGGCGTGTACTTGTGTGGTATTGCGGTTCGCCTGCTTCCTGGGGCTGCAAACCCAGTGCACAGGCCGGGGCTCACCGGACCCCACACATGGGCCGCGTGGGACTCTTAATGCCAATGAGTAGAGCCAGAACGTGTGGCTTTCTGGACCTAGGTTTTATTCTGTGTGTTAAAGCAGAAACCTTTTGTCCCATGGAACAGTCTCCTCTCTTTTTTTTCAGCCTCTCCGGGCAGCCTCACTGCTCTGGGGAGGTGAGTGTGGGCTCTCTATCCATCTTATTTGGATGTCATCATCAGAGAAGCATTCTGTACCTCTCTTCTTTTTTTAAAAAATAAATAATTTTATTTAACTTTATTTATTTATTTTAGTTTGGCCAGAGAGGGACAGAGTGAAAGAGAGAGAGAGAGAAAGTGAGAATGCAAGCTGCTGAGTCCAGGACTCAAACTCCTGTCGGCCAAGTGTGAGTCCAGCGCCCTTAACCACCACACCTCCTGCTGGCTTCTGTACCTCTCTTCTGAGACCTGCGAGGCAACCTAATGTTTGATAGAGCCAAGAAAAAAGGAACTAGAATGACCCAGTAGAACATAAAGGCCGATTTCTGTTTCTCTGGTTTGGTGGAAATGAATTAAGTTACGTGTGCTTGGCCAGGTGAGGTCTCGATGGGAACCATTCAGATAAGATATGGAGACACTTTGGAAAGTTGTGTTGAGTCTCCAAGAGAACCTGGTGTACCCCATTCCCGGTGGCCAATGGCTGACTGCTTTGAGACATTTCCAGCTGGAAGGGAAGACAGGCAGGCCTTGCTGTCTCCTGTGGGATTTCAGTTTTACCGGTGTTGCCCTAAGGTGCTGTGACCTGGGGAAGAACTGGGTACAGACAGTGATTACGATCTCACTCATCTTTTTTTTTTTTTTTTTTTTTTTTTAATGTTCATCACAATGTATTTTGACAAAAAAGGAAGCAACTTGAATATGCAATATTAGACATATCAAGACGAAATATCAAGCAGTTTTAGAAAACAAGTATACAATTGCACTATGTAGTGTACCTGCACTCATCTTACTCTCACTTTTTCTCTTTTTTAGTTTTTTGTCATGGGCACATGTGCTCACCAGAGAAGACAGAGACAGAGAGACACAGAGGGAGGGAAAGTGAGAAATCACTCCCGGGGGTGGGGAGGGGACGGCTACGCCACAGTCCCTTCTCCTCCATTCTCCTCTCAGGATCTTGGGCACACATGCACATGTGCCTGGTGTGATTTTCAAGCCACTGGGCCTGGGACTCAAACTGTAGTTGGCCATGTGGGAATCCAGCACCTTAGCCACCATGCCAACAGGTGGTTACTCTTAGTCTTCATTTTTATATGTGAGCTTTAAGAATCAGGCACTGTTCTTACTGCTAAACAAAACTTCAGGAAAGAGCATCATTTGATCAATATTCATTAACTAATTTGCTGTCAATCTAAATGAAAAGCTACGCTGCTTCCTCTGCCCTCCCAATCTCTACGCATATGTACTTAGCCCGGAACATTTCAAGATGTAACAGTGACAGTGACAGCTTTCAATACGAAGAACCTCAAGTGAGTGGATGCGGTTGCGATCGCCCCTCCTATCTGTGCATTTTTAATGTAGGTTTACTTAAAAGCCAGACCACACTGCTGGCTCCAAAGTTTCCCTGTTCTCACCTCATCATCGCAGCAGACAGAATCAGGCTTGGGAGCAAGTCTGAAGCACAGGAAACTAGGACCGATTATGAGGAAGCAGCCTTTCTTCAGAGTAGCCAACATAGATAGTAAGTAAGCGGATGCCTGTGTAACTCGAGACGTGCCTGCTGTGAGCAGTAACTGGGGAGCTGGTTGTCTTTGATATGACCTTCCCATAGCGAGGCCAGCGCTGGACCACAGGCAGGCAGTGATAAGCGTTTACTGAGTTTGGAAGGAACTGGAACATGGCGGGAAAGCGTGCTTCCTCACCCTTGCCCTCATGGGATTTCCGAGTTGCAGACTCAGAAGTTTCCTTTCCTCCATTATGTGACCATCGTGGTGGTGAAGGGTACATATTTGGGCACTGTGGAACTCTGGTACTTCCGCCAAAGTCATGTTGAATCTTACGGAGAAACTGGAAGAAGCAGTCAGTCTTATGAGTTGGAATCAGCAGGTTACTCTGAAGGACCCTCAAGGGCCAAGTTGATGCGGAGCAGGCTTCGGAGCTGATGCATACCCTGTGGAGGAAGGATCCCCCGATCTCTGGGAGTAGAACTTTGATTACTCAGTCCTTTGGGTAGAAGGTCACTATGTCCAAGAGGCATCTTCTTGCAAAGGTGTTTCCCATGTTCATCTCTGAGAAGCAGATGAGGGTTGTACTTATAGGAAGTGGAGAGGAAGAAGTGGAGTTAGGGGAAAAATCTCCTTGACTATGGCTGAAATATGGGAATGAATGATCCAGAGAGGGGCTGGATGCCTAACCTCAGAGGTCAGAGGTTTTCATTCTCACTCGCTTAGTAGATGTCTCTGATCAAGCTGCTTAGCCACCCTGAGCCCTCGTTTCCTCATCCATAGAGGGAGAATAATACTTATTTGAGAAGGCTGTTAAGAGGATTAAATGAAAGAATATATGAAAACCATCTAGCCAACCTCGTGCCTGTCATTCAGTAGCTCTGAAGTTTTAGAAGTGAATTTTTTTTGTTTTTGGAGAGGTTTTTGCTATAGGACTGTGCACTCTCCAGAAAGAGAGAGAGAGAGAGAGAGAGACAGAAAGTGAGAAATCACCCCCCAGAGGGGATGGCCACACTGCAGTCCCTTCTCCTCTATTCTCCTCTTGGGATCTTGGGCACACACGCACATGTGCCCAGCGTGAGTTTAAGCCACCGGGTCTGGGACTCAAACCGTGGTCGACTACATGGGAGTCCAGCGACATAGCCATTACGCCAACTGCTGGTCCCTAGAAGTGATTTTGCACTACTTCCAGTTCCACCGCAGGGACCCGATGGGGACAGGACAAGTGAGCGGGGAAGGCGTAGCAGAGGGTCCAGAGGGAGCATGAGAGCCAGCGGGAGGTAGCCTCGCGCTGCCGGGCTGTCTGCGGAGCTCCCGGCGCGATCCGTGCGCCAGGACCCCCGGCCGTCGTGAAGGACACTGGTGGGAGACAGTAGTGTGAGCGTCGAGGCCTTCTTTCCACACCGACTTTCCCTCACGCACCTTCTGTTGGACGGCTCTTGGCGGACGCTGCAGCTGGGACCCTGCTGGAGGAGGTGGGTCTGGAATTTGCATGGAGTGGTTTCCCCAGAGCCCGCGGGCTCAGATGCTGCAGACTCGCTGCCCCCTTGCCCAGTCCCTGCTGCCATGGACCCCCTACTCCCACTTCTCTCGCCAGCGGTGGCATGCTGGAGTCTTTCTGGAAGCCCCGTTTCTCGCTGCCAAGAGGTTTCATTCCAAAGTCCGCTCGTGTCCTCTCCCCTGGTCTGGACTGCCCCCTCGCTCCTACCAGCCACCCACTCTGCCCCCACACACCCTGATGTTTCCATTTTAGCGGTGTTGCCGGGCAGGTTTGCAGAAAGCCTGCAGCAGTGGCTCCTGCCTGGCCGCGTCCGTCAGGGCTCAGCGACCGTGCCCCATCTGTCCCTCTGGCTGCAGCCACCCGGCATCTGTGGGGGGCGGCGGAGGCTGAAGATGGCCAGCCAAGGGGCAGGGAGGACCTGGGCTGTGACGACTGTTGTCGCACCGGCAGGAGATGCCACCTCAAGGGTCCTAGTGACTGCTGTTGGTGGGGAGAGATGGAAAATGGACGTAAAGTTAAAATTCAAATGTTCGAAAACGTGCTTTGTGAGGAATTAAATGTATTTCTTTCAAACTGCTTTATTACTCATAGGGATCGTATCAGCCACAGCGAGTGCTAAATGGCTGGATCCGTCAGAAAATATTGTTGCCGCTGAAGAGTCAATGCTAATTGAGTCATTAGGGCATTATTGCACGGAGCACAAATAGCTCGGGATGGGGTCTCGGCACTCTCTGTAGTCTTCGGAGACGCAGCAGGCACTACCCCATCTACTGACTCCGACTTTCCCCCCGTGGCTGCCTTTCTCCCTGGAGTTAAAGGCAGGCGGTGCTTGCAGAAAAGTTCTCCTTTTAAACATGTAAGCCAAAAGCATCACCTTGTCTGTCTCAAAGCCAGGGATCATGAACAGTCCTGAAAAGCAAGGAGTTTAGGAGGAATTTGGGTTGCGTTTTAGAAATCTTCTGATGGGATCTGTGGAGTGTCTGGGTCTGTCTACCCGGTAGCAAAACCCAGACACAGGCCTGTGACCCGGCTCAGACCTGAGGCAGGTCCTGCGTGGGGGAGCCTGGACCCTGAGTTCTAAGCTCCTGCCAGCTGGGGTAATTCTTGAAGGGACATGTAGTAGGATGTCAGCGGCCGGGGCCGAGGGCGGTTTAGTGTCCCCTCAGAGCCCCTGGCGTTGACCTTGCGGTAGGGCAGATGCCGAAGCTGCTGGCAGAGCGCGAGATGCCCTGTCCACCCTGGCTGGCTCGGCAAGGTGCAGTGGGCCCGTGTGACCTCATCATGTCCTCCCTTCCTCTCTCTCGGCCATTTTCCGTGTCATCTCCCATTCCCCTGACCTTAGCCTGGAGTTCCCCCAGCAGCACCCACCCAGTAGCCTCGAGGGACCTGGATTTCCAAGGGGAGTGGCCTCGCCTCACCCTCTTCATGTACTTTGGCAAATGTGAGATCTGCCAGGAATTTGCATTTAGACAGTTTCTGGGGAGACATGTTCTAACCCAAGTGGAGTTCCCAGGCGGGGATGTCAAGTATTTCTTAAAGAATGCCAGAGAGAGGCACAGTTTACATGAAGGCTCTGCCATGTCCAGTCCACAGGGGTGGGGAGAGGGGAGGCCTTTCCTTAGGAGGTTCCCGGCAGCTTTAGGTCTGATGCATGGGCACATCAAAGCCTCCCTGTGTCAGATAGCAAAGGTGCAAAGCGAGAAGAGCAGCGGGTATTGCAGACCCACTATGCGCAAGTGCTGGGCTGTGCGTGCTCACGGGGATTATGCCATCTGACCCTCACAGAATTAAGTGCTGCGCCTAAGGTTATGAAGAAGAGCTGGAGTTGACATTATCCTGATTCTAGATCTTTTCATCTTTTTCCTCTGCCTCTCCTCCTCCCATCCCCCCCGCCACGCAGGTATTCCAGAGAGCAGGTGAGCGCTGGTGTGTGGGAATGTAAATGTGATCAATCACAAAATGTGCACAGCCTGGAGAAATAGGTCAGAGAATGAAGGACTGCTGCGCCTGCTCTTTCTCAAGTTGGCCCAGCATCTCCAGGAGATGAATGAGCCAGGTTTGGGGGGGCTCTGTGCTGTCACGGGCTGAGCAGGTTGATCATATTAAACCTGCCTCCCACCCCGACCCCGTCGGTCTGCCACTCGTCCTAGCTCAGACGTCCACCTCAGCATTGACCACGCCGACGACGCAGTGTACTGACAGATAGCTCCCGACCCTGGCCCATGCTGAGGAGCAGTGGGGAGCAGGGGGCTGGGACATGGGCACCGGTCCCCGAGGGCAGCAGCTCAGCAGGTTAGCTCCAGGCGCCTGTGGTTACAAGATAGGGAGATCGAAATTTCATGTGAAATCTGCTTCTTAAATGCTGATTCGAAAAAAAGAAATCTTTTAACAACTGTGCCAGCAAAATCAATCACACTTGTGGGTCCTGTTGGTCTGGGGGCCTCTGTGGTGAGGCCTGGGCTTTGGGGCATCTCGGTCACTGGGGCCCAGCTGAGTGTCCCCTTGCCAGCCATTCCTAGGTAGCGAAGCTTTCACATGTCAGGAAGACCACTGGCCAAGGATCTGGAGGCCCGAGCGCTAGTCCTGGCCTCTGCTTCCCCGTTTGTAAACGAGAGCAGCAACGCCTGACCTGTCCGATAGCCCATTTCTGTGCGCTGCTTGGTGGGTCATTTCAGTGCCTCCATACGCGCGGGTCTCGACTCTCAGGGAACCCTGCGTGGTCAGCTCAGAAGTCATTAGTCCACATTTTTTTTGTTGTTGTTGTTTGTTTTGGAGAGGTTTTTGCTATAGGGCGCGTGCGCTCACCAGACAGAAAGAGAGAGACAGAGAGATAAAGCGAGAAATCACCGCCCAGGGGGATGGCCACGCCGCAATCCCTTCTCCTCCATTCTCCTCTCGGGATCTTGGGCACGCACACATGCCCAGCGTGAGTTTTAAGCAACTGGGTCCGGGATTCAAACCACGGTCGACTACATGGGAGTCGAGGGACATAGCCATTATGCTAACTGCTGGTCCCAGTCATTAGTCCACATTTAAGGGGAAAGAGCTGCAGCTCTGGCCACCCAAGTGGCTTCCTCGTGCCCAAGTGCAGCTTGGAAGTGGTCGTGCTGGCCCTGGCGTTGGGTCTGTTGTCTGTGATGCGATTTGGCCTTTCGTTTTGTTTAAACTTTCGGGTGGAATGAGAGCTAGCTCAGCAAGCCCTTAAAGACTGGGTAGGCCCTTAGCAAGGCTTAGGGGCTTATTCTACGGGTCATTGCTGTTGAATAGTGAGGGCACGCACACCAGCTAGGACCCTGTCACCCGTGTAAGCGGAGCGTGTGTCCCTGACGGCAGGGGCCAGCTCTCACGTGGAGATGCTTTTGGAGACCCTTAGGAAGTAGTTGCTGAGAAACTAGACGGGAGTAGGGCACCAGTTGAAAGACCTGTGACTTGAAACCAGAGCTGGGTTATGCCAAGGGTGGTGAGGGGCCTGGTGGCTCCATGCTCCCAACCCTCAGCTCATCGCTGCGGTTGAGCCGTGCACTGCGGTGTGGTGGAGCTGCCGTCTGCGAGCTTCCTGCTCTCTCCCCAGGGAGCGAGGAATGAAGTGAGAGTGGGGGTGAGGTTTCGGAGCCGTATCCTGGCCGTGGGGCAGCTCGACTCTGCTGAGCCTGGGTTTCCCACCTCTAAAGTGGGGATGAGATCTCTTTTCCACGTGCCTGGAGCACCTGGCCTGTACCGGGTGCTTGGGTGCAGGGCGCACCTGCAGGCGCTGCTGTGTTGGAGCAGAGCTCGTGGGGTTCGGTCAGCACCAGGCACCGAGGCCTTCACAGCCATGGTCAGACGAGGCCGCTCAGCCCGAGTTTCCCCTTATACAGTGCCCAGGCAGCTTTCTACCCGCGAGCTCTGAGGACAGGGGAGGAGGACTAGTTCCATGATGGGAAGAGCCATTCCAGTTTACGGAAACACAGCTACCTGTGCACAGCCGTGGAGACACGACTGAGTCGTGATGCGAAATTCCAGCTCCTCTGTACCAAGGGTCTGGCTGAGCCCTTTTCTGGGGAGAGATCCATCTCTGGGTGGCTTTTCTGGGCCATTGTGCGCGCTCCACACCATTCCCTGGTGTCCTCTGCCAGGGTTCACGTCTCTGCTCGGCGCTGATAGCCCCTTGGTCTGTAGTGAGGCACTTGCTCCAGGATTACTTTAGCTACGCCTTAGCTAATGTCCTCCAGTGCCTTTGGATCCCAGCATGCCTTATGGAATGTTAGCCGTCTGCCCTGCTCATCACCAGGCCAGGAATGCGGTGCTGACTCACGGCTGCAGCCCTGTTCTCCCGGGAAACACATGGGGCCCCGAGCCTGCGTTGTTCACGGGCCGGGAGGGTATTTCCTCAGGGGGTCCTGGCTGGGAACAGTCCCCCACCTTTCTTCCTTAAGCACAGGTGCTGCGGCCAGGGCGCTTCTAGAACTGCTAGATTTGGCCGCCTCCTCCGGAGCTGCCCCGGGTCCCAGCGGAGTCAGACGTCTCCTAACTGCTTTGTGCCCGCTGTCCTTGGGGCAGCACCCACTTCCCGTCCCGCTTAGGCACTGGCAGGAGGCTGCAGGAAGCTGGTGTGCGGCATCTTGCAGTGCAGGGCCGGGGTGTTGGCTAGCTTTTCCTTCCTAGAGCTCTGTGTGTCCCAGGGCTGTTGGGGAGCAGTTCGGAGCCTGACGGTGAACTCGCCACAAGAATGCGCTGAGGATTACTGGTTAATGCTGGTAAAGCGCTTGACTATAAACGCCAAGTTTAATGTTAATAAACACGGGGATTAGGCCCATTTATGCAAAAGGAAATTCTTCACAGTGGACACTGTGGGACAGGACTTTACTTTCATAAACAGAAAACAAACCAGAGTAAACCGTACACCGGGACCCGTCAGCCTGAGGTCTTTCCTGCGCGTCTTCTTACCCTGCCGTCCCTCTGGATTTCTCTTGTGGACTGTGACCTCTGACCCACCGAGATGCTTACCTGATTGTGCTCATGCATTTGATGTTTTCCAAAAAGAAGTGTCTTCAGAAAGTGTTGAAAGGAGAGCCAGAAGGGCGGAGGCGGTGTGTGTAAGTGGAGGGCCACTGCCAGCTGGGATGCCGTGTTACTGGGACTGCATGCCCCTTAGGAAGGTGGTCCACTTCGTGGTGCTCTGCTCTTCCTGTTTGGAAAACGAGTGGGTGCTCAGGGATCTGCAGAAGTCCATCCCTTCCGAGAAGCTTCCATCTGAGCCCTGAGCGCACGTCTCCGGGAGAATCCCTCGGCACAGGCGGACTCCACACCTCGTGGGGGGTTGTCACTGCCTGGATGTAACGGGAAGGAAGGAGCACATGCAGGAGGCTGCCAGGAATGTTCCGATGCTTTGTAACCTCCCTCTGTCAGATATGCATCATCCCATTTCATGGCAAAGCAGCCGAGACTCAGCGAGGGCCCGTGTAGTCCCAGCAGATGTTCATTTCCTCATGTCCCCCCAGAGTCTGCGGTTTCATTGTCTAGTTCCTTTTTCAACAACTGTATTTATTTATTTTTAGTTTTTAGTTTTTGCTATAGGGTCCATGCACTTGGGAGAGAGAGAAGGAAAGTGAGAAATTCCTTCCCGGGAGGGATGACCACACCACAATCCTCCATTCTCTTCTCGGGATTTTGGGCATGCATGCACACACCTGTGTGTTTTACAGGCTACTGGGTCCACTCAAAACGCAGATTTGGCCATCTGGGATCCAGCGCCTTAACCACTTTGCCACCTGCTGGCCCTCAGCAGTTTTATTTTTATGTCCTCAGATCGCTGGTCCAGATCTACAGCCCTTTCTCTGTCATTCGGTGGTCCAAAATCTTTGAGAAGCAAATTTATTTCTTATCTGTGTGGCAGCAGGTTTGACCTGTCTCCAGCTTATCTGGCACAAAGGTAAACTGACAGAGTTTCACCTAACCTGCTGTCGTCTCACCTAACCTGCTCGGAGTGGCTATTCATGATTCACCCTAGAAATACTTAGGCCTGTGGGGCCCTTCATGCTGCTGTGGTCAGTAGGCAAACAAACTGATACACAATTGGCTTTTATTTACTTATTTTTGATTTTTGCTATAGGGCATGTACACTTGTTGGAAAGAGACAGATAGAAGGAAAGTGAGAAATTACCCCTGGGGAGATGGCCACATTACAATCCCCTCTCCTCCATTCTCTTCCCAAGATTTTGGGCTGGCATGCACATGCACCCCGCACAGTTTTCAAGCAGCTGGGTACAGGACTCGAATAGTGGTCAGCCATATGTGAATCTAATGCCTTAACCACCTTGCTACCTGCTGGCCCTCACACCTGCTTTTCTGCAGCCAGAAAAACTGAATTTGGAATGTGTCTGTCCTAGGAGCCATGACCCAAGAAGGCCTGCACATACTGCTTGAGTAGCCTGCAGTCCCAGCTCCCCTCTGGTACATTACGCCCCAGTAGTGAGGTGGTCATGGGACCAGGCACCCTGTTCATGTCTACATGAGGCCTCTGCCACTAGGCTGGTGGGACGAAGGCCAGCTAACAGACAGTGTGGTTAGACGGTGGGGCCCAGGGTCAGGCTGAAGCAGAACTGGGCGGGCAAAGCTGGGCAGAAAGGGACGGACTGGGACCTCGACTGCCCAGCAGAGGACTGTGGACCCAGCTCTGCAGGCAGGAGGCCAACTGGAATTCTGAGCAGAAAAGCAATCTGCTAAATATGGGGCCCTGGGGAGGCTTTCTGGATGGGTGGTTCCAGAGTTACATCGTGAATTTCAGACTCCCTGCATCTCTGAGCCAGGAAGTCCTCTCTTGGGACTCGAGATAGCAGTTAACACCTGAACAGTGCCGGGGCCAGCAGGCAGCATGGTAGTTAAGATGCTGGATTCCCACATGGCTGACCATGGTTCAAGTCCCAGGCCTGGCAGCTTAAAAATCATGCTGGGTACGTGTGCATATATGCCCAAAGTCTTAGGAGGAGAATGAAGTAGAAGGAATTGCAGTGTGGCCATCCTTCCAGGGGGTGATTTCTCACTTACTCTGGCAAGTGCATGTACCCTATGGCAAAACCTTAAAAAAAAAAAAGAACATATTTTATATATATGTCCAGAACATTTTTCTTGGGTAGTACAAATGGCCTTCACATCTCCACGCAGTCAGGATGCACTTCATGGGAGCTGGGAGTGCCCTTGGATCCTCCTGTGAGGCCACTTCGATGCCCCGCACCCTCTGTCAATATCATAGCCCCATTCCCCGAAAGTCTCATACTGGATGCCCTTGAACTCTGTCTCCGGGGTGGCTTTAATGAGGTACATTTGCATATGCCAAATGCCATAGAACATTTGTAGGGAGCGTCCTCTCCAGTTTAGGGTTGGAGAAAGCACACCTGTGCCCACATTCTGGTGAAGTGCCCTGGTGTCACGTGGCACTGTGACCCCAGCCTTCCTGAGACTGGCGGGCACTGTGTCCCGTGGCTGGGCTCCAGCCTCCCTGACCTTCCTGGTGGACCGCCAGAGTGGGTCCAGTTTCCTGGTTCTTCCTCAGTTCCCTAGGGCTGGATGGCAAGATCGTGTAAAGGACAGAGGAAATCACTGCCGAACTGCGTGGGTCTTTCATTGCTCTTCCGCTCCTCCGTTCTAAGGCTCGGCTTCCTGCGGAGCCTCCTAGTCGCTCCCAGTTCAGTCAGCTCACCTTCACCAGCCCTCTTACCCGCTGCTCTTTCTCTTTGTTCTCCAAGGGAGAGGAGCCACCTTGAAGTTTAGGAGCAAGCAGGAAACAACGAGGGGGAGAGAAAGTCCCAGGAGGTTCTGGAAGGTGCCGGAAGGTGCTGTGGCCTCTGCAGAGGGTGGGCAGGGGTCTGAGGGCCTGTGTGGACCAGGCGGAATTTTTCTTTCCTCTCCACTTCTCAGAAGTTAATTAGTTCTAAAACCAAGCTGGACTGTGGGCATCTTTTTCCACTCCAAACTTTAACACAGGAGTTCTATGTATGTATGGACTTGAGTGTGTGTGTGTTTCCTTTTACTGGGGAAACAGCCATACCACAGGCTAGGTGGCCTGGGAAGATTAGGCAGGCCTCAGAAGTCCATAGTAAAGGAATCGAGTAGCCCCTTCGTGCCCGTTACACTTCTTGATTCAAGTTTTTTCTATAGGGTGTGTGCACTTGCCAGAGACAGAGAGAGAGAGAGAGAGAGAGAGAGAGTGAGAAATCACCCCCCAGAGGGGATGGTCATGCCGCAATCCCTTCTCCAGTCTCCTCTCAGAATTTTGGACATGTAGGCACACATGTCTGGTGTCATTTTCAAGTCTCTGTGTCCGGGACTCAAACCACGCAGCTGGCCATGTGGGATCCAGCTGCCTTAACCTCCGTGCCACCTGCCAACCCCAGTGCCCTGTTTATGCGTTACATGTGCACAGTTGCCACGGCAGGTCTCTGGCCTCTTCTTCACCAGTGCAACCTGTGAGCACTCCTCCTCCAGCCCACTCCGGGGGGCGGGGGGCAGCAAGACGGAGGTGGTGTAGGACTCTGGCAACCTCTGCGGCATCCTTCCAGGGATTCTCTGCAGCAGGCCCAGGGCCCGAGGGAGGAGCGGGCCGTCTCTGTGCTCCAGTTCCATATTTTTAGTTAGCAGTCTGCAAGTGAGGTTGAGGTCCGCGGTGCCATAGAAACTGGTGGATGATGTGTGTTGCTAAGTGACAGTGCAGGACAGGCAGGAGATGACACTGGAGCGGGGCTGGCTGCAGGGGCAGCAGTGAGTCTGTCTTTCTTGCTGGAGGCTGGGTGGGTGTGGCTCTCCCTAGGGTGGCAGGGATGCCCTGTGTCCATGGCCTCGGGGGAATGAACTCTCTAAGAGAGCAGTGGCGCCTCTGCTTCAGAGAGCAGAGAACCAGGAAGCAAGCAGATGCGCTCCTGAAGTGCCTCACAGGGGCAGGGAAAGGGCTGGCCCTGGCCACGCAGACCAAGGTCTCACTGTGGCTCTAGATGTCCTGACTCGGGGACCTTGAGCCCTTCCACTCCTGACCTCCGTGTCTCCGCCTGTAAGATGGTTGTGGCACCAATGCCATTCTCCTGGGGCTGCAGAGGTGGGCAATGAGGAGCCCCGGCACAGCCCCGGCCTGCGACAGCCCTCGGTGAAGTCCCGCTCTTGTCATCGTCACATTGGGTGGGTGCCTCGTTTTATTGTGTAGTTACATTTTATTTATAGCTCGCCGAAGAGACCATCAGCAGATTGCCTCTGTTTGAACCCCAACACCGTCACTTATTGGCTGTATGACCGTGAAGAAGTGAATTCACATCTCTGGGCTCTTTGACTCATCTGTAAATGAGTGTAAGGTGATCGAGAACCCTGCTTCGTGGTGGGGGGGGGGGGGGGTGAAGGGACGCAGAAGCGGGTGAGAGAAGACCAACAGGAAGACCAGCCACATATTTCTGTAAGGAAATGTTACCAGAGCTCAGCCACACTCACTCTTGTTTAGTTTTGTAATTGCCAGAGAGTGTGTGCACTCACCCCCACTGGGGTATGGCCACGCTGCAATCCCCTCTCCTCCATGCTCCGTCCTGTGGGGAT
The DNA here is from genome assembly GCA_026018925.1 of Tupaia tana. Lineage (NCBI taxonomy): Eukaryota > Metazoa > Chordata > Mammalia > Scandentia > Tupaiidae > Tupaia > Tupaia tana. The sequence continues at coordinate 106,958,004 of JAKSZU010000006.1, read as the reverse complement.
CCTGGTTATGCACACACATGCATTTGGTGTGTCTTTCAAGCCCCCAGGCTGAGATTCGAACTGTCGTCAGCCATGTGGGATCTGGCTCCCTTACCCACTAGGCTGGGGGGCTGCCCCGCCACCCCCATGCTTACATGCCATCTGCGGCTACTTTTCTGCTACAACAGAAGAAACGAGTAGTTAGTCCCGAGGCAGTCTGACCTGCAAATTTTCAAGTATTTCCTACCAGACCCTTTACAGAAAAGTCTGGTTTAGGCAGTGCCAGGCAAGCGTGTGCTGGTGCTGCTGCCACCCATCCGGGGTCTTGAAGGGAGGGACGCTCAGGTTCTGCTCACGCCCTTTCTCCAGGAAAAGCGCCTGGGATGCAGAAGACTCCCGTGACCTGCCTGCCTGAGGTGGGGCCAGGCCTAAGCTGTAGTCCCTCTGCCAGGGACCCCGCCTCAGTGACACTGCCTCGCTTCCTCTGTGGAGTCTGTCACCTCTGTATCTGCCCCAATCCCGCGGGCATGGCAGTGCCCGCCACAGGGCCCCACCTCGTGGCTGCTGGGTCCCTGCTCCCGCTGCCCCCGCGGCGGCCAGTCCCCAGCGCTGAGCTCCCCGCGAGCCAACCTTGGCAACTCGGAGCTGTTCACCTCTCCCACTGGAGTAGGAGGGCTTGGTGTGACTTGGTGGTGTACTACACACGTGGCAGCAGTCCGGAGGCGCAGACAGGACCTGTCCCCATCCGCAGCGGCTCAGGCAGGACCATGCGTGTGTGGGTGAGAGCTGATCTCTGGGCAGTGCACCGTGGCTTCTGGGACACGTTCACATCTGCAATCTCAGAGGAGCCGCGCATCACCCGGGGAGGACACGGTGGTGATGATGGCCCGTTATCCAAAGCCAACGGACTGGGCATTTCCTCCGAGCTGTATTAATAGACGCCCAGGCCCAGCCATGGCGGCACAGAGACAACCACTGCTAGGGAGGTGAGGCCACGGGGGAGGCCCAGGTTCAGTCCTGGCCAACCTGGGCATGCTGGGATGTTGCACCTGTAATTTGTCGCAGTGGGAGACTGGGACAGGGGCCCCACGACACGGTGACCCCCTGTCCAAAGTCTCCATCTCTGTCTCTCTCTGCTTCCCCCCAATAAAGGAAAATGAATGAGTGGGCGGAGGACGGGGAGCAGGGGAGGCCTGGCCTTCAGCCCAGCACACGGCCCCCTTCCTTCCCCGTGGCCCTCCTGACTTGACACTTGTGCGGGTGCCAACACCGTAGCCCTCGGGCACTTGCTCCATTGGCTGAGGACCGTCACTGTCCAGTATTTCTGTTTTTGGCTGTAACGGAAATTCCGTGTGCTCTAGGGGTTTGTTCTGCTCCCAGGGAGACGAAGAGACACTCCCCACTATAGTGACTCCGTGTTTCCATCTTTGGCCTTGAAGGTGTCCTTGCCCTAACCAGTCCAGACTGGCTTTTCTGTCCACTGGATTTGCTGGGACAGAGACCTTCCCATCACCATGGTGGCTTCTCCTGGGCCTGGTACTGACAGTGGCTCTCAGTGTGAGGCAGAGGAGGGGTAGGTAGTTCCTCCTGATTCTCTGGAATAGTCTGGTGCTTGGAAGGGCCTAAGTTTGCCAAGTGAGTGTGCACAGCTGGGTGTGCATTTGTGTGCAGTCTTTCATTTTCCCTTTGCCATAGGTGCATGTAGTTGCTAGAAAAGAGAGACAGACAGAGAGAGAGAGAGAGAGAGAGAGAGAGGAAGGGAAAGTGAGAAACACCTCTAAGAGGGAATGGACACGCTGCAGTCCCTTCTCCTTCATTCTCCTTTTGCGACTTTGGGCACACTCGCACATGTGCCCAGCGTGATTTTCGAGCCACCAGGTCTGGTTCTTGAACTGCGGTCGGCCATGTGGGAGTCTAGCACCTTAGCCACCATGCCACCTGCTGGCCCTACGTGTGCATACTTCTTGATCATTTCATTTCTATCTCGTCAGTATTCAGAGTGGAGAACCACTCCAGGAAGTTTCTGAGGCATGGGAGGAACTGGAACTGATGCGCAGTTGCCGGAAGGTCAAGGGGTGAAGGGCAAGGGCGATGGAGTCCCTGGTAAATGACGGGGCCCATCGGCCTTGTCTCCTGCACAGCCTGTCGGAGCTGTGCCCAGCTGGAGTCAGACACGCGTGCGCCACGAAGTCCCTCCTGCCCAGCTTTCTAATGCAACGACAGGAAAGGGCACAGCCGGCCCACGCAGAAACCCCTTACGATGAACACTGGGTGTGTCGTCAGGAGAGAGATAGCTCCCGAGAAACTTCCGGCAAGGATTTCTGACCCAGAGAAACTGAGGTGGCTCAGCGGGGCACCGCGAAGCCATCCTGGTGCTTCTCTGGGAGGCACGCCAGAGCCCCTGTGTGTCCCCACTGCTAACCTCCCACATCAGTGCTGTCCTCGTGTGTGTGGTCATCGCAGCCCCCGCCTCGCGCACAAATACACCTAACTTCTGGTGGGTAGAAAAAGAAATTACTTTATAACGAAAATACCCAGTGATGCATTTTTCTTGAACAAGTAATCAGAAACAGCTGCCCTGCAGTTCTCCAAAGAATGGAATCTTCCTGGCCTCCTTGAAGCGAAAACACTTCGGAAATCTGAAACCGAGGAAGGCCCTTGGAGTAATGTGGGTCTTTGAAGGGACTCTGGGCAACCCCTCTGGGTGACCCTGAATCACCCCCTTGCTCTGGCCTTCAGTGTCTGCATCTGTGAAGCAGACTGATGACACCCATTTCTTACTGCAGCTCATGCCATGAGCTTTGACTCTCTCCTCTGTAGCGGGCTTGGGCGAAGTGGCTGGCCACGTAAAACAGCTTGAATCCCTGAGCCTGGTGGATGGAGGTTGTTTAATGAGAAGCTGTGTAGCCTACTCCATGTCTGTCCTGCCATTAAAATTTTTATTGTTATTTGTAAAGTATCTGCTGGAGTTCAGAAAAAACCTGCATGCTACTAAATCTAGCTGGCTTAGTTCCTGCTGCAGTTAAAACGAGTGCTGTAACCCCAATTAATAATGATTTTTTTTCCACCAGAGAAGGCTGCTTGCAAGCATGTATTATCTGCTGGGAACTCTTGTGGGGCTTGCTCCCAGTGTGTAAATATTCCGTCTGCCTGAGAAAGAAAGTCCAAAAAAGGGCTGGTTTAGAGAGCGTGGCCATGTGATCTCGCCACTCAAGGGCTTCTTCATATCACCAGCTCTGATATCACACAACATTCAGGTCTCCGGCGAGTCTGCAGACAGGGCGCGAGAGGGGGACCAACGTGCTGAGTGGGAGGGGGACGGGGACAGCAAGAAAAGCCAAACCGTGCCAGCAGGTGGTGTGCAGGTTAAGGCACTGGACCCCCTGGTCGACTGCAGTTCGAGCCCCAGACCCAGCAGCTTGAAACTCACACTGGGTGCGTGTCATGTATGCCAAAAATCCCAAGAGGGGTGATTTCTCACTTTCTCTCTCTTTATCTCTCTCTTTCTGGTGAGCACATGTGTCCTATAACAAGCAAGCAAGCAAACAAACAAACAAAAACAAGAAGCAGCAGCAGAGGGCCTGAGAGCTGGGAGTCTGAGGAGCAGTGGAGGGGGACTGAAGGCCTTGACTGATGGGCGGCTTGTCCCTTACTGTGTGTCACGAGGTGGACACGAGTGATGAGCTTTGAATGTCAAGGTTGTCCTTGTGGGTGATGGACGCCTGTGTGTCCGGGAGATTGTTCAGGACCTACTTACGGTGATGCCAGATCACATCAAAGCATTGCACAATTGCGGCCGTGTGTTTAAACCCCAGGCTGCATGGCGACCCCTTCCTTCTTTCCAGGCTCCTGCCCCTCCACTTATGCTTACCCCCCGAGGCCTTCTCGGGTCCTTCCAGCTCTCCTGTGCCTGCCCTTGGAGGTTTCACTTTGCTCGGTCTTTTCTTCCGTCTTGCACATTCAAGTTAGTTTGAAAACGTGGGTGATCACCTCCCCTAAGACAGATACCACTTGTCCCCAACTCCTGCGTTTCTAAGGGCAGGGAGAGAGGGGATTTCTGTTTTGCTTCCGTAGAAGGGAAGTTAAGACGGGCACTTTCCAGTCCTTCCTGTCTCCTGTGCCCGTCTCAGGGGACTTGCGTGACTCACCGGCTGCGGGCTGAGCTCAGCCCTCTCAGGCTCTTTTGGGTCTCTCGGTCTCCGTAGACAGGTTCACCAAGTCGCTGGGACTGGCTCTGGGCCTGCAGGGAGAGCCTGCAGTCGCTTGGGTGTAAGCTGGGTCATTTCTGGGTAGAGTACTAGGAGGTCCCTGGGAGCTCTTCTGGATCTTTTCCTCCATCTGAGAATCTGTTTGTGATAAAGCTTTTAGTCTGATTTTGACCCGTGCGCCTCCTGTCTCTTACTTCTTAGTTGGTCCTGAACTTATAAGGGGCAGAAAGGCCTGCTCTTTCCCGGGCATATCCCGGAGCCCCAGGGCTCCTCCTTCCCTGACTGACGTGCGTGGACGCCTCCGAGCAGCTTGGCATAATGGACCTTTTCTCCATGGAGCAGCCTCTTTCTAAGTTTATTTACCTTTTCTATGAGAGAGAGAGAGAGAGAGAGAGAGAGAGAACACTCCCAACAGGTCTGGTCTTTTTTTTTTTTTTTTTTTTTTTTTTTGGAGAGGTTTTTTGCTATAGGGCGCGTGCGCTCGCCAGACAGACAGAGAGAGACAGAGAGACAGAAAGCGAGAAATCACCCCCCAGGGAGGATGGTCACGCCGCAATCCCTTCTCCTCCATTCTCCTCTCGGGATCTTGGGCACGCACGCACACGCGCCCGGCGTGAGTTGTAAGCCACCGGGTCCGAGACGCGAACCGCAGTCGACTACGTGGGAGTCCAGCGACATAGCCATTACGCTAACTGCTGGTTCCCTTTTTTTTTTTTTTTTTTTAATAGGTTTTTTTCCCAAAGGGTACATGCATTCTCCAGAGAGACAGAGAAGCAAAGTGATAAATCACCCTGGGGGGATGGCCATGCCACAGTCCCTTCTCCTCTTTGGATTTTGGGCAAACGCACACATGTGGAGTTTCAATCCACCAGGTCTGAAACTCGACTTATGGTTGACCACGTGGGAATCCAGCGCCTTAGCAACGGCACCACCTGCTGGCCCTAGTAGGGCTTGACACCATCAGGGAGGTTTCCGGACAGGAGCCCGCAACCTTCGCATGGGCCAGCTTCACAGAGCGCTGTTTCACTGCTGTGCCGCTGCCCTGCTCCAGTTTTTAAAGAATGTCTGCTATAGAAATGTTATTTCGTCCTTCTTCATCTGTGAAATGACAATACCTGCGTCACAGGAGGCTGTAGAGGACTCAGTGAGCTGATGTGCACGCACCTGTGTTGGGTGGCCAGTGCACGTCAGGGCCTGTGTCTCCGTCCCTGGTTACCCGCTCCGTGGTTAGAGCTGGGCTGTTGGGAAGTGCACGCTGAGGTCCCAAACGTGTCTCTCTTATTGCAATTGAGGACATCTCTTCTATCTCACTGGGTGCAGTTTACAAGGTTAATACATGCTGGAAAAACCTCCCATCTCGTGTGCCTGACTTACGGGACTGTTGGAGAGAAAACGTCGAGACCAGTAGGGAGACGTGAGAGGTGCCCTCCTAGTGCAAGACACAGCAGCAGAGGATGCGGGCAAGGGCCAGGTCAGATGGGCCGCCTGGGGGCCCACTGGGTGTGTGCCGTGACCCATGGTGCCTGTTAGTCAGCCTCACCCGCACACACCAGCTTTGGCCATGCCTTCCTCGCAGCAACGTCAACACGACCCAGAAATACCCAGTACGCAGCCCCCGCCCAGCGCTGGCGCCCAGGCCCGTAGGAAGAGTGGTTTGTGGAGACATGCCCGTCTTCTCTCTGGAACCCCGAGGGTCCTGAGCAAGAACCCTACCCTTCATTTCTGCTGGTTCCAATGCTTCATTCCTTTGCTCTCGTTTCTGAGCTCTGGATGGGAGCTCAGTCCGTACCCTGTATGGAAGGTCTTCAAAAAGCTCATGGAAAATGCATATTATGAAAAACCATGTATGGATTTAGGAAGTTTTTGTATCAAAATAAACTTGTACATTAATTTCATGTTTTTGCAAACTCTTTGACATCTGCTCATGTGGTCCGATTGTCCTTCACTGTGGGCCTGGATATCTGGGAAAAGCAGCCGGAAGGAGGACCTTGCCCCCTGCTTGGGTGTGCTTCATCTCGGGCAGCCTGGGCAGTTAGCTGAGGCAGGGCGGTTCACCCCCTGCAGGCTGTTGGGGCAGCGTCTTTCCCGTGGTTCAGCCTGGCTCCTTGTGCTGAGGCCCAGCCCTGAGGATGAGGGAGAAGGGAGCCCACCCAGTCAATGCTGCCAGGCCCTTTGTTACGGAGCAGGCCCGGGGTCTGTCCGGTTGGCTTCTCAGATGGGAGGAGAGTGCCATGCCGGAGCTCTCAGGGGCTCTGAAGTCCTGCCCACCCGGCCCTGTGAGGGCCACAGGCCTGCCCACTGTAGGAGGAAGGGCTTCCAGGGCCCCTGTGTCCTCTCTTCCCGGGGATGGAGGTGCACCCACAGGCCTTTTCACTGGGGACAGACAGCTCGGTGCTTATTTTCTGGAGAACATCAGCCTCGAGCACAAAGCAGAGCAGCTGGGGGTGGGATCGAAGCAGCTGGGGCCTGCATGAGGGTGCTCGGCTGCCCAAGAGCAGTGGGTCGGGCTTGCAGACCTCGGGCGCCCACCCCATCATCACCCCCCGCTTCATGGCCGGCCCACCAAGAGACCTTGGGCAAGTCAGATGTCCCCTCTGCCATCTGACTTGTGGATGAAGACACTTGTCACCAACTGGCTTCTCGGGGCACTGTGAGATCGAGCGAGCTCATGGGACGGAGGGCGGGCCGTGCTGCACGACCAAACCGGTCACTCATAAGCTACACGGCCCGGCGCAGGCCCTCCTGGGGTCCGTGCAGGGCTTGCTCACAGTCCTGGGCATGCCTGGCTATGACAGTTCTCTCCTGGGTCCAGGTCCAGTTGCCAGTGTGCTTGTCCGTCTGTGCCCACCAGGAGGAGGGGAGGTCTGAGCCACTGGGGGTGGGCACAGATGGTCTCTGGCAGAGCGAGAGAGATGTGCCAATCAAAGGAGGCTGGCCTCCCCGTTAGACTCTGAGCAGATGGTCTGGGGTGGCCGGTTGGCTCTTCCCAGTGTTAAGTGTGACAGCCAGCTAGTGGCCTTTGCAGGACCAGAAGGCTCGCCAGCCTCATCTTCTTCTTCAAGGAATAGCGGTGGGAGGTGTGTCTGCCGCACTGCAGAGTGTGCCCACTGTGAGGGCGGGGTGGGGCAGGATGTGCTCCCTACGGCAATACCAGCCCACCTCACTGAGGTGGCCATCACGCTGCTGTTTCTGTCGTGCGTAGACATCACGGGCAGGGCAAGACGAGGACTGTGTCCCCTGTGCCCTACCTCAGGAGTTCTAGGGCAGACTCCCACCAGCCAGGCCAGGGCCTACAGTGTGACAGGCTTCATCCTGAGCTCGGTGACGTTTGCACATGGGTCGTCTCTCTGTCAAAGCATAGGGTGACCAGTCACCTGCTTGAGTTTGTTGGCATCTTGAAAATGGATGACACACACAGCTGGACCTGTTTCCCCGGTTCTAGCGTCCCATGACTGAGTAGTTAGAAAAACTCTTTCCCCTTATTCAGAACATGTGGAAAATAACTGCGTGAGTCAAATGAGTTAAAGTGGTGGTTGGGCCTTTATTACCTGCCTGGCTTCACGCTGTTCAGAAAACAAATATAAAAGCTATAATCTTGGCCCCTGATGGGCATACAGCGTTCTCGAATTGATAAAAACATCCCAGTTAACCAGTTAGAGATGAGGACAAGCGGTGTACGATTTAGGGCCAGGGCACAGAGCGAGAGTTTCCAGGGTGTAGACACGAAGACATCCTTGGGGGACAGAATTGCAGCCACATCCTTCCCAACAAGCCTTTGATTCTTGTCTGATAACGTGAGTCATAACTTCTAAAGAACTTAAACAATATCCTGAGCCGAGGCCGGCAGACGGCATGGTGGCTAAGGTGGCTGGATCTCATGTGGCCGACTGGGTGGTTCAAGTCCCAGACCTCAGGGCTTGAAAAACATCCCAGGTGTGTGCCCAAAATTCCAAGGGGAGAATGGAAGAGAAGGGGTTGCAGTAAGGCCATCATCCCTGAGGGGTGCTTTCTCACTTCCCTTCTCTCTCTGTCTCTAGCTAGAGTACACATTCTACAGCAAAAAACTAAAAAATCCGAGAGAAATCTAGGAGACTCAGGGGGCGACGCGGGAGTGTCTGCGGAGTAAAGAGCATCCCATGTAATGGTGGTGATTGGCTGTGATGTGTTCCCAGGTTTGGGAACCAGAACACGATCTTCTAAAACAGTGGAACGGCCTTCTCCCCCGCCCAGTTCAGGTCTCTCTTTTCTGGGCACGAGACGTTCACCCTGGTATGGATTCCTGTTACATTAGTTAGGAAAGAGCTGAACTCTCATACACAGCAGACGCTTATTTATCACTCGTATAAATCTGGTTGGGGGCTTAGAGTGGCTCTGTCCTGTGCCATCTTTGACAGGTGGCTTTCCTGTCTCCTGGGGTGTTGACATCCAGCAGCCAGCCAGAGTGAGCACAGAGGGTCTCGATGTGCCCGAGAGCCAGGCCTGGCCTAGCGACTGACTCCTGCTAAATTCCACTGGCCAGAAGTCATTCCTGTGGTCACATGTCTGCTAAGGAGCCTGGGAAATGTAGTCCAGCGGCATGCCCAGGAGGAAAGGGACTGGTGGTGGGTGACCAGTTGGCATGCCCTAGCACTGTCCCCTTCCTCCACCATTCTTCAGTCTCTCCATTTCTCTCTTCTCCTCCAGAGTCTCCCAGGTGCTCAAGAGGCAAGGTTCAAATCAGTTTTGACTGTTTAGTCTTCAGAATTATCTTCTATAATTATTAGAACTGCATAGGCAGCCTTGAAATTGTGAATGTATTTTGTTGTGTCAGCGAGCACATGTTTGTGTGCACACAAGACAGGCCTAGGGGAAGTACCCCACATTGGGGCCTGGGCCTGCTGCACTGTCTTCTCCAATTCTCCATCCTGGTAGGATGCATGTCTGGCATGCTTTTCAAGCTGCCAGGGTTGGGGCTTGAACTCTGGTTAGCCACGTGGGGTCAGGCTTCTTTTGGGCAGCAGTTAACTGTTGAGCTATGGGTTCAGCCTTGAAATTTTGTATTATTTATACCTTCTTCCCCCTTATTTCTCCCTTTCTTTCATTTTTCTTCATCTTATTGTAAGGCCAACCTACAAAAATTGCCAGTATTAGGTTGTTTTTGACCTACGGAAATACCATTTTCCTGTGGTACAAGTGAACACCAGCTCAGCTTTCCCAAAGCGCACCCTGGCTCGCCTTCAGTGAGTGCACTCCCCGCCTGCAGAGCAGGGGTTTCTTGAGAATCAAGCCAAGGAAAGCGAGGTGTTTCTTTATGTTAGATCTTAGTACCTGCTGGGTTTCAATCTGGCCTCTCCCACCGTAAAAGGAAACTCACCCCCCACCTCCTCCTTGAACCTTGATGGTGACTTGTTATTTCTGGTCATTTACCGAAAGGTTTCATATGCATTCATTTAACTGCTTCAAGGAATTCACTTGTTTTTACCTCTCGATTAATGAGATTGTGAGTGTTATGCACGAATTTCCTTCTTAATTGTCAGGAAACTTAAGCTAGCATTTATACTTAGTTATAAGGATTGTTCTGCAGGTGCCTGCAGGTGCCTGCACGTGTGTGATGATTAAGGTGCTGAACTTCCACATGGTTGACCACGGTTTGTGTCTTGGACCTGGTAGCTTGAAAATCACGCCAGGCATGTGTACTTACATGCCCGAAATCCCAGGAGGAGAGCAGAAGAAAAGGGGTATGGCCATCTCCCTGGAGGGGTGGTTCCTCACTTTCCCTCTCATTGTTTCTCTCCAGCAAGTGCACATGCCCTATGGCAAAAACCCTAAAAAGGGGAAAAAAAAGAATTGCACTATACTTTTTTATTTTGTTTTGTTTTAGAGTTTTGCATTGGGCACATGTGCTCGCCAAAGGGAAACAGGGAGAGAGAGAGAGAGAGAGAGAGAGAGAGAGAGAGAGAAGAGAGAGAGAAATCATCCCCTGGGGGGATAACAACACCATAGTCCCTTCTCTTTTATTCTGCTCAGGATTGTGGGCATGCACACACATCCACCCAGTGTGGTTTTCAAGCCACCTGGACTGGGACTTGGGCTGTGCCGTCAGCTATGTGGGGTTCAGCCACTTTAATCAGCACGCCACTAGCTGGATCAATCTATTCGTATTTTTTAAAATATTTTACATATAACTGTCACATTTTTTTTTTTTTTTTTGAGAGATTTTTGCTATAGGGCGTGTGCACTTGCCAGACAGACAGAGAGAGAGAGACAGAAAGCGAGAAATCACCCCCCAGGGGGGATGGCCACGCCACAGTCCCTTCTCCTCCATTCTCCTCTCGGGATCTTGGGCACGCACGCACATGCGCCTGGTGTGAGTTTTAAGCCACCAGGTCCGGGACGCGAACCACGGTTGACTACGTGGGAGTCCAGTGACATAGCCATTACTCTAACTGCTGGTTCCCTAACTGTCACTTTTCTCAAGTTTTCTTTCTTTTCTTCCTTCCTTTCTTTCTTTCTTTCTTTCTTTCTTTCTTTCTTTCTTTCTTTCTTTTTTTAAAGCTGTGAGGTTTAGAAAACTCTCAAATCCATGTGGCATAAAACAAGTAAATTTAATTATATCAGAAACTTTCCAGGAAGATACTGTGATCTTCATCTTATACTGAGGTCCATAAAAATGGAGAGGCTTTCCTTCTGGGTCCATAGAGCTGCTCCGCGTGGTAACCGAGCCCGGGTTCAGGTAGGTCCAGCTCCACCTGAGTGCCCAAAGGCCGTGTAAACGCTGCCCTGTCCCAACTACTGGCTATCACTGTAACCTCCTTTCCCTCAGTTTCACAGAATTCATGGTTCAGAGACTGGGATGTTTTCTATCGTGTTTGTACGGACGCTGAACCTTTGCTGCATATAGTTACTGAACATTTCTGATCAAATTCTGGTTCACTTTGGCCCATTAAAATGAATCTTTAAGTTTTCAGGAGCAAGAGAGAAAAAGGTAAAAAGCCCCATTAAAAGTAATCCATCTGAGAGACGGTTATAGAGTAATATGAACGCAGCATCAATTCACTGTGCGCTCTCGAACCCACAGAGTGGGGGGAGGTAGGGCTATACTGTGGAGTTTGGCTCGGCCACCGCCAGGCCTATTCTAACTGGAAGCGTTTTACTTGGACCTGGGGGAACTGGATCATGCGACGTTTTCTTTACTCAGTGGTTTTTCTTTTCTGTCTGGAAGGGAAAAATGCAGGGACCACCAAGATGCCAGGGAAGTAGCTTCAAGAAGATGTTCTCAAAATATGGCCGTGAGCCGGCAGCACTGCAGTCATGCGGGAACTAACTGGAAGTGCACATTCTTCACAGAGGGACTCTTTCACCCTCCTGCTCCAGTCACCCTCAGTGGGACCGACTCTGGGGTTGTCTTTTGTTTTTGTTCTTTTAGAGTTTCTTCTCATAGGGCGTGTGCACTCCATAGAGAGAGAGAGAGAGAGAGAGACAGAGAGAAGGAAAGTGAGAAATCACCCTCCAGGGGGAATGGCCATGCTGCAGTCCCCTTTCCTCCATTCTCCTCTCGGGATTCTAGGCATGCACATACATACGCCCGGTGTGATTTTGAAGCCACCGGGTCTGGGACTCAATGGTCTGCCATGTGGGAGTCCAGCACCTTAGTCCCTTCGCCATGTGCTGGCCCTAACACTTTGTGTTTTAATAAGCCCATGGGTTTTTGTAATGCACACGGGAGTTGGAGACCTGTTGACTTAAAACAACTCAGATCAGCTTGAAGCTGCTTTTCCTTTGGATAGTAAGTAGGAACCTAAAACATCTCTGAATTAAAAATACTAACTGTGGGATCAGCAGGTGCGTGGTGGTTAAGGTGCTCGACTCTTACATGGCAGACTGCAAGAGTCCTGAGCTAGAGGTTTGCTCTCTTACTTTCCCTGTCTCTCTCTTTCTCTCTGTGTCTTTCTCTGGTGAGTGGACATGCCCAATAACAAATTTTAAAAAAGTACTAAAGAAAATGAAATAATTCTTTTAAAAAAATTCTAACCAGAAACCAGAATTTATCCCTCCTATCTGACTGAAACTTCAGTTAGTAATAACATATAGTATATTAAAGAATATTAATAGAAGGGATTTTAAATGTTCTCACCACAAGAAAATGATAAATACTTGAAATGGTGGATATACTAATTACCCTGATTTGATTACTCCGCAATGCACATATGTATTGAAACATCACATTGACCCCATAAACACGAACAATTCTTATTAGAAAATTTTAAATAAAATAAAACTTAAAAAGAAAAAACTGCTAACCAGGAAATAAATACCAATATCCTAAGAAAAGAAATAACCAAAAACTCTCCCAAGTGAGTGGTTCGGGCTGGGAGTAGGTTGCTTGTTTCTTTTCCGAAGCAAAGCTGCTGGGACGTGTTGGAGTGTGGCGCTCTGCGTGGGACAGCGTGTCAGAGGCTTTGGGCTGGCCTGAGTGGCCCAGGTTTACTCTGGAGCCTGAAGGGGGCTTGCCCGTGTGGGCCTCTGTCGGGTCTCTCTGTCGGGTCTCTCTGTCGGGTCTCCGCAGCCTTCTCACGTGATTTACGGCAGCAGTGACGGTGCTTTCATCGCACGGTCAAAGCCAGTCGGCTGAGGAATGCGTGCTTTAAAAAGTGTCCTTTTTGGTAGAAAGACATTAGAAACGTCACCGGGAGCTGAGTTTCTCCTTCTCGAGAGCCCACAGGGTCATACTTGAACTCCCTGTCCCGGTGGGCACTGGCCAGATTCCAGGAGACAGGGGCCGGCCGTCCGAGGCCTCGCAGGAGAGCAGACCCGCTCCGGGATGAGACGGTTAGCTGTCTGCCACGCGGGGCACGTTTCGGCCTGAAGCAGGCGCTTGGCTGATGCAGTCTGGGAGAAAAGAGAAGCAGGAAACCACCGCACAAAGGCGAGAGGCCCTGTGCTCGGAGGCCGCTGGCCCGCCCTGGAGTTGGCGTGGCAGGACGGCCAGGAGCCCGGGCGTGGGACCCACACGGGCCCTGCTCGCTGTGCAGTCTGTGGATCCACCCGGGCCCGGCTCGCTGTGCAGTCTGTGACAAGCCGGGTCTCCCTCCGCCTGGACGCCCTCACCCCTGGGCGTCCGTTTGAGGACTGAATGAGCTGATGAGCGCTCTCAGGCTTCGTGGTGTCGAGCCTTTATGCTCCCTGCAGCTGTCAGGGCCCCAGGGAGTCTTCTGTGTGTTACCGGTTAGAAACTACAACTTAATTCATTAGAAAACAACAAACCCATTTCGTGTCAGTGTAAATGATGTTTTTATGACAAATCATTGTTTTCTGAAATGAGAATGAAGTGCAGTAAGAAGAGTGACATTGCTTTACGTTTTTGTACACTCCTTTAGAGTCCGGCTTAATAGAAAGTAGTTGAATTCTCATGGCTGTTCTGTCGCTCCACAGGTTGCGAGGTCACGTGTCCTGTAGCCTCTGGGAAAGGCCATCGCGTATTTGTGAGAAAATTAGAGTTGAAAAGACACATGCCATCTCAGGATTGCTATTGAAGTAGCTTTGTCTCACAGACAGTGGCAGGCTCTCAGGGACCCTTCTAGGGCTCCTTGGGATGCACTTTGGGGACCGTGACTGCACGGCGACCAGCGTTTACTGTAATGCTTGTACACAGTCATCACTGAATAAACGATGACTGCAAACACTGCTGTCACCTGGAGACAGCGTCACAGGCAGTTTTCCACACACAGAAGGGGCAGCTAGAAGGGTACCTGGGCAACCTCACAGCCCACGTCACTGCCTCTGGCCAGCGGTGCGCCTGGCTATGTTTCCGGCTGCAGTGCAGCCAAGTGATCGATCTGGCATCCTGCCTGATCAGGTGCCTCGGGTGTGTGCACACACACTGACGTGAGTGGGTGCCACGGGCCGCCTGTTCTTCTAGCAGGCTAAGGGCCCACCCTCACGTCGTTTGTCTTGTTGGTCTTCACGGGGGGAGTCGGCTGGTCACTCAGGAGCCAGTGCTGGGCTCGGTCTTCATGGGGGAGAGCCGGCTGGTCACTCGGGAGCCAGTGCTGGGGTCGGTCCTCACGGGGGGAGTTGGCTGTTCACTCAGGAGCCAGTGCTGGGCTCGGTCTTCATGGGGGAGAGCCGGCTGGTCACTCAGGAGCCAGTGCTGGGGTCGGTCCTCACTGGGGGAGTCAGCTGGTCACTCGGGAGCCAGCGCTGGGGTCAGTCCTCACGGGGGGAGTCGGCTGGTCACTCGGGGGCCAGTGCTGGGGTCGGTCCTCACGGGGGGAGTCGGCTGGTCACTCGGGGGCCAGTGCTGGGGTTGGTCCTCTCGGGGGGAGTCGGCTGGTCACTCGGAGCCAGTGCTGGGGTCGGTCCTCTCGCGGGGAGTCGGCTGGTCACTCGGAAGCCAGTGCTGGGGTCGGTCCTCTCGGGGGGAGTTGGCTGGTCACTCGGAGCCAGTGCTGGGGTCGGTCCTCTCGGGGGGAGTCGGCTGGTCACTCGGAGCCAGTGCTGGGGTCGGTCCTCTCGTGGGGAGTCGGCTGGTCACTCGGGAGCCAGTGCTGGGGTCGGTCCTCTCGCGGGGAGTCGGCTGGTCACTCGGAGCCAGTGCTGGGGTCGGTCCTCTCGCGGGGAGTCGGCTGGTCACTCGGGAGCCGGTCCTCTCGCGGGGAGTGCTGGGGAGCCAGTCGGTCCCTCTCGCGGGGAGTTGGGGTCTGGTCACTCGGGAGCCAGTGCTGGGGTCGGTCCTCTCGGGGGAGTTGGCTGGTCAGTCGGGGTCTGGTCACTCGGGAGCCAGTGCTGGGGTTGGTCCTCTCGCGGGGGGTTGGTCCTCTCGCGGGGAGTCGGCTGGTCACTCGGGAGCCAGTGCTGGGCCAGCACACAGACCTGCGTGTCCTGCCTTAGGTGGCGTCAGGCTAGAGGGAGCAGGCAGGACAGAACGCCCTGTGGGACAGGCAGGGGCTTGCCGAGGGGCATGGCTTAGGCTCTCAGGACTCGCGGTGCCTGGGGTTGGATGCTAGGAACGGGACTTGTCAGCTCAGCCCTGGCAATGATCGGTCACCCTGGAGATGTGGCCAGAGTCACGACTTTGTCCTCCTGTCAGAGACCTGCAAACACGTGCCTCTCGGCTGGCACTCCCCACCACTCTTGGGGCCTTTTTTTGAGTCCAGAGCCATAATGCAGGCAGCGGACTGAGAGCCGTAGCAGCTGCCGTGTTGGCATGTAACTTGGAAACCCTTTTCACTTAGCCACCTATTAAACACCTGGTGTTTCCAGTCTCCAATCTGTTTCCTCCCTCATCTCCCACCGAGGGAGAACGATAAGGAACTCTGACCGATCAGAGTGAGTGCTCAGTCTTGCCATTGCAAATTCAGTCCTTCCTGTGGCCAAGACTGAGTCCGTGGCACCCACAGTGGATTTGTGCAAGTGTGGACTGAGGATGAGGGGCAGGGCGTGGGGTTGGGCCCGGGGCCCTGCTCTGTGCCCGTGCACCCATCGTAGTGGACCAGCATCTGTAGACAGCAGAGTTAGAGTAGGCCGGAGACGTGATGGGGAGGTCAGGAGGCGGCCAGGAGCCAGTGGGTACGTCCCAGGACAGACTGGGGGTGGGCCATTTAGTCTGTGGGACAAACAGTCCCGAAGGTCAGTGGGGACAAGAGTGCTACAGGCGGAACAGCAGAACTGCACAGTGCACCTGGGATATGCCCTCTCACTCCTGCTTCAGATGCTCTGAGTGCCCACGGAGGGCAGGGGCCACTGTTCACTCTACGACCATTTCTCAAGGGCCCATTCTATGCTGGGCATTGTGGGTGGGCCAGTAGCTCCATCAGTGAGCAGAAAGACCAGAGCCTGCCTTCAAGGAGCTTACGCTTTCCAGGGAGGACAGGACAGAAAGAACGAGAAGTGAACGTAGTGTGTAGGATTACATACAAAGAGGGAATCCATGCGGGAAAGGAGGTAGGGAGTTTCAGGGCGGGCTGTCATTATCCTGGAAGGGTCAGAGGTCTTCCTGAGAAGATGGCACATTTCTGGTGAGTGCACATGCCCTATAGCAAAAGCCTCTCAAAAAATAAATAAATAAATAAATAAATAAATAAAAAAAAAGAAGATGGCATTTGAGCAGAGACCTGGAGCAGGTGACCAAGAAAGCTATGGAAACCTGGGGAAGGCAGGAGCAGCAGGCGGGAAGGCCCTGAGGCGGGAGTGTGCTGTGTGCCGGGAACGGGGACAGGCGGGCAGGCGGCTGAGACTAGGTCAGTAGGAATGGAGGAAGGGCCGCAGGCCTGGCAGTCACTGTGGCCACTGCTACCCAGAGAGGTGTGAAGCTAATGGAGGGTTTTGAGCCAAGGCGTGACATGGTCTGATTACGATGAAGAGGATAGATGCCTTCTGGGGCGGCAGAAGTGTGAAGATTACTCGGGAGGCCAGACTGTTAATCCAGCAGGCAGATGTTAGCCTGGACCAGGGTGTAAGGGCAGAAGTGAAGGGAACTTTCTAGATTCTTGTTGGTTTAGAAGTGCAGCTGGGATGGCTGCTGATTTATTGGAATTAGGTGTGAGAAAAAGAAGAGAAAAGCTCGACTCTGAATTTCTTGGCTTGAGCAGCTGGGAGGCTGGAGGGTAGCCATTATCCGAGACAGGCTGGTGCTGGCTGCGGGTTAGGGGAGCTCAGGGGTTTGGACACGCTAAGCTTCAGATGTCGGTGCAGACTTACCGGAGAGGTCTGGGCTGGAGCAGAGAAAGCTCCAAGAAAGACCAGGTAAGCCGAGCCCTGCCGCTGCGAGCGGGCGCGGGAGCGAAGGAGCAATCAGTGCCTCGAACCCAGGATCTGTGCCGAAGAGCAGCAGAGTGGCTACCGTGTTGCCACTCCTCTCCGCCTGCCTTCAGGTTAGCAATGTGGACAGAAGTCTGACTACTTTCCGTCGACAGCAGAAACCATCGCTCAGAGCCTTGATTGCATAGGGGTGCCTCCAGGGATCGGGCAGTGGGCGAGGGCCTGCGGGGTGGGAAGGGGCGTGCCATCCCACGTGTCATTCCCCGCTACGGTGTTCCCAGGGTGCTTTCGGAAGAGGGCCCAGGCTCTTCTCCTCCCACCTGCCTCTGGCTCCTGCATCCTGGGCCTATCTTCCGAGGACCCAGTTATCCAGCGAGGTGGGGGTGCTGGCCGATCAGAGGGCCGTGATTAGACCTGCAGAATGTCTGAACCGGGCGGCCACAGACAGCCTCTCCTCCCTTCCAGCTTCTCCTCTTACTACCGAGGGAGCTGAGGTTCAGAGGGTCGATGCCAGCTGTCCAAGTTAGCAGCCTCACGATGTGCAGCAAGCCCTTAACCCTTGCCATCCTGCCAGGCAGAGCGTCTCCCCTATGTCCTGGCCTATCCACTGACGCCTCCCATTTCCCCCGACCCTCCTCCACCCTTGTGGCTTTCTGTTGCCCAAACAGGGTTAAGGGAGCGATTGGCAGCCCTGAGGTCACCCATCCCTTCTGGCTGTCCAGTCACCCAGTCCAGCGGACTTCCCTGGCAGCCAGATTCTCATCAAGAAGTAGCCTGTGAAATTGATGGGCCCCTTAACTGGAGTCCTGGCAGGGGGCACAAGTTAGTTCTGTACCAAGGTGCTCCTCTCCCTCTGCCAGAATCCACCCCACCCACTCCACCCCAGAATGCTCTTTCTGGCCTGCATGACCCCACTTTGGTTCCTTCTCTCTGCAAATCCCCCTGTCCTTCCAATTGTCTGAGCTGCCTTTTTTTTGACTGCTTAATCCTCTGGATTTCTCCTTAAATATCAGCTCTAGGACGGCTGCCTGATGAGCTGAGGTCATTCCTACCCTCGAGTGACCTGGTGAATTAAGCAACAATAGCAGGGATTCCAGGACAGTGAGTTTGAAGATCAGCATCTTCGCTGGCCTGGTGGGAGGCCCTGGCCCTTCTGGAAGTGGGCATGTGAGGTCGCCGCTGGCCTCTGGCCTCAGGGGCGTCTGCTCTCCGCAGCGCTCCTCCCCCTCCCCTCTCTCTTCTGGCCCACAGCCTGAGGTGGGGGCCGGAGCCAGCAGACCAGGGTGCGGGTCCACTCCTGCTTCAGGAAACAGCTGAGGCCCGCGTCTCTCAGGCTGTGCGCTGCGTGCTTTATCCAAGGCAGGGGCAGCGGAAGCTGGCTGCACCTGGCGTCCCGGCAGTGGGACACCGGCAAACGTGGCCCTCCTGAGCCTCTCCTCCCCAGCCTGCCCTGCTCCACAGGAGAGCAGACTGTCTCTGTGGTTGCTCCCAGCATGGCCAGGCCCGTCGTGCCTGCAGACGCAGGTTGAGGTGTGCAGTGGCTTCTCTCTGCCCCTCCTCAGTCGCGCGTGGCGGTGTCAGGCACGGGGAGCAGTGGGATGAGCCTGGACAGCACGCCCAGGTGCCCTGTCCTCTGCCCCCTCCCCGCCCCAGGTCAGCCCGCGTTCCCGCACTCTGGGCTCTCCCTGGTGCAGGCGCTCTGCAGTTCTCAGGGGCCTTCTTGCTCCCAGGCGTTCCAGGCGCCTGTGTTATTTATCTCAGTATCCCTCTCCCTCCCTGCACACTGCTCCCCGTGCAGTAGTGACATCAGAACACCCACACGGTATCTCAGCAATCTGATGAGATAAATGCCTCATCCCCGCTCTGTGGACAGAGTAGCAATTCGCCTCTTCGCTAAGAGAGCTCAGAACACAGGCTGCAAGGAGGAAGGGGGAGGCACGGGGCACGCCATGTGCGTGTCACCGGGGAAGCACGTCATCCTGCCCCACTGCCCGTTTTCTCCAAGGCCACCTCGCTCTCCCGGTCCTCTGCCTCCGGAGCACGGCTCTGCGCTGCTGGCCTGAGAGTGTATGGCCTATGGTCCTGCCCAGAGCTCCCACCTGATGCACCAGCAAGTGGCCGGGCCCTGAGGGTGGTATGGCCAAGCACACTGATGCAGGCAGTGCGGGGACTTGGCCTGCGCTCGCAGGGCCCCTCCCCTGCTCTGGGCACACCTGTTAGATGGAGCCGGGGTGGTGGTGGGGGGGCTTCAGGTCAGCACTGCCAGGGCAGGAGCCACACGTTGTGCCCAGCTCCCTTTGTGGACCCAGGGGCCTGCCTGGAAGGCATGTTGGGGCCGCGAGACCCGGGAGCCAGTGTGGTGTTCAGTGGGAACAGGCCTGGTGCTGGCCCGCTGGCAAGAGACCCTGGCCTCAGCATCCCCGGACGCAGCAAGAAGACAGTCCCCACTTGGAGGGATGTTCCAGGGACACTCCTAGGAGAGCTGTGGAACGCAGGCAAAGGCAGGGGCTCTGGAGTTGGGGGCCAGGGTTTGAATCCCGAGGCTTCCCTCCGGGCTGTGGCACCTGGGGAAACATGCTGGGCTGTCCCGAGTCTCTGCTCGTCCCTGCCCTGAAGGGTAAGGAGCGGCCAGCTGCCGCCAGTGACAGGAGTGTCCGTGCGTGTGGTCACTGTGCAGGGCCCTGCTCCTTGCCCTCTTACACCTCTGTGCAGGGCAGCGGGTTGCAGCCACTAGGTGTTCATTTTTTGCCCGGGAATCTGCTGGTCTGTGTGGTGTCTCCCTGGTGGTCCATAAGCCCACCAGAGCTGGGCTCTGTTTGGACTTGTCCCTGTTGCATTCCCAAAGCTCAGCATGGCCCTGGCCCCCAGAGGGTGCCCCGGAAATGCTTCTGAATAGGCGTCTTGCTACCCTCTCTCCTCTAACCCCTCCAGCAGGCCTGTTGGGAGCACAGCTAGGAACGAAATAGGCTGGGAGGCTAAGTGGAGTGTCCAAGTCACCCGGCTGGGGTTGGTGAGCTCGGCCTTTTATGTGACTGGCTAGCACTCCCTCGGGCTTGGGAATACGGTATGGGCAGGACAGGGTGGGGGTGAACACGCACACGCCACGAATGACCCTGTGCCACCCCAGGTGCATAGCACACCGCATAGCCCTCCCACCCCCAGTGTTCCTTATTGCGAGAGAGAGAACCCCCAGTGGGACGTGGCCGCAGTGCCGTCCTCGTTCCTCCACCTCCCCTTCCCTTCAGGATTTTGGGTGCACGTCACCAGAGCCAGGATTTGAGCCGTGGCCAGCCATGTGGGATCTGACTCCCTGTGCACAGGGCTTAACCACTGCACTATGGGGCTGGCCTCACAAAATCGGTGGTAAAATGCCCATCTTACAGATGAGAAACCTGGACCCAGATAGAGAACATGAAGTACGCAGCTCCAGCCTCAAACAGTCCCCAAGTGAAGAACTGAATCTCCCGAAAGGAGCACTAACTTCCCCTGAGTGCTTCGCCCACTTCGGAGCGGGATCCCGAGGACAGGACAGTCCTTCTCCCTGTCCCGGAAGGAAGGGCATTGGGATGTGTCTGTGCCCAGGGCAGGTTGTGAAGGGCGCCGCGTCCTGCAGCGGGCACATCCAGGTGGGCGTCTTGGCCGAGATTCCCGGGAACCCTGAGGCTGGCTGATTGCACCAACCCTGTTTCTCTGACCGCCCTTTTGGCCTGGAGCACCCTCCCAACCCCTGGCACTGCTCAGGATCGATTGCACGTGAAAGGGAGAGAGAGTATTTGCAAACAGGTTTTCTGTGGTTTTTCTCCCCCTGTTGTTGTCGTCTACGAAGCAGGTTTTTAGGTCCTTTGACTCCCTTCCAGAGAAACAACCATATGGAGCCTCCGTGTACGCTGAACAGCCCGTGCCTCTTGCAAGGGACCAGTTTGTTTTCCTTTCTCATTGAACCTTGACCTGCTCCCAAAATTGCTAATCAGGTGGTTTCTCAAAGAGGGCGAGCCTGATGGGAACACGATGGCTTTGTTCCTCCGAAGAGAGTTTAGTGCTGGGGGAATGCGGCCGTGGGGCTCAGAGCCAGGGAGGTGAGGCATTGAGGAGCCCAGGGTCACCGGCCTGATCTGGCGAGATCTGTGCTCTGGGGCAGAACAAAGAGCGCTCAGACCTCCTAGCGCTCCAGCGTGTTTGTTGATCGACTTATCCAGGGCCTAGGCCAGCAGCTTTTGTTCCAGAGGATTTCAGAGATTAACTCCCATGGCTTTGGGAAATAGTTGCTTTTTAAGAAAGGGAAGTTCTGAGTGGGCTGCAAAGGGAGTGTTCCTGGGCAGGGTCGCAGGGTCGGGGGAGTGTTGGAGTGGCAGGAGGTCCTATTGTCATTGTCAGGAGTGAAGTGGCAGGGGGCACCCAGGTTGGGAACAGTGGGCCTGTGGTGTCCCTGCTCTGGTGAGCAGCACTCTTCAGGAAGTGCCTGTCTAGGGAACAGAGGGGCGTGGGCGCCTCTGCCTGGACGCCTCGCGGGCACTCAGGCCAGGCAGCACGAGCATCCCAGTGCTCAAGGTTGCTAGGCACTGGGGATGTTTCCTAGGGAGACTGGCTAGAAACGCCATCTGCCAAGGACGGTTAGCTCTGGAGAGGCAGGGGAGAGAACGAGGTGGCCCTGCCTGCCCTGTCCGTCGCCGTGTCTCAGCGGGGGCCCTGAAGAGGAAGCGAAGGAAAACTCAGCCCTGGCCAAACTTCGCAGGTGCCCCCGAAAGGGAGGGTCTCGCATCACCCCGACCCCTGCCCAGAAGCACTGTCCCCGGAGCTGGCCTGCTGGCCGCCCCTGGACTGTTCTGCCCGTGAGCCTGTGCACCACGCGGGGCAAGCAGCGGGCCTGTCATTAAACACTCGTACTTCTCCAAACCCTGCCAGTTACAAAATGCCTCTGCCTCCACTTGGGCAGGGCAAGCAGTGAGTGAAATGACTTCAATATGCAGAAGACTTTCTGAGAGGCTGGGCGGGAATGCTAATCCAAGAGCCAGGAGGGAGTAGCAGGGATTAGCGCTTGATTTATAGGCTGGCTGAAAGGAACCGACCGCCAGACCTGCCCGTCCTGCTGCTGTGTGCGCTGCAGCTCGGGCTGGGGGTTCCGAAAGCTGCTCCTCTCTGGGGATGAGAGTGACAGCAAAGGACCTGACCACGGTCTAGAGGGGAGGAACCCAAGGCCCGGGTTCTGGACTCAAAATCACGCACAGCTTTCTGGGCGTAAATCTGCTGTTTGGCAGAGGGCTGGAAAGCAAGAGTAGAGATGGTTTAGGACAGGTAGGGTGCGACTGCTCCTGTCACAGGGAACAGCTCCTGGCCAGGAGGGCTGTGTTCTCCGTGTAAACCTGGGCTGCACTCACAGGACTGTGTCCCTACGGCGACAGAATTCTCCATGGAGGCTTCAGGAACCGGCACAGGAAGTCAGCCCGGGGCTGGCCGTGCAGGAAAGCCGTTCCACTCTGAGGTCTGAAGGGAAGGGGACAAGGAGGTGCTACCGGAGTCCGCGGGAGCTGGAGCTGGCCCGAGAGACCACGAGGCAGCCACTGCCAGAACCAGGACTGGGACCAGGACCACAGTGGGGGGATGTGAGAAACTGCCCTGCCTCCTCACTCTGCCCATGCCCCAGTGTCTGCTGGGGCTTCTCTTGGTCGAACCCCCTGACACCAAGGGCAAGGGTCTGGTAGATGCAGTGCCTTGGCGTGAGCCTCTCGGGCACAGACCAGCCCAGGTGTGTGGAGAGGGGCCTGGGAGGGCCTGCAGACAGCAAGGGCCACTTGTGAGGTCAGCTCAGCTCAGCCAACTAGGAAAGCTTGTGATGAGGGCGGGTGCAAAGAAGTCACCCAGGCCAGCCAGTGGCATGGTGGCTGGAGCGGCCGGATCCCACGTGGCCGACTTCGCTGTTCCGGCTCCAGACCCAGGGACTTGAAAACACACTGGGCTTGTGTGTGCGTGCCCAGAATTCCAAGAGGAGGATGGAGAAGGGGTTGCTGTGTAGTCATCCCCTTTGGGGGTGCTTTCTCACTTTCTCCCTCTCTTTCTCTGTCTCGCTCTCTAGCAAGGACACATGTCCTATAGCAAATTAAAAAAAATACAAAAACATGAATGTAACGAGAGAGAGGGCAACGAGGGCCCCTCACACCGTCCGGTCAGGCCACGACCCCCACTCTCCCGCAGCCAGGCGCATACGTGCAGCTGGCACATTCTGGTTGACCGAGAAACTGACCAAGGGCCTTCCTATGTCGTGTAGAGACTCCCACTGCAGGGCCACTGTGGCTGGGCCCACTTTGAAAATATCCTTTTGAAGTTCCCCGAGACAAGCACGTCTATCGTGCAGACATGTTGAGCAAACTGTAATTCGCCTCTGAATGTCCCACCTACACCTCCCGACTCTGAAATAGCAGGTCTCTGAGGGCAGGCAGCGAGCCTTCTGTCACCGCCCCCGCTGTGCACAGCGCTCCAGGCCTGGCAGAGCAGTCACGCAGAGCCCTCACCGCAGCGCCAGGGCGGTCTGAGTCCTCCAGCAGGAGAAGATAAGCCGGCCTGGTGGGTGAGAGCCACACGCTCTGAGGGCAGCGACACAGCCCTATTGGTGGTGGAGGCCATGGCTGGCAGCCTGGCCGGGCGTGTGGCCGAGGGGTGGGGAAGGGTGCAGGCAGGTGCTGGACTTCACTCCTGGCTGCTGTGAACGCGTCTCAGGACGGCTCTTGGTCCCGATGTCCCTCCCTTCCTGACGCCACAATGCCCCTATTGCCACTGTTCACATTGTCCTTTTGGGTTTGGGGACAGCACATGAAGTCATTGGCATGTCCAGGTGGATCAGGTGGCCCTGGCCTGCCCTGGCCAGGCCGGAGGGCCTGGGTCAGCTCAGGAGGAGCTGGTCCCTAGTAGTGGTGGTAGTTGGGGCAGGGGATGAGGGTGAGGTGAGGTGAGGATGAAAGGGGAGATGAAGGGCATTGTCCTTTTTTAAAAATCATACTTTTATTGCCAGATGGTGCGTGAGCTCAGCAGCGAGGGAACTGGAGTGTGGCCATGCCGCAGTACTTTTTCTCTTTCTTACCCTTCCCGTTGGGATTCGTGCACCCATGCATATGTACCTGGCATGTTCTTCTAGGCCCTGGGATTTGAACCATGGTCTGCTCTGTGGGCTCCAGCCCCCTTATGCAGAGCACTTAATGGCCAGCCCACATGGTATTGTCCACACACACCCTCTGCCTGCGGCTCTCCTTCCAGGGCACTGTAGACCAGCTGGGTTACAGCAGGCATCCAGCTGTCTCCTCCTCTTCTGAACCTTGCTGGGTGCTTGTCTTCCACGGGGCCTGGGGCGGACAGGCAGGCTTTGCCACCTACAGCCATTGCAAGGGAGCTGTGCCACTGCGCAGGCCAGGTGGCAGGGCCTGGCGGGGCGTGTGGATCCGGTATGGCGTCCAGTGCCACTTTGGGTGCAATGCAGATTTTCCTCTACTCTGTGTTTCTCTCGTTCCCAGTTTTGTCCTAAATGGAAAAATAAATTCTGTCGATTTAAGTCCAAGGGGTAGCTCTGGAGCTGGTATTTTCTCTTTCAACACCAGGCAGAAAGTGGAGACTGCCCTGAGCCTGGGAGAGTAACTCAGAGAAAGAGAACTGGCCAAGAGGCAGTGTAGTGTAAGGGCTAGGAGCCGGACTGCCCGAGTTCAAGTCCTGACAGTGCCACCTGCTGGCTGGGCGTGAGCTGCTTGACATCAAGTCCCTCCATGTCCTAGTTTACCCAGTGGAGAGAGGAACAGTGCTAGGTTGTTGGGAAAGTCAGGACGTATTTTTCTATGCTTTTCTATGCAAAAATGCGTCTTGACTTTCCTGACGACCCAGTCTCCAGTAGGGAGGAGGGCTAAGTGACTGCAGGTGTGCCCAGGGCGGAGCGTGGTGCTCGGCGCATGCTGCCTGCCCCTGACGCCTGCCCGGACCTACTGAAAGGCAGTCTTCTGAGCAGGGCATCTTCCTCGGGCTCTGGAGAGCTGGGACTCTGTGAGTCTGCCAAGGGGACAAACCTCCTCAGGCATCTCTTCCAACAAGTCACAGCCTTGCCCACAAACCTTCCACGAGGTGCTTGTTTGGAGACTTAATCCATCTCTCCTTCATAACCTGGCTGCAGCTCGCTGCGCCTTGGTCCCGACCCTCGGCCTCACCAGGGAAATCTTTCTATGGGCCCGCACTCCTTCCTCTTTCGGTCCTTTTTCGACGATGCGGCATGTGTGCTCACTGGAGAGAGAGAGAGAGGGAGAGAAGGAGAACATGTTACTCAGTTTCAAAGTATTCTTTAAATTAAAAAATAAATTATTTAATGAGCGAGAGAAATGGGGACCCTTCACACTGTTTGGTTAGGCTGGGAAAGTGAGAAACAGCCCCAATAGGGGATGGCCAGGCCACAATCCCTTCTCCATTCTCCTGTTGGGATTTTGGGCACATATGCACACGTGCCTGGCATATTTTCCAAGTCCCCGTGTCCAGGACTTACACCGTTTTGCCGCCCGTGTGAGATCCAGCTGCCTTTACCACCACGCCTCCTGGTTGGCCCTTTTTTGCTTTTACCTCCACCTTATTTTGCCTAAAATGCTCCTTCCTCACCGTTGCCTCCAAAGCCTGCCCATTCTTTTTTTGGGGGAGAAGTTTTTGCTATAGGGCGCATGCACTCACCAGAAAGACAGAGAGAGACAGAGAGACAGAAAGTGAGAAATCACCCCCCAGATGGGGCGGCCATGCCGTAATCCCTTCTCCTCCATTCTCCTCCTGGGATCTTGGGCACACACGCACACGCGCCCGGCATGAGTTTAAGTCACCGGGTCTGGGACTTGAACCGCGGTCGACTACATGGGAGTCCAGCGACATAGCAATTACACCAACTGCTGGTCCCAAAGCCTGCCCATTCTTTGGATCTAAGCTCGAGTCCCAGACCTGCAATGACAGCCTGTCCTTCTGAATGTCCCCGTGCTGAGCTGCTCCCTGCCTGGTATCATCCCGTATCTCCTCTGAACAAGCCTCCTGCTTCCTGGACTGATGATGCCTGGACCAGGAAGCCAGCTAGCGAGTGAAAACTGCATTTACCTTCTTTTTTTTTAGCATTTTATTAAGAACAGAAGAGCTACTTCCTAGGAGTTACTCCTAGCTAGGGTCTGGCATTGTGGGGATTTGGACAGCCAGCTTTTTAGGAAGCATTCACTCCAAGGTGGTTGACTTGCATTCTCTTTTCTCTTACTACTGTATGGTATTACGAGACCCCTCTGCATTTTACATTTATTTATTTATTTATTTAGCCATGGGGTGCATGCACTTACCAGTGTGAAAGAGACGGAGACAGTAAGAAGGAAAGTGAGAATCACCCCCACACCCTGAGGGGGATGGCTGCACTGTAGTCTCTTCTTTTCCATTCTCCTCTTGGGATTTTGGCCATCCACACAAATGCACCCAGCGTGATTTTGAAGCCATCAGGTCTGGGACTTGAACTGCGGTTGGCCATGTGGGAGTCCGGCATCTTAACCGCTATGCCACCTGCTGGTTCCGCCCTCTGCATTTTAGATGCATAGCTGACAGCAGCAGTTCTGTGGCTGCTGCTCCCGATTCCGTCTTTCCCTGAAGCGGATACTTGACCATGTACTGGTGCTCTGTCATATTGATCTGTTCTCCTGGACATGTTTGTAGGCCCAGGGCCTGAATGAAATGGGCCCACAGCTAGGAGAAATCAATTTATAGGCAAACGAGGCTCTGAGCTTGATCTTTTATCGTGTATTGCACTTTAATTTTGCCCCTGTTAGAAGCAGACCAGCTCAGTGACAGCTTTGCTTTTTGACCCCAGCTGAGTTTTTAAGGGCTATTTTCCTGGATGACTTTTTGTCATCTCAAATCTGAGTACCAGGAGCTCAACGTGGGAAGCCAGGGACCCAGGCTCATGTCGTCAGGGGAAGAAATGCGGCTGGCGGAGCAGAGACTGGGCGCCCGAGAGCTGGCTGTCCCTGTGCCTGGGCGTACCTCGCGTGTGGCCAGCAGCCCGCAGCACACTGCGATGCGCGTCCCTGCAGAGGTGGGGAGAGGGCCTTAGTCTTTCTTGAGAGTCGAGTTGGAGCCAACCAGAAGGATCTAAATTTCTTGGAATGACTCAGAAACGAGCCCCAGTCAGACAGAGGGGCCTTCGGGGACTCTGTGAGATTTCCTGGGGGTTGCGAGGAGCCCTCTGCACCCCCAGGGTTAGGCAAGTGCTCCGGCAGGGGGCGTGCAGCTGCGTCCCTTTCCCAGGACCAGGGCCTTGTGTGGGCAAAGTGGGAATGGGTTTCAGAAGCTCTCCGTGTCCCTGACCATACTTGTAAGCAGGCTTTGTCCTTGGCCCTGGCATGCGCCTGGTGGGCAGAGCAGGGAGGCAGATGTGACACCATCCAGGGGCAGCGCTCACGCGTGGCACTCGTGACACTCAGCAGGGTTGGTCTCGGCCCTCGGCCGTCCCTCGGTCGTAGTGCTAAAGCTGGCCCGGCTTCAGGAGTGAGGAAGCTCACACGCCCTTGCTTGGTGAAGAGGTGGTGATGGCGATGCCCTGAGGCCGATGCTGCCTCCTCCATCATGCCAGCCCCTGTCTCGGCAGGACCCCAGCTGCCAGCCCAGAAGGTGCTGCGGGCCCAGGCGTCCTCTCGGGAGACAGGAGCAGCTTTAGTAGGAGCAGACCTGTGTGTGTCGTTCATGCTCAGCCGAGGGGCCAGTGACAAGTGCGATCTGACAGCCCCACTGAGAGAGCCTGCGACCCTGACCACCAGTGGTCTCTGGGCTCAGCAGCGGGGCCTGGCCCGTCCAGACGTGTAAAAGCTGACTCTGAGTATGGCTGCCATGGCAGCCTTAGCGCGGCACGCTGGGGAGGCGGCAGGCGCCGTACGGGCTGTTCCTTATTCTGCAGCAGCCCTCCTGGGGCTCTCAGCCCTCCGTGGGGCTCTCAGCCCTCCTGGGGCTCTCAGCCCTCCATGGGGCTCTCCCTGCTTTGCAGTGGGAAACTGAGGCCCACGGAGCTCAGGTACCTCGCCGAGGCTGCCTGTCCGGGAGTCCGGGAGCGGGGCTCTCACTCAGGCCTCTGCAGAGCAGTGCTGGTTCCCAGCCCGAGGCCAGGGCACGCCCAGAGCAAGAGGCACTGGCAGCCTGGAGAGCACCTGCTGCTGTGGAGGGGCAGGGTCGGGGCAAGGCCAGCCCCAGCCACAGTGTCAGGGATGGGACAGATGTCCCTGCCAGTAGACCTGGTCCCAGGCCAGGCAGCACTGCTGACCGGCCGCCCCACATGGCCCATTCCCGGCCTCAGGCCTCTGAATGGGGAGTGACAGCCGCGACTGGGCGCCTGCACACTGGCAGGAGACGGGGAAGGGGGGAAAGGGCTGTAATTACCTCTTAACACGTCTCACATTTCTCCGCTGTCAGAACGGTTTTGTTTTCTGATTTATTTTGATCTGCTTGAGAATGCGCTGCTGCAGTGCATTGGGGATGTAATCGCCTTCCTGCGGCTTCAGCCGCGGCGACGTCTCTCCTTCCCGCTCCTGTCAGGCTCTGTGTGTGCTAAGGGCAAGGGACGGTGACCTTCTGTCTCTCTGACCTCCCTGATCCTCACCATGACCCTAAAGGGGACAGGCTTCCCCGAAGGCTCCTGCCCGTAGGTGGCCCGTGAGCTCACCAGCACTGCCTAGCTCCTCGCTCTCCTGCCCTCCCACCCCAGCCTGCTGTGGGTCCTTGCTCGACTGTGCACAGAGTACACGACCTCCCCTCCCACGCGCCCCTTCCCTTCTGCCACCCGCAGCCCCCACACAGCCCGTTTCCCAGCCTGGCCGCCACCCCCTCCTCACCCACTCAGAGGCTGTGTCCAGGGAACAGTCGGGCCTGACCCCTTGCCCACAGCACTACCCACTCTGTGCCGCTCTCCGTGGGACAAAGCGTCTTAGTCCTGCTGCATGGACCTTCCCTCTCAGTCAGGCAGGATGGGGAGGCCTAGGTGGGAGGAGAGCGGCAGGTGGGCAGTGCGTGGGCCGTGCCAGGACTGGCTGGGACGGTGCTCAGAGGCCCTCTGGGATCGCCTGTGGTGGGCAATCTTGGAACAAGAGTTTGAGAGCAAGCAGGAAGTGCAGAAGTCAACCTGGTCATACGTCACTCAGAGGGGAAACCGAGGCCTGAGCCATGACAGGCTGTCTGGCTGGCTGGCGCTTGGTCTGGGGTAGGCTGGCCTTGGCTACGTCCCCTCCCAAAGCAGGCCGACCTGGCTTCACAAGGGGGCAGGCGCGGCCTGGACTGGGCACTTCCTGGGAGTCCCACTTTAGCGTGCCCCGAGGAGCTGGCCGGGCAGGGGCACAACCCTACAGCCAGAGAGCCGTTTCTTTTGTCAGGACCCTTGGGGGGCAGAGAAGGGCAGGGGCGCCTCAGGAGAGCACCTGCTGAGCTTCTGTCACTCCCGGGAGGCCCCTTCCGCTGGGCGGCACAGAGATGCAGACCCATCAGCTCCACACCGAGGGCTGGGCCTGCTGAGCAGAGGTTGGAACTAGATCAGACTGTAGAGGTAGGGGGCTCCCCACATGGCAGTGGTTAAGGAGCTACTTGGGGAGAAAAAAGTGTCTGTGATGCAGGAGCGCCGTCCAGAGGGGTGCTGCAGGAAACAGATGGGGTACGCGGGAAATGGGTGGCTTAGAAGCTGGGCGCCTGGGGCAGGCCTCGCTGCTCTGAGCAGCCCTGTCCCCTCTGCCATAACCTGCATTCTTTGAGCACATCAGAGGGCCGCAGAGTCACAGAAACATGCATCCTCGGCCTGAGCTTTCCGCCTGGGGACTAAGCCCTCAGCTAATATTGACAACGGGCATTTACACAGCACGTCACACTTAACACGAGGCTGTCCTGTGTTGGGTCGTTCTCCCACACTGTGAGGTGGCTGTTACAGGTGTGGAAACATGGGCCAGGGCCCAGGGGGCCAGGGCTCGGAAGCACCACCATTAGCAGTTACTCCGAGGGATTAACAGGCGCTGCGCTGGTTAAGGCACTGGACTTCCACATGGCTCACCGCGGTTTTTGTCCTGGGCCCAGCAGCTCAAAAGTTATGCTGGGTTTGTGCGTGTGCCCCCAGAATCCAAGGAGAAGGGAGGAGAAGGGACTGCAGTGTGTCTGTCACCCTGGGGGATGATTTCTCACTTTCTCACTGTCCTTTTCTGTCCCTCTCTGATGAGTGCTCACTCCTTATGGCAAAAATCTAGGGAAAAAAATTATTTCAAACTGTCATATCCATCAGGTAATGTCCTGGAAATACTAGTTTCATTCAGCTCTCACTCTAGTGCACACAGATACGTGCACGTGTGAAGTGCATGCCTGTGTACCTGCACACGTGTGCACGTGCACGACGCACACACACACACACACACACACACACACACACGCTGTTCTCAGGACTCACAGGAATGAGAGTCCGTACCCTGCTTGTCAGTACGGTTTCCCTATCTTTGCTCTCTAACAGAAATCCACCTCCAGGGCCCCGAACCAGGGTCAGAAATCTAAGGAGGCTGCAGGCAGCCACAGCGGGGTTCACCGACAAGATCAACTCCTTCCCAGGATCCAAGCGCTGCGTGGCTCTAGTCCTTCACCTCTGGGTCTGGACCGGCCGATTCCTGAAAAGCTGAGTGTGCCTTCTCTCTCTAGCCAGGGTGTCCTGTCCTTCTCCCTCCCACCCCACCGCCCACCACACACGGGCTCGTTTTCTCTGCCGTTCTTTATGGGGGCTAGCACTTCATTATTGGACTTGATCCTATTACCCAGAGAGCGCGAGCGAGCTCCGGGCCCTGGAGATATGCCGTTAGATGTAGAAACCACCTTTAATCGGATCACAGTGGGGCTGGTTATGTGGAGTCACCGCCTGCTGCCAGGCCTCAGGACACCATCCCGGGTACGCCTGCAGGTCTTCAGCCAGGACCACCTGACTTGTCACTGGCCCACTCGTGCGGGCGGTGTGAAGTCCAGGACTCGGCCCTGGCCACTTGTATCGACTGCACAGAGCACAGAAGGGCACCTGAGTTTCGATCCTGCAGGGATGTAGGATGTATGTAATATGTAGTATGTAGTGGGCAGGTGCTTGCTTCTGGCTCCCGTGCCTGCCACGTAGTTTTAAAGATGTTTTATTAACTGAGGTGTAGTCTTTGAACAAATGGGGAAACTGGCCTAAGTATAATGCTGCGAAGTTTTAGAAACAGCTTTCTGAGGTCTAACTGGCATACAACAAACTGCACATATTTCGAGTGTATACTCAGAAATCTGCACACGGCTGTACAGGAAGCCAGCACCACAATCAAGAGAGAGCCATCCAGCACCCCAGAAAGTTTCTTCTTGCTCTTCTGTAATCTTGAAAGCTCCCCTTCTCTGCCATCCCCTCTCTCTTTTCCAAGGCCATAGATTAGTTTTATCTTCCATAATGTCATACAAATGGGATCATACAGCATGAGTCTTTTTTACCGACTTCTTTCACTCAATATAATTATTGTGAGATTCGTGCGTGTTGTTGTGCATGGCTACTTCACTCCTTTTCATTGCTAAGTAGCATTTCACTGTATGGATATACCACAATGTGTCTATCTATTCACCTGCTGATAGACATTTGGGTTGTTTCCATTTTGAAGCTATTTAAATAAAGTCACTGTGAATATTTGTGTATAAATCTTTGTATGGACATATGCTTTTCTTTCCTCCTGAGTAAATATCTAGGAGCAGAATAGTTATAGCATATGGTTGTGAATGTTTAATTTTTTAAGAAGTTGCCAAACTGCTTTCAAAGTAGTTATGCCATTTTACACACCCATCAGTAGTGTGCACGTGTTTCTGTTCCTCTGCATCCCCACTAATACCTGGTCTGGTCAACATTGCTAGTAGCAACCTTTATAGTACATATGCAGTGATATCTCATTGTACTTTTTTCTGAGAAAATTTTAAAATTTACCTTCATTTATTATTATTACTATCAATTTGCTATAGGGCATGTGTGCTCACCAGAGAGAGAAATAGAGAGAGGAAAATGAGAAAGCAAGGCTCCAGGTCCAGGACTTGAACCACAGTCAGCCATGTGGGAGTTCCAGCGCCTTAACCACCAAACCACCTGCTGGCCCGAGTGTTCATTTCCTTAAAGACTAGTGATTTTGAACATTTTTCCTGTGTTTATCAGCCATTAACGTATCTCCTCCTTTGGTGGAGTGTCTGTTCAAATGTTTTGCCCATTTTATACTCAGGTCATTTCTTATTGCATTTTGATAGTTCTTTGTGCATTTCAGTTCTTTTTTTTTTGGAGAGGTTTTTGCCATAGGGTGCGTGCACTCGCCAGACAGACAGATAGAGACAGAGAGTCAGAAAGTAAGAAATCACCCCTCAGGGGGATGGCCATGCCGCAATCCTTCTCCTCCACTTTCTTCTCGGGATCTTGGACACGCACACACACACGCGCCCGGCGTGAGTTTTAAGCCACCAGGTCCGGGACTCAAACCGTGGTCGACTACATGGGAGCCCAGAGACATAACCATTATGCTAACTTCTGGTCCCGCCAGCTTTTTATCTTAATTTAAAAAATTAAATTTATGCGTAGCAGATATTTTATGTAGTCTATGGCTTATCTTTTCTCTCTAATTTTTGTTGGTACTCATTTTCCATATCTGTGTGGATCTATTTCTGGACTATCTATTTTGTTCCATTGATGTTTATGCCAATCTATAGCTTTATAATCAGCCTCAAAATCAGGTTAGTTACCCTTTCAGCTTTGCTATTCATTTTCAGAGTAGGTTTGAGAATTCTAGATTTTTTGCATTTCCATATGAATTTTAAAAGCAATTTGCCTATTTCTACCCAGAAAAGTTTTGCTTTATGTATTTTGAAGCTCTGTTAATTGATGCATAAGCGTTTAGGATTGTCATATCTCCTTGAAGAATTGACCCCTTTGTTGTTGTGAAAAGACTTTTATATCCCTGGTGATAGTCTGTGCCCTGAAATATACTTTGTCTGATATTAATATAGCTACTCCAGCTTTCTTCTGATTCCTGTTAGTGTTGTAACTTTTTCCATCCTTTTACTTTTAACCTATTTGTGTCTTTATATTTAAAGTGGATTTCATATAAGCAGCATATAATTGGGTCTTTCTCTTTTATCCAATCTGACAATCTCTGACTTTTAATTGGAGTGTTCAGCCCATTTGCATTTAATGCACTTACGGATATGTGGCTGGGTTTAAGTTTACGTCTTGCTGTTTTCTATTAGATCCATCTGTTCTTTGCTCCCTTTTCCCTCTTTTTCTGCCTGCTTTTGGACTAAGTTGGTTTTCTTCTTTTCTTTTGTTTTAATTTTCTGCCATAGGACACTTGCACACACCCAAAAGAGACAGAAAGAGAAACAATGAGAGGGAAAGTGAAAATCCCCCCCGCTCAGAGTGCAGCTATGCCACAATCTCTTCTCCTCCTGGGATTCTGGGTATGCATGCACACATGCCCAGCATGATTTTCAAGCTGTCAGGTCCAGGACATGAATTGCAGTTAGCTACGTGGGAGTCCAGTGCCTTAACCAATGTGCCACTGACTGGCCCCGATGAAGTATTTTTTTATGATTGTATTCCATCTGTTTTTGATTTATTAGCTAACATTCTTTTTTTTTTTTTTTTTCTTATTACTTTCAAGAGAGAGGGAAAGAGAGACAGGTACTCCACAGTACTCCACAGGGTCCTGTGCCATGACCCTCCCTCTAGTCCTCGCAGCCAGCCAGAATCACAAGCTTGTGTGAATGCCTGGTGTGTACAGGCTGGCCTGGCAACCACACCCTGACCTTCAGGTCACACTGAAGAGTGTCCTGTGGTCACTGTGCTGACTTGACTGGGCCTAAAATCTCTTATCCTGTTATCTTAACAGTTGCTTCTGTTTACGGTACACATTCCTAACCCCTCACTGCACCTTCCTTGTTATTACACCACTTCATGGTAACATGCTTACATTTCCGCCTCCTGGCCCTTTTAACTTTTTTTCTTAGATTTTTGCCACAGGGCATGTGTGCTCACCAGAGAAAGTCAGAGAGAGACCGAGAGATAGAACATGAGAAATCATCCCCCTCCCCAGGGGGTGATGGCCATGCCACAGTCCCTTCTCGGAATTTCAGACATGTAGCACACATCCCTGTGTGCTTTTCAAGGTGCCAGGTCTGGGACCTGAACTATGGAATTGGCCATGTGGAATGTAGCACCTCAATCACCATGCCATGGGCTGGCTCCATCTGCCTCCTGGCCTTTATGCTGTTGTTGCCATACATTTTACCTATGCGGTGTATAAAGCGCACAGTACGTAGTTCCTAACTTGGATCAAGCAGTCCAGTGTGGTGTAAAGGAAAATGGCGCACGCTTACCCACGTGGCTGCCGTGCCCGCTGCTCCTCAGCTGCGTTTCCTTCTTGTGTTCTCTTCCTTCTGCTGAAGGGATTTCCTCCAGCGTTTTGCGTAGTGTACATCTGCTGATAATGAGGTCCTCTAGCTTTTCCAAGTCTGAAGTCTTTATCTTTCACTTTTATTTTTGAAAGATATTTTTGCTTCGTATAGAATCCCAAGGTGACAGTTTTTTTTCTCAGTAGTTAAAGCTGTTGTCCCGCTGTGTTCTTGCTTATTTGTTTCCAACAAGAAACCTGCTCTCCTGCTTCTGTTTGTTCCTCGGCATGTAAATGTACCTTTCTGCTTTGGCTACATTTTTTTAGAATTTTTTTGCCATAATGTACAGGCACTTGCTAGAAAGAGAGAGAGGGAAAATGAGAAATTACCTCCTCTCCTCACAGGGAATGGCCACGCCACAATCCCTTTTCCTCCACTCTCCTCTTGGGATTTTAAGCAAGCACACACATGCAACCAGTGTGATTTTCAAGCTGCTGGGTCTGGGACTTGAACTGTGGTCAGCCATGTGGGATCCAGCTGCTTTCACCACCATGCCACCTGCTGGCCCGTGCTGGGGCTCCTTTGAACATTTTCCGCGTATCACTGGGCTGAGCCGTTTGATTCTGATGGGTCTCGGTGTAACTTCCTATTTCTAATGCTTGACTTCACTGAGCTTCTTGAACTTGTGAGTATAAATATTTCAAATCAAATATGGTAGATTTCTGGCTATTATCTCTACAGCTTTTTTCCTGGCCCCTCTCCCCCATTCCTGTGGGAGCTCTAATTACCACATACATGTTGGCCAGCCAGTCACTGAAGCGCTTTCACGGCATATATTGATCTTCTCCTCTGTTGTTGTTTTGGATCATTTCTCTTTCTGTGTCTGTAAGTTTAATTTTTCTATACATAGCCTTCTTTCTCTCCTTCCTTCCTTCTTGTAGAAGAACCTGAGTAATTTATCTAATTGATAATGATTATTTTAAAAAATGATACAAAACGCTTCTCCCAAGACCATGGGTTTTGTTACCAATTTTTACTTTCCTCTCAAAGACAGGATCTTTTGGGATGTCACGAATGTCATGGCACAAGCTTTCTTCAATGGCCAAGGAATAGAGAAGCAAGAGACAAGCTCTCCAATCATCTTCTTGCTCATTTTGAGCTGGGGAGTTTGAGATACAGCAAGTGGGGTACTGAGGGGGTGGGGTAGGGGAATAGAGGAGAGGAATATTCAAAGCTTTTCTTAGAAATGGTGAGGACTTTCTGGAATTCCCAAACCTGCTTTCTTTTTCTCCCTGAAAGGAATTTCTTTAGTTTCCCTGGCGATTTCATCTGTTTTTGTTGACTTGTTAGCTAAAATTATTAAGAAAAAAAAAAGGTTTATTTCTAACTAAAGAAGGGACAGAGAGAGAGGGAGAGAGACAAGCACCTCCACCAAGTCTCATGCACGGTCCTCCACCCAGCCCTCCCAGCCAGCCAGACTCGCAGGCCTGTGTGAGCGTGGTGTGTTCAGGTTGGCCTGGGAACCGTACCCTGAGCCTCACGTGGCTTCTAGTAAGCTGTCATGGTGCAGGCCAGTGTGTCATTTGAACTGTAATGACATTATGACGAGGTTTGGGGTCTTCCGAACGTCACTATGGTGGTCATCTGGGTCCCACCAGGCCAGGCTGGATCTTAGCAGGGGAGCATTAGCTCACCCGCAGGCAGGAAAGCACCATGTAGGGAGGGGCTGGTGTGGGTGAGCCCGGGCTACATGATAGGCGACAACTGTAGGTCCTGGGTGGAGCAAACCCAGAGGTGATGCTCCTGGAACTTTGGGTTTGGGTTGGGACTGGAGAATCCCCAGCTCCTCCTGCTTTCTCCCTCTGTGTCTTTCCTGGCCACAGAGTAAGGGCAGTCCTGGGAACCCGTGGGCCCCTGTGTGTTTCGGGCTCATAGAACTTAATGCTTGGTCTCTTTATCGGAAGGCACATCTGGGGACCTCCTTGAGGAAGGACAGTGGCTGTATGGCAGCTGAGTTTCCAATAAACACCTGGGAAACACCCAGGCTCCCCCGTAGGCCTGGAAAGTCCCTCCCGGGGCAGTGACTTTGGGAGTAGATCACCTCTGTTACTTCTCCCACAGCTGCATCGGAGGGCGGGGGTGTTGGCCCAGCAGGAGCTTAGGGGGGAGGAACAGGGGCGGGTGTCCACATGAACTTCTAGTGTCAGAGCTGACCACGCCACTTAGTGAGCTGGAGAGAAAAAGGAGGCCTGCAGTCTGGCTGGGGCAGGCTCAGTAAAGACTTAGTCTTCCTCAGGCTTGGTTCACTGCTTCAGGGTCCTTCCTCTTTCCTAGGACTTGGAGTAGTTAGGAAGGTGCTGTTTATGCAACAGGATACTTAGTGGAAGTAGTCTCAGGATTGGTCCAGGTGGAGAACCCAGGCTCTTTATTCCTTTCTACTTCCTCATACCAACTAGGCCCATGGCCTTTTCACGAGGAAACTAGCTTGTTTTCTCATGTATGAAGATGGCTGCCACAACTCCAGGCATCACACCCACATTCAAGGAAGGAGAACGAGCAGGAGTAGTCCCCATAGTACTCTTTCCCTTTTCGTAGGGAACAGAGGCTTTTCCAGGAGCTCCCTTCATTACCACTTCTGAGTTCCAGCCTGCATGAGCATCCCCGGGGGCTTTGCTTACTCTTTTGGACACAGTGGACCCGGAGTAGAGCCTCCCGTTCTGCATTTTGACCAAGCTACCAGGGCAAGTCAGTGCTGCTGGAAACTGCACTTTGAATAGCAAGATATGGAGCTACTTCTGTACCTGATTGCCAGAATTTAGTTCCTGGTAACAGCTAGCTGCAAGGGAGGCTGGCAAAGTATCTTGCTTATTCAGTCTTTATAGTGAAAGAGGCAAAAGAGCAGAGGGGGAAAGAGTTTGGTAGGAAACCGCCATCAGCCGTGGGATTCTCCTGAAAGCACAGGCTCGGGAAGCTCTGAAGTGGCAAGGTCAGGCCGGGATCTGCTAGAGCTTCAGCTTCACAAGGAAAGACTGTGGACACCTTCTGCCACGTCCACACCAAGCCCACAGGGACAGAGCATCATTGCCAGAGCCAGTCTATCCTGCGGGCTCACCAGGGCAGGGGGTGTACTTGTGGAGTTTCATGGCCTTAGCACCATGCACAGTACCTGGGACATACAGTAGGCTGAAAGGTTACCAGCACACGTCTTCTTTTTTTTTTTTTTTTTTTTTTTTTTTTTTTTTTTTTTGCCATAGTGCACGCGTGCTTGCTGGAGAGAGACTGAGAGGGGGAAAGTGAGAAACCACCCCCAGGTGGACTGGCCACACCACCATCCCTTCTTTTCCGCTCTCCTCATGAGATTTTGGGCACACATGCACACGTGCCCAGCATGAATTTCAAGCCACCAGGTCTGGGACTCAATCCATGGTTGGCCATATGGGAGTCCAGCACCCTAACCCCCACACCTGCTGACGCCCAGCACACATCTCAAGACAACGCTTCTCAAACGTCAGTGCATATGGGGTCTGCTCAGGGAGTCTTGCTCAAGTGCAGACTCTGGTTCAAGAGATCCTGGATGGAGACCCTGGCTGCTGCGTCTGGAGCAGCCTCCCAGGGGATGGTGCTGCTCCCGGGCCCAGCCTTGAATAGAAAGGGGCCAGGATATGCAGAGGAAGGCCTTCCTCCCGACCGGCAGCAGCCGCCCATTGTTCATCCATGCAGGCAAGAAGCTGTTTGTCAGGGCCCAGCAGTAGCACGGAGGAATAGGCACTGGATCCCACATGGCCTGCTGGGTGGTTTGAGCCCTGCACCTGGCAGCCTGAAAATCACACTGTGTGTGTGT
Source organism: Tupaia tana (assembly GCA_026018925.1). NCBI lineage: Eukaryota > Metazoa > Chordata > Mammalia > Scandentia > Tupaiidae > Tupaia > Tupaia tana. The sequence goes on along the minus strand of JAKSZU010000006.1, from coordinate 106,919,826 downwards.
GTGCCCCAAGTCCCTCGTGGATACCGGAGGGGAAGGGATTGTGGCGTGGCTATCCCCCTGAAGAGTGATTTCTCACTTTCTCTCACTCTCTTTCTCTATCTCTGTTTCTCTGTCTTCCGTGAGTGCACATGCCCCATAGCAAAACTTTAAAAAAAAAAAAAGAGACTGTCTTTCGTAGGGATGTTAGTGGGTACACGACAGGAGCCATGAGGGAAGGAGGGGTTTCCTGGCTGGGTTTACTCTCCAGGTAGGGAGGCCTGCCTCCAGGGCCTCACCCCGGCCCCTTTAGGCTCCCGCCTGCTGAAAACAAAACCGAGCAGGGTACCCAGTGGGGGGAGAGCCGCTGGGCTCCTGCCACCACGCAGGGACCTGCCGTCCCCCAGCGGGCCCTGGCCGTGGACGTGCTGGTGACTCCACGGGCCGGCAGTGGGAGCGAAAATACATTTTTTATGAACATTTGTGCCCATGGGAGAAGCTGGATTCCCCAGAGCAGAGCTCTGGATTTTCTTTTCTTTTCTTTCCTTTCTTCTTCTTCTTCTTCTTCTTTTTTTTTTTTTTTTTTTTTTTTAAGTAGTGGGAAGCGAGTTACTGGAATTTCTTCTGAATTAGAAGCCAAACAAAGTTTCTTGTGGTTTCAGTTACACAAGAAGCTGCCGCCAAGGCGGAATGAATGAGAAGAGCTGCTGAAAGGCAGAGCGGCGGGGTGGGGAGAGCAGAGCAGCACCCCAGGGCAGCAGCGCGGCTCCCAGGGCTGGGCAGGCCGCCACTCCTACACCCTCAGCCTCTCAGGGAAGGACTGACTGTACCCGTCTTCCAGGATCACAACGGGGAGAACTGTCTGTGGAATGAGGCCTGGACCGTCAGACGCGTACACATGTGAATGATTATCATTCCTTTGTAATTTACCATAATCAGGGCCTCGCACTCCATGGGGTCTTCTTTGTTGCTTCTTGACTCACTGGCAGTTGGGCCAGACGCGGCCCTGAGCAGCACGCAGCTCTCAGCTCAGCCCTGCTCAGACAGGAGCCCCTGCCAGTCCCTGCCCTCCAAGAGGCCGCAGAGATCATTTCCTTTTCTGTTAAAAGGATTATTTATTTTATTACATTCTTATTTTCAGAACTTGCTACAGGGCATGTGCGCTCACCAGAGAGAGACAGAGAGAGACAGAGAGAGACAGGGAAACCCAGAAAGCAAGCCCCCAGGTCTAAGACTTGAACCGCAGGTGGCCGTGTGGGAGTCTAGCACCTTAACCACCCCCTACCTGCTGGCCAGGGATAATTCACTTCTACTGGTGGTCTCCAAGCTTCATGTTACCTAGAACCTTAAGTTTCTTCCTGTTACCTCCCGGTAGCCACAGAATGGGCCTGCTGGGGGTGGACTGGGTCTGCTTTCATTTTTTGGTCTGCCCTCGGGGGGGAATCACTACTCCAGTGAATGGGCCCTGGCTGAGAGCAGGCCTCAGGGTCTGGTCCTGCCTTCTCTGGGGCCTGGCTTCTTTCCCACCGCCTGGGATGCATGATGGGCTACTAAGTGCCAGCGGAGCTCACCTCTGAGCTCTTGTTCCCTCCCTATAACACTCCACGTCTTCCCACTCCATCCCTGCGTGCTTACCTAACAGGACTGTCCCCTTCTTGATCCAGTGGGCTGGGACAACTCATGAGAACCCCCTGAACTCGGCCCTTTGAACTCTGCATTCAGCTTCATCACATTGACAGCTTGAAACAGGCAATGGTGGAAGTGTTTACACCACACCAATTGGCAGAAGCTGTAGCCAGAACTTTCCTGCCTCCCTCCTCCAAAGCCAGTGAGTATTTAAAACATTGACTAGGGACCAGCAGATGGCATAATGGTTATGTCGCTGGACTCCCACATAGTCGACTGTGGTTCGAGTCCCAGACCTGTTGGCTTAAACTTGTGTTGGGCACATGTGTGTGCATGCCCAGAATCCTAGGAGGAGAATGAAGGAGAAGGGATTGCGGCATGGCCATCTCCCTTGGGGAGGGGGTGATTTCTCGTTTTCTGTCTCCCTGTCTTTTTCTGTCTTTCTGGTAAGCACACGTGCCCTACAGCCAAAAAAAGAAAAAAAAAAAAAAAAGAAAAAAAAAAAAAAAAAAAACCAAAAACCAAGACAAAACCTTTCTCTCTCTCTCTCAAAATAAGAAAAAAAAAAAAAAAAAAAAAAGCCCACATTGGCCAGTACACCATTGGATGCAATTACTTGTGAGAGCAAGGTGGGGAGTGGGGGAGCCCGGACAGGACAGGAAATCACCCCCTTTCTATCCCACCCCTTGGGGCTTCGGAGCTCTGCTCTCTGGAACTCTCCGTGCACACTTCCTTGCCCCCACTGGGTTGTTCTGGTTCTGCCATTAGAGGACTCTGCCCTGAAACGCAGCTGGAATTACTCAAATGGAGTGGTAGACTGGCTTGTTTTCACTCTCCTGGTCCCCCTCCGTCTGCCCGCCCCGGTTCCCTGCTCTCCAGACTGCTCCTTCCTTCCTGGCATTTTGTCGGCTGGTTCACCCTCAGCCTATTACCAATGCGCTCCTCCAGAGAGAGGGTGTCCCCACCTACATGGGGGCTCTTCTGGGGGAACGGAGGATGTTTCATTAGGGTTTAAGCTTTAAGTCTAAGGAAGACCACACTGATGGTGGAGTTCAGTCAGTTTCCACTAGAGATGGGGAGATGCTTTTTAAATTGTGTAGCTTTTCAGGCTTTGTAGTAGTCTCTGTCATCACCTTTAGGTTTAGAGACCCGTTAGGCCAGCCCACATTGCATAGGCGAGGAACCAGGCCCAGACAGGTTGCCCGGTAGCTAAGGGCAAACTGAGATCAGGGTCCATCACTTGTTTTTATTTATTTATTTATTTTACTCACCAGTTTAAAGTGCTACCTCACGTGAGTTAGGGAAGACACTGGCATTATGAGAACACAGTTGGCCATGAGCTAAACGTGAATCGTTTGTACCCGGCCATGTCCACGTTTACTTGTTCTTTATCTTTGCAGAAAGCTCTGAACCTCGCCTGGCCTGTTGGACTTTCCATTTATTTTCGTGTGTGTGTGTGTGTATTTTAGTTTTGTTATAGAGTGTGTGCACTCACCAAAAAGAGCGGGGAGGAAAGTGAGAAATCACCCCCGGGGGGATGGCCATGCTGCAGTCCCCTCTCCTCCATTCTCCTCTCGGGATTTTGGGCACGCACGCACACGTGCCCGGCATGATTTTTCAAGCTGCAGGATCCAGGACTCAAACTGTGCAGTCTGCCATGCAGGATCCAGTGCCGTAAGCACCACACTACCTGCTGGCCCTGCCCTTTCCATTGGGAATTAGTGCCCGTGCTCACTGAGGCCTGAGCAGGTTGGCTGTTTGCAAGGAAAGGGAGAAGGAAGGAAGCCCCTGATTGTCCTTGGCTCTGGACTGTCACCTGAGATGTCCTAGAAACTGGTTCTCTGAGGTGGAACGAGCAGATGGACATCCACCCGAGACCTGTCTGCAGGCGGCCTGGGCCTGGTGGCCCAGCGGTCACGGCTGTGCCTGCTTCCTCCACAGCGTGTGCCCATCAGGTGTTGGTGTGTGGCTGACGCAGGGTGGGCTGGCCTGGAGGGCTTACCGCCTAGTGGGAGGCCACCGAGAAACCAGTAACGAGGGAGCTGGGTGTTGGGGCTCTTGTGCGCAGAGGGGGGGACGTGGTCGGGGACTGTTGGGTGTCACTTTGCCAGGTCTTTTCTTACCCAGCAGTACTCACACAGAAGGAAACATTTCTTCGAGAGCATGGCTTCAGGTGCTGACTTTCGCCAGGGCCAAAACGTAGTGGCTCCCCTCACTCTTCGGCCCAGGCACTCCAGAAGGCCAGCAGAATTTTAAGCAGAGTTTTATCCTAGTTTTCTGGAGATAAAGCCTGGAGTTTGGGAGGTGGGGGTCGCTAGGGCCATTGGATGCCCTAACCGTGGAAGCCAGGGCCCAGATGTGGGAGTCTTCATGGGCCAGAGGTTTCTTTGCTGTTCGGACCCCTCTGGGCATCTCCATTAAGGTCATTCTTGGCCCTCCTGGTCTCTGGGTACTTTATCCCCAAATCTCCCTTTTACCCAAGGAATGTTCTAGAGGAAGGGTTTCTGGGAAGGGGGGCCCTATCTATTGACCTCCCCAGGGGAGGGACAGGGGCAAGATCTGAGTCCTCCCACCCGTCCTGACCCGTGTGCCATCTCGAGGAGTCTCTGGTAAGTGACCAACATGCCCCGAGGCAGCCACTGCAGAGGTAGGGCCAGAGAGGCCGGGAGGTGACGTGTGGCGACTCGTTTGCTCAGTGGTGTTTAGGAAGGTGGTGTCCATGGAACCTGGCGCCTGCAGAGCAGCTGCAGCCCGCGTGGTCTCTGTGCAGCCTTGCGTGGTGACATGCCACCACTGGTTCTGTGGTTCTGGGATGGGAGGTCACGGGCGACTCTGCATTTGTAATTCATGTAACAAAAGCAGTGCCTGGGTCCTCCAGCCAGCTCCAGACCCTGGTTCTCAGACGTTGAAAGGCACCAGAATTGCCAGAGGGTTGGTTCCAGCACGGGCTCCTCGGCCTCACCCAGAGTCTCGGCTGCTGCTGGTCAGGGCCACACTCAGAATTACTGCTCCAGACAAGTGGGCCAGAATCCCCGCAGTGTGACCTGGCGACAGAACTTTCTCCAAGTCCTCCGGTGACCGTAGGCTAGCCATGGCTGAAAGCTGTTTCTGACCTTTGGTTTACTGCACTGCCCGGTTACCAGTTCCTGGTCAGGACGTTGCCAGGCACCGTCTTCGATTGAAGGGACACTCGGAAGCTCCGCGGATCAGTGAACCACCGCAGGGAATGGAGCCCTGCCTGAGGACTCAGCCGCTTGCCTTTTCTGGTGCTTGTGCTCGGGAGGTTAAATACCCCCACCCCCAAGCGTAAATGTGCAGCTGCTCAGGGCGTGGCCGAGCATCCCAGCCGCCTCTCCCTGTCCCGCCAGCTTCTCTGCGGTCTGGTGCTCCTCACGAATCAAGAACGATGGCCTGTTTGCCTCCCTGGAGTTTCGAGGCCTGTGTAGCCTGCCCCGTGGGCAGCTCGGGAGCCGTCAGCCGGCTGGCCCTGGCTGCCTGGTACGTGGAGCCGAGTGCCGGGGGCCGGTTGCCCCCGAAGCATCCTTTCCACTATCGCCTCAAGGGTGCTCTTCGTTCCATTTCGCCCTCGGCGCTGGCCTCACTGTGTCTGCGTGTGTGCTCCTGCCGGGTCTGTTTCCCGAGGCCCTCAGCCGTGGCTTCCTGCCCAGCTGCGTGCTTTATGAGCCTGGCAGGTCTCGAGTGTCCCTTTCGCCTGGTGTCCCTCAGGACCTCTTACTTCCCATGCCTCCTCTATGACAAATGTGAAGAAGCACACACAGACGAACCGCCGGCCGCAGGGTGCCCGCTACCCAGCGGCTCTGACCGCCCCAGCCAGCAGGTGCTCTGGTGCAGCCCTCGTGGTCACAGCACTGCCAGCAGCCCACAGGTAGCACCAGCATGTGTGGCCTGGAAGCTACAGCGCGAACGGCAGCACCTGTCCAGGGAGGCATGTTTCAGACGGAGGTCTGTTCCTGGCTTAGCCGCAGGTGCCCCTGAATGGGGCTGAGGCCACGTGGGAGGCCTGGGTGCTCTTCCTGGCCCAGCCTAACATAGGCTGTGTGTGGTGGCTTGTGCTGGGGTGCCTAGCTAACAGGGAGGCTGGCCCAGCACAGTCAGGACAAGGTGAGACTCCATCAAAAATACTTCTCCTTCTTTCTCTCCTACTTTCCCCTCTCTCTTGATCTCCCTTCCCTCCAGCTCTCTCATTCCCATTAAAAAAAATCTGTTCTCCAACTCAGCCTGCCCGTAAGGGTACAGAAATGCCAGGCTGTCAGGGCCAGTCAGGGTAAGGGGGTTCCCTCATGCAGGGTGGACCAGGCTGGAGGAACTAGGGCCTCACTGAAATCGGATGCCTTGGATTAATTATGCACCAAACGCATCCCAGATGGGAAGACGTGCCCGGCGAGAGGTGGAGGGGGAGCTGAAGCTTCCTGGGAATGCTGGTCCCCTCCTGCAGTGGCAGGGGGTGCAGGATGCAGCAGGGGTCTGTGTGCACTGAGGCGCACACGAGGAGGCCCCTCTGCACACTGCGTGCCTTGCGTTTGCCTGGCTGCCCCGGGAGGGGCCCACCACCTCCAGAGGCAGCCCTGGGACATAGCTCACTGTTGCAACGAGCAGGACCCCAGTTTCCTAGGAAGATCTTCGGGAAGGGGTGGAGAAGAGCCGCAGTCTAGCAGCGTGCCTGGTCAAGGAATGGGATCCGTGCGACACACATTCAGGGAGTCCCTAAGTGGCGCGGCCAGGCTCGGGGGCTGCAGCAGTGGATGAGATAGACTGGGCCCTCACCTCAGATTAAATAAAAGAAGGTGGACACTCAGGGCCTCCACGACACCCCTCGATGGAGGAAGTGTGCATAATGGGCCCGGGATGAAGGCCTCGGCCGTGTGCACAGCGGTCCCCGGTGCTTCGGAGGCACACCGAGGGCAGCTCGTTCTGAAGTAACTTCTTGGGGTCTCAGTGGTGAAACCCAGACTTCCTATTTTCTCTGTTGACAAGAGAGCGACTTTCCTGTATTTTTGCCATTTCCAAGCTCACATCGGCTCGGGCTACGCGCGTGCTGACAGGAGGAAGTGTGTGTCATGGCGCTCGGACGTGCGAGGTTTGCCTGCGGAGGATCACCCGGCCCCACTCCCACGCGAGCAGGCTTGCTGCAGCCAGAGCAGCTGAGCCACTTGTGCAGACGTACGCAGCTGGGATGCACCGAAGCTGCGATGGGAGTCTGTCCTCCCGCCTCTGCTCAGTGCTTTCTGTCTTGACCTCGCCTTTGGAGAAACGAAGCCAGTGCAAGTGGCTCTGGGGCTCTGCCAGCAGCCGTCACCTGCGGAGTTAATGTTCTACCTGGCCCACAGAGCTGCGGCCTGCAGGTGGGTAAGTGTGGGCAGGTGCAGGAGCAGCGTCTGAAGAGGGCTGCTGGCAGCACTGCCTCGCTCCGCAGCTGTTGTGGCCGTGGGGACTGGAGCCCGGCAGGACAGGGCAGCAGGAAGTGCGGCGTGGGACCCTGTGCTCTGTCTTCCCCAGGCAGGATGAGGCAGGCACGTACTTTCCCAGAGGCGTGACACTGACTGCGCGGTCCGACAGGTGCACCCTGGGGGCAGAGAGCTCGGAGAATGAGGGTGGGAATGAGGCAGAGAAGATGGCTCCTTTTGGGGAAAGAAATGTTCGGTGGGGGCCAGCAGGTGGCGTGGTGGTTAAGGCACTGGACTTCCATGTGCCCAGCTGCAATTCGAGTCCCAGATCTGGTGGCTTGCTTCCTCACTTTCTCTCTCTCTGGTGAGTGCTGCATGTGGCCTATAGCAAAGTTTAAAAAAATAATAAATAAAATTAGGTGATTCTTAAAAAAAAAAAAAAGAATTGATCTGTGTCAAGGAATTTCCTCTCCCAGTCACTCAGGCTGGGGAGGATGACTGCAAGGCTGCAGAAAGCTGCAGTGGACACGTGACGAATGGTCTGTGCTAAGTGACCAGAGGAGTCGGGCCGGGGCTTGACTAGGTAGGTAGCCAGGGCAGCTCTGCCCAGGATCCCTCAGCCTGGCCCAGAGCTGCTCCACCGAGCGTCATGGGGAAGCAGAACGGAGGCCAGAACTCCTACCAGGGTGCATGCTGACCTGCTCTGGAGAGGCGGCCCAGTTCACAGGGCTCTGAGACGTGTCAGGAGAATGGAGTATGAGTTATGTGGTCCAGGAATGAGATTTCTGGCAGCCACGCGGCTCAGCGTATGGGATCTCTGGGACGTGGAGATGCCTCCTTGACTGCACCAGGGCGTGCTTCCGTGGCTTGCTCAGAGGAGTGGTCTGCATCAGCCAGCCCACCGAGGGAGAGCAGGGACCTAGCGTGTGGGGGTTGGAGCTCCATGGTCCCTAGTTCTCCCGTCGCCATGCATGTGGACAGGGCAGTCATCTAGCCAAGCCCTCTCCTTTGTAATATACGGTAATAATTAGTACATCAGAGGGTTGCTGCACGAATTAAAAGTATGTCAGGCACCCAGTAGCGTATCTGGCATGTGGGAGGCATTTAAATGGCAACCCTTATTAAAACAAAACAGTAAAGGTCTTTCCTTTGAAGCCAAAAAAGTTATTTGGAAATGGAGCAGCCTCTTAATGAGGGGCCCTCAAAATCCAGAACACCAGCCAGCGCCATCAAATGGAACCCAGATGGACATTTGTCAAAGGGCCCTTTGCTTACCTACCCCCTGCCCTGGCGCCAAGGCACAGAATTTGCCTGCACCACCTACTGGTGGTTTCTGAGACTGCAGGCGCTTTTTCTGGAAGGGGCCCTGGGTGGTGAGCAGGACCTGGGAGGCGGGAGGAGAGAAGGTAACTCATACTTTTGCAACTGTTTTGATTACTTCAAATCGAGATGCTTGTAAATATGACGACAGAGTCTGGAGGTTCTTCTGGTTTTGTGTTCAGCGTGAATATGGTTTTGCTGAAACGTGTCACAGATCCTGCAGTGGCGACTGCGGACCTGGCTGTGACGGGGCTGGAGGTGACGTCCCAGTGGCAGCGTTCGGAAGGGCTTTGTCTCGTGGCCTTCCAGGCTACTCGGGATTTGCTGTCCATCCCTCCTCAGAAGCAGGGAGGACTGTAACTGGCTCACTGAAGTTGGGCCGTTTGCCGCTAAGGTCACCTCTGCTTCCCACGTGGGGACCGTGATTTTACTCGCGGGAAGGAGACTCTTCCCGAAATGCTCCGTGAGGTTCCAAGCAGGAGTTCCACGACCCAGTTGGAGATTTTGTTTGGAAGCATTTTTGTAACGGACAGGCAGGAAAGGTTGTTTCCGTTTCTGGCTGTTCTCAGCTCCCGTGACCTGCCCAGGTCCAGGGCTGCTCGGAGCCCAACAAGCCTAACGGCTGGTTCAGCAGCAGGAGGGCACCATGGGGACCGGACACAGGCGAGGACACAGGGCATTGGACACGGACCTCCACCAAGCTCTGCCGTGGGCTCCTGGGGAGGCCCAGAGACAGGGGCATGGCCTCGCCCCTAAGGTGTGCACAGGGCCAGCCCACGGCGTGGAGGTTCGGGTGCTGGATCTCACGAGGTTGACTCCATGGCTCTAGTCCTGGACCTGAAGGCTTGGAAAACATGCCTGGTGCACGTGCGTGCCCGGAATCCCGAGAGGAGAAGGGATCACAGTGTGGCCATCTCCCCAGGGGGAGATTTCTCATCTTCCCTCTCTGTCTCTCTCCAGCAAGAACAAATGTAAATAAATAAATAAAGTTCATGGCCAATTTTTAAAACAGAAAGTGGGCGGTCAGGGGACAGGACACCCTGTGCCACATGAGGTACATGAGTGGAGCAGAGGACGAGCCCTGTAGGTCCGGACATGCCTGTCCTTCCGTGGAACGTCAGAGCAGGGTGCATGTGCCTGTAATTAGACCTGGGTCTGACTCCAGGTGAGGGTTCAATTCCGAGCACGTGCATCACGTGTGTCATTGCTTTGCGGTCGGTATGTGCGCCTGAGCCCAGGTGTTCGGAGAAGGGTCGGGCTGGGTGCCCTGTCTCCTTCACTGTGGCACAGAGTTCAGGAGCAGTGCTCCAGGGATCAGGCACCCACGTGAGAAACCTCCAGCACGTGGCCTTGGTACAGCCTCCATGGCCTCGTGTTCAGTCAGCAAACGTATTGGGTCCCCACTGTGCAGACGCTGGGGTGTTATGGTGACCGCAGCCCACAGACGGGAGGGACTGCAGGGTCTCGGGTACAGAGAACATGAAGTAGGTATCTGAGCCGGGGAGCTGACCTTGCAGGTGGCCTGGGATCCCCCATTCTCAGCCACGCCTCTGCCCGGCCAGCAGGCCCCGGGAGAGGAGAAGACGGAGCAGGAAATGTGCTGTGGCGCCCCTGCCTCCCATTGCACGGGGTTGCGGTTCAAGGCTTGCACGCGAGCCTGGCTGGAGGGGCGCTGTCAGGAGCTTTCTCCAGTCGCTTCCTTTCTCTTATTTTCTGGTGAATTGATCAGTTTCAAAAGCCCCTGGCAGCCCAGGAAACCTGGCTCCCCTCTGCAGCTTGTTTATACCTTCCCAGGTGCACACCTAGCACTGGCCGCCATGTGGATTATTTGCTTGTTTGTGGGGGCTCTTGTCAAATCCGGGGACCCATGGAGCCTTCCAGGCACGGGCGTGGGAGGGGAGGGTGTAGGGAGGCACTGGGCCTCGTGGGGCTGCCCTTTCGGCCCATCGTGTTGGCCGGAGTGTGGCCTGGAAGGCCGGACCCGTCCTCATGCCTGCGATGGTCTCACGGAAGGACGCAGCATACTTCAACCTCCCCTGGAGCCTGATCGTGAGAGCGGTGGGCACCGATCTCAGCCCAGTGTGCCGGATACACAGCACTCTTCCTGCCAGAGGTGCGATGCACTCTTGCTCCTCAATGATGCGCCTTTATCGGTACGAATGACTGTCATCTGATTGTGGCATGATGGCACGGGGTGTCCCCACAATCTGTGGGTGGTGGGATCACCCACCACACTTAATTAACATTGAGATAATTAATATTGCCAGTCTGTTTTCTCCACAAATCCCTCTAACCTCTAGAGATGATCACAAGTTGACCTTTAGAATAGCTGGCTTTGACTTGTTATTATTATTATTTTTTTTATCTGTATATACTTCACTTTCCAAACCCTGTTAAACACTTTCTGTTTTTATTTATATTCTTACCAGCCTGAATACAGTAAACACATCTGCTTTATGTTTGATGAGTGACTGATAGAGTACAGCCACGTCCAGGTTCTGCCAGTGCTTATAATGCACTCTAATTTGTCATAATTTTCCGAGGTGACAGGGAACTCTTGGAGTAACTCTCAAAGCAAGTCTTCTCTTGTACTAATATATGAACTGTTTATTAGCTGTCTGGTAATGTGAACCAGCCATCAGCAGGGCTAGCAGTTCAAGGCAATGCAAAGCGCAGCCGTGGCCGTGGGCGAGGGGTGGTCACCGCCCACACAGGGAAATGGACATTCAGACAGCTGTGAAGGCACAGTCCTTATGTAGCTTAAAGTGAAATAGCTACTGATAACATGTTAATGAGGAGTAGGTATTGATCATTTAAAACACAGTGTGCTTCTTGCCTGGGGAAACAGGGAGTTGGATGGAGGCTCTATTTCAGCTGGACCTCGAGGACAGGTGGGCGTGAGCCAGCACAGGTGGTGTGGTGGTGGTGGTGTGGTGATGGTGGTGTGGTGGTGGTGGTGGTGGTGGGGAGGTTCTGGGCAGGTTCTGGGCAGAAGGAAGTGCCGCCCTGGTGGGAGGGATGAGAGGAGCTGCAAGCCGGAGGCTGAGAGGATGCAGCGAAGGCCTCAACTATCCGGGAAGGACCTGGGTGTTAGTGGGCTGCGTGTCCTGTGGTCAGGGAGCCACGCAGGTCTGGTGGGGGGGACTGGAGCCAGAGAGTGGGTTTAGAGGCCAGACTGCAGGGGCGGGGAGTGCGGAGGGGTAGGGGGGGAAGGAGCTTGAAGGAGGCGCGGCCAGGAGGGAGCAGGGTGAGGACCTGGCAGACCCATAGCTATAGGAGGCGGAGACGACCAGGAGGAGCTGCTGGGTGAAGGGCTGCGGCCGCCACGTGATGTGTCACTTCAGTATGGGGCAGCCCTGGCAGCCTCCAGGACAGCACGCGGTCGGTCACACTGACCCAGACGAGGCAGGCAGCCTTCCCTGCCGTTTACACAGATAACCCAGTGCCTGGTGGGGCAGGACGGTTCTGCCCGTGCGTGTACGTGGTGCTCGGCCTGCCCCCTCTGCCCCAGTCGCGCCGTGTCCAGGGTCAGGTAGGCAGCAGCTATGCCCACCATCCGTGCTGTCCTTCTCCCAGAGATGGGCTTATTTGGCATCCTCTCCGCCCCTCTCCGGGCCTGGGTGGGTGCAGTGGCCTTGAGCTGGCCGTGTGCACGCCTCCCCCACCAGCTCGCACGCCTGCCTATCTAGGCTTTGTCCCCTCCCGCCTTCATCGGCTTTGCAGGAAGCTCTCTGGCTCCTTGAAGCCTAGACCCCTCATCTGTTGGGTTGTTGGAAAAGTCATAACTTACTTTTTTTGTGTTTTTTCTAGGCAAAATATGTCACGACTTTTTCCAACAATCCTCAGCAAGCCACCCTTCAAACCCATTCTGCATTATTGTCCTTCAGGAGTTTTCCAGAGGCACATGCTCGCTACTCCTCATTCTTAAACCCATGCCTTCACTCACTCCACCAGAGACGCCGCCTCCTCTTGGCCTTTCTAGGGTCCATTCAGACATGTTTGGGCCTGGCAAATGTGCCTCTATTTCTCTTTGCAGGGCACGACGTTTTCTTATTTCCCACACCTAAAGCAATAGCGAGGGGACCAGCAGGTATGCTGGTGGTTAAGGCGCTGGACACTCCCACATGGCCAGCCACAGTTCGAGTCCTGGACCTGGCGTCTTGCTTTCTCCTCTCTCTCTCTCTCTCGCTCTTGCTCTCGCTCTCATTTCTGGTGAGCACACATGCCCTATAGCAAAAAATTAAAAAAAACAATGATAATAAAATAAAATGGATAATTCTAATAAAATTACATTTAAATAGCCATTCAATGCATGTGCGTTGATATCCATGGTCCTGGCCCGGCTGAGGGGGCAAATAGATGCTGAATAGTATCAAGAGCGGTAGAGGTGGTTTAACATCTTAACGTTGGCCAGCGGGCGGCAGGGTGGTTAAGCTGGATCTCACATGGCCAACTCCACAGTTCGAGTCCTGGACCCAGCAGCTTGTAAAACACGCCAAGAGCTTGCCCAGAATTCCTAGAGGAGCGAGGAGAAGGGACTGCAGCACGTCTGTCTTCCTGGGGGGCGATTTCTCACTTTTTCTCTCCCTCTCTCTCTCTGTCTCTTCCTGGTGAGTGCATACACCCCATGGCAAAAAGCTGAAGTAAACCAACTGTGACACCACCTACCACTTGTTCACCTCACTGGGACAGGTGACAGCCATTCTGAGTTAGTTACCATAACCATCCCGAGATTGGCACTGAGACTTGGAGCAGTCACAGACCTTGTCAGGGCACTCGGCACAGCAGTCTGCTCCAAGCCCATGTCCCTGTCGGCGCGCCAACCTGCAGACCACGGAGGTTCCTCCTGGCGCTGTTGTGGTCCCCGGGCTTGGCTTTGGCGCCTGTCTCTAATGCAGGAGTGGCCTTGGGAAGAAGCGAGGAGGAGGGGAGGGGATGTCACATGCCAGAGTGGTCAGAAAAATGAGGTGGCTCAGAGGTGCCATAAAAATGGCTGACTTGTGCCCTGCGCCTTGGCGTGAAGACGGAGAATGAGAAGGGAGCCCGGGAAGGAGATGTTGATGGATGAGAGCGAGCCTGAGCGTTTACCCATGCTAATGGGGCGGCCCAGCCGCGCTCGGAGATTACAGGAGCTCTGGGGCTGCAAGGCAGAAGCACAGGGGTCTCCACCCCGAGGCTGAGAAAGCCAGCCTACCAGCATGACTGAGTTTCTGTCACAGCTCGGCCTCGCAGGTCCGGACGGGCCTCAGGCAACCAAGACATTCGCTATGGGGAAACCGTAGCCCTGACACTGCTTTCAGCTCTTGTGCCCTGGATCCTCAGGGCATCTGAGACCGTTGGCGGTGCTGCCCGAGGACAGGTGAGAGGCTGGAGGAGGTGACCGGGCTGAACGGGCTGTAGGCCCGGCCTTTCCCTCCCTCCATGGTCAACTCAGGCAATCATGGTGCTGCTTCCAGGGTATCCTCAACCGTGACCTCTGCCCACTCCCACCACCAGCAGCCTTAGGCTCTGTCCCCACCCCCCGCCTTAGGGGTCTCCTCACTTACTGCTCGCTGTTTTAAATTATCAACCACGGCCGAGGGGACAGGAAAAGGGGAGAGACGGGAGAGACGCCAGGGTCACAGGGACACGGAGCGGTATGACATTCCCGTCGGTCTTCCATTGGGACACGTCCATCTGCCAGGCTAGAAATTCCTCCTGTGAAAGAATGCCTCGCTGCCCAAATGCCTCCATCAGTCACAGCTGCGCTTTGCTTCCCTCATTCTGGGGCCCTCCCAGAATGGAGAAAGCTTTACTCGCCCACACTTTGATCGAATCGCCTCACAGATCAAATAAACCCCTGGGGTCTGAGAGAGCCAGCGTGGTCTCCTCACCACTCGGCCTGTCGGGCTGTGGGAGGAGTGTCCAGCATCAGCAGCACACAGGCACAGGCCGCGAGGGGCGGCCAGTGGCGAGGCTGACACTGATGGTGTCTGCCACTTCCCGCGTGTTCCGCTCTCGGCCTCACCTCTCATTCTGGTTGTCACTTACTCTCTGGGGACAGAGCACACAGCACTCAGGCTGCCGCTGCAGGGAGCGACCTGGGGACAGCAGAGCCACTGGTGGAATTGAAAGGGGACCACCTCACCCATGGCATTGTCTGGGCTTGGAGAGAGATGACACCTGTGCCCCGGTAGTGACAGATTCTTTATTTAGTTATTTAAGGCTCTTCCATAGGGTGCATGCACTCACCCGAGAGACAGAGACAGGCAGGGAAAGAAATCACTCCTCCAGGGGGTGGCCACGCTGCAGTCCCCTCCCTCTGTTCTCTTCTCTCCTTGGCATTCTGGGCGGGCATGCACACACGGAGGGATTTCCAAGCTATCGGGTCCGGGACTTGATACAGTCAACCATGTGGGAGTCCAGAGCCTTCACCTGGCCCTGACAGATTTAAAACCACTGGCAGAATCACAGGGTCGTCTTTAGCGGCAGGTGTGGTGGCTCTTGTTTTCATTCCTCCAGAGGGTTGTCTGAGACAATGGGGTTGTCTGAGAATGTGGCCTGCAGCTTTGGCCTCCTCAGAGGGCAGGCAAAGATGGAGAGGCTGGGGTCTTCTCTGCAGGTGCGAATGCCCAGGCCTGCCCCTGTCCCACACTGCCGAGCCCGGCAGCACGCTCGTGGGCTCTACGGGGAATATTGGGACATCAAAATCATTCGGGTTGCATCTTCGTGAGGACTGGGGCCTTTCTCCTTCTACTTCTTTTTTAGAGAGAGAGATTTTTGCTTATGGGGCACATACGCTCACTGGAGAGACAGAGACAGAGGGGCAGAAGGTAAGAAATCAGCCCCCAGGTGGGTGGACATGCCACCATTCCTTCTCCTCCAGTCTCCTCTCAGGATTTGGGGCACACACGCACACGTGCCCGGCATGAGTTTTAAGCTGCTGGGTCTGAGACTCAAACTGCTATGGACCATGTGTGAGTTCAGCAATGTAACCATTATGCCATCTGCTGGTCCGGGGTCCTCTCTTCTGCTTAGTCTAAATACAAGTGTGTATGATTTACGTATATTATGTGCAGATTAATATTTCTCTGTATGTCTGCATATACATACATACATAATGTGTATACCTGTATCTACGTGACCAGTTGGATATATATGTTAATCAACGTGTAATGGCACTCCAGCTCTTTCCGACACGCACACGCACACACACACACATACACAGAGAAGAAAGGGACGACAGAAGGAAGTAGGCTGGGCTGGCCCTGGAGCGTGCTGTGTGTGGGGCGTGGATCCCACGTGACTGGCTGCAGTACAGGTCCCGTTGAAAAACACGCTGCAGGGAACCAGCAGTTAGCGTAATGGCTATGTCGCTGGACTCCCACGTGGTCGACCGCGGTTCGCGTCTCGGACCCGGTGGCTTACAACTCACGCCGGGCGCGTGTGCGTGCGTGCCCAAGATCCCGAGAGGAGAATGGAGGAGAAGGGATTGCGGCGTGACCATACCCCCTGGGGGGTGATTTCTCGCTTTCTGTCTCTATGTCTCTCTCTGTCTGTCTGGCGAGCGCACGCGCCCTATAGCGAAAAAAAAAAAAACACGCTGCGTACCCAAAGTCATGATGGGAGAGAGAGACGGAGGACAAAGGATTGCAGCGTGGCTGAGGCCCATCGGTGGTGCGTTTTCTCTCTCTTTTTGTATCTCTCTGTCTCTGTTGTGTGTACACACCCTCTGGCAATGAAAAAGAATTAGAAAAAGAAAGAAAGAAAACTACGCGGGGGAGGTCATCCTTTTGTTCCAGGGGCCCATCCCAGCTGTTTCTAAAACATGCTTTCCTGCTTGGTTATCATCTAAAGAGATCTACTGCATGGTTAGCAGCAAGGGTCAGAGAACTTAGTCCAAACACTCGGCGTGTTCTGCTCCTGGCGAGGGACGTCTCAAAGCTCCACTTCCCGCGTTTGGAGGAGGGACAGTGCTCCCTGCTGCTTGTGGGTTGTTCGGGTGCTGAAGTACGAGAGATGAGGCTGACCTGGCCACACCGGAGGAAGACGCTGCTGCGTGCGCTGGCACTGCGTGGGAGCCCTGGATTTGTTCCTGGCCCATCCCGCACGGGCCGTGGACAGTAGTATGTGCTAACTGGCAGCCCGGGCAGGACGATCACCACGTGGTGAGACCCTGTTAAAGATACCTACCTTAGGCCAGCAGGTAGCTCAGAGGTTACGATATAGATCCCATGTGGCTGACAACGGTTCGAGTCCCAGACCGGGGCCTTGAGAATCACACTTGTGCGTGCTTGCCCAAAGTCCTGAGAGGAGACTGGACGAGAAGGGATTGTGATGTTGCCGTACCCCCATGAGGAGTGATTTCTCTCTGTCTCTCTCTCTCTCTGGTAAGCGCATGTGCCCTGCAAAATAAATAAATAAATAAATAAATAAATAATAAAAACAAAACAAAAGGTTTTCTCCTTCCATTTCTCTCTTTCGCTCATAAAAAAAAAAAAAAGGAAGAAAGAAAGAAGGAAAAGAGAGAAAATTTGCATGAAGACCATCAGAGCACACTGCCGGCGTGTGAGAAGTGGAGAAGGGCTCGACCAGGTTCTTAAGTTACTCTAGCATGAAACAAAACTGCCTGTCCCATAATCAGAGCTAGAATTTAAAATACAGCTCTCTCTCAGATAACTGCTTCAGCTCACGTGGTGGAGTCAGTGACCGGTATTTTTCATTTCCACATCGGCATCTGTGAGGCATAAAGTTGCGTCCGGAAGCCCCGAGACCGACGTCTGCGGGACTGCATCGCCACTTGCAGCTGCAGGATTGGGTTCCCATCCTGCTGTGCCAAGCTGCTCCCCTCCACGGGTCGCCCCAGACTCAGCCTGGCACTCTTTGAGTCCCTTCCAGCCCCACCCCTATGTCTGCCTGCCAGATCCCTCAGGACAGGGCCCACAACTGACTTAAAGAGTGATATGGGCATGTCCAGTAGATGGTGTGGTGGTTAAGGTGCTGGCTAGAACCAGGGACCTGGCGGCTTTAAAAATATACCGGGTGCGTGTGTGTGAGTTCCCCAAATCTCGCAAGGAGACTGGAGGAGAAGGGATGGTGGCATGGCCATCTCCCTGGGTGACTTCTCACTTCCGTCCCCCCCTTTGGTGAGTGCATGTGCCGTCATGGAAAAAAAAAGGACACTGACGTGGTTGCCACCTCCCAGGGCTCTGGCTTTCTAAGCCGAGTGCGTGTGTGGGAAATACGGTCTGTTTTATTTACTCTTCCTAATGAGGCTGAACTGAGCTAGAGAGGGCATTCAGACATTTGAGTGCTATTAGTTTTAAAATGAACTGGTGCTGTTAAGGAGAGCCCCGCTCATGTTTATTGAGAGAGGCGCTCTCCAAGGCCAAAGTTGAGTGGCTGGAGCCTTTTGGTCTGAAAAGGACAAGCTTCTGAGCTGCTCGTCAGAGTCACCAGGGAAGCTCTGGAGTGCCGATGGGGCTGTCTGGCCCACCTCTTCCTGTGCTCCCCGCCCTCCCTGGACGGCAGAGTTGGTCATCATCACCATCGTCACTATTGTTTAAAGTTCTTCGAGTGACTGTAGCGTGCAGCCAGGCCTAAGGCCCACTGGGCCCTCTTTAGCACGCTTTCCAGTATATGCGGGGAGGGCTGGCGTGCCTTGTGGTTCCCGTTTCCCTTGGTACAAGCTCATGGTGGCTCGCCAGGGCGCTCTCACCAGATGGCCGCATGGTCCGCTCTCGGCCTGATGAGCGTTGGAATCTGGACGGTCTTTCAGAAAATACGATTGCTAAGCCCCACCCAGATTTGCTGAAATAGAATCTGAGGGTAGGAATGAAAAATCTTTCTTTCTGCTTCTATGACTACTATTTTATTATTATTAAAGCTTCCCAGAGGATGGTTTGGAGGGAAGATTCAGCCTGCCTTTTCCAGGAAAAAAGACCTTACATCTTTCCTGCTGGACTTACAAGTGGTGGGACCCAGGCAGGCCTTAATTTTGTCATTTGCCAAGGAAGACCATCATGCACCCCTTACGAGAGTGTCTCAAGGATTCTGTGAGCTGGTACAGTGGAAGCATTCAGCACGTTGCGGGCATGCGGCGTAGTCACCGTCCCCGTTAGCGCCACATCACCGTTTTATAGGTCAGATGGAAGCTGCAGACCGTAAGAGCAGTTTATGAGATCACTCTGGGATCTGTTCGAGGCTGAGGCGGGGGAAAGTTGCTTGTGAACTTGCATCTGAACCAGAGACTTCTCTGGGGGCAGTTGGAATAAGAAGCAGGCTGTGCGCACAACCTGTTTAAGAATGAGAGCCTCACTGGGGAAGCCCGAGGTGAGGGCTTGATCACCATCCACAGGATTCAGGCTCTTTTATCGAGCACCTGCTGTTTACTCGGCTCTGTGTCTGGCGGACCGCCTATCCACAGCTCAGCTTTCCCTCTGGGGGTTGACAGTCTGATCCGGGAAGCACAGAACAGGAGCGGGATGAGAGGATGTGTAATGAAGTGCTAAATTGTGTCACTGGGACTCTGTGGGGCGCAAGGATCCAGGGATAGGTGCTCCATGAGCCCTGAAGGTGGCTGGAGCCAGTCACTTGAGGGAGGGGGCGGGACCAGACTCAAAGACACAATCCTCCAAGGTGAAGCCTAGGGGCAGCAGCCTCAGTCGGACAGTGAGGGTCTCAGCCACCCCAGGGCCGTGAGGGTCATCCCGGTCCATGGCCTCCCAGTGGCTGCCAGGCACTCTGCTTCCTGTCATGAGCCCATGCTCAGGGCTGGGCTGCCCAGGAAGCTGTGGGCACACCTGGCATACCCATGCACCCTGTCTGGCTCTAGGGCTGGAACAATGGGGGCAGAGAGCAGGGGGTCTCCTTCCTCTCTTGTTTACCACTGGGGGTGTCAGAAGGACCCCTGGGTCAGAAAACCAGCTTAGTATCCTGCTTTGCTTTCCTGGTGTTTGGGATGCTGAAGAAGACACCACTTTGAGGCTGGATGGTTTTGGGGTAATGGTGTCTGCCGGGGGGTGCTGCCTCTGCTGCTCAGTCAGCCTCCAGGGGTTCCTGCCCGGAGACCTCATTTGAAGCCATTAACCGGCTCCATTCTAGCTCTCAGCTGGGGACACTCCCACTTTTGGAAATGAGGATGCCGGAGCATAGGAAGAGGTTGGAAACACGAGACAGAGCCATGACGCTGTGCCCGGCCTCCCCGCCCATAGTGCCAGGCTGGCCAGGGTCCCCTCTCAGGGCGGCAGGGCTCCCTCTCACACGTGCTCAGTCTCTTCCCAAAGGCCCCAGAGCCTGGGCATTCCTCCCCTTTAGCTCTGCCTCCTGGGAGCCCGAGGACTTGCCTGCCTTGTTGTCCGGCCCGTGGCCTCGCCCTCACATTCCGCTGTGAGCCGGGGCGGGGGTGGCATGTAGGCACGCAGTGCCACTGCCCTGCTCACGCCCGTCTGCTGCTTCTCTGGGAGGTTCGATACATCGATGGCGTGCTCACTAGGATGTGTCCAGGCTATTTTTAGTGCTCTGAACATGTTGACTCTTACATAAGGCTCACAAGGTTTGTATAAACTAGCCAGTAAATAGCCCCTCGTGTTCCGCACCCTGACACGCTGATTTAGGCTAATCTGTGCACTGGCCACTCCAAGACCGAGGCTCTGGCTGGATCTTGCCACCTCGGCGGTGATGAGGGACTTGTCCCATCTCTCCCCGGGAGCGTTTTCCCCGTAAAACAGACTTCCCAGGCAAGAGAGGAAGCAGGACAAGGTGCAGCGGTGCTGGCAGTGCTGGGGTTGACGGGGCTGGGCTGAGCGCCCTGGCTGAGGGTCCTCTGCCCCCTCTGGGTCCCTGCTCGCTTTGTCGCTCTGCTTCTAACCTGGCCTCCGGCTTAACCTCCTCTTCCTTTATGTGAGGATGGAGGCAAGGATCGAGTGGTGGGAGCTTGGGGGACATGGCTGCGTGCTGGGGTCAACCTGTTCGCCAGTTAATGTGGCTTCCACCCCTGGCAGTGTTCAACATGTTGAGAAGAGAGCAAAGAGGCCTGGTGTGTTTGCTAGGGCTGTGGGAACAAAGCGCGGGCTGGAGCCTCACCCGCTGAGCTCCGTTCCCCCCCTGCTGGAGGCCGCGCGGCCGAGGACAGGGTGGCGACAGGGCTGGTATCTCCCGGAAGCCCCTCCATGGCTGCTGCGTCGTCACGTCATCTTCCCGCTCTGCATCTCTGTGTCCAGGCCTCCCCTTCTTTCTCAGCCTTCATACTGGCCGGGCCCACCGCGTGACCTTACTCACATGTGCTTGCCTCCTGAAAGACCCTCAGTGTGGCTCAGTGTGGTCACTCTAAGGTGCACACAGGTTTCAGGGGACACGTCAGCTCACAGCGCCTTCTCTGTGTGGGCCAGGCCGCCATGTGAGGGTGAGCCGGGCAGAAATCCCAGGGAGCCAGGCCTTCGTCTGCGGCCCATGGCACTGTCCCGTGGGCTGATGGGGCCCAGCGTTTCCCACAGGGGTGGGGGGAGGCAGGCCTTGTCTGACATGTGCCCCAGTTCCCGCCTCACGCAGTGGTGGTCGCTGTGTGTCTGAGTGCGTAGGTGGACACAGATGTGGCAGAGGGGCTTCCCAATTTTTCCTGGCAAGGTGTGGTCTTATATCTTTTCCTTCTTTCTGTTTTTTTTTTCACTCACCACAGAGAAACTTAGACACAGAGAGAAAGTGAGAACCACCCCTTGGGGGACGGCCACACCACAGTCCCTCCTCCTCCATTCTCCTCTTGGGATTTTGGACATGCATGTACTCGTGCTGGGTATGATTTTGAAGACACTGGTCTGGAACTCAAACTGTGGGGCTGGCCTTGTGGGATCCAGTATCTTAACCCCCATTCCACCTGTTGGCCCGAGGTGTGGTCTTTTCCTAAGGAAGAGCCGCAGCGTGTGCTCAGGTAGATAGGGCTCCCTCTCCTGCGGGTGGGGGTACTGGGGGGCACTATCTGTTGTTGCCGTCAGAGCCCCGAGAGCTCAGGTGACCTGAGAGGCTGTTTGTCAAGCGCTCGGCACTCTAGTGTAGTCAGGAGTTGTGGGGTGTGTGGTGAGCAGGGTGTGTGTGCGTCCGTGTGTGCGTGTGTGAAGGGCGGAGGGTGCTGGAGGAGGCCAGGTCCTAGGAGAGCTCTGGAGCTTGATCTAGCCTTGAA
The DNA here is from genome assembly GCA_026018925.1 of Tupaia tana. NCBI lineage: Eukaryota > Metazoa > Chordata > Mammalia > Scandentia > Tupaiidae > Tupaia > Tupaia tana. The sequence continues at coordinate 106,898,346 of JAKSZU010000006.1, read as the reverse complement.
GACCTTTGGGATCACGGATCCATCCCTTCTTTCCCAGGCCGGCCTCACCAGCAGGCGGCCGGGCCTCTTCAAATCAGCAATGGCAGCAACAATACCACAGCTGATGCACTCGCCCAGACCCCGGTGCCAGGAGTCTCCACACGTGACGTCTTCACTGTGATGTGTATGTCCCCAGGTCGTCCCTCTGCTGCCCCGGGAGCAGGGCTGGCTAAACTCCTTAAAGCTGGAGAAAAGTGCCAGCTCCTGCGTGGAGCCCGAGGAGGCACCCCTGCCTTCCTCTCTTCTCTCAGGGACAGGGAGCAGGGCTCCAGGCAGGTACTGAGCCCTCTGCACATAGAGCTCGGCCCTTGCCAGGACGGTGGCTGCTTTGGGTACAGAGACACTCCCTGCAGACAGACACCTGCTGTGGTGAGGCCAGCTCAGCATCCACACCGGGGCCCAGGAAGGGTCTGGGTCAAGGAGAGCAGGGCAGGGGTGCACTGCATCGGGACGAGCGAGCCCCTGCACCAGGGGCTTGCCTTTCACAGGGCTTCAGTCCTGAACAAGACCCTGTCTCCCTGGCTGAGTGGGGCTCTGAGCAGCTGGACTGCTGCTGTGCGCACGCACAGGTGTTTCCAGGCAGCTCGCTGGCGGGCCTTGGCGCCATCCTGAGCACTTGCAGGCCTGCTGGGCAGAGGCTCCTGGTCAGGGGCGAAGGGAGGCATCTGCACATCCATCTTCCCTGGTCTCCTACCCTGCGTGCAGGTGCACGCACCACGGGGTTACTTCTCATGCAGTCTGGCTTCTATCACCCCAGCCCTCCCTGCCCTCAGTAACCAGATGTAAGAACCTGGAATGGAAAAGCTGGGAGGCACTGAGTTTATTTTTTTTTTAAAGAGATTTTTGCTATAGGGTGGCGCTTTGGCCAGAGAGACAGAGACAGAAAGTAAGAAATCACCCCCTGAGGGCTTGAACACACCACAATCTTGTCTCCATTCTCTCGGGATTTTGGGCACACGTGTCTGGCGTGAGTTTTAAGCCACCATATCTGGGATTCCAAGCGCAGTCGACTACATGGGAGTCCAGTGGCGTAAGCATTATGCCATTGGGACTCATGTATTTTAATTCAAAGCTAGGAGACTGGTCCCAGTCAGAGCTCACGGTGGAGCTTGGCCCCCTGGCCCCTTGCCCCCCAACCAGCACTCAGTCTCCCGCCCCGCTGATGTGTCTTCCCCATTGCTGTGCCTCTCTTCCAGCCGGGCATGTTTCAAGGTTCAGCTCTAGTCAGGCTGGTGGTCGCATCCTCATCCCGCCGAAGCCGCTGGCTCCGAGGCGGGTGGTGAGAGTATGCTAACAGGGCAGATGCCTTCTTCCTTGTTGCACGCCAGACGCTGTTTAGGTATATTGTGTCAACTCTGCGATCCTCCTGTCACCTTCCCATCGGGCAGCTGAGGAACGGAGGCGCCCAGAGGTCCAAGGACTTGTCAGAGTTAAGTAGCTGTGAGCCAGGGTTTGAGCCCAGGAGGTTCTTCATGGAAACATCTTCCTTATGAAAGAGGCCCCACCGTGCTGCTGCCCATTCTGTTGGATAGGCTGCTAGGATGTGAAAAGGACTTTGGAAAATTCCAGAAGCTCTGGTTTGTATAGATTGATGCCTCTTGGGCTCCAGTCCATGGTGGGAACCAGCAGGCATAACCTCCCCTCAGCCTGTGTGCTCTGTGGTGACACCTCGGGGGCCTGAAAGCAGGACCAGCAAGGCCTTGGAGGAGAGTGCTGGGCAGTGCTGACAGCCAGGGACAGGTCCCCTAGGAGGCTCTGCAAAGTAAAGGTTGGTCCTGGTGGTCTCTTATCCCACAGAATAACAAATTAAAGGGGAAAAGCCCTGAGAACAATTCCTCTTCGGCCTCTCCCCACCTTTGAATCTTCAAAATATGGATCTTTCCCCAAACCCACACCCTTCCAGCACTTCCGGAACTATACACCTGTATATTGCGAATTGTTTTCCAAACAATGTTGGATAAGTTTTACTTGCACAAAGCATCTGTTAGGTTAAAAAAAAAAGTTCTAGTCATGCTGGTTAAAACCATGCTCAACAAGTTCTTTTGCCCAGGATGTAGCTTGGCCTTTGATATGCAAATGTCTTGCAGGGAGAGCTAATCTTTGGGGGTTGGAAGATGAGCCCTTCCCTCTGGCTCCTGTACAGAGGAGGACTTGTTTTCCAGGCCTGTTTGCACTGCTGACGGCACTGATCGGACGCCAGTGTCCATTTGCTGTCAGGGGTCTGGCCTGGACACCAGGTCACGGCCCAGAAGATTCAGAACTGTGTCTTCCGTCCCCAGGGCTCTGCAGGAGCACCTCTAGGGTTGCTACTGTGGTACTTGCTGCTCCAGTTTTCTTTTCTTTTTCTTTTTTTTTTTTCTATTATCTTAGTTTTTTGAGAGATTTTTGCTATAGGACATATGTGCTTGCCAGCGAGACACACAGACACACAGAGATAGAGACAGAAAGTGAGAAATCACTTCCGGGGGGCGGGTGTGTGGCAACAGCATAGTTCCTCCTCCTCCATTCTCCTCTTCGGATTTTGGCACACACGCACATGTACCTAGTGTGAGTTTCAAGTCCTGGGTCCAGGACTATAACTGTGGTCAACCGTGTGGGAGTCCAGCACCTTAACCACTTCACTACCTGCTAACCGTGCTGTTCCACTGTTTTCTTACCCAGGTTCTAGGTAAGCTTCTTTGCCAAAAACCATTATATTGTTAAAAGGGGATCTGAAAGCTGTTGATTTATTTTAGCCTCTCTTATTTAATAGTTGAGGCAATCGAGGCTCTAAGATACTCAGGGACCTATGAGGATCATGCAGCTCCTTGGAGGAAGCCGAGCCAGGACCAGAACCTGACTTCCTGCTTCCAGAGCCTGTGGTTCTCAAGTTTTACTGTGCAGCAGAAGCACCTAGGGCATTTTCTAAAAATTATAAACATGTATCTTGAAGGACCAAGACCATGGGAGATGAAACTAGGGACATCACCAGGGAGAGAAACAAAACAAAACTTCACCTTTTGAGGCTTTGGATGGAGGGTCCTTTCTGTGCTGTGGAACCTGGAGCACTGAGACCTCGCCTGCTAGATGGTCCATTTGAATTTTCATAGTCTCTTTTATAGGCCTTGAGGTGCAAATTCTTCTTCCTTAAGCTCTCTTATGTAACAAGCTGACCACATCTTCAATGGAAAGACTAATACTACTGCCCACTGTCACAGACTGAAAACTGATTATAGGGGCAGAAACTCTGGAAGCCACAGAGGCTGCCCTGGTTGATTTACTTAAAGGGAAGATCTCTGGGTCTTTCCTCAGAGACTATCTTCCAGAAGGTCTGGGGTGGAGACCAGGAATCTGCATTTATAACTAGCATGCCCTCTTCCCACCCCCACCCATGTGGTTTTGATGTCGTTCAGTCTTGAACGGGACTTGGAGAAATGCTGACATACGTACTAAAGAACCCAAAACTACATAATTATAGGACTCACTCAGACACCCACATGCTAGGATATGAGCTAGAAATTTGGGTTCACGATTGTCCAAATGAGTTAGAGAAAAAAGTAAGGCATTTTAGTTTTCAGTGTTGTAAACATGTGTTTTATTTCATTTTCTGCTGCTATAACAGAATATCAAAGGCTGGGTGATTTATAAAGAATACAGATTCACTTGGGTCATTGTTCTGGAGGCTAGAAAGTCCAAGAGTGTGGTACCAACCGCTGGTGAGGACCATTCCATGTTAGAAGATTGAAGGCATTGCACAGCAAGTCAGTACAAGCCACAGAGAACAGAAGGAGGTAGAACTCTCCTTTTTATCAGGAGCACACTCTGAAGATAGATAGCCCATTCTTGTGATGACAGCATCAATCTATTCATGAGGGCAAAGCTATTGTCTCTTAAAGTTCCCACCTCTTACTGTCATCACAATGGAAATTAAATTTCAACATAAGTTTTGGAGGGGGTATTCAAACCACAGCATCAGGTAATACAATGGCATCCTGATGATCATTTAAAAGTATATTTATTTTTTCTTTTGCCACTGAGTTGCATGAATTTCTTCTATACTTTGAAATATAAACCCTTTATCAGATATATGGTTTGCATATATTTTCTCCCGTTCCATAGATTTCTTTTTTATTTTGTTGAATGTTTTCTGTGCAGAAGCCTTTTATTTTTACATAGCCCCACTTGTTTATTTTTGCACTTGTTGTCTGTACTTTTGGTATATATCCACAGAAATCATTGCCAAGGCCAATGTCAAGTAGCTTTTTCCTTATGTTTTCTGCTATGTGTTTTACAGTTTTAGGTCTTACTCATTTCAAGTTAATTTTTGTGAAAGGTATAAAGTGAGAGTCCAGTTTTATTCTCTTGCATGTAGACATCTGGTTTTCAAACACTTTTATTGAAGAGACTATCCTTTTTCCATTGTGTACTTTTGGCACCCTTGTCAAAGATTGATAGATCATACATCTATGGATTTATTTCTAGGCTCTCTGTTCCATGGGTCTATGTGTCTGTTTTTATGCCAGTACTATATTGTTTTTGACTACTAACATTTTATAATGTAGTTTGAAATCAGGAACCTTCAGCTTCGTTCTTTCTCAAGGGTGCTTTGGCTATTCAGGCAAGTAACCTGATTAAAATATGGGCAAAAGGTCTGGATAGATATTTTCCCAAAGATGACATCCAAATGGCTACAAGTATATGAAAAGGTGTTTAATATCACTAGTCATCAGGAGAATGCAAATCAAAATCACAATTGGGATATTACCTCACATCTGTTAGAATTACTGCTATAAAAAAGGCAAACAATTGCAAGTGTTAGGATGTGAGAAAAGGGAATTATTATTCTTTTTTGGTGGGAATGTAAATTGGTACAGCCATTATAGAAAATAGTATGGAAATTTCTTGAAAAATTAAAAATAGAACTACCAAATGATCCACTTCTAGTTTATATATATGTACACACAATATATACACCATCTCACTTCTGGTTATATGTCCAAAAGGAAATGAAGTTTTTACCTCCAAGAGACACCTACACTCCCATGTTTATTGAAGCATCATTCATAACATACAAGATATGGAAACACCCTAAGTGTCCATCAACAAATGAATAAAGAAATGATTTTTATCTATGAAATGGAATATTATTCAGCTTTTAAAAACAAGGAGTGGGCCAGGGCCAGCAGGTAGCATGGTGGTTAAGGTGTTGAACTACCATGTGGCCAACTGCATGGTTTGAGTCCCAGACCTGGCAGCTTGAAAATCACACCAGGCGCATGTATGTGCATGTCCAAAATCCAGAGAAAAAAATGGAGGAGAAGGGGTTGTGGTGCGGCCATCCTCCCTGGTGGTTGATTCCTCACTTTCCCTCTTTCTATCTCTCTCTGGAGAAGACACATACTCTATGGCAAAAACCTAAAAACAAACAAGCAAACAAACAAATGTGTCTCTTGAGTGTTGCTTTGCAGGTGCCCTGAAAGTACCATACTGCACGTAGTGATTTACAAAGATGTCGTCCCTGCCTTCTGGCAACTTATGGTCCAGAAAGGAAGGAGTAGGAAGTAGAGTAGAACTGGCAGAGGAATGCTCACTGGTAATGCCTGGGGGTGGGGGGTGGAGACAGCTGAGAGGATGGACAGCCAGGCAGCAGCATTAAGTTCTGAGAGTTCTTACAGGTCTTTATGGTCTCTCTCTCATTTTCAGCAGGCAGCAGTCTAGGTACACCTTAGTGCCATCTGTAGTCAAAGATCTGGTGGCCTGGGGGTCTATGAAGTCCACCTTTAAATCTTGCTGCATGGTCCCCAGAACTAGCCAGCTCACTGTATTTCTACCAGGAATAGAGCACAGTTATCCAAAATGATGAGCTCATTTCATCCTTTAACAACCACTGTGGATAAATGACGGCATTATCCCCAATTTACACACAGGAAACTGAGGCTGGAGAGGCTAAATAGCTTAACCCTAGTGGGAGGTCTCAACCCTGGACTGAGTCCTTTCATTTCCCTCAGCTGGAAAGATGGGGCCACATCCTGTCCCCTGCCTCCGGTGAGAGAGGTTGTGAGAATATAGAATTCTCTAAGTGTGTCACCAACAAATGCAACTCTGCTTTTGAATGAGTGGGAGGCAAAATGACATTGACAAATAACAGGATTTACATGAAGTTTTGATTTGTTTAGAGAGATGTTGTAAACCCTTTGGTATTGTTGACTCATTTGGAAATTCGACTTCCAAAAGAGTAAATGCAAAGTGTTTCCATACCCCAGCCCTCCTTTCCTAGATCTGAAGAGGGGTATGATTTGATAGGGAACTGGAGGCCTGGAGTGGCTTTTACTTAGCTCTGTCTAGACGCCGGCGGTGGACTGGGTGGAATTGCTGTCTACTCCCAGAATTCATTCATTCAGTGGGTCCCAGCTCTCAGAGCGTGAGAGGTGCCCAGGATCCTGTGTGTTTTGGAAATAACACGCAAGCCCTCGAAACGCTCTGATGTTCAGCATCAGAAGGACCAATGCCGTTTTCCCCACACGCTGCTTCGTGCACACGTTTCCTGTGACTCCCGTTAGGTGTGCTCAGTGGGAGGTAAGTCAGGAGCAGTAAGAGGAGGACAGCTCTCAACTTCAGCAGAACCCAGGCTCCCATCCACAACAACATGAAAGAACTTCTAGAAACCATCCTGATCACAGGCATGACATCTTTTCTCCAGGCCTCATCCCAGGCTTCCTTTCGTGCCGATGGCAGCAGACCGAGGCTTTCCCCTGCTCGAGTCCAGAGAACATCACCCTTCCACTGGAGCCAGCCTGGTCTTATGTCAGCAGCTTGGGGGAAGCCAGTGTCACCCTCTCCCTGCCTTGGAGCGAAGCTAACCTTCTCAAATAGCATACTTCTGGCTTTTTCAGAAAATGACTTCCAGATGCTGGAAGCAGCGGCCAGTGGAATTTTATTGGCCCCAAACTGTGGTTCTGGGCCGCATACTTCTGACTCGAAGGTAATTTGGAATGTAAACATTGCAAGGCGTGTACTGGAATTAATTAAAACTACCCTGTATTCTCCAAGGCCTACAAAGCTGCAATTAACTGTCTATATTAACACCAAGCCAGGCAGATCAGCCGGAGTGTGCACAAGACTTCGATGAGTAGTTTTGCCCTTTACCTTCGGAAAAAGTGAAATCAGACCCAAGTTTGCCCCTTCCCAAGTGAAACTGGACCCCAGGGTGGTTGTCAGCCCCCGCCTAACAAGAGGGCGCCTAGGCCGTCTCTCTGCCAAAGCGAACAGGAGACAGGCCACACCTGAGGCGCAGCTGAGCATCAGGTGCTCGCCTGGAGGCAGGCGTGGCCCTCGTCACCTCTGGTGGCAGGTGGCAGACGGCAGACGCTCTGTCGCCAGAACCATACGCGTGCGCTTGGAGCGAGGGTAGGTTACATCCAGGTCAGGCCCGCAGAGAAAACCATGAGGTCAATAAAATGAGAAATAGCTTTTGAAAATGGTTTTTTAATGTATGATGACATTTAAAAGTAGCATGAAGACTCTCTGGAGGTGGGCGGTGATGACCGCTGCATAAAATGTGAATGTGCTTAATGCCTTGACAATAAGCTTAAAAAGAGTTGAGGGGCGGGGGGGGGGAACCAGCAGTTAGCGTAATGGCTATGTCGCTGGACTCCCACGTAGTCGACCGCCGTTCGCGTCCCGGACCCGGTGGCTTAAAACTCACGCCAGGCGCGTGTGCGTGCGTGCCGAAGATCCTGAGAGGAGAATGGAGGAGAAGGGATTGCGGCGTGACCATCCCCCCTGGGGGGATGATTATTTGCTTTCTGTCTCTCTGTCTCTCTCTGTCTGTCTGGTGAGCGCACGCGCCCTATAGCGAAAACCTCTCTAAAAAAAAAAAAAAGAGTTGAGGGGCGGGAGCAGGTGGCGTGGTGGTTACGGTGCTGGACTCCCACAGGGCTGCCTGCGGTTTGAGCCCTAGACCCAGCTGCTTGAAAGCTGCACCTGGCGCGTGCCCAGATCCTGACAGCAGAGTGGAGGAGATGCGACTGCGGCGTGGTCATCCCTCTTGGGGATCCTTCACTTCCTCTCTCTCTCTCCCCTCTCTCTCTGTCTCTCTCCGGCAAGCACAAACACCCTATGACATAAAAGAAAAAAAAAGTTAAATTTGAGCTTTTATGGTAGGTTAACTTTTATGTTATGGTACGTTTTATGTTATGTGTGAGTAGTTTACTTCCCAAATACCAAGCAGGATGTCTGGGCTGGGAAGACTCCTTAGAATTACGGAAGTTATGAGAACCCCTGGGTATTCCTCACTTGCCCTCGTGTGACACAAGAGGGTGACACTGTGGCCTGGATTTCTGGACACATATGGAAAACAGCAGAACGCCACACCCCGTAGAGCGGACACATCCCTCATTCCCTCCAGGTCTCGGGGGCACTTCTATGCAAGGAGCATTAAGTATTCAGAAAAGCGGCGTAAGTGGGCCTGCTGCGGTGGCCCGCAGAAGGCAGTCTGGAGCAGCACTCCGGAGGGGAGAGGTCCTTGGGAATTCTCTCCGTGTTAGTGGGGAAGGGGTGTGGACGCTCACTCACCGTTCTGGTGTGGAAACGCTGTAACTGTCAGAAATGCCATCTTCTGTTAAGCCAAACAGCATGAACACGCCGTAATGTATTTAGAGACTGTCATCCTGCCTTCCAGTACTCACAGCACAAAGGGCCAGTTCCTGCTCAGCAGTTCTTTAAGTATTTGAAACTGACCTTTCTGTCTCTGCCAGAACCTTCTCTTACTCCTTCCGTTCCTTCAGACGTTCCCGTGAGGCATGGCGTCCAGACCCAGACCATCCTGGGAGCCTCCTGCGGGCTTACGGCAGTTTTCTAGGTCATGCTGAGAGCCATCGTGGGACTCAGGGTGGTCTCTGTTGGCCGCCGCCGAGCCAAGATGGCGCTGCTGGCTGCATAGGGAGGCGTGTACAAACAACTCCTTCTACAGCCAATCAGGACTTGCCTCACACAGGTGAAGGAACTTGCTAGTGGGGCCGCCGGGAGAACCCTATATATACGGGGAAGAAGCTAGCTGGTAAAGCTGGAGAAGCTAGCTGGTAAAGAGGAGAGAAGCTAGCTAGCTGAAGAAGCTGGTACCGGGAAGAAGCTAGCGGGAAAAGCTGAAACCTGTGAATAAAGACTGCGGGAGGAAGAACCGGGTGTCGTGCCGTCTCTTCTCTGCAGAAGGGGCGCCGACAAATGGTGGCCCGTACGGGGACAAAAACAAAAGAAGCTGGAACCTGTGAATGAGACTGCAGAAGGTTCAGAACCTCCCAGTCTGCAGGGGAGCTAGCTGGTACCGGGCAGGTCCCGGAAGGAAGGTCTCGGTAAAGAGGCGGAAACCTGCGGATAAAGACTGCGTGAGGAAGGACCGGAGAAGGTTCAGAACCTCCCAGTCTGCAGGGGAGCTAGCTGGTATCGGGCGGGTCCCGGAAGGAAGGTCTCGGTAAAGAGGTGGAAACCTGCGGATAAAGACTGCGTGAGGAAGGACAGACTGCAGAGGGTTCAGAGATTTTCCTCCGAGTCTACAGGGCAGCTAGCTGGTACCAGGCGAGGGTCCCGTAAGGAAGACCTCGGCAAAGAGGCGGAAAAGGCTAACAAGAAATTCTAAAGAAGGCTAAGACTTAGAAAGCTAAGAAATTTAAAGACTAAGAAACTTAGAAGGCTAAGAAATTTAAAGGACTAAGAAACTTAGAAAGCTAAGAAATTTAAAGGACTAGACAAAAACAAAAAGGGGGAATTGTTGGCCGCCGCCGTTGGCCGCCGAGCCAAGATGGCGCTGCTGGCTGCATAGGGAGGTGTGTACAAACAACTCCTCCTACAGCCAATCAGGACTTGCCTCGCACAGGTGAAGGAACTTGCGAGTGGGGCCGCCGGGAGGACCCTATATATACGGGGAAGAAGCTAGCTGGTAAAGAAGAAGTAGAAAGAAGCTAGCTGGCTGAAGAAGCTGGTACCGGGGAGAAGCTAGCGGGAAAAGCTGAAACCTGTGAATAAAGACTAGGGAGGAAGAACCTGGTGTCGTGCCGTCGCTTCTCTGCAGAGAGACGGCGCCGACAGGTCTCCTTTGCAGAGCAGTTCCTTTGGACTCTGCAGGTCCAGTGACAGCCTGGGGCTGGGTTTCAACCACTGTGTCACTCTCACCTTGGAAGTTTGCAAGCACTTCATGTCCCTAGAATATTCTTATGTGAATGAGAGCTGAGCCAGGGCTCCCCAGTCCTAAGTTAGGTAAGCTGATTAACCCTAAGCTCAAAACGTACCGTATGTCTTATGATTTGCTGTGTTAGAGCCTGCGTGTGATACGGAGCTACGGCACCCTGGCTCCCTCTCCCTAGCTTTGGGAGTGTCTGTGTCTGTCTTCATCTAGGTCGTAACCCTAGGTGAAGATCAGCTTGGGAGCAATGCCGTAGCAACTGGCCTGGGAGCACAGAGATGACCCTGTGTGAGAGCGAGCCCCGCTCAGAGCCGGGAGGGTGTGAGGAGCTCTGAGCCCCCGTCCCCAGCTCTGCTTCTGCACTGCCTCCCGAGCACTGATGGAAAACGCCTGGGGCTGGTTACGTGAGCTACTTGATGCACTCGGGCAGGCTATCCGGGACCCTGCCCTGTGGTGTGGGGGTGGACAGTGCCTGATACTTGCACTGAGGTGACATTGGTCACCCCAAAAACCTCACTGTGGGTGATAATTCAGCTGCTTCCTCCTTGACCCCCAAACTGCTCACAGAGTAAGTGTGTTGATTTCTCCCGGCGCCCTCTGGTAGGACAGCAGTCAGCAGGGAGCTGGCTCCGAGGTCTTTGGAAAGAGAAGTAACCCAAGATCCAGGGCCTAGAAGACCCAAGAGTGAAAGACCTTTCCTGCAACCCGTGAGAAAGCTAGTCGGCCGCTAAGGACAGCACTGAGTGCCGTGGCTTCATTCACAGCTTTGATCCAGAGATGTGGGCAGTGGGTCTTCTGCTGTAAAGGATGCAGAGGCTGGGGCCGGCAGGTGGTGTAGTGGCTAAGGTGCTGGATTCCCGCATGGCTGACCATGGTTCGAATCTAGACTGGCAGCTTGAAAATCGCACCGGGCATGTGTGCCCCAAATCCCCAGAGGAGACTGGAGGAGAAGGGATTGTATCATGGCCATCTTCTTGGGGGATGCCACACCCTATAGCAAAAACCTTAAAAAAAAAAAAAAAAAAAAAGAAAGAAAGAAAAAGGAGGCCTTTCCTGTCAACACACACCTGTTCCCTTCGTCTCTCAGGACAGGACCTGTCAGATAAGGGCTGAGAGGATCCAGGGGTCTTTCTCTGCAAAGTGGCATTGTCAGAGTGGAGGCCCCCGAGCCGGCAGGGCCAGGAACCGCAATCTTCCAGCCGAGAAGGCTCTTATTGCCTTCTATCTATTGACACGTTTTCAATTAAACAATCTCCCTGGAGATGATCCATCTCCTCCCCGTCTGAACAGGAAATAATAACTACTGCAGCAACTTCATCACAGGCCAGGTGCCCTCGCGTAGCCAGGGAGCTGGGGAAGACACCGCGTCCTCCTGCCCATGGAGGGGTGTGGGCATGAGGCCCGCCGCTCCGGAACGGAGGCCCCTGCCTGGAGGTCACCTCTCTTTTCTTTCTTCCTTTCTTCTCTTTCTTTCCTCCTTTCTTTCTTTTTTCTCTTTCTTTTTCTTTCTTCCTCTCTCTCTCTCTTTCTTTCTTTTGCTCCCATAGGGTGTACATGCTCGCCAGAGAGAGACAGAGAGGAAAGTGAGAAATCGCCCCCTAGGAGGAATAGCCATGCTGCAGTCCCTTCTCCTTCTGGGATTTCGGTCACACATAATCACGCCTGGCATAATTTTTCAGGCTGCCAGATCCGGGACTCGAACTGCAGCCTGCTATGTGGGAGTCTAGCACCTTAACTACGTTCCGGTCCCTGGGCACATCCCTTTCTATACTTCCCTTTTCCTCTTCCTTCTCTTCTTCCTCCCCCTTACTGTTCTCTTTGAGACTGGTGACAATGTTCTTTGCTTTTTTAATTGCCGAAGGGCCCATGTGCTTGCCAGAGAGACAGGGCCTGGACATGGGACACGTGCGCATGTGATGTTCCTCTGCTGGAGAACACCAGTGTTTCCCTGTTTTGTGGTGCATGGGCATGTGTGAGCGTCTGCCTTACTTCAGTGAAGGTGACCCCTGGGAGTCGTAGGTATGAATTACTGGGTCATAGCGAATGCCTGTGTTTAGCTATTTTATTGCCAGTTTTACAACATCCTTCTACAACTGTGAAGCTTTTCAGTATTGAGAAAGGTAAGTGCAGTCACCCCTCCCCTGAGCCACTGCTGTCCTGGTTTCATAAAAGCAAACACAGGGGTGTGACTTGCTCAAGGTCAAAAGGTCTGGTCTGTTGATTTCTGACTCCTCAGTGAATTACCTTCCCCATCAGCCTACAAGGAATATTTCTTTTTAAAAAGTCTTTCTTCCTTCCTTCCTTTCTTTCTCTTTTCTTTTTTCCTTCTCCTTCTCCCTCCCTTTCCTTTTTTCTTTGTTTAACCAGAGAGAGAAGAGACACTCTCAGTGGAGCCTCATGCTGCACCCCTCCAGCCCTGCTAGGCCTGAGCACTTTGGCCTGGTGCGTGCAGCTCGCCCTGGGCCTGACCCCGCTCTCCCGTGTCCCTGCCGGTATGGCAGTGTTGTCCCCCAGCATGCCACCGGGTGGGCCTGGACTCTTCCTCTTGGTGGCTGTGAGAGAAAAGGATACATTCTCCTTATTTCCCACTTTCTTGACCCATTTGTTTACGCTGATAATCTTTTATGAACTCCAAATGTTTAAACATACGTGTGCACCCCAGGGGTGGTCTTCCTTTTCTTATTTATCTAGGGGTCTGGGGAATCCTGAAGCCCTGACACTCCCTCGACGGATATCCTCTGTGACTGACGGATTTCCTTTTGTGCCAATAATCTGGGAACGAGAGAGAAATGAGTGTTTGCTTACGATCGAATTTATGACAACACAGGACCAGCCTCCATCAACCACACTGACGGATGGCTGGGCGAACCGCCGCGGACTCGCGTGTGTGTTTCCTCCTGGCCACCTGCCCTTCTTGATTAAGGAGGTGGGCTGTCAATGAGCTGGATTTGGGAGGGGAAAGGAATGGGCTCTTGGGCCCCTTACGGCTCGGGGCATGTGCACTAAGGAGAGGGTCAAGGCAGGCTGTGCACCATGCCTAGCTCGGAGCTGCGCGAGCTGCAGCCGTCCTCTTGCGTCCACCCATCATCCCTCAAAGGCCTTGGGGGAAGAGGTTCGAAAGGGAAGAAGAAAGTCTATTAATTGAGCACAGATTAAGTTCCAGGCATTGTTTTAGGCATGTGGATCCAGTTGACTGAGCAAATAAATGAATGAATGCTTAGTTTTAAAGTGCATTCAGAGAGTTTTACCTGTGTCCTCAGAACAGAACTCCTCAGGACTTCACCTGCATCCGATAGTGAGAGTGATTCCAGTAAGATCTAAGACCTAGGAGTAAGAGTGGCCAAGAACACAAGGCTATGGGGCCAGGACTCCTAATCCCCCTAACCCTGAGAAGCTCTTATTATTAGGCAAAAGGACACCAGCAGGGTCAGCAGGGCAGTTCTTCCTGATGGAGAGTCTGGCCTCTCAAAGTAGCTCTCAGGGTGAGAACAGTCGGAGCGCGAGGCCGTGGGGGGCAGGGAGAAGGCGACTGGGGACTGTGCTCCAACCCAGGAGGCACCTGCTCCGTGGAGAGAACCTGCCATGGGCCTGGTCTGCTTCTGCCACCACAGCCCTGGCCCCAAAGTGGACACATCCGAGGAGGTGGCAAGGCAGGACAGCTGAGCGTGGTGGTTAGGGCAGCTGCATTTCCACATGGCTGACCGCCCAAGTCCTGGACTCACTGGCTTGAAAACCACACGGGGCACATGTGCGTGCATGCCCCAAATCCTGAGAGTAGACCAGAGAAGAGACTGGCACGGCCATCTGCCCTGGTGGGGTGGTTTATCACTTTCCCTCTATCTCTCTGTCTCTCTCCTCTCTCGTGAGTGTGAAACCCCCCAAAACCAAAACCAACCAAATAAACAGAAAATAAATTCCAGGTCTGCCTTCTCTTCGCTCCGTGGCCTTGGATAAAACGCCTGTCTCTGAGATCCCGTCGTCCTGTCTGTAAAACAGAGACAGTTGTACAGCCCTCACTGGGCTGTGAGGAGGGTTAGCCGTCACCGCAGGAACCTCCAGCACACGCGGCAAACATCCAGGTGTCGCTGTTGGGTTGCAGAGCACCTACCGGGTGCAGGCTACTGCTGGGGTATCCGCTTCACACACAGCCACGGTGGCCCTGAGCCGGCCTCTGTTAGGGGAGTTACTTCTCGAGAGCTCGCTGAGGCTGGTGAGAAAGGTGCTGGGTGTCCCGCGGAGGAGCTGGCTTAGGTGTAGGTGAGAGCAGAGCAGCAGGTGTACGGTCTCCAACTTTCAGATCCCTGGGGACCCGTACGGCCGAAGAGACCCCTCCACTACACCTACTTGTTGATACCCCAAACAGTACTCAGTCTCTAGTTCTCCGGTAGGAAACTACTCACGTTTGCTCAGCTGACTGAGCGCTCACTGGGAACCCCGCATGGCCACGTGTGCACGCTCACAGAGCTGGCGCGTGGTGGGAAAATGCACGTGTGCACCAAGAGAGCTGGGGATGCGGAAGAAGGGCCACTGCCAAGCCACTGTCGATGGGGTTCTGTGGAGGAAAGGAGCCTGCCCAGCACCCACCAGGGGTCCAAACCATGGAAAAGAAGGACCTCGTCACCCCAGACCCGCTAGGATGGCTACTGTAAAAATCACAACACAGGGGACCAGGGGAACCAGCAGTTAGCGTTAATGGCTATGTCGCTGGACTCCCATGTAGTTGACCACGGTTCACGTCCCGGACCCGGTGGCTTAAAACTCACGCCGGGCGCGTGTGTGTGTGTGCCCAAGATCCCGAGAGGAGAATGGAGGAGAAGGGATTGCAGCATGACCATCCCCTCTGGGGGGTGATTTCTCGCTTTCTGTCTCTATGTCTCTCTCTGTCTGGCGAGCGCACGCGCCCTATAGCAAAAAACCTCTCCAAAAAAAAAAAAAAAAAAGCAAAAAAAAAAGCACAGGGGACCAGCAGTTAGCGTAATGGCTATGTTGCTGGACTCCCATGTAGTCAACTGCAGTTCGAGTCCTGGACCCGGCAGCTTAAACTCAACCTGGTGCGTGTGCGTGCGTGCCCAAGATCCCGAGAGGAGAATGGAGGAGAAGGGATTGCGGCGTGGCCATCCCCCCGGGGGATGATTTCTCGCTTTCTGTCTCTCTTTCTGGTGAGCACACATGCCCTATAGCAAAAACCTCTCCAAAAAAAGAAAAAAAAAATCGAAACACAGCAAAGACCAGAAAACAGGTGGTGGCGAGGATGCGGGGAAACCGGAACCGTAAGTGTTGCTAGGTGGGAACTGGGGCAGCGCTGTGGACGGCAGTGTGGCAATTCCTCAGAACACTAACAACAGGGTGACTACACGACGCTTCCTTTCCACGGCTGGTATGTTCCCAGAGAATCGGAAGCAGAGTTTCAAAAAGATGTTTATATCCTGTTTACGGCAGCATGATCCACCACAGCAAAAGGTGGAGGCCACCCAAGTTCCCACTGACAGGAGAATGGAAAAACAAACACAGCGTGTGTGTTTACACTCCCACACACGCATGCATGTGTGCACATGGAATATCAGTCGGCCTTAAATAGGCAGGGCGTCCTGACCCATGCTACAACAGGGCCTTGTGGACTGTGCTAAGAGAAACAAACCCGTCCCAAACAGGCAAATGTGTCTGATTCTACTTGCCTGAGGCGTCTGGAGCAGCCAGCAGGGTGGTGGTTGCCAGGGGCTGCGGGAGGGAGAACAGCAACTCTGTGTTTAGTGAGGGTGGGTTCGGCTTTGCGCGATGAAAAGTTTGTTGGTTGCGCGACAACACGGGTGTGCCTAACACCACTAGATTGCACACTTAAACGTGGTTGAGCCCTGGTGAGCTGAGACACTGTGATGGAAACCATCCTGAGGAATAAGTCACCGACATCGCATTTCCATTAGCAGAGACACTCAAGTGACGGAGCAGGAAGTAGACAGCGGCCAGGGCGAGGTGCCTGAGTCCACCGAAAGGGGCTTGAGGCGTGGTGTTGGTGGAGTGACTGCCCGTGGCCTGGCTGCTACATCACTGCACTTTGCAGGCTGGGAGCACGTGGAAGCCTGGGTCCTCCTGGTCCGACCCGGGGCCGGGGGCCAACATGCACACCCGTAGTCCCACAACCCCGGAGGCTGAGGCAGGAGGATGGCAACATAGTGAGAGAACCTTAAAAAAAATAGGAGTACCAGCTGGATCCCACATGGCCAACTTTGGGGTTCAAGTCCTGGACCTGGTGGTTTGAAAGTTATTCCAGGCACGTGTGCATGCATGCCCAAAATCCCAAGAGGAGAATGGAGGAGAAGATATCGCAGCGTAGTTGTCCTCCCGGGGGACAGCTTATCACTTTCCCCCTCTAAAAAAATAATCTAAATAAAAAAGAACACACAGAGAGTCATTCTGTCCTTATTGATCGTCTCTGAACCAAATTCATGAGGTGTCCACAGAAGCCCCGGCAGGCCCCGGGTTCAGGCCTTCCAGGACTGTAACCACAGGCTGGCAGGTGCAGAAGGCAGGGAAGGGCCCGCTCCTCAGGTGCCTCGACACTGCTTTCTGCAAGGCGGCAGGGGAGGTCTCCTCTGGCGTGGCCCGCTTTGCGCTGCCTGACCCAGGTGAGGTCCCTGCCAGTGGCAAGTGCCGTCCTTCTTGGAGAAGGTCAAGGGCAGCCAGCTCTAATGAAATTGGTCTGTCTTCAAGATTGCAGGACAGGGCAGGACAGGCTCTGGCCTCGCTCCTGCCACCAGCCGGGCCTCCTCCAGCCCTGGCTTTGGGGCGCTGGCTATGGGCTGCGCATCTGTGAGTACGTGCTCTGCCCGCACAGGCTCAGTGTAGACAAGGTTCTGTCCAGGGCCCTGGAATACAGGGGGTCCAGATCCCCCACGGCTGGCGTGCACTCCCATGGCACCTAGAATCATACCTCCACAATGCAGGCCGAAGGAAGGGAGGGAAGGCCGCAGCTCGCGTGGTCCTCCCAGCCCTGGTCTTGTAGAGGACTGAGCAGTCCGGAGCTGAGCCTCTTTCTGGCTTCACAGACTTTGGATACTTCTTGGTCTCCAGAGACGCTTGTAAGTCTCATACCAGCCCCTTCCTGTAAGGACGGTCCCTGCTCCTCCTGTTTATTCTGTTAATAGCTCCGTCACCTGTCCTGGACAGACAGGGGTCACCATCTATTACTGAGACATGCAGGCTGTCCCTTCTTATCCAAGTGGCATGGCTTCCAGGGAGCAGGCAGGGCGCTCCCCTGGCTCTCAGCCTTCTCTCCAGCCCCTGGTTCCCTGTCCCTGTCCCCTGCGGGCCTCAGCACGGAGTGGTCCCAGGGAGAGCCACCCTGCAGCAGCTGGCTGGGGCACTGCCCAGGGCCCCGGGAATAGAGAGTGCTGTGTATTTCTGGAGGCCCAGCACCCACAGGCAGGCAGTCTCCCTCAGACGTCTCTTTTGTGCCTTGGTTTGCACTTGGTAGAGATGTCGCCTTACTGAGGTGCCTACGAAGGTCAGGGGTTGGCAGGGGGACTCGTGGGGCCAGACGACTGGATTAAGGTACTTGAAAAGGGAGGCTCAGCAGCACCCCCTGGGGGAGGGGCCTGACCCTGGGGTCACTCAGGGGCTCCATACAGCAGGAGGGACCACAGACATTCCCATCGCTCCTTGTGCTTGAGACATTTTAACAAAACAGGGAAAACACGAACTGCTTCCCAGTGCTGAAGAAACCCCATGAGCTGTGGGTCTTGACACGGCTCCCGCCCCTGTAAGGCGTGGGTCCTGTGTAACCCCAGCCCCTGTCTCTGGGCTCTGCTGCAGGGTGGTCTTCTCACTCTGCTCTCTCTTTCCTCCTCCCTGGGACTGCAGGCCTTGGCCGTACTCCTGGCAGCAGGAGCAGCCTGGGCGGCTACCCGCCACGACCGGCTGCGGCTTTCTTCATGTACTGTCCCGTGGTCTGGGGACTGTGTGCGCCCCTGTGCATGCGCTTTAATAAACAGAAAAGAAAAATGAAAGTAGCAACCCAAACACCAGCGTGTCCTGATCCATCAGGCAGCCGTGTGCTCAGTCTGAGAAACACACACAAGCCATTAAGTAGCAATGACTGTAATTAGCGATGTACACGTGATGAATCACCCCTGCCCTGCTCCTGGATTACCTCGCCTGTGCACTCACAAGTCCTGGGAGGGGCTGGGGAGCTGACCTCGGTGGAGAGGCAGGAGAAGGGAGGGTGGCCTCCTGGGGTGCTCCCGTCATGGTTTCTGTTACCTGGCTCTGAGGGCCCCTTCTCCCTTCCCTGCTGTGACCAGCCCAGCGCTGGACCACCCTCATGAAGAGCACTGGATTAGAGAAGTCGCTTTGGAGGCCACAAAGGCAGACTCGGCCAGGTTCTCAGGCTGCGGCCGCCAGGGCAGGAGCATAAGACAGGAAGGGGACATTTTTGGCATGCCCGTCTGCATCGCAGCGGCCTCCCCCACTCCCTGCCCTGACGGGGCTCAGGGACAGTCAAGGTCGGGGAGGGCCAGACCTGCTAGGGTCTCTGCGGTCCTCTGCAGCCCTGCGCTGAGGAGGCCTCTGTGGCTGTGAGCGTGGCTGCAGCAGCTGTCGCAGGCCAAGACCACAGCTGTGACCACGGGTGTAGTTTCTGCTTACTGGGAGTGAGAGGGACGAGGTCCCGCTCCTGCGGCCACACAGGCCGAGCCTTGCCAGGCTGCGGTATCACCTGCAGCCGGAACCAGCTGACCCACCAGGCCCTCGCTGCAGCCCTGCTGGCTCCTCAGGACCTCTTGCTGGCCTGCAGGGGTGTGGTGGGGTGGGAGCAGGTCTGCACTAACCTTGGCAGGTGTGACAGGCTGGATCTGCTTCCTGTCCCCGGCTATGAGAGGTAGAGGCCCTTCTTAGCAAGTTGCATCTCCTGGGTCAGGCGCTCGTCTGGACAATGGGGACCCCTGCCCACGTTGTTGTGCCGACAGGATGACTAAGTGCAGTTCTGCTTAGCCATGTGTTGGCTTTAATTAGGTTATTAATTAATTGTGGCGATTGAATAAATAGTGAGCTCTCTAGGGGCCAAAGCAGTGAATGAAACAGCTTGTCTGCAGGGGATTGTGAGTACGTGTGAAGGAGGATGGACGCTTTTCCAAGTCTATTCATTTATTTTTTCTATGAAGAGAGAGAGCCAGACAGAGGGAGACAGCACCCCCATCGGGGTCCTGACACTGTGACCCCCCTCCAGCCTCAGCCAGCCTGGGGTCAGGGAGGTCTCAGGACTTGAACCATGAACCTTCCACATGGATGGCTGCACAAAGCTTTGCTTTTATCTAATTTTTAAAAATTATTTTCCTATTTTTGCCATAGGGTGCTTGACAGAGAAAGACAGAGATAGACAGTAAGAGAAAAAGTGAGAAATCACCCCACGGGGGAATGGCCATGCCATAGTTCCTTCTCCATTCTCCTCCTGGGGCTTTGGGCACACCTGCACGTGTGCCTGGCCTGAGTTTTAAACCATGTCTGGGAGTCAAAGTGTGGTCAGCCTCGTGGGAGTCCAGTGCCTTAACCACCATGCCAGCAGGTGTCCGGGGAGCAGGCCAGCAAGCAGGCAGGTCATGTCTGTGTTGTGCGCTGAGAAGGTGACATGATGCGGGCAGGGGGCAGGGCTTTCTGTGCCCGTGACATGAGCCTGCAGTGAGGAGGACGAGCATCCAGGCTGGGAGCAGGTGATGCAAAGGCCCTAGGGCAGCAATGAGCAGAGTCTGCTTGGCGGGGGTAGAATCGGCCCCCACCTGAGGGAAAGTGTGAGTCAAGTTTGCAGTAAACACTGCGATGACCAGGCGGTGTGCACCCAGAGACGCTTCCAGTGGGGAGCCAAGGGCCGAAGCCTGGGGTGTTCCCGATTCACCAGCTCCGTGAGAAGCAGACCCAGCTGCCCAGGGGCATTATTCTGTGTAGTAGCCGAAGTGAAGTTCCTCAGAGGGCATCACTAAGGCACAGGTTTCCTCTGCACGCGGCTGGCTCCGTGGCCTCGCACGTGTGTGCCTGGTTACTTCTGCGTGCTCCTTACACGACATGGCACGCGAGAGCCCGGGAGAGGAGAGACCCTGCGTGCTCCAGAGCCACCCCATGCTCAGGCTGCCTCCTCCTGTTCATCCCACACCTCCTGCGCACTGCACACCAGGTAGTGGGGCGCACGGCTGAGTTTGGTGCTGGTGCTGCCCGACTGCCCGGCTCAGCCGGCTCCCTCACCCGCTGGCGTCAGCCTGCGTCTCCTGAGCCGTCGGGGTTTCGGTGCGCTGAGAACTGTGAAGCGCTTCAGAAGCAAGCGTCCCATAAATGCGTCTGTGGCTTCCTTTTGCCTGGCCAGTCTGTCGTCTGGCCCACACTGTCCTGTGGCTGTCTGTCCTGAAGGTCCTCACCTCTCTGCACCCCAGCTCTGTGCTGCCCAGCCCTCCTGAGTCTCTCGTTTGCTTCTCTCCTCGTCCACCTGCCCTCCGCCTCGGTCCTCGGCCCCCCAGATTCTCCGACCCCACTGCCCGCTCCGCCCCACATGTGTGTCGGGGACCCCAGCGCACAGCTGCAGTCTCTTCCGGCAGACCTCGGTCTCGGTCTCAGTCTCAGTCTGGGAAATCACAGCTCTGAGGAAATCTAAAATTTAGAAGATGTTCTTTAAGCTCGCAATCCAGAAAATAAACAACCCAGCTGCTAGGTTGGCCTCCGAGTTGTTGGGCTTGGCCCTCCCAGGAGAGAGTTCTAAACCTGGTTGGATATGCTCGTATTCACCACCTTCAGCTCTGTCTTGGTGAGGGCTGTGGGGACAACTGTCCAGGCATCTCCGTGGAGTAGAAAATGAAGGACCCAGGGGACGTGATTGGTGCCATGGGCAGGAAGGAGAGGGTGTCTGCCCAGAGCTGGTTGGGGGAGCCCAAGCGGGAAAAACAGCCCAGCCAACGCACCCCCACACTCGCACATCCCTGCAGCACCCCTGAGCTGCACGCCGCGCCTGGCACGGTACCCGGCAACCCTCGGCAGACCGGGCCCGATGCCGCCCCTGCCCAGCTAAGTGGCACCCAGGTGCCATCACTGTCGTTTTCTCATGGACCCTCACGTTTCCCTTTCCCAGCCGTAGCCCAGCTCCAGAACAGAGGCTCTGGAAACCAGGCATGTCATGTGCGACCCCAGTGGTGGCCACGCGGAGCTGTGTGAGTCGTGCCAAGGGTCTGGGTTCTGGAGCTACTCTTCAGACCGGCTCCAGGGCAGAGTGGGTGGCGCCCTTCTGTCCCTCTCTGGGATCGGGCCCTCTCCCTGGTTCCCAGCAGGGTTGGGGTGGTGAGTGGGCTGGGGCCTCCCTCCGCTCCCAGAGCCGCAGACCCTCCCGCCAGCTGCCGGTCTGGCTTGTGCAGTCCGTCTGGACATTTCCCCTTGAGAACGAGCCAGCTGGCTCTATATATAACCGAATGTCCAGAGAGCCGTCAGAGCGAGTCTAAAAATACGATGCTGAGGAGTGACTCATCCGGCCTCAGTTTCCCTCGGAGAGTGGGTAAAGGGCCAGGCATCCCAGGACTTCTGGGGCCTTGCGTAAAACACGAAAATGCTCACAGGACACAGACACTTCAAGGGGCCCGGACGGCATTCTTTTTTTTTTTTTTTTTTTTTAATTCATTCTGATTTTTGGAGGATTTTAGATTCCTCATGTTCTCATTTCTCTGGGTCTAGGAGGGCCGGGCTGTATCCTTGTTCCCCAGAACCTCTGCCTGGTGGCCTCTGAGCACGGACGCAGACGATGTGCTGCACCTGTCTCATTCCGTCTAGGGCCATCCCTTTTGCAGAAGGGCAGGTGCTCTCCACTGCTGAGGCTCTGCTTCTGGAGAAGAGCCCCACCCCCTGCACCTGCTGGAGAGGGGCCTTCCAGGTGCTCTGCCTCCGCTCGGCTGTTTCTGCTCTGCGTTTCTGTCTGAAGGAGGAAGTGAGGCAGACTCGTGGTTGACCCCAGAGGTCATTGAAAATAGAAAAAGGAAATCCGCAGGCCTCTGTAAATCACCTTCTGAGCAGGCCTGCAGGGACGGCGCTGGGGCAGCGCTGGCTGGGCCAGTGAGCAGGGGTGCTGCCTCTGCCCTGCGAGCCGGCAGCTGGCAGTAGGTGCTGAGGGCCCTCCGTGCCCAGGCCTCTGTGTACCCACACACTCGCCAATCGTTTAAGCTTTGCCACTACCGTGCGGGAGCCAGTCAGCCCCACTTCCACAGGGGAAGCAGAGGCTGAGAGGCCGTATGAAAGACCGGGTCACAGATTCCAGCCCGGCCCAGCTTCTAGCTCCGCCTGGCCTGGACACGCGCCCTTTCCCATGGCTCTTGCCCTCTGAGTGCCTCTGCAGTTCTGTAAAAGAAGAAGCTCGTGCCAGCTCCCTCCCCCTCCGTCCACTCCAGGTCACCTGGAGTCCTCAGGCACCCAGCGGCCCCACCAACCTCCAGTCCTGCCCACCACCAGTGCGTCTGTCCTCAAGACCCACTTCCTGGAGCGGCTCATGTGGGACGATCGTCCGAGAACCGCCCCAGCCCCATGCGGTGGGACAACTGGTCAGGAAGCAGCGGCGCGCACAGGGCCTCCGTGGTAGGCGAGTTCGCTTTGACCGCTCTGCTCCTGGAGCCAGTTCCGGGAAGCAGCGTCTAGTGGTGCAGTGTCCCCCTTGTGACACGCGTGGTCTCTGGTTGGCCGGAAGAATACAGGCTCTGGAGTGGAGTCGGAATTATCGGATCCTGACCCGCACTGAGCTGCTCGCAGTTGGATGGAGTGTCCACTCTCTGGGCTTGTAGTGTCCCGTCGATAGCAAGGGTCCAGGGAAATGAAGCGCCTGAAGCCCACAGCCCACCGCCCACAGCCGCACAGGAGGGACCCTCACTGGAGGTTGAGCCGTGTTCCCGAGCTTCAAGTGAGGCTAGCTGCCAACGTCACGTGTACATCAGACCAGCCCCGGCCATGCACACGGTGCCGTCAGCCTTGTCCTGTCACTCGGGGGCACTCGGAAGCCTTCTCTAGGGCACCGGGGAAGAGGCACTGGGACAGGACCTTGTTCGGCCTGCAACCCAGCCCCCATGGGTGGTGTGCACCACTGGCTTTGCCCAGGACTCCGCCCCCGTGGCAGTATCCGGCCAGCCATCACTGAGTGCATCGCGGCCAGGAAAGGGCATGCAAGGACGTGCAGAGTATCTGGGAGGAGGGGTGGCCGCCCCACGTCTCGGGGGGATGGCTTTGTTCTTCATTATCCATAGTTTTGGAATTTTTTTTCTGAAGAGATTTTGAGGAAATGACTAAATAAGGCAGGGAGAGAGAAAAAAGGATAATGGGAGAAGAGAGAGTAAGCAGTTGTGGGGGCAGGGAGGAGGGGGCGGCTGGGAGAGGTGAGCTGACCTCCCCGACCTCACGTGTGTAAAGTGTCGCCTGTAAGCTGGGACTCCCGTTCCGCATGCGGAGTGAGGAAAAAGTAATGTGAGCTCTAGAACTTTGACTAAGGAAGTCTGAACTGGGGCCTGGGAATATTAACAAGCTCGCCTGTCTACTTTGCAGTAGGTGCTTGGGGACCACACTGAAGCACTGAGCCTCCAGCTGGACCGTGAAATTGCTCCCGCCCCGAGACAGGCAGGCTCTTCATTTCGGGGCAGGTTCCCTGAGCGCCCCACTCATTGGAGGGGTTGCCACACCCTCAGTTTGCAGGAACTATCTTCCACGAGTCCAGGCAGCATGACCCTGCCTCGTGGACATCATGGTCTGTCTCCTAGCGAATATCCCCTTGCAGCTCCCAGTGCTGTTCCCGAAGCCCCAGTCTGTAACTCACCCACTTCTCGAGGCCGAGCCACGCTGACCAGCCCACTGGACTTGCTCCTCCCTTGACCCTCAAACGGCTCGTGGCTGGAAGGCCGCTGAGAGAGATCTTGTAGTCTAACCGCCCTTAACTAGGAAGTGCCTCAAACCACTCCTCAGGAAGCGTTCTAAAAAGCTGCAGGACCAAGCTCCCAGAAGCTCATGACTCGATAAACATTCTCTCTTCAGTGCTGTGGCAGAGATCTCAGTTACCCCTGGTGTTCTTGCCTCCTTCCTCGGGCCAAGAAGAAGTGGTGGCTGGAGTCTGCCTGCCCTGTCAGACCATGAGTAGGAGATAATAGGTTAGTGAGCTGGAAGCAGCTGGTCTCTAAAAACTGCTTATAGCAGACTCTTTATCTTCAGAACTTTATATGAGAGAGAAGACATATGCTTCTATTTTGTTTAATTCACTAAAAAGGAAGCCCATACCTACCCCTTGAAATTCAGGCCCCGGATTTTAGATGCCTCCTCTTGCTTTCTCAGTGGCTTTGCCCACCACTTGTGCTTACACAGCCTTTGGACGTCTTACGGAGGGAAACACGTCGCCAGGCATGTGCAGTGCGTGAGCCGGCACCAGCCGGTGGATTAGGCTGCCTGTCCCCTATTTCTGCTCAAAGAAGGCGGCTCACTGGTGGCATCAGGAGGTCTGGAGTGTGGTCCTTATTCTGCCATAGCAAGCTCTGTGGCCTTGGAGTTCTGCTACTTCTCTGCTGTGGCCCACTGAAGAATGACAGTTTGTGACCAGCTGTCCTCTGCACGCCGTCCGCTCCTGACGTGCTGGGTGACGTGAGCCTGCTCGGTGAAACTGCCTGTAATGCTGCTGGTCAGAGCACAATTAGGAAATGGGTGGAGGTGGGGGAGGTGCAGAGGTCTAATTAGAAGTCAGAGTGTGAACTTGCGGGCAGCAGGTGGCCTGGTGGTTAAGGGGCGGGATCCCACATGACTGACTCTGCAGTTCAAGTTCTGACCCAGCGGTCTGAAAAACACACCTGGCACATATGCACCCAAAATCCTGAGAGGGGAATGAAGGAAAAGGGATTGCGGTGTGGCCATCCCTCCTGGGGTGATTTCTCACTTTCCTCTCTCTGGTTAAAAAAAAAAATCTTAAAAAAATGAAAAAGGTTGTGACCTTGGAAGGTGGTCTCATCGGAAAGACGATGAAAACTCAGTTGCCTCATTTAAGTACTCAGAAAAGAAGATGGAGTCAAAGAAAGAAGTCGACATAACCAGACCTGTTGCCTTTGCCTTCACCCTTCACCTATGGCCAGTCACCCTGAACGTCCAACTTACTGCCAAGATCACGTAGTTACTCTGTAGGGCAATAGTCTTCCAGATGCCCTAGGCTGGGGACCTGTTCTTTGCAGAGGGAAATTCTGATAGAACTTCAGCCAAAACGGCAGTCTTGTTAGGCCTGCCGGGGAGGCAAGGCTGCTTGACCCTTTCTCTTCACGTGTTGGGAGTAGCTGTGCTCTCTCTGGTCCCCAGGAACCCCTACTGGCACCTGCTCCTTCCCTTCTCGTCTTGTTATCTGGGCAGCAGAACCTCTCTGGGGATACCTCCCTTGTTGGAGAGAGCCTGCCTAATGGGACTCTGCCCGCATTTGACGTAATTCTCATAGCTCTGAGGGTCCTGTAATTTGAGAGTTTTTCTTTTACTTTAATTTGCCCAAAGTTGTCACTTAGTTCTGGCCCCAAAGACAGTGTGCAGATGAGCTGAAGGTGGAGGCGGATGGAGCAGCGACGCTGGCTCCAAGCAGCCAGGGCTGTCAGTGTCTGCTCTTCATCATTCTCCCGAGGAAAGGCGTCAGGGACCCTCAAAGGGAACGGCAGTGAATTCTCCCTCTTCCAAACGTGAGCAGCTTCCGGATGGAGCACAGAGGTGACTTGTTGCCTGAGAGAGAAGGTTTATGGAAACGAGGCCTGGAATCAGTGCATGCCCCTTGGCCTTGGTGTGATGAGACAGTGGTGACGAGGGGAGACTTTTCTGGTCTTGGCTCCAGTTAGGAAGTCCTCTCCTCGTGCTGTCAAGGCCTCCTCTTCACCGTGCCATTGATAACTGCAGCATAGGCTTGAAGTGTGTGTAGGTGAGGCCCCGCGCAGCCCTGGGAGTGACTGACAGCACTGCGGCGTCTCACCTGGGGACAAGCGGAACGTGTCTGTGGACAGGTCAGGTGAAGTAGGCGCTGCTTGTCCCCCTCGTTCTATTTTTACCTCCCAGGGTGACTTGTTCGGGAGCAGCCACAGCATGGGCATGCATAAAGTGCGCTGTGAGCCTCTCCTGTTGTCGCGACACAGAGAACTAAAGACAGCGCCCCGCACAGCAGCGCCAGAGTTCCGTGTCTCCCGGCCTCTGGCCGCTCAGGACATGCAGCCAGCACAGCCCCAGGCGGGCGCCACTGCCCCGCGGACTGCATTTTGGTCTCTGCCTGTTTTCTCTACTGAAATCACGGGCTTTGCAAACTATGCATAGTTTTGGAATGGTTCTGATGAGTGGAATAATAGCACTGACCATTTCTACCGTTTCCTTTTTATAACTTCTTAAGTACATGGAAATCTCTAGAACATTAGCCAGACTCAGGTGCTCTGTCTTGATATCATAATGGCCATTAGCCATACTCAACCCAAATACGGGCATGCAGTCACGAGGGCGTGCTCCTGTGGTGGTAGTGCCCTGCCAGTGAGTGCCGTGCCGACCGTGCAGTGGGCCCAGGGCCTGCCCCCTCAGTGAGTGCGACTCACTTATGCCCCTCATCCAGCTAGCGTGCTTTTATCATGCCACACATTCTGTCCTTGGGCTCTTCACATCTCCCCCTTGCCCAAAATAGTTCTTGACTTTAGCATTTTGACCAAGGAAAACACTTCTGCTGACCAGCTGTGGGTGCTGTGTGGGCGTGGCAAAGGGTTTCGAATGTAGAAAGGATAGACGCCCATCTGCATGCCCCTCCCGAGGTTTACCCTGGAAGAGAACAGACTTGGAGAGGACAAGATCAGAGACAGGAGCAGTGCGGCAAGGTGGCCCCACCATGGTCTCAGGTGGTGCGTAACAGCCCCCCTAAAAACCCTAGAGGAAAGCACCAGGCTGCAGAATGGCTTCCATGAAGCAGCCGGCCCTGGCTTCATCAGGTTGGAAGACTGGCTGGGCAACTGAACCCCGATTCAAGTATGCTAGTTGATTTGTACCAGGTACCATGTTGTTTGAAAACGACTCATCTCTACTCACTGAAGCCCACTCAGTGTGGTGGGATGCGGTCTCTTTCTCCGTAGGGAACCACTGGCTGGGGTCCACCAGTGCCTGTGCAGGGCGAGCGGTACCACCTGCACTGTGGGAACTGTGTGCTCCCCGCCTCTCTGTTGTAGTGGAGTTTGCAGAACTTAAAAGGATAGGTGATGGTGGGGCTGACCACGGCTGACTATGGTTGGAGTCCTGCACATGGCAGCTTGAAGTCACACCAGGCATGTGTACATGCGTGCCCCAAATCCTGAGAGGAGCTGGAGAAGTGATTGTGGCAGGGGTAGTTTCTCACTTTCCCTCTCTCTATCTCTTTCTGCCTCTTCCCAGTGAGCTCAGGTACCCTCTGGCAAAAATCTTACAGAAAAAAAAAGAAAACGAAACAAAGTCAACCAGCCAAACAAAACACACAGGTGATGGGATTACTCTGAACAGGAAGTACCAGAAATGACCTGGCTTCCCTTTTTTTAAAAAAAAAAAAATATATATATATATTTATTATTTGTTTTCAGTTTGACCAGAGAGAGACAGTGGGAAGGGGGTGAGAAAGCAAGTCACCAGGTCCGGGACTGGAACCACGGGTAGCCATATGGGAGTCCAGCGCATTAACCCCCACACCACCTTCTAGCCCCAGGACTATCTTCCTTGTGGGAGATGGGCCAGCATGGGAGGGCTGGGGAGTGTGAACTGGGAACTGCATTCTCACATTTCCCAGCCTCAGTTTTTCATATGAAAATTAGAAGTTAATGTAACAAACAACAAGACAATTCTAAAAATAGTAACGACTAGCATTTATTGAGCTCTTCCATGTGCTAAGTACTGTTTTAAGCACTTTGGGTGTTCTGTGTCTCTTAGCCCTAATAAAACCTATAGGTAGGCACTGTTACGGTCCCATTTTACAGGTGGGAAGGTTGCGGACCTAGATTTGCATCAAGACAGCCTGGCTTCAGTCCAGAGGCCACATGCTTAGCCAGTGTGCTATTTTTCCAAGGTTCTAAATTATGTGAGTTTAGGAGAGAAAAACAGTTTTACCCTGCAACCTTTATAAAAGCCACTTGGCCAGATGGAGATACAAAAAGCAATTTCTAAAAACAACAATGATAAATCAGTGATGAAGGGAAGGATTACATAATAAATGGTGGTAGGACAATTGGTTAGCTCCTTGGAAAAAATATCAGAGCAATTTGAATCCTCATCTCGTACAGTTTGCCACAGTATATGCCAAGCTGATTAAATAGATTACTGGAAAAAGAAGAAGAAAATAGGAGTGAGAAGTAACTCTCTGAATGGAGAGGTGCCTTAACAGCTAAAACAATGGAAGATGTTACAGAAGGTATAGGTAGAACCACCTTCAAAAGTGAGAAATCTCTACTTTAAAAACAAAGAAAACAATAGACGCGGACAAGTACCACGAATGTAATGCTTCTAATATCTGCATTTAAAAATAAAGTAATAAAAAATACAAAGACTCTGACAGACAAATGGATAAAAGATCCGTATAATACCCTAATATAGATTTGGAAAAATAGTTCAACCTCAGTAATTTTAAAATATGTAATTTAAAAAGAAACACCATATTAATATGATATTTGGGCATACATATTATATATACATATACCCAGGCATTTCCCTGTATTTCACTTATCTATATATAAATATATAGATATATAGAGGTTAATGTAAAAAACAACAAAACAATTCTACAAATAGTGATGACTAACATTTTTACATGATCTATGTGTGTGTGTGTATATATATGTAAAATATATATATATATATGATCTATACATCCATCTGCCATGTTTCCTAGCTTTCCAGCTGCTGCAAGGACTTAGGAGGAAAGATACCCTGGTGGCGATGAGTAAACCCAGCATCCTGAGTTTCTAAATATTGTTTTCCACTGTTGTTCTGTACTATGAGGAATTGAAGGCTCACGAAAACTTCTTACAACACCTGTGCCAAAAAGTCGTATTCACAGAGGGACACAGAAACCTCTTCCAAGGGACTTCCACTGGCCAATCTGAGCTAACTAGAGCATCAGCGTAAGCAACGACTCTGAGAGTTACACGCGCATCCGTGAGTCTGTGTGCTGCGTGGCAGCTCAGGAACACGTTAGTCGGGGAGGTGAGGGAAGCCATCTGTGGGACATAATGCCAGTTACTCCCGTGGAAGGAGCAGTGGAGCTCCCGGGTCACCATGCCCCGCTGCCCATCGCTTGCAAAGAGTTGTCGATGCATGCTCAAATGAACAGGAGACCCTGGGGTTAGGACTAGGATATTTGCATAAGTTACTTATTCATCCAGCAGTAACCTTACCTGGAGAAACCTGGAAACTACAGTAACCAAGCCATCACAGTTAACCTCACTGCCACCAGGCGCTTCCCGCCGCCATGTCTGCAGATGGACACAGCATCACTTCTGTGTTGTTTTGGCCCAAAATGCACAGCCTTAATCTAATCAGGAAGAAATATCACACACACTAAAATTGAGGGACATTCTACAAATATCCTCTTGTCCTTTTCAAAAATGTCATGGTCATGAAAAAAAAAAAAAAAAAAAAAAAAACAAGGACCAAGAAAACTGTTCCATATTAAAGGGGACTAAAGAGATAAAGACAACTATTTGGTTGATCCTGCAATGCATGATCTTGGGTTGGATCCTGGACTAGAATTCTTTTGGTGGGGTGCCTTAAAAGATATGAGGTGAAATTTAAGATCTGCAGTTAGGTACAATATTGAACCAATATAATATTTTTTTCTTTTTTTTTGGAGAGGTTTTTGCTCTAGGGCACATGCGATTGCCAGAAAGACAGAGAGAGACAGAGAGACAGGAAGTGAGAAATCACCCCCCAGGGGGGATGGCCATGCCACAATCCTTTCTCTTCCATTTTCCTCTCGGGATCTTGGGCACGCACGCACACGTGCCTGATGTGAGTTTAAGCCACAGGGTCTGGGACTTGAACCACGGTCGACTACATGGGAGTCCAGCAACATAGCCGTTACGCCAACTGCTGGTCCCGCATCAATATACATTTTTAAAAAGATTTTGCTAATCATACTTTGTGAGAATGTCATAGTTCTTAGGAAATGCATACTGAAATTTTAGGGCATTACATATGTAAGATGTTACGGAAGAAAATGTATGTGTGTGTATGTATGTGTGTGTGTCTATCAGACAATCATATAGTAAATATGGCAAAATAAAAACAATTGGGCCGTCTTAGCAAAGAGTATGTCAGAGTGCTTTTCACTATTTTTGCAACTTTTCTGTAAGTTAAAGGTAAGAAAACAACACAAGCTTATTTTGCCTCTTAAATGAAGAAGGGCAAGTGGGAGACAAGCAGGCCATGTGTGTGGAGCAGAAACTCTGAACCCCCTGCCAGGAATGACTTGGCCAGATTTTGGACTCCTAAATGCAAGTTGGCAATTTGTATTAAAAACCTTACAGATATCTAATTTTAATTTAATTTTATTTATTATTATTATTTTTCAATTTGCTATATAGAACACATGCTCTCACCAGAGAGAGAGAGAAACTGAGAAAGCAAGCTGCCAGGTCCAGGACTCAAACATGGTCCGCCGTGTAGGAGTCCAGCATCCCAAGCACCATGCTACCTGCTGCCCACCCCTCCCCACCTTTTAGAGATATTTATAATGTTTATCTCCACTCCTCTCAAAGAAAATACAGTCACTCCTCACTTACTGACCCACCTGTTTAACAATTGCTGGGACCTAGAGCTCAGCACGAGGACTCCCCTTTCTCAGTCTTTGCCTTGTGCCCGCAGTCAGTATTCACTGTACAAAGTATTTGCAATTATGTGAGACTACATATTTCATTTATAAATTCGTACTTTACTGTGCACCCTTACGAGTATTCCGAATAGATAGAAATGATGACTCCGGATATATTATGTTGTGGGGTGTCTTGCTGCTTTTTGGTGCCTTCTGTGTGGATGGAACGTCATTATTCCAGTGCGATGTCACATGATCGCTGCTGGAAAAGGCATAGCCTGTAGAGACACAAGACAGCTGCCTTTAACCAATTCACTTAACACCTTTGTCGCAGGAACCAGCTGTGTCGTTAAGTGAGGAGTGCCTGTACGCAGAGCCACACAGACTTGTGCACAAGTATCTCGTTGCAGTGCTGCTCTCAGAAATAGAGTTGGAGATGACCTAAATACTGCGCAGTGGGGGCTGGCATGGCCCCACTGTGAAATGTGATGCGCCCGTGAAATGGTCTCTGACGAGTTCTTAACAGTGTAACGAGATGCTTATCTTATAAGACCCCATGTAATACCAGGACAAAATTTGCATGTAGTGCAATCTTCATTATATTCAAAATATGCCTTTGAAATCTGGAAGAAAGCTGAAATGTTCAAGAGTATGCTTTCTGTAGCATTTCTCCCTACTTTTAAACATTTTTCAGTAATAATGCATTTTGTATCATGAGAAAATATTCTAAAGTCAGAAAAGAACAACAACAAATAATGTAGCAATTAAATTGTGTTTCCATAACCAAATGTAGGTGGTCCCCACCTCCCGGCAGCCAGGAGGCTTGTCTTGGTTGAAGCTCTTGAGAAAGGGATGAAGACTTGGTGGAGGAAGAGGCTGGTGGGTGTGGAGTGAGCTATGTGGTCAGAATCTCATATAATCCCCCAGTGGACAAGGACACCCGAGGATTGGAGGGGTTAACTGATTTCCCTGAGGACAAGATGTGCTAAGAGATGAGAGTGGGATTTGAAGTGAGGTTAGGTGACCCCACGACCCATGCTTGTAACTCCAGCCCTGGCTGGCCTCTTGGCCACATTGTAGTGGGTGAACTCGGATGCTGGACCTTATGTTCCAAGCCTGACTGGTCAGCTTGTCTGTTCCCTTTATGTGTTTGTGTGTTTACTTTTGGATTTTTATCATAGGGTGTATGCACTCACAGGAGAGAGACAGAGGGAAAGTGAGAACACCCCCAGAGGGGTGGCCACATTATAATCCCTTCTCATCCATTTTCCTCAGGATTGGGGGCACACATGCACATGCGCCCGGCATGCTTTTCAAGCTGCGGGTCCAGGACACGAGCTGGGGAGTCAGCCATGTGGGATCCAGTGCCTTGACCACCATGCCGCCTGCTGGCCTGGTTGCGTCCTCCATTCTGCCCTGCTCTCCTCAGTCGTATTATTGGAAAACAAGTGTGTTTCTCTCCTTTTCTCCTAAATTTTCATCCCACAGTGGCTTAAAGGGAAGGCAGAATGTCTGCGTAAGTGCACAAGCATTAGCACGTCATCCAGTCTACCGCCGAGACGTCTTCTAAGCCTCCAAGTGGCGGCGGCGCCCATTCTGTTGGGATGGTGCTGACCCCTTGTCCTCACTCGCCCCGGAAGGCAGAGCTGCAGCGAGAAGCCGCAGGAGAGGGGTAGTTTGGCATTCAGAGACCTTTCTGACAGCCTGTGCAAGAAAGCACAGAAACATTTTACACAGAGATGCCAACAGTTCCCTCCCCAGAGAGCCTCCTAACATTTGGGAAGCTTTTTCGGTGTTCAAAGTGCTGTGGGCACCCAGTGCCTCCTGAGGTTCTTAGGAGAACGTTGTGAGAAAGATGAGGCAGGAATTGCTACCCTCAGGAGAGGAGACTGAGGCTCAGAGATTCAGTTACTTGTTTCCCGCCATTGGCAAATAGGTCAGTCTTCCGAATTCTAGATCCCAATTCCTTCTTCAGACAGTGTGGGGCAGGGCAGTGCAGAGACACCACGTTCTACCCCACGGCTAGAAGGTGAGCTGCGTTTCCAACGCAGCCTCCTGCCGGAAGATGAATTTACCCCAACCGAACGGACTCTCCGTGGTAATAGACTCTCCTTCTGGTTACTCCCACCAAGCAAAGAAGAGTATACAAGGCAGAAAGTGGACAAGAGCCCCCATTTAGCCACTCCTCATAAGTCCTGTTGCAGAAGAGGCCACCCTACAACGAAGGTGCCTCAGCACTGCTGCAAATTAGCAGGCCTCCATCCATGCGTGGTAATGACACGACTGCACAAAGCGAGAGAAAGGTTGCCGTGGTTGAGCCAAGAGAAGTCATTCTGGCTGAAAAAGAAGGGGCCATCGTTCATCAGGAGAACCCAACTTCCGGCTAGCAGACTCTACGGATGTTCTGGGGGCAAACATGGGCTTTTATCAATGCAGCTAGCAAACCATGGTTCAAAGGCTGGCTCCACTTCTTAGTCATGTGACATCCAGCAAATTCTTTAATGTCATGGAACCTCAGTTTCCTCAGCTGAGGAATCAAAATAGTGTTGAATCATCTGCAAGAATTACATGAGATGACAAATACCAATGGCCTGCCATGAAGGACTCAACAATTTTGCCCTTCCTAAATGAGTAGAAATGTAGTGCTTTTGGTTTTCCATTGTGTGTTCAAGAAAGATGAGCTCATAATACCTTTCTCAAATGTTCTAAGCCGTAGTTCCAGGCCTTCTAAAACCTTGTCTTAACGCTGTATCTTCGAAGACCTCTACAGACGCCCCAAGGTAGAGGCAGCTAAGAGTGATGCCAACAGGCATCCAATTCAGGAACACCTCTGTTCCCCAGCTTCTGGTGGCCACCTCTGAGCCCCGCTTTGTCCTGAAGATGACCTAGGGCTTGGCGTCCCAGCGTCCTAGTGTCCCAGCCACATGAAGTGCCACCCTCTTTTGCTCCAACTGGCCAGAGGGTAACTGGGACCTGCTTTTGTTACCCTTACTCAGCAACCTCATCTTGTTTCTGGAGTCAGCTTCAGCTTCCACAGGCGGTCCTCTGGTTTACGTCCCATAGCCCCATGGTCTGTGCCCAGAAGCCTGCAGCCTCCCACCTGCCGGAAGTCATGGGGAATTAAAAGCACTGGTGAAAAGAAGCAGCTGCGATTTATTATGTCAAGAACCATTTCCTTCCTCTTGAAGACAGTCTCCAGAGACGACTTTCTTTAGGTTATCTAAACTGTGCATATTGCTAGAAAAGAACCTGAAGTGTAGAAAGACATCATGGTGGTACCAGCAAGTGGTGTGGTAGTTAAGGCACTGGACTCCCACATGACCATCCGCGGTTCAAGTCCTGGACCCGGTGGCTTGAAATCCACACCAGGCACATGTGTGTGCACTGCTGGGCACTCGTGCCCTCCTGAATGTGGAAGGCAGCTGTCCTCCAGTTTCTTCTGTCAGTATGTCTACCCCTGGCTTCTCCAGGTGCACAACAAGGGCAGGAGGCAGAAATCTGGGTTAGGGGCCACTCAGAGGTGCAGAGGATATGCAACTGGACCCACCTGGGAGGGCCTCGGGTTTGCATGTCAAGGCCACCCTGTACACATCAGGCATGTGTGTGTTTGTGATCTGGGCTAGTTGAGGCCGTGGGTGGATTGTGGTGAGAAGACTATTGGGCGTGCCTCTCGACCTTCTCTGTCTCTTTCTCATGAAAGAAAGAAATAAACTTATAAAGATGAAGAAGAAAGAAATCCTGGGTTCAAATCCTAAGTCTCCTGTCACCCCTACTCCCTGCTTATTCTGAATTCCACTCCGGAGTCAGTGGCGCAGCTGGAGACCGAGCGGGATGGTGCGTGCCTGGCCTTACTGCAGGGTGAGGTCAGCGGAGCGCAGCCAGGAGAAGCCCAAGCTAATTACTGAAGTAGGGATTGAGAATGTCACAGTTTCACCAAAAAGAATACTTGGCAGTGTGTTGGTGTGCTCCCCCTGGAAGGTAAGGCTTGAAGCAAATTTCAGGTCTGATCCTCAGGCCGTTCACGTACAAATAGTTTTGTAAGTAGTGGAAAAGCTACAAAAATTTAACATGGAGGCTTCAAAAGCCTTGGAAGGAAATAGAAAGTCACTCCAAATAAAAAAGAACAAAACAAAAAAACCCTAAGCGTCTTCTTTGTTTCTCAGTGACAATTTCACAAACTATTTTAGGACACATTGCTTCTCCAGGGAGAAACTACCACGGAGACAAGGATGGAGAAGTTTCTTTTCCCTTCCTCTGCTGTGAAAATATCCTGATACTAATTTAAAGCTGTAGAATTTTCTAATAAAACAACCAAAATGCATTAGGCATAATTATTGCAACTCTGTCCATCTTTCTGTCTGCTGTGTCTGTCCCTCTGCCTTGCTGGTTTCCAAAGAATTAGAGAGGCCTGATCGGATGTAGGACATAGGAAGGAAGCCAGTGAGAGCCCATTTGATTTTTCTGTTCCAGATCGGGCAGTGGTTTTTCTAAAGAGCCTCGTTCGTCTCTGTGCTATTTTGGGGCCCAGGTACACGCTTGCTGTCTTTAGCAGCTCTGTGGTATCGGGAACCTGAGGTCCCCACCACCAGTGAGGCAGCGGTCCGGCTGCAGGAGATCTGTGACTCAGATGAGCAGGAATAGTCTGGTCGCCAAGAGAGAGGGCTGAAAGGGCGCCTTTGTACCTGATGGGAACCTGGGTGAAGACAAACGTTTCAATAAAAATGCGAAGTTCTTCCTCCTTACCCCTAAAAGTTCTCCCCCCATAGGCAGGAAATGAGGCCAGTTCCTTAGCCATTCCCTCTTCCAAGGCACCATCGGGAAGAAGTTTCTGGGTTGCGTGAGTCTTCAGAACAAGCAGAATGGCCTCCTCGTGGGCAGGGACGGTGGGTGAAGGCAGAGACGGAGGGCAGATGTCGGGGCCAGTGAGGGACACAGGAGATTTTACTCTTATTTCGGAGTTTTTACTTGGAGTGAGAAGCTGGAGAGAAGGTGGCTCTCTGACAGAGGGGAAGCAGTAAACTGCTGTTTTCTTGATTAGAGATTAGGTGTTGGAAGTTCCGTACAGTTCACTTACCGGTTCACCTGTCCATCTGTCCCGTCCATCTCTCCGTCTGTCCAATGGAAAGGTGACTAGTACCGAGCCCTGGGCTAGGTGAGAGGGTCTGGTCCCCACCCTCGAGAAGCCTATGGACTGCAGGGGAAGGTGGAAGGCAGAGAGGTCACCTCGCTGCAGGACCCCTTCTGAGCTGGGGGTTTTCAGAGTCCATGGTGTTGAGGTCTTTGCATTTCCGATGTTGCCTAAGAGCCCTGCTCTGGGAGAGGCGAGTGAGGATCAGGGCAACACACGGGGTAGACCGACGCGGAGAAGCCAGCATCATCGCGTTGGGCCTCTGCACTGCCCAGAACGCCTTTTGGAGGTGAGTGCCCTAGGTGTCGCTCTCTCTGGCGTTGGGCCCGAGGGTCCCAGCGTCACAAGCCCCCCAGACCCACTAGACTGTAAATGTTTATCATAGGAGCTGGGAGAGTCGCATTTCGGCCGCTGTTTAGATATTCCAGCCTTCCATGAAAGCTCCTGAATCTCTTCCCCAAATAACCAAGTCCTGTTTGGTAGCTGGCGAAATGTTTGGAGTGCCGTGTTCGACCGAGCAAAACTAAGCTCCTGACAAAATACTGCCTCAGCCATTTAATCCTAACAGCTAACGTTTGTGTAGAACTCTGCAGTTCCACAGAGCACTCACTGCTCGTTGTTGTAGTCCTCTCAGACTCCAGGGCAGGTGCTCCTGTGCCCTTCAGTCCTGAGCGAGAAGCTGCCGGAGCATCGGAGTGTCACAGCCCAGGGCCCTGGCAGTAGCCGATGGGGGCTTTTCACTCGTGAGTCAAACTCCGCCCTGGGCCACCTTCTCGGAAAGCTGTGGTGCCCTTTCTTCTTCTGACCCAGGCCTGGCCTCTGCCTCTGGCTCAGCCTCCGAGGTGGCCCAGGCGTGCTCTAGGGCAGTCTCCTCCCCTGGGCCTTTCCTGCTTTGTGCTCAAGGGATCGTCCCAGCGCGGAGTCCAGCTCAGGCCCGGAACCCCGTGTGTGCCCAGCCGTGTCCTGCATCCTTCGCCCTCTTGGCCACCCACACACGTTCTCTACAGCCAGGCTGGCCTGGTCAGAGCACACCACAGTCCCCGTCATGTCAGTGGTGGCTATGGGTCAGGCGAGCCGCACAGCTGGGTTTTTCTATGGTCGTCTCCTTAAAGTCCGGCAAGGGGCTGGTTAATTAGCAGCAATCCTCCCTGGATCGCGGTCAGAAGATCTGGGAATGGAGGAAAGGGGCCCGTGTGGGCATAACAGCATTGCCGTGGAGGCTAGAACAGAAGAGGCCCAGGATGGGCACCTTATGGGCAGGAGATCTGCCCTGGGGAGGGGACGCTTGCTCCAAGGCCCACAGACGGGGCACTCCCACCCACTGGGCTTTGTCCCACCATGTTACTCAGCAAGTGTTGGCGCTCCAGTGGCCTACCTACCCCATGCCCGTGGGCAAGGAGGTGGCGAGAGTCGGAGTCACCCCTCCAGTGGACAGTGACCACAGGGACGTCATCTTGGTTGTTCTGACAGATGCCATTCTGCCGCTCCCAGAGACAGATGTGCCTGAGGGGCCAGGGTTTGGGGAGGAGGGAAGTGGGTACCTGAGCAGAGAGTGTTCCTGCTCACCAGAGCCCAGGAAGCTTCTGGGTGCCTTCGGAAGTCGAGTAGGGGCCTGGAGGGCTGATCTTCCACCCAAGGAGGTGAAAGGACTCTCTCCCTTCTTCTCTTGCACCCACCCCCTTGCCCCACACCCCAAACTGAGTTCTTAGCCCATGGCTCTAGCTGGGTTTAATATTCGTATGGAGAGCTTGATCATCTTACTTTGAGTTGCAAATTGCTTTATGTGAAAAATTCTTTCCCTTCTCGCCACCTTATCAGTGGTGTCTGAGAGTTCTGCTCTGGAAGAGCCAAGTGAGGGATTCAGGGGTCTTTAATTTAAAGAATAATTTTGGGACCGGCAGTTAGCGTAATGGCTATGTTGCTGGACTCCCACTAGCGTAATGGCTATGTTGCTGGACTCCCACGTAGTCGACTGCGGTTCGAGTCCTGGACCCAGTGTTAAACTCACGCCGGGCCCGTGTGCGTGCGTGCCCAAGATCCCGAGAGGAGAATGGAGGAGAAGGGATTGCACCCCTGGGGGGTGATTTCTCGCTTTCTATTTCTCTGACTCTCTCTGTCTGGCGAGCGCACGCGCCCTATAGCAAAAACCTCTCCAAAAAAAAAAAAAGAATAATTTTGAAATTCTAATCAAATAAGTAATGCATAATTATAGAAAACATTGAAGAACAGATTTATTAAGAAGCAAAAAAACAAAAAAACTATTCAAAATCTCTCAAACCACAGGGACACTGTCTTTTATATATATATAATACACACACACACACACACACACACACACATATATTTCTTTACAATATTTACTATACAAATATAGAAATACTTTATAAAAATTCTACACATATGGCAATGTAATCTGTTTTTTTATTTAAAAATAAAAACATACGCTGAGTATCTTTTCTGTGGTGTTAGATACGAATCTGTACTATCATTTCAATATTTATCTAATATTAGGCCAGGAGGTGACATGGTGGTTAAGGCGCTGGACTCCCACTTGGCTGGCTGCAGTTCGTGTCCAGGACCAGGCAGCTTGCCTTCTCACTCTCTCTCTGTCTCTAGTGAGCACACACACTCTGTAGCAAATTGAAAAGTAATAATAATTATAAATAAAAATAAATAACTTTTAACAATTTAGCTGATATTGAATGATATAAAACCATCAAGATATAATTCATTCACTGTTTGGAAAACACTGAGGTTGTTTTGGCTATTGTCGACAGCACTGTGAAGAAACACTTTAATCTTCCATATGTACCTCCGTAATGCAAATAATAACATATATATAATAAAGAACTTTATTTTTTAGTCACTTCTTACAGCTGTTTTTATTGATGCTGAATTTAAATAGTGGGATTTACAGGAGACACGTTAAGCTTTGTGCTGCGTTTTGCCAAGAGGCCCTTCAAGAGCATCTGGATGTAGAGAGCATGGTAAATGCTCAGCAGTGGAGCATGAGCATCCTGGCCCTCACTCCCACTCCGAGCATCGCTGTTACTAATCTGAGAGGGAGAAAGCAAGTGCCTGGTGGTGAGGCACATGGATCCCATGTGCCTGACTGCGTGGTTCAAATCTCAGATCTGGTGACTTGTGAGAAGTGCTGGGTGCAAATCCCGAAAAGAGGGACACATGGAGGAGGAGAAGGGCTTGTGCGTGATCACCCCACGGGGCGTGCTCTCTCACTTCCCCTCTCCGTCTCTCCGCAGTGAATGCACTTGCCCTCTGGCAAATGAAATCAATAAAAGCACAACTAAGAGCCATCGGTGACCATTACGAAGTGTAGCCAGACCCCAGTAGGGCCTCCCTGTTTCTCCCTGTGGGTAAGACTGGCCGTGTTGCAGCGCAGCAGGGGAATTTTGAGCTCCTCGACGAGTAGGGACACGGGATGGGTTTGATCCACGAGTGTCCTTAGGAAGAGAGATCGTGGTCGATGCTCGGCGTTTATTCGATCCTGGGCCTTTGCTCCCACGCTGCCGCGGCTATCTAGTGGAATCCGGCTCTAGGTCCTTCGCAGACTGTATTAGAAATACATGGGCCAGCAGGTGGTGTGGTGGTTAAGGCATTGGACAGCCGCGTGGGCCACCATGGTTTGAGTCTCGGACCTGGTGGCTTGCTTTATCTCGCTCACTCTCTGATGAGCACATTTGTCTTATAGCAAATTAAAAATGATAATAAAATTAAATAAGGAATTCTTTAAAAATGAAAATAAGAAGTACGTACGAAGTGGGGAAGCATGCTGGCCTTGGTCACGAGCTAGCCTAGGCTTGGCTGTGCCACGTGCCATCTCTGTGACTGCCCATAGGCCCCTCCTGCCCTCGGCCCTCACCGAGGGGGCTTGAGGACCAGAGCATGGCCCTCTGCTAGGCAGAGACCGAGTCCCGTGTACCAGCTGTTGGCTTTGGCGAGCGACCTGCAAAGTGAGCGTGACTCCGCTCCACGGAGCTGCGGGGCGTGGCTGACGGGGCAAGCTCCGGCCCGTGGTCCCTGCCTTCCCTCTGCCCGTGCCCATCTCCGCCTGTCCAGGCCAGGGATGAGACCACCTGATTACTGAGAACCCTCTTAGACCTAATCTCCTCAGGATTCCGAGTCAGCACGAGCAAGGTGCCGCTTTGTGAGCGTCCCTCCTGAGTAGCTGGAGAGCCTGCTCGGGAGGCGAGGCCCCGCTGGATGGCACTGGCTTCGCGCAGGCCACTGGGCCCGCATCTCGGCACCCAGGAGGCATCTCCAGCACGCCCCAGCCCTGGCCCAGGGCTCCCTTACAGAGGCAAGTAGTTGTCCTCTTGCCTTTGGGGCTTTGTCCTCTGCTTTAGAAATGAACGTCCTGAGGCCAGACCACGCCCGGCACTGCCTTCTCTGAGCCTCCACCATCACCTGGGTTCAGCTGTTGTGTCCCCACGTGATGGCCCTGGTCCCGGCGTAAACGAGCGCGTCCTGAGCAGTTGGACCGCAGGGAATTTCCTTCAGCGGGGCAGCCTGTCTGGTCCTGGCTGTAGCATCCCCTTCTCTGCCCTACACGCCCCCTGTCCCCGGTAGTTGTTCCGTGACTCAGATATCCACGCAAGACACTGATCTCAGGGTGCTCGGGCAGGTTCCGCTACCTTCATGGGTTAGAACAGGGACAGTGACGACGGGCTGGACACCTGCGAGGAAACAAACCGATTATTTCCAGCTATTAGAGAAGTAGGATGACTCATTAAATGTGAGCCATTTAAGAATTATTTCGAGGAAGGCCTTCCCTCTGCTCTAAGGATCGCCTTTGCTGACACATTCCCGTGTGAGTGTGATTCTACGCACTGCCTACCCTGTGACTTGTTTGTGAACTCTCACGTCCTGTACGCACTGGGGCCTTTTCCTTTCCGGCCTGCAGGGAGATCCAGTCATGAGCACACCGAGTCTTTGGTGTTTCTAGCACTTAGTGAATCCACTGTGGGGATTCATTCATCCACTTCTTCATTTGGTCAACAAATAGTTATTAGTGTGATGACAACCAGTTGCTTTGAACACCTTATTTCAAGCTCCTGAATGTGAGCATGCCTAGCAGAGACCGTTGAGGCCCTAGCACTTTGTGGGTATGCAATACATTTTTAATTTTAATTTTTTTTTGAGAGGTTTTTTTTTTTCTTTTTTTCTTTTTTTTTTTTGCTATGGGGCACATGAGTTTGCCAAAGAAACGGAGAGACAGCGAGAAATCACCCCCCAGGGGGGATGGCCACGCCGCAATCCCTTCTCCTCCATTCTCCTCTCGGGATCTCGGACACATACGCACACACACCTGGCGTAAGTTTAAGGCATTGGGTCTGAGACTTGAACCGTGGTCGACTACATGGGAGTCCAGCGACATAGCCATTACGCTAACTGCTGGTCCTGTGCAATGCATTTTAAAAAGCACCTCCCAGGGTTCTCGATTGGGCTATCTCAGATATGGAAACCCCTGAGCCTGGTAGGTTTACCTAGAGTAAACACTTCCCTTCCTTCTTAAACGGGACACGCTAAATATAATTGCATCTTTTCTTTTCTTTTTTTTTTTTAAGAGTTTTTTTTTTTTTTTTTTTTTTTTTTTTGCTATAGGGCGCGTGTGCTTGCCAGACAGACAGAGAGAGAGACAGAGAGACAGAAAGTGAGAAATCACCCTCCAGGGGGGATGGTCACACCACAATCCCTTCTCCTCCATTCTCCTCTCAGGATCTTGGGCACACATGCACACGCGCCCGGCGTGAGTTTTAAGCCACCGGGTCCGGGACGTGAACTGCGGTCGACTACGTGGGAGTCCAGCGACATAGCCATTACGCTAACTGCTGGTCCTGCATCTTTTCTTGATACCGCGAAGCTGTCACCTTGAACATTAGTGACGTAGAGGAATGAAGGACACTTTAGTGTTACGAAGGTACACAGGGCTCTGTGCTCTCACACTTTTTAAAATAATTATTTAGTTTTATTTATTATTATTATTTTAAAGCTTGCTATAGGGCACATGTGCTCCCCGGAGAGTCAAGAGAAAGTGAGGAAGCAAGCTACCACGTGGCCCCTGTACAGTATCTTTCCACTCCTCCACCCTGTCATGATTTCGGGCAGGCACTCACGCCCAGTGTGTTTCTCAAGCTATCAGGTACGGGACTCGAACTGGGGTCAGCTATCTGGGAGTCCAGCTCCTTAACCACCACGCCACCTGGTGGCCCTCTGTGCTCTCACATTATGGAAGACCAGAGTGCTGTCCTCGTGGGCGCTTGGGCTTGGTGGTTGTAGTTGTCTCCTTTAAGGGGTGAAATTGAGGAAGCGTATTCCTTGCTGTCAGCGGTAACAAGTGCCTTACATTTGTTCAGTGCTTTTTGCATGCATTATTTAATCCTTATATCAATTCTGCAAGTAGATAGAATTATTTCCAATTTGTTGATTAAAAAAGAGAAAACAAGCAAACAAAAAACAAACTGAAGCTTTCAAGAGCCAAACCATACCAAAGACCAGATGGGGACCAGCCTGTGGCGCGGTGGTTAAGGCAGCCTATCCCACAGGGCCGACCATGTGGTTCGAGTCCCGTACCTGACAGCTTGAGAAACACTGGGCGTGAGGGTCTGCGCCAAATTATGCCAAAATGGAGAAGTGGGAAGATGCTGCGATGTGACCATTCCGCGTGGGGGTGCTTTCTCATTTTCCCTCTCTCTCTAATGAGCTCATGCACCTTTGGTAAAATTGAGAAAAGACCACAGGTCTACGTAAGGGACAGGTCCAGGTTTTCTGGCTCCACGCTGGGGCTTGTCCCTTTTCCCTTTAGTAGTCCCCTGCCTTTCAGGCTTGGTTCTGGCAGTCTCCCACAACACGTGGTAAAACTGGGTGTGACATGACTAGGGGACTGTTCAGAAACCTCTTCTTCAGACAGTGTTTGCGATCTGTGACCTCTATCTGGCTGTTCGCAGACCCTTTTCTCCTTCTTTCCCCTGATACATACGCAAGGGAGATGGATAGCAGATAGGGTTGCCAGATTGAGCAGAAGCCCCACAACAAAGAAACTGCAGAACAGAACACAAGACGCCCGGTTCTATTTGAATTTCAGATACACGACAAATTACTGTTTTTGGACATGTATGTTCCACGCGGTATTTGGGACGTACTCAGGAAAATGATTTGTCGTCTGTCTGCAGTTTGAATCTCGCGGGGTGTCCTGTATTTTCTCTGCCGAGCTCCCGCGTGAGCACTTTAATGACAGAGTGGCCCGAGTGAGGAGGCGGGGCAGCATCTCAGTGTTAACTAGATAAGGCTTCCAGGAAAAGATGGCTCTTGAGCAGCTACACACCGCACAGGGAAGTGCTTTGGCACGTAGCTGGGGACGGCCGTTCACACGACAGCACAGCCATGGGATCGACTCGCTCAGAGGCCTGCATGCAGACGTCGAGGCCAGTTCACGCTCACAGGAAGTCACCTTGCAAATCTAACAGTGTTTCGCCTCCTGCCTAATGCAATGGAATCAGAAGACCCGTCCAGCTGATCAGACAGAGATGTTTGAAAAATCTCAGGTTTCCTTGGGCTGTCCATTTCAGGAGCTACCCTGACTAGGAAATGGAATTCAGTGGCTAAAGACACCTTCTAGGCTGCCCAGAATTTCTTCAAATCTAGGGTACTGTCCCCCATTCTGTCTTCTTGAGATCTCTGGAGTCACGCTTGTGAGGCTGATCGCCGCCTACCACTGGGGGCTCGCCCGGGAGGGCGGGGTGGAGGAAGTTGGTGTGAGGTCGAACACGGCCAGCCTTTGGGACCAGGGCAGCAGAGACAGGCGGTTTTTCTGCACGCCTCCTCCAGGTGCCAGTGTCCCCACTCTGCGTGTCACAGCGCCTCTGTGATGGCAGCTCAAGAACCCTCCGCACCCTGGGTGGTAGGAATGTGCCCAGTGCCCTGGTCTGAGTCTCTCCCTGTCTCTCTGTTCCGGGCGTGTCTGCACTGCACATCCACAGACCAACAGCTGCCTTTGGATAGCAGGTGCAGGTGAAGATGCTGGTCTGAAACCTCCCTCAAGCTGCCTCCCTGAGTGCTAGCTTTGTGGCCTGCCCTGTGCCCAGGGCTCTCACTCACCTCCATTCCCACAGTGTACCCATTCCCAGAGAAGGACATGGAGGCTGAGCCTCAGGGTTGGGATCTGGACTCTGTCTTTCAACTCTATTGTCATACACTGCCTGACCCGCTATTCAGTCGTGATTACAAAGCAGGAGCATGGATGGTGTGGAGTCCTGGTAGGGTTCAATGGATTCACTCCTGTTTCTTTTTTTTTTTCTTTTTTTTTATAGAGAGATTTTTGCTCTAGGGTGTATGTACTCACCAGAGAGATCGAGAGAGACAGAGAGAAAGCGAGAAATCACCGCCTTCGCCCACCCCCAGGGAAATGGCCACGCCACAATCCCTCCTCCTCCATTCTCCTCTCAGGATTTTGGGCATGCATGTACACGTGCCCAGTGTGAGTTTCAAGCCTCTGGGTCTGGGACTCGAACCGCGGTTGGCCATTTGGGAGTCCACTCCTGTTTCTTTAGGAAGCACTTGCTTTGGGAACAGCAGATGGCGTAATGGTTACATTGCTGGACTCCCACATAGTCTACTGAGGTTTGCATCCCGGGCTTGGCGGCTGAAAACTCATGCCGGGTGCATGTGTGTGCGTGCCCCAAATCCCGAGAGCAGAA
This sequence comes from Tupaia tana, assembly GCA_026018925.1. Taxonomy (NCBI): domain Eukaryota; kingdom Metazoa; phylum Chordata; class Mammalia; order Scandentia; family Tupaiidae; genus Tupaia; species Tupaia tana. The sequence goes on along the minus strand of JAKSZU010000006.1, from coordinate 106,853,518 downwards.
TGGAGGAGAAGGGATTGCAGTGTTGCCATCCTTCCTGGGGGCTGACTTCTTACTTTCTGTCTCTCTGTCTGTCCGGTGAGCACACAGGGTCTATAGAAAAATCTCTCAAAAAAAGAAGAAATATTTGCTTTGATGAACACGTGCCACAACTGTGAGAGACTAGCTGTGGGGTTTCCCGAGCTTCACAGAAGTCAGGCATCGACTCCAGCTTTCCCAAACGTCTGACCTGGAACGGGGCTGGGAGTCACCAAGGTCAGACCTCGGGCTGTAGCCTGTTTGTGGGTCTGAACCATCAGAGGAACTGCAGACGAGTCAGCCAGGGAGAGCCAGGGGCCCTCCTCAACAGTGGATATCAGGGTTCAGTAGGTGCCCAGTCCCCGAGAGTCGGATGAGAGTGTGCAGCAGGCGCTTGGTGAATCTACAGGTAAAGGAGAGGGCAGAGTCTTTTGGGCAGGGGTGACATTCAAAGACAGAACCATGCAGCCCCAAGGGCATCCCAGCAGGTGGGGCGTGCACCTGGCTGCCAGGGGTTAACGCCATGGTAACCAGATCATGTGGGGGCCCTGAGGCCTGAGGACAGACTCAGGGGGCAGGAGGTTCTTAAATGGGGCCAAGAGCCATAAGTGGCTGTTAACCCACTGGCCCTAAAGTACTTTAGTAGTTTAAGAATTTAGTTAAGGACTAGTGTTTGTTACATACTTTAACTCAGCGACCTCACAAATAGCCATGCAGGTTAGACTCTGTAAACGGTGGAAACTGAAACACAGCGTGGTTCCACAACTTCCCTGAAATCCCAGCTAGAAAGGGGCCAGGCTGGACCGGTAGGCCGAGGCTGGAGTCCATGCTCTAAATTCCAAAGTGACCCTGTCTCCACTTGCACATGGCCCGCCCTTGGCTCTGGAGGGCGACACGGGCTTGCACTCAGCTCGTCTGGGGCACTGTGCAGAGGCCGCTGGGCAGGTCGGGGCACACAGCGCCCACGGGCACCGGCATTCAGCCCTGAGGGGATCAGGCATAAGGCGCGGAGCCTCCATGGGGTTTTCTGTTCTCCCCTGGACTAATGTCCAAGATCCAGGGCCTGGAGGGAGAGGAGGAAGCCCACTTCCCCTCAGAGCCCCTGGCTCCTGGGCCTTGCAGGAGCGACCAGGGGAGCCCGAAGGGGGAATGGGTACACAGCCTGCCACTGCTTTCCACCCGGGGTCCGGAACTGCCTCAAGGCTCGGGGGGCCACCCGTGCAGCATGCAGATGTGTGTCTGGGTGTCTCTCTCTGTGTATATGCGTGTGAATCTGTGTGTGTGTGTGTGTGTGTGTCTGTGTGTGTGTCTCTGTATCTGTTTGTGTCTATGTCTTTGTGTGTGTGTCCGTGTGTTGCCTGTGTGTATGTCTCTGTGTCCCTGCGTGTGAGTGTGTGTGTGTGTGTGTGTGTGTCTGTGTCTGGGCGTGGGCAGGCCTGGCCCAGGCTCCCTCCTCACAGGTCCAAGAGGACATGATCTCGGGACTAGCAGTTAGCGTAATGGCTGTGTCGCTGGACTCCCACGTAGTCGACCGCGGTTCGAGTCCCAGACCCGGTGGCTTAAACTCACGCCGGGCGCGTGTGTGTGCGTGCCCAAGATCCCGAGAAGAGAATGGAGGAGAAGGGATTGCGGCGTGGCCGTCCCCCCTGGGGGGTGATTTCCTTCTTTCTGTCTCTCTGTCTGTCTGGCGAGTGCACGCACCCTATAGCAAAAACCTCTCCAAAAAAAAAAAAAAAAAAAAGAGGACATGATCTCCCCGTCCTTGGCTCGGGACATGGGCTCCCGTGTAGATTCACAGCCCCGGGAAGAGAGGCTGGCTTGTGCCCACCGAGCATGGCCCGTCCTGTGACCCGCTCAGCGCACCCCGGTCCCTCCTGACCGTCTAGGCCCTCGGAGATGCCCTCCTTCCCTGGGACGGAAGGCGGCTGTGCGGGGCGGCAGGGGCAGTGGTGGGGAGGTCTGGAAGGGACATTTGGGAGTCAGGTCACACAGACGTGGACAGTAAGCCCTGCTCCCAGTCCGGCCGACGCAGACGCCCAGTGTGCACGCCGTCGTCACTCAGCTTCTTGTTCACCGCAGGCTCCTTTGGGGGTGGCTGTGAGCGGCCGTGGCTTTCCTCCACAGTCGGGCTTGTCTGTCCCCTTCTCAGAGTGCTCGTCCCTGTGCATTCTCTCGGCCGTGCCAGAGCCCTGGCGGGCTCAGTGGCCACCTGACCCCCTCCCGGCGGACACCAGCGCTGTCCGCGTTGCCTCTCCTCCACCAGGAACGCTCTCCGTGGGAAGACCGGCCCCGGTACCGCCAGCTGTGCATTGCTTTGCCCTCAGGGCAGAGCCCAGGCCTCCTTGGCCCTCCTCGGCTGTCTCCCAGGTGTGCGGTGAAGGGCAGCAGGCCTGGGACGCAGCCTCCCCCAGGACCCCTAGCTGCCCACTTTCCCACGGTTCTCCGTGAGGAACGGGCTGCCACGCACCAGTGTCCATGGCCTCCTGCGTCCCGTTGCTGCACTTGTGTTTGCTTGGGCCAGCACCAGAGTGTGCTGTCAAGGCACTCGTGGTTTCAATTCGCCCTGCAGACACCTCCATGGCCACTGCTGTGGCACTTAGACTTGCTGCGGGGAGGCTGGTGAGAGGGGAGGGGAGGCCCACGTAGCTCCCTGTGGTTTAGTGGGGTGTTGAGAGAGACTCCAAGGGAGGCCAGCTCAGAAGCGCAGGTCAGGGGCCCTAATGGGCCTCTCTGGGATCTCTCTGCCCAGTGGGAAGGATTAGGGGGCCAGGGGAGGGCACCAGGATCCGTGGGGCTGCCCTCAAAGCCCTTGCCTTGCACTTCTGGGCCACGGCCCTTTGTCTCCTGGGCCTCACCAGCTCCAGCCCCGTCTTTGCCTGGCTCCTGCCCAGGACTGTCCCCAGTCAGACCCAGGCCCCACCTGCTCCAGACTCCAGGGAGGGAGGGCTAGGGTGAGAGGATCTGCCACAGGCTACCCTCCCAGGCTGCTGGGAACATGAGTCAGAGCCGCGAGCCAGCGGGGACTCGGGGAGGGCACGTGGAGGAAGGCAGGTCCTCGAAACAGCAGGGAGGGGACCGCGGCCAGTCCAGCTCGGACTTCGCCTGCACAGAGGGAGGCAGAGTAGGGGCGCTGCTGCTAGTGGCCACGGGCCCAAGTGGGGAGCCCAGGGCCGGTCCTTCTTCCCTGAGAGAATGCAGACCCACTGACCCCTCCCTTGCCAGGGAAAACAGGCGGTTCTAGTCCTGGCCATGAGGATCCAGGGAGCCAGGGACTTCCCAGGGGTTCCCGGCCAGCCACTGAGTCATGCTTCTCAGCAACCGAGTGAGACAGCCCTGATGGAGGAGACTGGCATGTGTAAGCGCCCTTTCCTGGTGGCCTTTGTGGCGGCACTGAGCAGTGGCACCTGGCTTAGGGCTGCGGGTAGCCCCCAAGGGAATGGGCTGGTGGGCAAGGGTCTTGAGTGAGTAGTCGGCACAAGAAGCAGCTCTGTGTTGAGGCCTGGTGATGTTCAGAGCCTGTGCGTACTGAATGTAAACTGGTGCTTCCATCTGCCCACCACGCTCTCCGATTTCTGCCCCAGGGACCCAGCTCGTGGGGTGCTCCAGAGGAGCTGGGACTGTCCAGGGAAGGGGTCCTTTCCCAGGAAATGGGTACACTGGGAAAGTATCAATAGTGCCCGAGCCTGCTCTTGCCCAGGCTTCCTGGAAGGAAGGTGGCCAGACGGAGCCTCTCCGGATTCCAGCAGGAAGGCCTCAAGTCTGCCAGTTCCCCAGGGCTTCGCTAGTGGAATGCTTTCAGGCAGGCATTCACTGTGGGCATTACGCTTTGCAGGTAGCCTAGAGTGGGGAGGAAAGCGGCTTCCCCCTGACCCACGCTGAGCTGGACGACGGTGGTCCCAGAAAGGACTGTGGGTCATCTTGTCCATCCTGTCTCCAGGGTGGGAGATCGAGGCCCCACAGGAAGATGGTGGTGCACTGGAGGTCACACTGCCAGCCTCCAGGTTGCAGGTTCATTCGCTCTCACGGCCTGTCTGCGCGGGTCAGAGAAGCACTGCCGGGGTGAAAGGACTGCTCCGATCAGGGTGGCTGAAGGGAGCCCAGGGTGCGGGGTGAGCAGGATGGAAAGCCTTAGGCCACGCCTGTCTGCACCTTCCCTTCCAGGTCTGACCTGCAGGTCTGCATGCCCTGGGGCCCTCCCCTTCCCCACAAGGCTGGGTCCAGAAAGGTCCAGCCAGGACACTGGAGCAAGGAGAGACCTCCAGGCTCCTAAAGGCCTGAGCACAGAAGCCAGGACTCCCAGCTCCTTCTCGTCATTTTCTGTCAGCTTGGTGCAGAAGGCCTGAGGGACCCGCCCTGCTCTCTGAGACCTAACTTAGGATTGCGTTGGCGGAAATGACTGGCTTTAGCCCCAGATAGAATGCAAGCACCTGTGTCCCCAGAGCCAGGAGGTCCCTTCGTTACTCTGTTCTCTGTAGCAGCTGGGTGAGGGGGCAGACAGCTCAGCCATCCTCAGGTTCGACGCGCCCAATGTCCCGGGACCTGTGCTGCCGCCTGGGCCGAGCCCCCGCTGGAAAACGCCACCCCCGCGGCTCTGTCGTCTCCGCCCCCTTCCCGCTCGGTTAATGAGGTCTCCTAGGCTGCCTGAGGTTGTCAGGTCTGTGTGGTGAGACCTCAGTTGACAGGCCCTCTGGAAATGCAGTTACCTTGTAATTAAATTCTGATGTTAAAAAAAAAAATGTCTTCATCAATCATGCAAAACAAGCTGCCTGAGTTTGATGTGTGTAGGTTGCAGGAGGATTTGGTAGAACATGGAGGGTTGTGAAGACCTTCCCAAGCCGTGCAGGTGCGGTCTGTCTTCCACTTTCACCCCGCAGCTGCCAGCAGGAGCTCCGATCCTCCGCGCGGAGGGGAGAGCCTCGCTGCTCAGTAAGCGCTGGGTTCTTTGCAGGGGAAGAGTTGGGTTCCTGGGACTCACCTTGACCTGGTTCTTGACCGTCAGGGCTCTAGAAGGCACCCTGCTCCCGTACCTCGGTGTGGCCAGCCTGTGAGATCGGGTAGTGATGCCCACGCTGACTTGCCCAAGCAGTGAGATGCAGTAAGTCAGCAAAGCAAACGCAGGCCAGTGTGTAGGCACGTGTGCAGGGACTGGGGTGAAGGGTCTTACGGGATCATGGCTGAGCTCTTATCTAGCGCTGTGGGGAGGTGGCCGTGCGTGGTGGCAAGGCAGACTGGCGGGTGTTTTAGAGGACCAGGACACTCTGGTTGGGATGCGGGGCTCTATCATGGCAGAGACAGCACTGGGCCGGGTCTTGGCGGTGTGGTACCTCCACGGGGAGGTGCTCACTCAGCCCCAGTCTCTGGATGCCTATTCGAGCGGGGCAGTGGCCCCTGGTTTCAGGGAGTTCCGAGCCATGGCGGCAGGGTGGGACCTGTCTCCCTGCTCTGCTCCTGTACTCCCTCCCTGTCCCTTGCCAGGGTCACGTCTACACTGCTTCTTTGATTACTGTCCTGACACGCACCCTGGTATGCTCTGGACCTCCGACCAGCTGGGAAAGCGAGGGCGGGCCCCAAGGTGGGAGGGACAGACGGAGACTGAAGGTCAGCTTTCACCAAGCCACAGCCCAAAGATTCCACTCAAGAGGCCACCGGGAGCTCCGCCTTGGCGTGCCCTGGTGATACAAGGGGACCAGGGGGTATACTCTGGTTTCAAGAACTTCCTGGAGGGAGGGAGCACAGTCAGGATTTCAAGGGGAGGCCATCGTGGGTGGGGTGCAAAGCACCCCTTCAGCTGAGGGCTGGGGTTCAGTCCTGTGGGCTGAAGCCGAGCCTTGTGGAGAGAAGCAGGGGAAGTGAGGCCAGGAGGGGGCACCGTCCCTGGCTGCTGGATGCAGACGCCGTGTCCCCACCTCGTACTATAGGCAGGGGGTCTTGACAGTGGCTGGGAGTCCGTGTGTAATCTGGTCGTATGCTGGGGGGATTAATCTGGCAGGCGTGGTCACAGGAAGGAAAGGGGGAGACCCTGGAGACAGACGCTGCAGTGGCCCAGGAGCCAGGGAAGATTGCCAAGTTGGGAAGTTGCTTCCAAAATGCAGAAGTGGGGTGGGCTTGCTGAGAGGGCTGGGTGGGACCTGTTCTCCGGGGGCTCAGAACAGTGGAAGCCCACCTTCCAAATCCGCTCTGCGCAGAGAGACTGCCCGCGCCCCTCGCGCCCCGGGCCTGCCCTCCGGACAGCAGTGCCTTCGAGCCCCGCCCTCCTTGGCCAGGCCTGTCTGGAAGCCCATGCAAAGCAGGAAATGGAGATCAGGAGGCCAAGCCCTGGGTTTTTGTTTCCTCTGGTCAGTCTCCAGCCACCTGCCTGGAGTTGAGATAAGCCAAGTCTCTCTGTGGAGAGAAGCAGTAGGCCAGGCAGCCAGGCCGCCGCGTGGAGACTGGGTGGAGAGACCGGAAGGCAGGAAGACTGCTGTAGAGAGGCCTGAGCATCTGGGCAGAGCTAGGCTGAGAACCAGAGCCCGAGAGGGGCTGTGTGGGAGGCGGGCCGCCCCGGTGGGCACAGGATGGCTGAGCGGCCTGGATGTGCAGACCCGACACAGGCCCGACCTCCACCTCGGCAGGGAGCAGGTGGCCCTGCCCGCCTGGAGGCAGCAACCCGACTGTTAGGAGCTCATCTGGAGAACCCCACATGCTCGCTGTGTCTGGCGCCTGCTCCGTCTTCTCTGGACACAGCATTACCGGCCTTGGCTGCAGTCCCACTCAGGTCCCTGGCTGCCCCGCCTTTTGGGCTCAGCCCAACAGTCATTTCAGAGCTGTGCCCCCCCAGCTGAAGATCCTGTCTTGGCCAGGAATTCTATAAAACCTGGGCTTGCTCTTAGACAGCCCGAGGAATCTGAAAGGGGAGAAGCCGATGCTGGTGGCAGGGGTGGGGCTGGTGGGGAGCTGCCCTGTTTGCAAAGGTGGATGTTAAACCCACAGCAGCAGGGCGAGCTCTGCCGCCCCCACCCCCCCACCCCCCCCCCCCGCCCCAATATCTAGCGTATTGCCCTCTGGATCAGCCGTCACAGTGCGGTTGGGAGGGGAGGCTGTCCCAAGCCTTCCTTTGAGACTCCAGTGGGTTAGGCCCTGGGATCTGACGTCCCCCGGGAGGCAGGGGTTGGTGGGGGGCAGACTTCAGCCTGGAGCAGGTGCCTGGCCCCTCCCGGACCCTCTCGTGTCTGCATCTCAGCACCTGAAGGCTTATGCTGTGCGGGCCTCTGCTGTCACTGTTTTCCGGCTCAGGTGGGTACACGCTGGAGAGACTCCCTGTCCCTGCAGGTTATGCTGAGGCCATGGAGGCCGGGCCCTCCTGTTTCCCTTATTATGATAGAAATGGCACTTGTCAAAACCCCATTTGCTCGAATGTCACTTTGCCTATGAAGTTTGTCCTGGTCACAACATGTCACCTGCTCCTTTGCCCACGGAACACTCACACCTCTGTACAGAACCAGTGGCATTTGACCTCACGTTACAGCGCTCGTTGGTAGCGGGGCAATTTTGCCTCTCGGGGGACAGTGGCAGTGTATGGGGACTGTTCTCTTGTCACAGCTGGAAAGGCTGCTGCTGGCATCTGGTGGGCGGGGGCCAGGGGCCGTGTGTCTCCATGTCTGTCCCATCCTGTGACCCCCGGAAGGGAGGGCACTGCTACTTGTGTCTTACTCACCTCCCTCTTAGCCCCATTCCTGGAGCCAGGGCGAGATGTCTCACTGAGGTGGACACCCGAGAAATGGGCTGAATTGAATTCAGTGAGAATCACATCGAATTGCGCCTAAGCTGCCCCATGGACCGTCACCCAAATGTACCAGTAACCCCGGCGGAAGCTCAGCCTCTCCTTGCTTCACAGTCAGGAAGTTTCCAAGGCCTAGGTCAGGCCGACCTTGGTGGTCTAGACCAGGGTTCTGAGAGGGTAGATGCAGGGCCTTAGGGACAAGGTCCACCTCCTGAAGGCAACTCTGGCTGTGATGTTTTAGCTCCTCCCTGTCCACAGATCTCGGTGATGCAAGGACTGGGGCTCTGACCTCTCATCACCCGGAACAACGGGGCAAGATCTCCCCCTACCCCAGAGCCCCTCCGAGGTAGGCTGGACAAGTGTGCAGTGTCCGGGAGCTGCCCCCGGAGCGGCAAGTGTGGGTGGGGCTGCCAGTGCCCACGTGGGCACCTGCCTGGAAAACGCCCCCAGCTAGCTGTGCACCTGCAGCTGCCCAGGCTTTGCCCTCCTGGCCTGGGGCACAGGGCGGGACCTTCTCACCCCGTGATCAGGCTGCTGTTGGGGACGCGCCAGGGAGGAGGAAAGGCAGGGCGCAGAGGGGCAGTGGGTGACTTGCATTCCACCCTGGGACTCGCAGCCAGCCAGCCCTCCTCCGTGGGCCCTGTGCCTCCTGGCTCTTACCTGCCTTCACACAGGGACTCAGCCTATTACCCTGCGTGCCTCTCCCTGGACACGCCAAGTGTTAGTCCTGCCATCACACCCCCATTTCAGAGGAGGCCCCGGAGCACAGAGACTGTGTTGCTTGCCCAAAGTCACACAGCTGGTACCCATCGGAGACTGGTTCATTCTTTTCTTCCCCAAACTGCATCATCTGCCCATCCTCCCATCCTCTTTGTAGAGTCTGGAAATGTAAGATTGCCGAGCCTCGGTGTTGTTCTGTTTTGTTTCTGGTTTTTGTTTTCTATAATAGGGCACATGTGCTCACCAGAGAGAGACAGAGAGAGAGGGAAAGTAAGAAAGCACCCCCAGGGGGCTGGCCATGCTGCAGTCCCTTCTCCTCCATTCTCCTCTTAGGATTTTGGACAGGCATGGACACACAGTCGGCATGATTTTCAAGCTACAGTGTCTGGGACTCGAACCATGGTCAGCCATGTGGGAATCCAGTGCCTTAAGCACCATGCCACCTGCTGGGCCCTCACCTGGGTGTTTTTAAGCTACCCTTGCAGTACACACAGTGGTCTCTGGGTTTGCTGTTTTGTTCCCAGACTAGATCCCAAACTGGACAAGATTGGCATTGGGGCTTTCCTCTTTTCAAGATTAGATTTGCTGTCCCGTCCAGAATAGCCTGTGTTCCCCGGCGCATTCCTGGGTTTCCAGCAGGCCTAAAATGACAAGAAAATTACCTTGCTCTGAGGCAGCTGGTGTTTCTGTTTCTTGATGAGAGTGGTTACTAGAGAGTGGAGCCACCCAGAAAGCAGGGGGTGGCATGCTGGCCGTGCGGAGGCAAACACGCTCCGTTTTCCTTTCTTGGCCCTCTTAAAGAGGTGTCTAATTTGGGCATGTTTTGTTTGGCTTATCTCAGATCTGGAGAGGTTCTTCTTTTCTCCCTAAGTAACATCTCCCTTGAGCACACAATTCCCTCTTCTCAAGGTGAGTAATCCCCTCTCCAGCTGTTCCCAGCCACTAATTAGTGAACAAAGAGACTAACAAACAAAATTAGCTATTGGGTCATTGTTTGGGATTGAACCAAAGACAGACAAAGGCCCCAGTTTGCTTTTTTTTTTTTTTTTATTTTTTTTATTTTGTGCCCCTCGGCCCCCGCCCTCCCCATGGGAATTACAACAAAACACACCACTCTTCCCCACCGGCACTTTGTCATAGTCACGGCCGAGTTGCCCGTGCCAAGCAGTGACTGTTTCAGAAAAGGTCCAGGCAATGCCGTATCTCATCAGTAGTGGAGGCCCAGGGAGGTTTGCCACAGGATTACACGCCTGCTTCCCTCACGGCATAGGGCGACGAGGGCCGCTCTCAGAAGGCGTGGGCTTCGTCCCGCCCGCTCTGCTGGGCTGGCCGGGGAGGAGCACGGGTACCCTCCTCTCTGTCTCTGTCTCCTTGTCTCTCGTCTCCACATATCCAGTGCGGAAGGATCACAGACAGTTGTATTCTGCTGAGGTTTATTGTCACCATCTCTTTTTCAAATCTCATTGCAACTCTCTCTCTTCATCAGATCAAGAGTTTGAGACTAAGATGTGCAGATGTCCGTAGGGAACACCTAGGATGTAGCAGTACCAGAAATGAGCTGTGATCCCTAGGTCTAGTGCCCGTTGTCTGAGGAGTTTAGAACTAATAGCATGCCAGTGTTGTTGGGGAGACAGAGCGAGCCCGTGAGGAAAGGTCTGAGAGAGAGAAGTGCTGGCTTGTGAGCCCTCGGCGTTCGGGAATCCGCACTCCAGGCTACCCTGCCCGTGGGCAGTCCGTGGGGAGTGCCACACTCGCCCACGTGTTCTGTGAGGTTACCTCTCAGGAAAGATTTAGAATTTGTTGCCCATTTTCCAAACTCCCCGCAAAGCCTGCAGTGCCTGTCCCCTAGGGGTGCACTGTGGAGGCCCAGTCTTCACAACCCCCGTCCAACCCACTGTCCTCTGTCCCTCTGCTGTCTCCTCCAAAACTTGACGCTCCTCAGAGAAAATAGGGCCCAGCAGCCACTGGATGCTGGCCTCCTTTCTGTTCTGTCCCCGTCTCGCTTCCTTTCTGCCTCCCCTCTTGCTGACATTTTTATAGCATATCTTCAGAAAGCTTTTTGCATCCTCAAAAACTTTTCCAAAGTGGAACCAGCAGTTGGCGTAATGGCTATGTCACTGGACTCCCAAGTAGTCGACCGCCGTTCGAGTCCTGGACCCGGTGGCTTAAATTTACACCGGATGTGTGTGCGTGCGTGCTCAAGATCCTGAGAGGAGAATGGAGGAGAAGGGATTGCGGCATGGCCATGCCCCCTAGGGGTGATTTCTCACTTTGTCTCTCTGTCTCTCTCTCTTTATGGCAAGTGCATGCGCCCTATAACAAAAACCTCTCAAAAAAAAAAAAAGCTCTCCCAAAGTGGCAGCAGCCAGCGGCATGGAGGTTAAGGTAGCTGGATACCACATGGCCAATGTCGTGATTCAAGTCTTGGACCCAGTGGCTTGAAAAACACTCTGTGTGTGAACTGTGTGTGCTGCAATCCCGAGGAGAATGGAGGAGAAGGGACAGCAGGGTGGCCATCCTCCCGGGGGTAATTTCTCAACTTCTCTCTCTCTCTGTCTCTGTCTCTCTCCAGAGAGCACACATGCCCTACAGCAAAAACTAAAACAGACAAACAAGCAATTTCCCCAAAGTGAATTTCTACTCATAAAGATGAGGCGATGCTCTGTCCTGGTGGCCCCTGCGCCCCACCGCGTGCACTGCCTCCTGCACCCCCGCCGCACTGCTCCCTGCTTCCCCGCCTGGGGCTCCTGCCTGCCTGAGGCCCTTGGCTTCATGCTGGGCCCACAGGTGGACCTTCGGCCTTAGCCCCCCTACTGCTCAAGCGAACATCAAACATCCACAGAACTTTTGGGGTGTGTCACCATGGAGACAGCGGAGCACTTCTGTAGCACCCCCAGACTTTCTTACGCAACCTGCCCTCCTCCTGGATGGCGGATGCTGCAGGGAGGCTTCTTAAATTAATCCTGTCAAAATAGCCTTCCAGTCCTGTCGGAGCCCGATTTTTTTTTTTTTTAATCTCACAAGACACAAACTGTTCAAGGGAAGAGGGGAACAAAGACAACTCAGGAGGACGAGAGAGAATGGGGAGCGTTTAGAGAACAGCGTAGACGTGATTGAAGGGCTGGGAAATGGGGCCGCGGATGGGAGGCGGGAGGAACGGGGATTATTTAGTGGGGTGAGGAGGAGGCTGACAGGTGACCCAGTCCTGGGTTTCGACTTGGCGCAGGGCTGGGCTGTGGGGGCTGGTGCCGAGCTGGCTCCCAGTATCCCCGAGGAGGGCCGCCTGAGACCAGGGAGACCTCGTCCCACGGGCATGGCAGCCACAGCCAGAGGAAGGGCTCGCCCCTCCACCCATTCCAAGAGGTGCCCTGCCATGGTGATGAGGCTCCCTGGAACTCCCCTCCACCCCCGGATGGCGCCGTCAGCACCTCCGGGGCACATGCTAACAGTGCTGTTTCCTGGGTCCTGCCCAGACCTCCTGCTCTGGGATTTCTAGGGGAAAATCCAGGAGTCTGTTTTATATATATATATATATATATATATATATATATATATATATATATACACACACACACACACACACACACACACATATATATATACATATATATATGTGTGTATATATATATATATATATATATATATACACATACATACACACATACATACATACATCTAAAAAAAACAAATCCCCAAGGGATACTTGAGCCTAAGCCATTCAGAACCCAGCAGCTGGTTATGCGAAGAAAGAGAAAACAGCTCCCCCGAATTCTCTTGTCCCAGCCACATCCACCAAGTCCCCCACTGCTGTGAGCTGTCCAGGGCCGAGCTGTATGCACCCCGGTGATTCGGTGTAAAGGACCTCCATGCAGCCCTACGTCATGCGCACACAGGGGAAGGCAAAAACATGGTGTGTGTGTGTGTGTGTGTGTGTGTGTGTGTGTGTGAGAGAGAGAGAGAGAGAGAGAGAGAGAGAGAGAGGGAGAGGGAGATGTTTGTCCTGGGGCACATGAGCTCTATGGAGAGACAGAGAGACAGAAAGCGAGAAATCACCCCTTGGGAGGATGACCAAGCCACAGTCCCTTCTCCTCCATTATCCCCTTGAGATCTTGGGCATTTATGCACAAACACTCTGCGTGAATTTCAAGTCCCCAGGTCCAGGACTCGAACCAGTTGCTGCCCAGGGAGTCCAGCCTGACTTCAGTAATCGCTGTGCCACATGCTGGCCCTGTGCTTTCCATGTTTTGTTCTTGGCCTCCCTGGGCAGCACCTTCTACCCTAAGTAGCAGCTTCATGGAGGCTTCCAGCATGAGGAAGTGCTTAGGGCCCCCTCGCCTTCCAGAGGAGGGAGCCTGGGAGTCAGGGAGGTGTCTCCCTGGAGTTCCTCTCCCGGTTGCAGGTCTTTCTCTGGACGGGGAGTTGCTGGACTAGCCGATCCCAAAGGCCCTTGTGGTGCCCCTTTCTCCTGCACCGGCAGAGATTCTCTGGGAGGCCAGGTCAGAGCCAGCGACGTCCTGTTGGGACTTCCTGAGCTCAGTGGGTTTTCTCTTTATGCAGCTTGCCGTGGGGATGTTGGGGCAGGCCGGGAGAGCTGCCCTCCTCCATTTACCTAGCTTCCCTGCAAGCTGCTGGCTGCCACGTGTGGCCAGGGACATGCATACCAAACTGTCCATTCTGTCCTTTGGCCTTGGAACGGTTTCTTGTATGTCTTAACTGTGGAGCCTGGCTGCGAGGAGTACCTTCTAGGGTAATGGGAATGGGGCAGGGGGCTGGAATAATTATTTCCTGGCCTTATTTGCTTTTTAGCTATTGGGTTGCAGATTGCAGTGTTTTTTTTTTTTTTTTTTTTTTTTTTTTTTTTTTTTTTTTTTTTTTTAAAAAAAAGAAGAAGCTCCAATGACAGTTATTAACTTTTGAGCTGCTGAGAACCAGCCATGCCCTCATACTTAGAGAAAATAATAAAATTTTCACATCAGAAAAATCACTAACTGCCTAGCTTTGCCTTCTTCAATAACTGAGCCCTGATTGGGGCACATTGCTGCCTAGACTAAAATCCTAGATTTTCTAGTATGCAAGGCTGGGTGAACTCTGGCCAATTAGAAATGTTATATGCTATAGTTTAAGGAAGGTTTCTTTTTTTGGAGAGGTTTTTGCTATAAGGCACGTGCGCTCACCAGAGAGACAGAGAGAGACAGAGAGACAGAAAGCAGGAAATCATCCCCCAGGGGTGATGGCCATGCTGCAATCCTTTCTCCTCCATTCTCCTCTCGGGATCTTGGGCACGCACGCACATGTGCCCGGCATGAGTTTAAGCCATTGAGTCCGGGCCTCGAACCGCGGTCAGCTACATGGGAGTTCAGCAACATAGCCATTACACTAACTGCTGGTCCCAAGGAAGATTTCTTAAAAGAGGAAGTTGGAGCCCTTTTTCCTTCCTTTTTTTCTCCCTTGCTTCCTCTCTTCCTTCTTCTCTCCCTCCCTATCCTGCTTCCTGGAATGCAATTGTAATGGCTGGAGTTCCAGCAGCCACTTTAGACCATAAGATGGAAGGCAAGCATTGAGGATGACCAAGCAGAAAGTGAAGAACCCAAGACTGGATGACCAAGGGACTGCCACCCCACCACAGGACTGTCTCCCTTCACACAGCTTTTAGTTGAGAGGTAAAAAAAAAAAGGCACTATTATTTTGTTTCACATGTGTAGCTGAAACAGAATTTTACAGATACATGTAGGTTCCAGGCAAGCTGGCGTGAATGAGCCAAGGTCCAGAGCGAACGGCTGCCTTAAGCAGATGCCCCAGCTACAGCGTTCAGGGCAGTGGACGCAGACTGGGAGTCAGATGGCTGAGACACCCAGCTCTGCCTCTGATTGCCCACGGCCTCGACCCAGGTATCCTCTTGAGTCTCAATTTCCTTATTGGCAAATTAGATGAATAATCTCTCCTCCCAGGCTATTTATAAGTAGCAGATAGTGTATTTATAAGGGGTCCTCCTTAGTACCTAGCACGCGGTGGGTGTTTCAGAGCAGCAGTGGCGCGTGTGTGCACATGCACCTGTGTGCATGGCACGTCCAGCAGGCCCCAGTGTTGTGCTGTGCTCTGGGATCGGATAGGTAAATACAGTGTAGCCCCGTTCTCAGGGTCCCCAGGCTGCTGGGACAACGTCCCAGTGTTGTAATGTTGTGTGTATATCTTTTCTGTGACAGGGGCGTGGGAGACTGATGTGTGCAGTTAGAGCCTGAGGGATGCTCTCTTAGAGTGGGCTTCTCGGCCTGCATGCCCTCGGCCTGCTCCTGGGATGTCCTTCCTGCTTGACTCCTCCAAGTCCTCCCTATCCTTCTGGTCATTGAAGCCCCTCTCCACCCATGGAGTGAAAAGAGTCAGGGGTGGCTCCCGGAGAAGGCAGAGCTGAGACATGGGTGTGGGGACTTCCAGAGTTCACTCCTGGTAGGAGGAGATGGTTCCTCTCCGCCGCCCTTCCATCACACCTGGGAGGAGGAAGGCTCTTGTCGGCACCTGGCAGAGCGGCTGCCATGCTGCTGGGCAGGGTCTGGACCAGCTGGTGAGCAGCCTGCAGCCGAGCGCCCGCACCTGCTCACTCCTTCCCTCTTGGCCTCATTACGCCAGCTGCAGCCACAGGAGCAGCAGACCATCACCTGACCCGGCTCGCCCAGGAACACTCTTAGCCTGCACAACTGCTCCCTCAGGTCAGCAGGTGGCACGGAGGTTAAGGAGCTGGGCCACACAGGACAGCTGCATGGCCGGCAGGCCTGGAAGCTGAAGGCCGTGCCTGCTCCTTGGCTGACTCGTAGCCCTGACCCATGAACCCGCATGTGGCAGCCTAGTGCTGAGACTTAGTAAGGGGAATAAGCGAGAGGAACTTGGTTACGTTGTGGAAATGTACCACAGGCATGTATAAGCAAAGATATGAATAATGACTTCTTAATACAGTTCATAAAATGGTCTCGTCGGCTAAAAGCAGAGCATCTAAATATGCTCATGCCATGGGCTACTGAGAGTTCCTGCTCTCACGAGGAAGGGGAGCAGCATCAGGGTGGCCATCCTGGACTGGATTCTGAGCAAATAGGAGTTAGTAGAGGTGAGGGAATCTTGGAGGAGCATGGCCATTTGTGGGTCTAACACAGTCAGCAGATACCAGCAAAAGAGATTTCAGAAATGGTCCTGTGATTCCATGAGAACCTCTGAAAACGAGGACGATTCCAGAATGGGCTGAGGCTGAAGAGAATGAGAACTCCAGGTGGGCTTCTGCAGTGAATTTAAAGTGAGGAGAATGAGGCCGAGATCCATGAGAACAGCCTATGGGCTAGAATCAGTTTAGCAAACACGTCTACAAAGGAATTGAACAAATACGTACACAGTGTCCACCTGCAAGCATCCCTGTGGGTCTGACCAGGTTTACCCTAAATACTGGAAGAATCTCCTGATATTTTCCTAGAACTTCTGACGGTCATCTCACTGAAATTACAGGATGCGAGCAGGGGCCAGAGAAGGCAAACATTTTGATTTATATATTCTAGAAGTTCAAGGAGAGTAAACCTGATGTCAGTCTCTGGCAGACTCTTAGGATCTGTTCCTTAAAAGATTGTGTGTGTGTGTGCATGTGTGTGTGCATGTGCACACGCGTGTGCACACTTTAGAAAGAAATCAGTAATTTCAGAAACATGCCAGATTAACTGGATTTTGTTGTTGTTATGAAGTTACTAGACTTAAAAGGACATCGAAGACTGTTGATTTCAGCAAGGCTTGTAGCAGTGTCTCCCATGAATTCTCTGTGAAAAGCATGAGGAGTAGGTTTGTCATTGGTTGGCCAACACTCATTAAAGAATGTGGTTAAACAGATTGATCTCAGTGTAGAGAGAGGCCCCCAGTTCCATGCACTAGGGCTCAGACCTAATGAACATGACCTTCATTGATCTTCATGAAATTTCAAAAAGTAAACTTACTGAATTTGTCAAAGACACAAAATTGGGAGAGATGACTAATACCATGAATTGGGAAAAGAAAATGACCTAATCTGTACTGGTTTCTTCACATGTCAGAAGACCAAACATGTTCCGTATGCTTCCTAAGAATGTCCAAATAAAGCACCATAAGTATACTAACAAAGTGGGGACAGTAGGTGGGGTAGTGGTTAAGGTTCTCATCTGCTCAACTGCGGTTCAAGTCCTGGACCTGGTGGCTTGAAAATTACATTGGGTACATTTGTGTGCGTGCCCAAAATACTGGGAGGAGAATGGAGAAGGGACTGGCATGTCCAACTCCCTGAGGGATGATTTCCCACTTTGCCTCTCACTGTCTGTCTCTCTCTCTCTGGTGAGTACACATGTCCTATGGCAAAAACTTAAACACACACACACACACACACACACACACACACACAGTTAAAACTGACAAACATATTGTAATTAAGGAAGAGCAAGAAAGAGCAGTCAGAGGGCAAGTGGAATCCCACCCGTGAAAAGTGTGGGTTGAGAGGCACGTTCCTGGCCTGTGTGCCACGTGTGTGCTCACTGACAGCCCCACATAACTGGGTTTTTAAGTAAATCATAATTCAGAGAGAAAAACATCATAGAGACTTATTAGGATATGCAAGGTCTCAAAATAGATTGCCTGTGTCCTCCTCTTGAGACAATGAATCAATATTATAGCTGACTGAGGTGAATCAAAACCAAAGACTCTAAAGATAGCATAAAATGGGCCAATGATGAACTTGAAACTCATTAAATAAAGTTAGAGCATAATAATTAAGAGC
This sequence comes from Tupaia tana, assembly GCA_026018925.1. Lineage (NCBI taxonomy): Eukaryota > Metazoa > Chordata > Mammalia > Scandentia > Tupaiidae > Tupaia > Tupaia tana. Next base: position 106,836,254 of record JAKSZU010000006.1, on the reverse strand, counting down.
GTAGGCTCTGGGATCAGAGAGACTCACAAATGAATCCCACTTCTGCCACTTACTGATTGGGGGTCCATGCAAGAGTTATTGAACCTTTCTGAACCTCACTGAAAAGGTATGATTCAGTAGCTGGGTAAAGTGCCAAATAGACTGTAACTTTTATCAACCTTACCAATATTAATAAAATAATTATGTTAACTGTGGTTACAAAATAAAATTAGAATTTTTTAGAAGAATTATTTAATTTATTTATTTACTTATTTATTTTAATTTGACCAGACAGGGACAGAAAGAGAGAGAGAGAGAGAGAGAGAGAGAAAGTGAGAAAGAGAAAGTGAGAAAGCAAACTGCCATGTGGGCCTCCAGTGCCTATAACCATCACGCCACCTGCTGGCCCTCTACAATTTATTTTTTAAATAATTTTTTGAGTAATAATCATAGGATAAGAAGGTGTGTATGTAAACTATGTGGTTAAATTAATGAGAGAAATATTGGCTACTGGAAGAAAGCAGTCATTACACATATTTAAACAATTATTTGTTTTAATGAAGGGAACCACGAGTTACAGTTCTGTTTTGAATTTTATAAATTATAAAAGTTTAGATTGCATATGCATTTAGTAAACATAAAGACTAAAAACCAGGATTCCAACTTTCAAAAACATCAAAGGGAAAGATTAAACGAAGTGTGAAGAATATTCTATGAGACAAAAAATAGAATAAAAATATACACAAAATATCCAGAAGCATAAAACAAAATGGTAAAAGGGCAGACATTAACTATGATAAGCTATGTAAATAGGTTAAGTACCCTTATTGCTAAAAGGCTAAGACTTGGATATTTAAGCTAAAAAATAAAGCCCACCCATGTCCTAGGGTACAAGAGACACACAAAGCAAAGTGATGTGGAAAGGATAGACACAGGCCTGGTGGCGGTGGCACAAGCGGTAAGGCCCTGCGCACTGTGCTGGAGGCCTTCCGGCAGGACTCCAGGTTCATGTCCCGGACGCTGCTCAGGCATACGGGTAGTCTGCAGTGTGCTGTCGTCCTGGCTGGCTGCAAGGTTTGGGAGAAGATCATGACATGAAGAGTCTGTTAAGTGCCCTCTGTCCTTTCTCTCTCACAAAGTAAACTTTTTTAAAAGAGGCTAAAAATAAAATTAATTATTTAGAAAACAGTATAAGAATAGATTTGATAAATACATCAAGGAGCCAGTGCTATGAAATAATAATAAAAAAATGACCTCTGGAAAGTTTAGAAATAAAAGGGAGAGCGAGCTTAATATGGAAATACAACACTCACGGGGGAAATTTTAAGATCAAGAGAATGAGCACTGCTTACAGTTGAACAGTTGAATGCTAAGAAGTTTGAAAATCTCAACGGCAACTTCCTAGAAAAATATAAATTTTAGACTTAGGTGATTTGTTCCAAAACAGAGAAAAAGATTAAAGTAAAAAATTTATTTAGTAAAATTAGCATTATCCTGCCAAAGGTGACATAAAAAAAGAAATAAATAAAGGAAAATAGTTTTAGAACAATCTCGTATATGCAGAGATGAAAAAGTAAAACAAAGTAAAGTGAACTCAAGCTTTATTTGATATGGGGAAATTTATTACTACAATATTATCACATCAGTAAGTCAACTAAAAAAATGCAGCATGCAATAATATCCAATATTTATTTTAAATAAAACTCTTAGTAACACTAGAAATAGAATGATAGCTAATATGATAATAGTAACTATCTCAAACTGGCAGCATTTAGTGATGAAACCCTGGAGGCATTTTCTTTAAAATCAAGAAGAAAGGTATGTGCACCAGAATAATTAGCACTGTAAAAGGTCTAATGAAGCAGGAAGTGGAAAAGAAAACATAAAATATTAGCAAACAATGTGATTATTATCTCAAAAATCTAACTAGAAATGGTTAAGATTAATAAAAGCTCTCAGGAAGGTGGCTGGATATGACATAAATATTTTAAAAATCAATAGCTTTTTATGTATCTAAAGTTACCTTTTAGAAAACATGCTGCTACCCACCCCCCAGCATGTGGCGTAGTGGTTGTGATGTTGGACTTCCACATGGCCAAATGTGGTTCCAGCCCCAAGCCCGGCAGCTTGAAAATCACACAAGGTATGTGAGAGCCCAAAATCCTGAGAGAAGGGATAGTGTGTGGCTATCCCCTCTAGGGGGTGATTTTTCACTTTCTCTGTGTGTGTGTGTGTGTGTGTGTGTGTGTGTCCCTGGTGAGTACATGTGCCCAATAGCAAAAAAAAAAAAAAAAAAAAAAAAAAAAAAAAAAAAAAAAAAAGGAAATAATTCCTATTTATAATAATTATAGAACTTTAAAAATGTGCTTAAGGAAAGTATTAAATGCATGGACTATACAAAAAAGATTAAATCCAACTGAAAGAGATAGAAGAACAGTTTGAATAAGGGGAAACATGATGTTCCTTTTCATAGGAAAGACTGAATAATATAAAGATGTCTGATCCTCCCATATTAATTCACATCTTTAAAGAAGTTTCAATAAACAGCACAGGGTGTGTTTTCTCTTTCTTTTCATTTTTCTTTTTCTTTTTTCTCATTTTCCTTTTTGGGAGGTAATTTGGTGGAGAGTACTCGACAAAATAATTTTAGAGTTTATCTGTAAGAATAAATAAGCATGCACTGAGGACCACATGTACAGGACTTGGAAAGAACCCTCTTCTACGTGAGAAAACGTATTAGCGTACTTGAACAGAATAGTGCCAGTAAGGGATCTACAGACAGAGCTGCAAATGAAACAGCCAGGCAAGGAACTCTAGGAATGCTCCGTGCTGGTGTGTACAATACGATTTTTGAGACGTATTCAGAATCACCTCATGTGCAGTAGCACAATTTTAAAATTAGAAGGCCAGAGCCATCAAGTAATCAATCAGTTTAGAGGCAAAAGAGTATTCGGATCATTTTGTACATCTCCAATGTGTACACTGTTAGGGTGTTGGGAAAGTCATGATGTATTTTTTCTGTTTTTCTTTGCAAAATGCGTCACGACTTTCCTGACATCCCAATAGAAACAAAATCTGTTTTTCCTTACAAAACCAGTTTGAAATTACCCCTAATTCATATATGGTCAAAACAATTTTAAAATGCTTCTCAAAAATGAAAAATGTGTCTTATTTATATGCGTATATGGATCATGAGACTCCCCTACTTTTTTTTTAAGAATTTTTAAATTTAACTTTATTGTCTTTTTTTTTTTTTTTTTTTTTTTTTTTTTTTTCATTTGAGAGACAGAGAGTGAGGGAAAGTGAGAAAGCAAGCTACCAGGTCTGGGACTCGAACTGTGGTCTGCCATTTGGGAGTCCAGTGCCCTCAACCACCACACCACCTGCTGGCCCCCAAGAGAATCCCCTAATTTTAAAGGAAGCAATTGAGTCCAGTGGAGGAGGGTGATATAGGAGAGCTGGATTACTAAGTATTTGGAGAGAAAGTAACTTTGTATGATTACCTTATACATTTAGCCAAAACAAATGACAGATGGATTAAAGAGTTAAAGTAAAATAATAAACCATAAGGATTGGGGAAAAATTAATATTTAATTACTCTCAGAATTAGAGAGGACATTTGAAGCATAAAGATAATGGAAGAAAGTACAATTAGAACAATTAAGAGATTCGCCTCATAAACATATAAATCTTTTATACTCCAGGAAATTATAGAACATTGTGGAAGGCAAAAACACACTGGAAAAGCATTTATTTAAAAATAATGATAGACACAGGATTTGTATTGCTGTTGTATAAGGCGTCTTAGAAATTCGTAAGAGAAACACTTATACCCCAGCTAAAGATCTTGGTAAAGGACATGAATAAACTTTATTCATGAAATCTACACTGACACTTGGTCAGTACTTTGGCTTTTTAAGTAGTTCTCATTAGTAAAAGAGAAATGCAAATTAAAACAAGATGTCACTTTTCATTTATGAGAACGACAGTTTAAAAATGACAGTTTAAAAAAAATAATACATTAGTTGGGGCCAGCAGATGGCATGGTGGTTAAAAGCGCTGGACTCCCACATTGGCCAGTTGCGGTTTAAGTCCCTGACCAAGCAACTTGCTTTCTCACTTTCTCTCTCTCTTTCTCCTTCTGTCTGATCAAAATAAAAATAAATAAATAAATAAATAAAAATTAAGTAAAATAATTCTAAAAATGTGAGCTACTTTAAAGAAAATAATACATTAGCAAAAGGTGTGGTAAGATGGGCTTTCATATACAATGGTGGAAATAGGAAACAGAATAACCTTTCTGGAAATGATTTAGTGATACGTGTGGAGGTCTTTGACATGTTCATACCCTTTGTCAGTAATTTTCCTTCTAGGAATATGGACTAAGAAAATAATCAGACAAAGATTTATATGAAGTACAGTGATGCGCAGTGCAGCACTGTGCATAATAACAAAGAAAAGGAAAGAACCTAATGTCAAAGAGGAATATATAAACAAGTCATGTTATAATTTGTATGATGAGCTGATAAAAATTATGTTATTGAAGCCAAGCTGAAATGCTCCTTTGATATTGATACTGGGATATAAAGCATATGGCCAGCATGATAATGTTTAAAAGGCAAATATGTATGCATAATATTGTATTTCTACACTGTATAAAAATAAATCCATCAGCACTGTACATGAATAAAAATTCTGGACCCAAACTAATGAGATAAATTTATTATTAGACATGTAAAGCTATGAGCATAGGCTCAAAAAATAGGCGTGGAAGTAGACTGACTAACCTACTGCATCTCTTAAAGACCAGGGACTTCACAGCACCAGGCTACACTGATGGCTGGCTATGATGTCCGGGGAAGTGGCGGTCCCCTGCTCTCTGTGCAGGTCACATACATCTGGGCCACTGCCCTCCACGTCTCCAGAGGATCAAGGAAATTCCTCTTGCACTGTTCCCCAATAAGGGGAGGAAGTTCGAGGGAGCCATCTAGAACCGTGATGTGCAAGGAACTGAGGAGGAATCAGAGGGTGTTCAGCCTAGAGAGGAGGGTGTTTGGGGCAAGTAAAAGCTGATTTCAAATACAAGAAGGACTACCACAGGGGAGGAACATCAGACTAATTGTGAGTGGCTTTAGGAAGCAGAACTAGTTCTTGAGTAGGAATAACAGGGATGCAGATTTTAGAAACCAGCAAGGTGCACTTGAATGTCCACCTTGCAGTGGTGAGCTCAGGGGGACAAATGTGTCCTTAGTGAGTGATGACAGGCAGCTTCGTCCAGAGGAAGTTGGACTGGGAGATCTGGAAAGACCCTCCTAGCTATGAGATGATGCAGTTTCATCAGTGACTGGCTGAAGACCTAGGCAGGGAAGAAAAAACAACAACGTTGAAGGTTGTACAGATTCCTTAGGCCAGTGGTTTTCAACCTTTGCTTTGCAACAGGTCTGTGCTAAAACACAGATCTCTGGAGTTCCTGGTTCAGCAGGCCTGAGAATTTGCATTTCTAACAAGCTCCCAGATCCTGCCTCTGTTGCGGCTGCTGCTTCTCTGGGGACTACACTCGAGAACCACTACTCTGGGTCACTGTCAGTGAGTGAGGAGATGTGCATCCATGATATAGAAAGCCCAGCAACAATAATACATGGCCGACACCCGCCAAGGCATGACTGACTTTCTTACTTATGCTCAGACAATACCGTTCGCATTTGAGGAATTAGATTACAGGCTGTTTTGGAGGTCTGTTCTTTTCAGATACGCCATTTCTACCTAATGATGGGACAGCCCTATCACTAGGGCAAACAAATTGATGCTGACCATTAAAAGTCTCTAAGGGAGGGGTGGTGCTACCATTTCCTTCTGCTCTCTTTCAGCTATTCTTAGTGGAGAAGTTCATCGTTACTTAGAAATCCAGGGAAAAAAGAGTTATTGGGGGACCAGCAGTTGGCGTAATGGCTATGTCGCTGGACTTCCATGTAGTCGACTGCAGTTTGAGTTCCAGACCCGGTGGCTTAAACTCATGCCAGGCGCATGTGCGTGCATGCCCAAGATACCGAGAGGAGAATGGAGGAGAAGGGATTGCGGCGTGGCCATCCCCCCCGGGAGGGTGATTTCTTACTTTCTGTCTCTGTCTTTCTCTGTCTTTTTGGTGAGCGCACGTACCCTATAGCAAAAACCTCTCAAAAAAAAAAAAAAAAAGAGAGAGAGAGAGAGAGAGAGAGAGAGAGAGAGAGAGAGAGAGAGAGAGAGTATTGCTTGGGCTTCAGAATGGCCCCATATTAGCTGTTTTGTGTTTTATTTTATCGGCTGGCTGGTTGTTTGCTATTGTTTCACTTGACCATGGGAAGAAGCCTTCCTCAGGGAGCTACCTTACTGCGATTACAGCAGGTGGTTAGTGATGGTGTTCCAGAGGTGCAGTGGAGTGCGCCGTGTGTCGGAGTGAGCCTCACGTGATGCTGGCCACGATCGCCTCCATTCAAAGTGAGCCTCGCTTACTCGCATTTCTAACCAATTGGTGAAGGAAACATCCGAGCACAACATCCCCACTTCCTGCTGCTCACTTCCTCAGCTGAGGACGTGCCCTGTGAGCAGACTGTGTTTAACACACTTTGGAGTCTGTTGCCATGGCGCTGGGGAAGAATCTGGTTCCTATGGCAACATCAGGTTGACTCTGGCTCCGTGTACCGCAGACGGATCTTGAGCAGTGGCGTATTTGATTCCCAGTTAGTCTAGGAGAGAGATCACATGCAGTACTGAAAATGTCCCATTTTCCTGCAACCCACCTGATCTTCCCTGCTACCCACAACCCCCACACCACTGGATAATGATAATAATACATTCCCACTCGCTTTCTTTGGCAGCCCACAAAAATGAGCTGAAGAATTCTGTGCCTGTCTTTGGCAGATTACGTTGTTTGGAAGGCCCAGTCCTCCATCCCTTCTAAGACCCTCCACCCGCAGGCCCAACAGGCCTGGCTGGCGCTGGGGAGGACCCTTGTCAGCCCTGGGCCCGAGGTCCAAGGTCCGGGCCTGCGGGTGGTGGCAGCTCTGCGCAGGCGTGAGAGACCCTTGTTTTCTGCACAGAGCCTCACCATGAGCAGAGTTGGAACCCGATGGAGGTGCAGCCCCAGTAGAGGCCAGCAGGCCCAGTTCGAAGAAGCGCCTCATCTCCCAAAGGGCATGAAGGGGTCAGGCAGGCTGTGTTCGACGTGGGAGCTGGCCTACGCTCTGGGGCATAGAAAAGCAGATATGCTTTTCTACTGAAGTTTTTACATGTCACTATTCATTCAGTCACCGGATGTTCCTTGAGCCTCCGCCTGTGCCAGGGCCTGTGGGGTAGACACTGACTAGCACAGTGGGGTTCCTTCTCTCCTGGCACCTGCCATCTAACGGTGGAAACAGACAGCAAACAAAGAATAGGACCAGGACTGTGGACATGGACTAGGGTGCTGTGACAGGGAGGCTGCAGGGTCAGCAAGGCCTCCGGGGGTGACAGGCAGTGACAGGAGGCATGGCTGCAAGGAGGACCTGCTGACAGCCACCCGCAGGCTGGAGAAGGGTGTCCTGGGGAAAGCGAGGCCCTGGGCTGAGCCTCCACCCCATGGGAGCGACGGGAGGTGGCAGCCACTCTCCTGGGCTGCAGCTGTGGTGCTGTCAGCCAGGGGAAGAGGTGGCATTTCAGGCGCAGAGGCGGGGACGGAGGAAGTCCCCTGAAGGGAAAGCAGAGTCAGAGGCAGATTTTACAAGTTGCTCCAGTGACCTGTTACTCTCTTCCAGCCCATTTCCCTGTTGCCTTTCCGTTGGTGACAATTAAGAAAAGCTATTTGTGGGCTGGCTTGTGGAGCTGAGCAGTGGTTAAGGCAGCTGGATCCTACGTGGCCCACAGTACAGTTCGTGTCCCAGACCAGGCAGCTTGAAAGACAGACACACCAGCACCTGTGCGCGTGTGTGCGCAAATTCCTGAGAGGAGAATGGAGGAGAAAGGAAGTGTGGCGCGGTCATCCCCCTGGGGAGTGATTTCTCCCTTTCTCTCCTTCCCCCACCCCCACCACCACCCCTGCTATCCCACATGCCATATACAAAAGTACAAAGAAAGAAGAAAAGAAAAATGAAAAGAAAAGCTATTTGCAGTCCCTTGAATGGTTGAAAATGATTTGCAAGTCACACCTCATCTTTTCTTCCGGGCTCAGTAAACTCAGTCCCCTTTTTCTTCTCCTGTGCATGGTGATCTTTGTAATGCCAACTTTCAAGGGACATTCCAAATTCCTTGTCAAAGAATTCTAGAATTCTGGGCCTTTGCCGATCCTTATTTTACAGACAAGGAAACTTGGTTGCCAAAGTGGTAGAGTGGCCTGGTCAGTGTCCCCCAGTCGGTCAGGGGACCTCTGCACTGGAACCCAGTCCCCAGGCCCAGCCTGGCCTTCCCCAGACTTTTTGCATGCACTTTTACCTGCCAGCGGTTGTTCTGATTTTTCCCTCCTTTTCTAGTTAATTTCTACCTTCCCTTGGGTTCTGGCGCCCTTCCTTAGTGTGCCCGAATGTTCTAGGACTGGAATGCTGACTGCAGTGGGTGGGAAAATGGCCTCACTTTGGTAATCCTGAGGTTTTATTGTGCTGCACGTTGGTTTTGCCCTTTTCTGCTTGCACATTCTCTGTGGCACCTCTTGGGGCCCTCTTCATTTCTCCATGCCTTTCTAAACCTGCTTATATTCCCGTGTCTGGGGCCTGGGTCTTATTAATCCATTGACAATTCACAATCCATTGGGCCAGGCTGACATGCCAGCGAGGCAGCAGACACAACCTCTGAGGCCACTAACCCTGTGCCTCTCACCACTGTGCGTCTCAGCCCGCACCACGCTGCCTGCCCTTCCCCATGCAGGCTGCAGGCCGGGCACTCGCACAGTCTGGTTTGCCCACTGCTGGGTCTGGGCAGACTGGCAGGTGCCCCTCTGGCTCCCGCCCACACACAGCGTCCTCCCTCCATGGCTGTCCTCCCCCTTCCTTGGTCCACCGCAGGGCGGGGCCCCTTAGTTGTGCGTTCAGTGGAGGTTTCTAATAGTAGGTAATAACCACAGCTGCAGGAGTGACACGTTAGCATTAGCGACACACAAGCCACCCGTCAACACCAGCACTGCAGCACCCACCCAGACGGGCGGGAAAACAAACCCCAAGCCCACACTCACTCCCTCCACCTCCAAGTCACACCTGCGCTGTTGCTGGGCTCTCTGGAGAGCTGCTGTCCCCACAGGGGTCCACAGGGGCCCACAGGGGTCCACACAGGGTCCACAGGGGTCCCACAAAGTCCACACAGGGGTCTCCAGGGGTCCACAGGGGCCCCACAGAGTCCATACAGGGGTCCACATGCGGGCCTTGCGTCTGGCAGCACCCCGGGCTTCAGGCAGTGCTTCCAACGGCAGCATGCACCTTAGTATTCGCAACAACTCTCAGAGATGAGAGTACCCCGATTTCCAGATGGAGAAACTAGGTGAGAGAAGAAGCGACTCACTCAAGGCCAGCAGCGGTGAAGTTGGGGAGGGACACGGGGTGGTCGGAGCAGTGGCGGTGCCTGTGCAGGCGCTGCCGAGGGACCGCAGGGCTGCCCTGCAGAAGGGCAGCTTCACATGTGGCCTCGGGGGAGCCGCAGGGCACAGGAGGCTCCCTTGGAGACTGACAAGGCGGTGCCCGGCATCCTGGTTCGGTGCAGCAGGCCTGGCTTGGATTCAGGAGCCGCGTGGCCTCTGGCCCAGCCCTGCTCCTCTGGGGCCATGAGCAGGTCCCCGCCGAGTGGTGGCCTAGCCTGCTCTCTGCCAGGGAGTGAGCAGCACTAGAGGTCTTCGAGGTCAGTCAGGACGCCGCTCCACCGCCCCACAGCTCTCTGGGACTGGTGATCACGGGTCCCTGTGTGTTTTCAACTTCCTGGCGGTTCTTGATAGTGAACCATCACCTGTGGGGTTTGCGGCCCTGCTGCCTCTCCCCACCACGTGTCACAGTCCCAGGTCGCCCAGCGTGTTGTTCTTGTTGGATCGAGCCCTGTCTCAGGGTGTGTGTGCCATCCACCAGGCACCGGCAGGGCCCCTGACCACGAAACAGTCTGTGAAGAGCCCACGGCTCCCGAGATGCGTCCAGAGTGCGGCCGTGACTCCAGCTATCTGCACCGCGGCGAGGCTGTTGGCTCAGGCCTCGGCTTGGAAGCGGCCTTCTTGCCCAGGCAGGAAAGCATGGGAGTGTTGTAAAGACTGAAGCCACCTTAAATCTGTCAGAGAAGACGCTGACTCTGAGCAAAGGAGAGGAGAGCGTCCCCGCGGGGCTGGAGCGCAGCATCGGGGGACAGCTGGGTAAGCTGGCCAGGTGGCCACAGCTCTCAGAGGGGCAGCCATGCTCAGGGCGGAGCGTCCCTCGTCTCTGTCCTTGCGTGGGGACATGGCGTCTTTCCGCTGTTAGAACGCACATTGCCGTGGGGACACACTGGTCAGAACCCACCATGACCCACAGCTTAGGGCCTCCATGTGTCTCTGGGCGAACCACTGACCCCCAGCCTCTGTGGGGACAAGTCCCTTTTCCTCTCAGACTCGTCCCGAGGTCCTTATGAGAGGGGACACAGCAGTCACGTGGTCTCCGGACCAGCTCTTCCGCTCTCGGGGAAGACAGCCCAAGAGCAGGTGCTGCCGGCTGAGCCCCTGTGCCCTACGCCCCTTCACATCTCCACGGGGACACGCGTGGGTGTCAGGGATGAATGACCGGCGTGTGAGGCAGGCAGACGACCAAGAAATGTACTAGGAGTGTCGCAGGAGCTGCCCAAGGTTGGGCTCACTTACTCTGAAAGGCCTGTCCGGCCTTATTGTAACGGGCCAGGCCTGCCGTGTACTTCAGCAGAGGAGCCCTTCCCTGGGGCTAACCCAGGCACGACGCTATAGCAGGGATTCCACTGCTTGGGGCCAAATGGTCCTGCACCCACGGCTGAAGAGCACGTCCCAGGACACCTCCGTGCGCAGAGAGCCCCCACCTGCTTGGAGCTGCTTCTGCAGGGAGCGGGAGGTGGCGAGACCGCACTGAGCTGCACGGAGCATGCGTGGCTCCGGCCCGTGGGGAGGGATGGCAGCGATCACGGGCGTAATCCGGCCTCTGTGCCGGCCCACCTGCTGCTGTCACTGTCACGCTCTGCACCCGTATGCAGTCCTCCGCACTGGTGGGGCTGTGTCTTGGCAGCCACTGGGTAATAATTAGGGGTGGGGCCGCGCTCTAGCTGGTGTGATATGTGGGGAGGGGCCTGAAGGAGCAGGGGGGCTGGGACTCAGCCAACAAAGGGAGAAATTAAGTGGGCCGTCCTGGGAGCACAGTTAGCATTTAACTCCCAGTTAGTGTGGGCCTCACCAACACAGGGCTCTGCTGCGGCTTCAGGGCCCTCCCCCGGCCCCCTCCTGTGTGTGAGTAGCAGTTATTCCAGCAGGGCTGGGGGTCCCTTGGCAGAGCCACCAAGACGGGGTGTTACTGTGCCCCAGCCAGAGGGCCAGGTCTGGGCTTTCATGTGGTGCGAGGACAAACAGGAAGGCAAAAGCAGTCACCACCTGCAAGGCCACAGCCACCCACTCACAGCTGGGGGACAGCGGCCAGCCCTCAGGGAACCTGCCACCTAGCCCAGCCCTGCAGGGCAGCCACGCTGTCATCAACCCCTGATGTGAAGGGACCCAGGAATACCTTGCACATCACCTTCGTCTGTCTGCCATGTGGTTGTGGGGAGACAGCAGGAAGTACTGAAAGGTGCCCACCACGCCCTGCAGTGAGCACCCCCCGTGCTCCCTGGCTGTGCTGTCCATTCTGCATACCCGTAAGGCAGGGAGAGCGGCCCCATGTACAGCTGAGGGAAGTGAGGTTCCTACCATCAGTGAGGAGGGAAAAGGGTGCAGACCCAAGTCTATCCGACTCCTGGAGCTCTGCATTTCTCCATGCTGTCCTACAGGGCAGGGTCCATGGTCTCCCTTTGCACTCCCTGAGAATTCAGCAGCTCCCTTACACAGGAGTATAGTAAAGGGGGTACTGAGGCCTCCAAATGAGCTGTTGAGCAGAGGGGCCGTGTAGACCAGACCCACTGAGAGATCTGGTGGTGGTGGTGGTGGTGGTGGTGATAGTAGTAGTACTAGTGGTGCTGGTGGTGGTTGATAGTGGTAGTGTTGTTGTTGGTGGTGATAGTGGTAGTGGTGGTGGTGGTGGTGGTAGTGATGGTGGTAGTAGTGATGATGGTGGTGGTGGTGGTGATAGTAGTAGTGTTGGTGGTAGTGGTAGTAGTGATGGTGGTGATGGTGGTGGTGGTGGTGGTAGTAGTGATGGTGGTGATGGTAGTGGTGGTGGTAGTGGTAGTGTTGGTGTGGTGGTGGTGGTAGTGATGCTGGTGGTAGTGGCGGTGGTAGTGGTAGTAGTACTAGCGGTGGTGGTGGTGGTGGTGGTGGTGGTAGTGTTGGTGTGGTGATGGTGGTAGTGATGCTGGTGGTGGTGGTGGTGGTAGTAGTAGTAGCAGTGATGGTGGTGGTGGTGGTAGTGGTAGTGTTGGTGGTGGTGGTAGTGATGCTGGTGGTAGTGATGGTGGTAGTAGTGATGGTGGTAGTGGTGGTGGTGGTGGTAGTAGTGATGATGGTAGTGTTGTTGTTGGTGGTGGTAGTGATGCTGGTGGTAGTGTTGTTGGTGCTGGTGGTGGTAGTGGTGGTGGTGGTGATAGTGATGGTGGTAGTGTTGGTGGTGGTGATGGTGGTGGTGGTGGTAGTGGTAGTGTTGTTGTTGGTGGTGGTAGTAGTAGTGGTGGTGGTGGTGGTGGTAGTGATGCTGGTGGTAGTGGTGGTGGTGGTAGTGATGGTGGTAGTAGTGATGGTGGTAGTGGTGGTGTTGGTGGTGGTAGTGGTAGTGTGGTTGGTGGTGGTAATGATGCTGGTGGTGGTGGTGGTGTTGGTGGTAGTGGTAGTGTTGGTGTGGTAGTGATGGTAGTGATGCTGGTGGTAGTGGTGGTAGTGGTGGTAGTAGTAGTAGCGGTGATGGTGGTGGTGGTGGTGGTGGTAGTAGTGATGATGTAGTGTTGGTAGTGGTGGTGGTGGTGGTGGTAGTGATGGTGGTAGTGTTGTTGGTGGTGATGCTAGTGATGCTGGTGGTAGTGGTAGTGGTGGTGCTGGTGGTGGTGGTGGTAGTGATGGTGGTAGTAGTGATGGTGGTAGTGTTGTTGGTGGTGATGCTAGTGATGCTGGTGGTAGTGGTAGTGGTGGTGCTAGTGATGCTGGTGGTAGTGGTGGTGGTGGTGGCAGTGATGCTGGTGGTAGTGAAGGTGGTGGTGGTAGTAGTAGTAGTGGTAGTGGTGGTGGTGGTGGTGGTAGTGGTAGTGTTGGTGGTGGTGCTAGTGATGCTGGTGGTGGTGGTGGGGGTGGTAGTGATGCTGGTGGTGGTGGTGGTGGTAGTGATGGTGGTAGTAGTGGTGGTGGTGGTAGTGATGGTGGTAGTGATGGTGGTAGTGATGCTGGTGGTAGTGGTGGTGGTAGTGATGGTGGTAGTAGTGGTGGTGGTAGTGTTAGTAGCGGTGGTGGTGGTGGTGTTGGTGGTGGTGGTAGTGATGCTGGTGGTAGTGGTGTTGTTGTTGTTGGTGGTGGATGGGGGATTGGGCACAGACTATGGTCCTGGTGGCTTCTCTTCCACCAAGAGCTCGTTGGAATCACTTGCCTCTCTCTCGGTTACAAGGGTGATAGCTGGAAACACGACGACTGATAATCACAGCTGCTTGAGAATGAGTGAAGCACTAGGTCTTCGAATGGATTTTGGAGGCAGAAACAGCCTCAGAAACCCAAGTTGGGAAAAGAGAAACCGCTCCAAGGGGATTTGGGTCTCCCTCTGTGTGGGTTGGCTGGATGCCGTGGTGGGGCCGACAGACTTGGCTACCTCTCTATGCCCTTTCCAGCCTGCCATCTTTTAAGATAGTTTTTCCATCAAAACATCACAGGGCTGGCCTCCCACGGATCCACCCATCCTCATTACCCACAAGCCCGCAAGGCGTCAAGCCCAAGCACGTTTGTGCCAACCTGCGTGTGCAAGGGCATGCTGAGGACAGGCAGGCGGAGCCCTGTCCACATGGGGGAGGGGAGCTGGCCTGTGAGGAATCAAAAAGCAATCACGAAACTGACCACAAGCTGGTCTGCGTTTCATTGTCACCATGCCCTGGCAATTCTCAATACCAGTGGAGGAGTGCTCCCCTGTGGGGCAGGAGGCCTCCGCAGCCCACTGCCACTGCTTCGCATGCTGCCGATCTACAATTCCCTGGTCAGTTGTTCACCTGATTCTTCTCTCTTTTAACGATAGGTCGTGAGAGAGAGCTGAGAGAGGGTTGTTCTGGACAGGTTCTCATCACACCTGATCCCTTCCCCCCGCCCTCCATGAGCATGCCCAGCGTGTTTTCAGGCCGAGCTGGGGATCTGAACTGCATCTGTCAGCCACATGGCTTCCAGCCTTGCAGAGCTCCTGCGTTATTACTGCACCACAGTGGCCACCAGCTCTCTTTTCTTGCTCGCTGGATTTGCGGCCACCACAGTCAGTTCCATTTGTTCTCCTGGTCAACCCCATGTTTACTACACACAGTTCGTTTTCTTTTTTGTGGTCATGTTCAGGAAACTACCTACGGAATGATGAGAAACCATGAGAGGGAAGGAGAGCAAGGGAGAAAAATACTGTTTTCCTCTTTCTGCTGTTTACTTATAAATGTCACAGAAATATTTCTATTCATTTTGGGTTTTTAGAAAGTGCTTTTTTTAACCGCGGCCTAAATTGGGGCCTCTCTTGGCAGTGTCCCTTTAACGGAGCCGAGGGAGGGCTGCAGGGCAGGGACACACAGAGCCGCAGAGGACTCCTACTGTACAATTTTCTGGGTCCTGACTGATAAATTATTGTGCGTCTTCCGTGCGCCCTGACATGCAATACAATTTGCCCATGTAACAGTGATGATAGGCTGTCCTGGGCTAATAATCAGGAGCCCTTTATTTAGCTCCTTCAGCCTTCTAGAGAAATCTTAAGTAACTGTTCTCATCCCTTTATCAGTTTTCTCTTCCACATGTTAGCATAAGTGGAAAAAGCTTTTAACCTTGAGGATTTTACTCACCGGGGCTGGGGGCGAGGGAGAAGACGTGTTGTTGAAAGTGTTAAGGAAGTAGGAGGATTTGACACTCTTTGCTGGAAGGGCTTTCACTTGGCCCTCCTTACAGGAGTGTGAGGTTGTCTGGGTCTTAGAGATTGCCCAGTCCCTCCTTCATTCTACACCTGAGGGCTGAGTAACTTGCCCAGAGTCACATGGTGTGTCTGTGGTAGAGTCACCTGGAAGTGACACTGAGCTCCTCTGCTCTCTCTGGGTGGAGGGTCCTAGATTCCCAGCCCCATTCGTGTGATGGTGAAGTCAGTTTAAACACACGTTCAACACTGCCTAAATGGTTGGGTGTCCCTTGCACCCTCCTGGGTCAGAGTTCCTGGTGGTGGCGTTTACTCAGACAGAGGCCGGTTCCATGTGCATTGCTCTGTGTAGCGTCTGCGTGGTCTCAGACCACCTGTACAAAGCAGCCTTGGTACCTGCCTGGCACTCTGTGGACTTGGGTTTGTGGGCCTTAACACGTGTGGCTGCCTGCTTCTTAGCAGGCACACGTCTGGCAGTTTGGATAACCAAAAAGCGTCTGGACAAGGTCTTATGACACGAATATGCTTCCAAAAGACTTAGCCGTGAGAGGGCATGAGACGTTCCGTCTGCGCATTGTGATGGTGACACAACAGAGGACATTACTCGTTCTCAGCTGATTTTTTTTTTTTTTTTTCACTCATCTGGGAGCCTTCTACTTACCTTTCGAATAAATCTGGCCGTTAGTAAATTGGTTAGATACCCAGTGTTTGCCGGGCTCCCTTTCACCCCGAGAACAAATTCACAAATCATTTGGGGCAGCTTCCAACATGTCCTCCTCTCGGCGCCTGAAACATTGTGTGTGCAGCACCCTGGTCGTCTCAGCTGCGAACACAGTTCCCTGGGGCCTCTCACGTGGAGGACCTCATTCACATAACAGCTTCAGCTGCCAGACCATGCAGCTCCCAGGAAAGATGCTGCCCCTTTTCTGCACAAGAAAAGCTCTTGCTGTAGAGGGCATTGTCCACGTGATGCCACAGAAGTTTGTCCTGGGCTGGACACCAGCACGAGGGCTCTGTGGGTGAGCAGTGTTAGAATTAAGGACATAATCACGCTAATGAACTCGCCTGTGCCTGTGTGCTCTGCATTGATCGGTTGTGTAGAGATAAAGCCTTCAATAACAGGGCCAGCCTCCTTGGGAGCCCCACCTGGAGGGAGGGGGGCCGTGTCCTCACTACAGCAAGTAAGATGTATGGTGTTCTAGACAGTGCCACGTCCCCAAGGATAACCTACGGAAAGCCAGGCCTGTGTGCTTCTTCCTGGCAGGGTGTGGGCCAGGAGGGGCACTCAGGTATTTGGAGGAAGGGAAGCTACTTCCAGCAACCTTCCCTTGCAAGGTCCACGTCCTGAGCCACCTGTCTTCGTGGCTGCTGTGAATCCATGCAGCAGAGACCTCGACCTGGCTACCTGTGGTCATGGGAAAGTCCCTGTTTCTCTGGCTTCGGTTTTGCCATCTATGAATGGCGGGGTTGGTGGCAAAGCAACACTTTTTAGGCTGGACAGGCTTGTTTGACGCTGATTCTCAAAGAGGTTAAAAGACTCCAAGTGAGATCTCCCCAAGGAGCCATCTTGACTTCCAGTGGAGGATTTTAGAACTGCCAACCTCATTGCAGCTCAAACTCAGCATCGGGATTGTGGAGACAGATGATGGAGGGTGGCTTGGAAGTACACTGTCAATTAACTTCTTTAAAATACTTAACCAGGTAACCTTTCAGTAATGTTCCCCAAACAGGGTGGCTCTGGTGTCCTCGGCTTATCTGTAGTGCTTCTGGGAAGCCTAGCTCTCCTTCCAGGTTATCCTCAATGTAAGACCCCAGGACAGTGAACAGTTCTGGGGCTAACCCTGAAGACCATGGTGTGGGTGAGCAGGTGTGGGTGAGCAGGTGTGGGTGGTTTCCTTGCAGGAGAGAACTAAGCCAGTCTCCCCTAGCCTCCCAATTTATATGGCAAATTTGTCTTTTAAACATTTTTTAATTGCCAAGCAAGTACTCAAGAGATCACCCCTTACTGGGGTGTGGTCATATCACAAGCTCTTCTCCAGCTCTCTGTCCTGTTGGGATCTGGGGCACGCATGCACATACACCTGTGTGTGTGTGTTTGTGTGTGTGTGTTTTAAGAATTATTTATTTAACTTTCTTTCTTTCTTTCTTTCTTTCTTTCTTTATTTATTTATTTTAATTTGACCAGAGAGGGACAGAGAGAGAGAAAGCCACCAGGTCCGGGACTCGAACCATGGTCAGCCATGTGAGAGTCCAACGCCCTTAACCACAATGCCACCTGCTGACCCCCACCCATGTGTTTTTCAAGCCATCAGGGCTAGGATTTGAACCGTGGTCAGCCATGTGGATCTGGCTTCCTAACCACTTGGCTATGGGACCAGCTCTTACATATTTTCAATAATTATATTCAGCATAACTGACTTTATTTTATTTATTTTTATTTTATTTTTATTTTTCTTCCCATTTAAAAACATTATTTTGAGGAAGGAGCCACAGGACTAACAATTGCCAGGGCATTTAGAGTACAGAAAAGCTGTCGACTGCTACCGTCTAGTCCCTCACCACCTCGAGTCTACCTCCTACAGCTTTCTCTCAGGTGAACAGTCTGCAGAGCAATTGGCAGTGTTTCTCATTTGGAATTTTACTGAGAAATTAGTAATAATGCATTTGACTACTGGGAATGCTTGAGAGAATCTCCTGGAGGACTTAAGAGGTTTCCTGCAAGAAAATGCAAACTGTTCTACTTGAGGTTGGCACATCTGGGCGAGTTCTGGGAGATGGACCACAGGGACTTCCCAGGAATTAGAAGGCCCTCTGAGTGGAAGCAGGGCCACCCACCAGGTGCAGACAGGTTCCCCCCTGTTTCCCCAATGGTTCCCTTCCTCTGATCGTGAGTCCCTAACCCAGAGTTCAAGGGGTCTTGTAGATAGAATTCTGGAGGGTCCATGAACTGGGATGGAAAATAATAGGATCTTTATTTTCACAGACTTCTAACGGAAATTTATCATGTTATTCCTTTGTGATTAAGGACAATAAACCACAGTAGTGTCCGCAGTTTCTGAGACTTTGTCCACCGTTAGAAACCAAGATTGTTGGGCCCAGCAGACAATGTGATGGTTACATTGCTGGACTCCCATCGTCCACTGCGGCTTGTGTCCCCCACCCCAGTGGCTTAAAACTCACGCCAGGCATGTGTGCGTGTGTGCCTAAGATCCAGAGAGGAGAATGCAGGAGAAGGGGTTGTGGCGTGGCCATCCCCCCTGGTGTGTGTGTGTGTATGTGTATGTGTGTGGTGTGTGTGTGTGAGATTTATTGCTTTCTATCTCTCTGTTTCTGTCTGTCTTTCTGGCGAGTGCATGCACCCTATAGCAAAAATCTCTCTTAAAAAAATAAATAAAAGAAAGAAACGGTGGATGTTTTTGTACCATGTAAGGGTGGTTGTAGACATCTCAGATATTGTTTTCCCTCGTCACTACTTCAAAGTTCTGATAGTCTGCTATACTTTGCTGTTTAATACAGTAATGAAACAGCATGTATATTTTATATGGCAAATTTATCTTTTAAATATTTTTATTGCCAGAAGATGCATTCGCTCGTGTGCACAAGAGAGAGCACCCTCCGGTGGGGGATGGTCACTCCCTAATCCCCTTCGCCTCCATTTCTCCTCTGTCGGGACTGGGGCACGCATGTGTATGTACCCGTGTGTTTTTCTAGCCGTCAGGGCTAGGATTTGACCTGTGATAGACCATGTGGATCTGGTTTCTTTAACCCCTAGGCTATGGGGCCAGCTCTTAAATATTTTTGATTACTGTATTCAGCATAATTGGCTTTATTTGCCATTTTATTTAAGAATTATTTTATTTAACTTTATTTATTTATTTATTTTGATTTGACCAGAGAGGGACAGAGAGAGAGAGAGAAAAAGTGAGAAAGCAAGCCAGTGCCCTTAACCACCACACCACCAGCTGGCCCCATCAAGATAATGTTTTTAAATGGGAAGAAAAAATTGCAAATAGGGGCTGGCAGGTGGCATGGCGATTAAGGGTGCTGGACTCCCACATGGTCTACTGCAGTTCGAGTCCTGGACTTGGCAGCTTGCTTTCTCACTTTCTCTCTTTCTCCCTCCCTCACTCTGTCCCTCTCCAGTCAAATCAAAATAAATAAATGAATGAATAAATAAATAAAGTTAAAAAACATTATTTTGAGAAAGGAGCCACAGGACCACAACTGCCAAAGGCATTCAGAGTGCATACAAGCTGACAAATCCCTGCTCTGCATTGGCAAGTCACTTGTCAATCCTTCCTGCTTATGTCTAGAATTTACAGGTGGAACTTAGGACTTACATGTGCGTTGGGGGCGTGGGAGGCAGAAAGAGGAGATTCTAGAGTCACTGTGTGTGCTCAGAGTTGAATCCAATCATACACTCTGCTAGGAAAGCTCCGGACTTGGCAACATCCCCCCCACACACACACACCTGCAATGTATTTTACCCCAGCACTGTTTACCTCCTCATTAAATTAAAAGAGAATCCAGGAGTGTTTGAAAGGCATTCTAAGCCACTGACTGGCTTAGAATGGAGCTCATAAGAATCTCAAGCTCACTTTGTTTATTTAGTCCCCAGAATCCTACAGGGAGGGAGGGAATCTTAGTGCCGATTCTGGGATCTCTGGAGCGAGGAGTCTGCTTAGCTCTGGACCAAGCAGTTCCTGACCAAGGCCACTGGTAGAAAGAGGGGCAATCTATTCTAATGTTGAGGACTCAGCCAGAGCTAGTTTGCAATCCTGGGCTCAAGGCAGAGCATGTCACCAAGCAGTCACGGGCCCAGGTGGCCCATCAGCTTTCGCGTCCATGAGCTGGGTGTCGCTGTTCAGGCATAGCTAGCTGCCTTACCTGAGCATTGAGCACCTGCAGCATGTCCTGCTGTTCAGGCAAACAGCGCTTGCAGCACTTAGAAGGCTGGAGACAAGAAAGGTGGGCTCTTGAGAACAAGGGCAAATGGGAGCAGTGGGGAGTGAAGGGGCCGAGCTCCTCATTTTCCCTTCACGTGGTCTGACTGATGTTTGCTTGGTTGCTGGCTCCCGGGGGTTGGGAGACCAGTGGACTAGCTGCAGTTCTTTGGGGGAAGGAATGTGCCCTTCCAACCAATGGTGTCTTCATACCCGGTTGAGTGAGGGTCAGCTGCGAGGCTAGAGGGAAAGCCATGCAGTTATAAATAGAAGGCTGAGGTTCCCAGACAGAGGAGGAGGAGTTCATGAGGCAGGGGACTAGGCTGGGACTTTTCAAGGCCTCTCTGGACTGATAATGTTAGTAACAATAAAGATCCTTCTAAGAAAGGATCTTTTCTCAGAGTAAGGACAGGAAAAGAGCGTTTTTCCCAGGCCATCCTGGGGAGAGCTAGATACCCATACCACGTCAGACCAAAGGAACCAAAATACAGCCAAGTGCCCTTTGCCCCAGGGGCCTTCACAGAGAAACTGGCTCCAGAGAACCCATTGCAGAAGGGGCCGAAGGGCAGGCCAAGAGTCAGGAGCCCAGTTTGAATTATCTATTGCTTCTAACTTCCTCCCTGACTCACTTGAGAAGGGCTGCTAATGAGCAGGAAGCCTAATTGCTTAGCATTTCAGCCTCTGGCTGTCCTTTCTGCCCAAGGTGCTAATGAGCAGGGAAATCACAGCTCCTTGGAGCACAAGGTCCTTAGGAGGTTAGGCTTGCCGCCCCTGCCCTGGAGGGCCTCATCTGAGTTTGAGCACACTGATAAGGACCTCTGGGTTTTTATACCCCTCCAGAAATGCTCATTTTCTTGCAGCCACTGATCAGCTTAACAAAGTAGCAGCAGCACCACCAGAAACCCCCCTTCCTCCCAGAGCAAGTGCTCTTGCTCAAGACCCCTTTGCCCGTTCCTTGGTGGGGAAATCTGTTTACTTTCACAGACCTCTATCTGAAATCGACCATGCTGTTCCTCTGTGACTATCAGCAACCAACCACAGCAGTACTTGCACTTTCTGGGACTCTGTCCACCATTAGAAACTGGGTGTTTTCATATCACATCAGGATAGTTGCAGGTATCTGAGTTTTGTTTTCCCTCATCACAACTTCAAAGTTCTGGTAGTCTGCTAGACTTTGTGGTTTAATACACTAACAAAGATGCATGTGGGGCTGGATGCTGGTGCAGCACATGCTCATGGGCAGGTGCTTGTTTGCATCTGGAGACCTCCCTGTGTGCACCAGGCGCACGTGTGCTGTGACCTGGGCAGCTTAGGCAAAGGTGGACTACAGCATAGTGACCCCAGGAGGTGCTGTGTCACTGCTTCTCCTGACTAGTGGGCTAAATGAATAGTTTCGTTTTGTTTTTTAAGCATGTGCATATATATATGTGTGTATACACACACATATATATTTCTTTTTCGTTTTTAAGAGAGATTGTTGCTATAGGGCACGTGTACTCTCCGGAGAGACAGAAATCACCCCCCAGGAAGGACGGCCATGCCACAATATCTTCTCCTCCATTCTCCTCTCAGGATCTTTGGCACGCACGCACACGTGCCTGGTGTGAGTTTTAAGCTGACTAGTCCGGGACTTGAACCCCGGTCAACCACGCGGGAGTCCAGCAGCGTAACTACTACACCATGTGCTGGTCCCGAGTGTGTATATTTTTATAGAGAGAATTTGTCCCTGTGTTTCTGTCGGTTTCTTGTCCTTGAAGATGGTCGTTGCATCCACTCTACTGGCTTTTCTGCAGGCCGCACCATGCTGCGTTTTTACCCTTTCTGTGCAAGCTGTCCTTTCGACGCTGCCCCCCCCACCCCCCGTCAGGCTATGCTGAGTCTTTCCAAGCTCTCCTTCTGCTCTGGGTGTGATCCCTCAACTAGGCAGAGGATCTGCAGGGCTCTAGGAAAAATGGCTGCAGTCAGAAGGGGCCTCCAGCACCATTCTGTCTCCTCTCACTTTCTAACCAAAGCCTACGAGCACCCGGCCCATACACAGCCCGTCCCAGCCCTGCCTGCTCTTCTCTGTGCGCCCGCTCTGCTGCTCTTTCATGGTAAGCAGTCCTGCACTTTTCCTTCTCTGAGCATCAAAAGTGTGAGTTAAGAGCCAGCAAGCCACGTGGACAGCCTGAAACCCAGGTCACCAGCCTCTTGAGGCTTGATCTCCATCTTGGCATTGTATAGCGCCCATGGGGGGCCCTGCAGGAGACAGATAAATGTGGTAGCAGGCGCATCGTGGACGTCTTTGGACAAATTCCCATGCATCTGAACAAAGCCCACTTCTCTGCTCAGAAAAGCTTTTTCCTTTTTGGTTTTCTAGAATTTACTGCAACAGTGACTATCCAAAAGGTTGACTGTGTCCCATTCAATTTTTTTCCCTCTGTTTTGCCAGAGGGTATATATACTTGCCAGAGAGACACAGAAAGAGGGAAGGTGAGAAAACAGCTCCTATATAGCGCACGGCCACGCCACACCCCCGTCTCCGTTTCTCCCTCCTCTTGGGATTTGGGCACACACACACATGTGCTCAGCATGGTTTTCACTCAACCGGGTCTAGGACTCAAACCACTGGGTTGGTCATGTGGAATCCAGCTGCCTTAACCTCCACACTCCTGGCTGACCCAATAGGACATATCTGATGCTGGAAAGGGCTTGGAAACCGCCAGCCTCGGGGACAGGAAGCTGGTAGAGAAAGAAATGAGCAAGGGAAAACCACATCAGAGGGTAAGACTGACGACGCCATAGTCTGGATTCTGAGAGCCAACGAGCCTTTATATCCACAGCAAGTCCTCCTCCGAGTCACACAGGAAGTCAGTAAGTGAGACATAGCAAATGCCAGTGCGGTAGGCTCACAGACTCCAGGCCGGAAAAGACTTCAGAAGGGCCTGCTCTCACTCCCTCATTTCATAGCTGGGAAGACCGGCCTGCCCAGTCTGCAGCAGCTGGGACAGAACTGCCACCCCTGGGTCTTCTCTCCTGTTTCCTGCATCCCTCACTGAGTCAGTGAATCTCAGTGCCTATTTGAAATAGGAAAAAAAAATGACATATGTATGTGACTATTAGAAAATAACTTTCCCAATGTTTTCAGTTCCCATCAAATAGAGGTGTTCCTGCACTCTTCCCACCTCACCCGCGCAACACCTATGTCCCAGGGTCTCTCAGACCTGCTTCTGCTCCCTGGCTTCCCTCTCAACCCCTCCTCCCTCCACGGCCTTCCTTAAGTGCCTGCTACCTCGTAATCTTGCAGTAATCTCTAGCCTAATCTCCCTGTCTCCTTCAATCTTAATCCAGCTGCCGCCCTGTAATTAGTTACCTTTCTAAAAGCAGTACTGATAAAATCACTTTTAGAAGTCTTAAAAAGCCTCCAATGGCCCCAATTACTCTTAGGATAAGTACTGACCGCCTTAACATGCCCCACAGATCAGCGTTCTCACCCTGCGTCCATGTTAGAGTCTCCTGGGGATCTTTTTAAAGTTGCCAGTGCCTGGATCTCACCCCTCACGATCACGTGTAATCAGTCTGGGGTGAAGACAGTGGCGTACTGGGACCAGCAGTTAGCGTAATGGCTATGTCGCTGGACTCCCACGTAGTCGACCACAGTTCGCGTCCTGGACCCGGTGGCTTAAAACTCACGCCGGGCGCGTGTGCGTGCGTGCCCAAGATCCCGAGAGGAGAATGGAGGAGAAGGGATTGTGACGTGGCCATCCCACCTTGGGGGTGATTTCTCGCTTTCTGTCTCTCTGTCTCTCTCTGTCTGCCTGGTGAGCGCATGCGCCCTATAGTGAAAAAAAACCTCTCCAAAAAAAAAAAAAAAAAAAAAAAAGACAGTGGCGTACTATGGCTGAAGCCATCCCTAACTGGCTGGAGAGCCAGTCCTTACGTTGTCAGGAATCTTGTTCATGACTTGCTAAACATGACCACGATAAAAATTCAATTATATAAACTTATGATTAGATAAGTTATATTAGAAACAACTGTAATAAATACTTAAAACTCATCACTTCCTAATTATTTTACAACATTTTGTTATTAACTATGCTCTCTAGAGCTTATTCTCATTGATTGTATTTATATGGTGGAGATATTATACAACAGCTGCCATTGAATGTCTCTGCCCAACCTTGTGTTCAGTGATGTCTCATTGGTAGACTGAAAGTGGCCACTGTGAGAGTGTTTACACCATGAACATTGGCAAACTCCTAATCTACATACACAGTCGCTAGATGTGTCATTAAATGACTGGGTGGGACTCCGGTATTGACATTATTTTTTAAACTTTCTTTCTTTCTTCCATGACTATGTGCACACCCATGCACGAGAGAAAAAGAAGCGAGCGAGCGAGTGAGAGCACCTCCCATGGCGTCTTGATGCTGCAGTCTACACCAACCTCAGCCAGCCCCAGAGCATGGGCATGCATGTGCCCGGCATGTTCAGAGAGGTCCCTAGATGTGAGCCTAGAACCTTCCCATGTGGACCCGCCCCAAGAGCATGGTGTTACTGCTGTGTCACTCTGTAGCCCTGAGGTAATTTTTTTTCTTTCCTTTTTTCTGTAGGGTGCTTGTGCTTTCAGGAGAGAGACAGAGAAGGAAAGTGATAAATCACCCCCAGGGGGGTAGTCATGCCACAATCCCTTCTCCTCTTGGGATTTTGGGCATGCACACACATGCCCCTAGCGTGATTTTCAAGCTGCTGGGTCTGGGACTCAAACCATGGTCAGCCATGTGGAAGTTCAGTATCTTAATCACCATGACACCTGCTGTCCCCTGGCCAAGATAATTTTTTAAAGTTCTCCCCAGTCAAGGGACCAGCAGTTAGCGTAATGGCTATGTCGCTGGACTCCCATGTAGTTGACTGCAGTTCGAGTCCAGGACCCAGTGGCTTAAACTCACACCAGGCACATGTCTGTGCATGCCCAAGATCCTGAGAGAAGAATGGAGGAGAAGGGATTGCAACGTGGTCATCCTCCTGGGGGGTGATTTCTTGCTTTCTGTCTCTCTGTCTCTCTCTGTCTTTCTGGTGAGCGCATGCGCCCTATAGCAAAAAAAAAAAAAAAAAAAAAAAAAGCTCTCCCCAGTAGATTGTGATGAGCAGCAGAGTTGAGAAGCCAAAGCCAGGTTCTGGTTCCTCTCTGTGTCTCTAGCCCAGGCTTGACAACATCTCCCTTCCCCAGCCTCTTCCGGTCCAGCCACACAGGACCAGCTGCCGTAGTCCACATGTGCTGTGCTACCCTCGTGTCTGCGTTTACTCCTCGAACCCTGGTCTTCTTCCTGGGGCACGGGTTGGCTCCTTGTCTGCTCAGTGTCTTGTCCTGCATGAGCGTCCGCCTGGCTCTCCCCTTCCTCCTCCCTCCCACAGGGCACACTCGGCCGTGTGCCTGCTCGTTTCCTCATCATTCACTTTGAGAATGTGCCGGTGCCTTCTCTGAACGTTCCCTCCGTCTCCACCGTGTCAGAAAGCCGGCACTCACGCGGGCCGTGTCCCGCCGACCTGCCCCGGCGCCGGGTACAGAACTTGCAGAGCCAGAGCTTGGTGCCGTGCACTGGACAGCTGAGTGGGGGAGTCCAGGTGGCATCCCACCCGGCACCCACCGGCCCGGCCTCTGGTTGCTGGCACAGTGGTGGCCTCCACGCCTGTGACAGGACTGTGGCACGCTGGCTGCCGTGCAGCTGGCTGAACACGGTTCTCATGGCTTTCAGGAGTACGGCTCCGAACGGTCGAACCCGTCCCCTTATTTCTGTTTCTAAACTCTTTGTAAGTGGGTCTTCTTTAAGATGTATACGCGGATACATCTGAGATTAGTTTAGACTAGAATACGTTAGATTTTGGTGTCTGAACTCAGAGGAGCGAGATTGAGTGGAGGTCCTTAGCTTGGGGATGGTTACAGGAACTACAGGAGCAGAGGCCATTGTGGTACAGAAAGAATGCTGGGACAGGGCCTGCTGGTGGTGTGGAGGTTAAGGCGGCTAGATCCCATGTGACTGACTACGCGGTTGGGATCCCTGACTGGTAGCTTAAAAACATGCTAGGCACATGTTCATGCATGCCCAGAATCTGGAGAGGAGAATGGAGAAGAGTGCTTTATCCCTCTCTCTCTCTCTTCTCCCCGACCCTGCCCTGGTAAGCACACGTGTCCTATAGCACATACAGAACAAAGCAAAAAACAATCAAAAAAAGAATGCCCGGGTAAGGAGAGCCTCGGACTTCTTGGAACGCCGTGTTTAATAAATGATTGGAGTGAAGCGCTGGGGACAAGACGAGATGCTGTAGTGAGAGGTGGGGCTAGAACAGGAGTGTGGAGTCTCTGGAGCCGAGGGGGACCATTGGGCAGAGCAGGTGGTGCACAGGAGAGGGGTCCCCGGGATTCCCATGCTGGTCTCTGGTGCACGTGGCGAAGAGCCTGCAGAGCAGCCAGGCGGTGGCCAGGGGTGAGTCCAGGAGACGGCATCTCAACTCCTTCTGAGCAGCAGACTGGGAGGGGAGCCAGGGCAGAGGGAATTCTGGGATCAAGGGATGTTTTCCGTTTTTATTGTTTTGTTTTTAAATTGGAGAGATAAATGACTAAATTTTGAATAAAACGGAAAACGGTGATCTGTCCTCCGGGAATGAAGAGAAATGACGTTTAGTTGACCAGTGCCGTATGTCATCTTACAACCCCGCATCTAGCTGACAGACACTTAGGGTCGTCAGAGACGCCGTGGCTGAGCCTCATTTCACTGCTAGCTGCTTCTATAGATTCCCCATTGCCTCCTAATTGTCCCCGCTCCGGCCTTCATTTGTCTTCTCTTCCACAGGTGTTGAAAATAAGCATCTTGTCACCAGCCTTCCGGGGCATCGCTAACTGCCCGTTCGTGTCAGTGCCTGCCCTGTCTGCACCCTCTTTAGCCCCCTGGTACTCTGTCACCCCACTCTTCCCTCTTCTTCTGTGGGCAGGTCCCAGCTGGTCGGAATGTGTGCGTGAAGTCCCTCCCTCTCTGACTTCTCATTTAGCAGAGTCTAGAGAAAAGTGCTCGGGGTGCCTCCTATTCCCAGCTGAGGAAATTAAAGGGACTGAATTTTGACGGTAGCATCCCTCAGGAACGATTCTAGGCATTACAGAATTCTAAAAACCTTACTAATGGAGTAGAGTTGAGAGGTCATCAGACCCATTCCCTTATTTCTAGGCAGTTCTGATTGTAAACTCTTTGCAAATGGATCTTCTTTAAGATGTATACATGAAAGATCTTCCAACCTTAGGCCTGCGACTAGGGTGAAGTGATCATTCAGCAGCATTCAAACGGGGACACTGGTAAGCATGAAACAGGGCCCTGCCCAGACAGGACACTGGCTAGCCGCATGTGGTATGTGTGGTGGGTGGCGCCCGGGGGCGTAGTTACTGGGCATTTAATGCTCTAGACGCCAGACCAAAGATGGATAAGATGCGATCTTTGTCTTAAAATCACTGGGAGGGCCAGTCAGTGGCCTAGTGGCTAAGACAGCTGGATCCCACCTGGCTGACTACACAGTTCAAATCCTGGACCTGGTCAGTGGCTTGAAAAACATGTTGGGCATGTGTTTCCTGAGAGGAGAATGGAGGAGAAGGGACTATGGCGTGACCAACCTCCCTTGGGGGTGCTTCTCAGTTTCTCTCTTTGTCTATGGTGAGTGCATGTGCCCTGGAGCAAATGAAAAGAACACATCTTCATGATCAGAACTCTCAATTATTCAGTTTGATTAGTTGTTTTTGTTGTTTAATTGCCAGAATGTGATTGCACTTGCGAGAGAGCGAGAGAACCCTCAAAAGGCTGTGGTCACGCTGCAGTCCTTTCCCTCCGTCCTTCCTTCCACCAGGAGGTTGGGCTTGCATATGTGCCTGGTGTATTTTTCAAGCTGCCAGGGCCAAGAGTCGAACTGTGGTGGGCCATGCACTGAGCTCAAGGGCCAGCTCAGTTTGGTAAGTTCTGTTTCAGTTTTGATAAGCAATAGCTTCATGAACAAAAGGCTCTGGGCAAAGAGCAGAAGAAGCCGTTTTGTGGGAGGGGTCCAAGAAGCAGGGCAGTGACACGAGAGCTAGGCTTTGAGGCATGCTTGGGATTACTCTGGGGGTAGGGTTGTGGAGAGGTAGCAGGTGAAGTCAGTGTAACCAGAGCACAGGGTGTGGGACTGGGAGAGGTGAGGATTAAAGCTGGGGAACGGAAGGGTGCAGCTCAGGGGCTTTACCCCTTTTGGGGGCTCATTGATTCTACACATTTGTGATCTCTTTTTGCTGAATATTAGGTTTGAGTGGGGCTGCAGCATGCTGACGCTTGGTAGACACAGCTGGAGAGGCGTGGAAATAGCAGGAAGTGCGAGGCCAACTCAGAGACAGTCCACACAGCAGTGTGTGTGAGTGGTCTAAGAGGAAGATGATAGGCAGGAGACACCTGTGAGAGTTTGGCAATAGAAATGAAAGGACTTAGTGATAAGGAGGCAGTGTGAGGGGTACAAGGCTGTGAGGTGTGATGAGTCTCCTGTGGAGGACCAAGATGGGAACTTCCATTCTCTGCGACGCGGAGGACCCAGGGGGCCCAGTCTGATACGACCGGGGCAGTTGGGCACGCGTTCAGGTGCTCCCCGTCCATCCACGTGGAGACGGCACGTTTGTCTATGGCTCTAGAGCTCAGGGGACACGTTCGTGTTGGGAACATTGAGTCCACGTGGAAGATGTGGTTGTAGATGACATTATTCAGGGGGCAGGTGTGGAGTGGGAGGCCCTGGGAACCCAGAAACGTCTAACCCAAAGACAGGGAAGCCATGAAATGCTGATCTGAAGGGACAGCTGGCAGAGTGAGGGAGAACCGAGATGGGGCTTTCAGGGAAGCCAGGAGAGATGGAAGGTTCCAGGAGGGGACCTCAGTGACACCACAGGTGGCCAGGAAGGGGCCACTCAGTTTTACAACAAGATGGTTCCTTGAGGATCTTAAGAGCGCATTCTCACTAAGGTGAGGTTGAGGCTCTGACTAGAGAGTGCTGGGAGGTGGCAGGGATGACACTGCAAAGCCTCGGTGTCCTCTTCAAACATCCCACGTTGTGGCAAGTCAAAGCCTGAAAACGAGGTGACCTGGGTTTAATGAAAAGTGTTTCATTTCAATGAAGTTTTATGGAAGTCCCTTTTTGCAATTAAGTTTTTTTTTTTTTTAGGTTTTTGTCATAAGGTGTGTGTGCTCACCAAAGTCAGAGAGAGAGTGAGACATCATCTCTTGGGGGGGAGTGACCATTATGCAATCCCTTCTCATCTGTTCTCCTCTTGGGATTTTGAGCACTCACGCACACGACCTGGTGTGAGTTTCGAGTCGCCAAGTGAGTGCCTGCAGCCACACGGCGGTGGTGACCACAGTGGGCAGCAGACGGGGAGCCTCTCCACCCTCACTGAGATATCCGGGGCAGCCTGGCCAGACTTTGCCCTGTCTCACCATCTTGCAGTCTGAGTCTTAGAACTGAGAGTGGTTGTCTGATTTCCACACCTCGTTCTGAGGAGGAAGCCAGGCGATGGTATCTTTATCAAATATGTTGAATAAGTCGTACAATTTTAAGTCAATATTTCCCCCCAGACATTGACCTGTATAAATTGTCCCATGATATTAAAGGAAAGTGAGGGAAGTACAGATATTTGGATTATTTTACTTACCTATTTTTTAGAAGAATTATTTATTTAATTTTATTTACTCATTCATTTATTTTTTAAAATTTGACCAGAGAGAGAGAGAGAGAGAAAGTGAGAAAACAAGCCACCAGGTCCAGGACTCCAACCATGGTCAGCCATGTGGGAGTGTCCAGCACCTTAACCACCACACCGCCTGCTAGTCCCTAGTCCCTATTTACCTTTTTTTTTGGAGAGGTTTTTGCTATAGGGTGCGTGCGCTTGCCAGAAAGGCAGAGAGAGACAGAAAGCGAGAAATCACCCCCCAGGGGGGATGACCGTGCAGCAATCCCTTCTCCCCCAATTTCCTCTCGGGATCTTGGGTACACATGCACGCGTGCCTGGCGTGAGTTTCAAGCCACCAGGTCTGGGTCGACTACATGGGAGTCTAGCGACATAGCCATTACGCCAACTGCTGGTCCCTATTTATTTATTTTTTTTTAAGAGAGATTTTTATTAGAGGTTGTGTGTGCTCTCCAAAGAGACAGAGAGACAGAAAGTGAGAAATCACTCCCCAGGGTGGATGGCCACACCATAATCCCTTCTCCTTTTTTCTTCTCTCGTAATTTTGGGCACATGTCCACAAGCCCTGGCTGCCAGGTCCAGGACTCGAGCTGCAGTCAACTACTTGGGAATCCAGCGACATAACCATTAGACCACCTGATATATCATTTTAAGCCATCTATTTATAGGCTTTTCATAGTTACCATTGTACTATTTCCACTCCTATCCATAGCCTATCCATGGAATTTTTTTTTGTGTGTGTTTTGTTTTGTTTTTAAAGATTTTTTGCCATAGGACATGTGTGCTCACCAGAGAGACAGAAAGAGTGGGAAAGTGAGAAATCACCCCCTAGGGGTCATGACGACACTACACCCCCTTTGCCTCCACGCTCCTCTCAGGATTTTGGGCATTCATGCTCATGCTCCCCATGTGTTTTTTTAAGCCACTGTATCTGGGATTCACCATGGGTCACCCATGTGGGCTCCAGCACCTTAACCACCATGCCACCTGCTGGTCCATTTTTTCTGTGTTTTGTTTGTTTGTTTTTAAGTTATGTGGTCATTAGGAAAACATGGCAACACAACCTCTTCCCTCAGGAAGCTACAGGGGCTCTGCTATCGTGCCCTGCCTGGATCCCCTTTAGCAGCCCGTGGCAGTGGGTGCGAGGAAGGATTTGATTTGGTGGCCCCTTGGGTGCATCCCTCAGGTGGACGTGGAGTTTTGAGAAACCGCGGTCTAGTCTCAGGCCCAGAGCCCGCTTTCCATCTCCTCTAAGCTATGTGCCCTTCATCCTTCTGGGTGATCGTAGCTCTCCAAGATCTGGTGTTTACGAAGGCCTTCGCGTGGTGCTGTGTGCAGTGGGACTTGAACTTAGGCTGGAGAAACGTTGCCAATGCCTGGGGGACAAAAGGGGGCCTGGGACTTGCCTGGTGGCTCTCCCTCGGCAGACGAACCCCTGACCACATCCTCAAGGCTGTTCCTACTGCCCACATGTGTTCGAGGACACATTCTACAGAAACACGTCTGTTAAGGCTGTCTGTATGTTCACCTGGCCTTCGCTGTTTTTTCGAAATTCCGGGCGGTCCGCACACCTGTAAGAGGCCTGTGTCACTGTGGGCACTGACCACAGCCGACCCTCTAGTTACTGTCCTGCACTTCCAGCCCCTGGATAGACAGCTGTGCTAGCCAGGCCCACCGGGGAGCTGTGCCCAAATTGGCAGCCTGCAAACAGGCACTGGGCGCCTTGCTATGGAGCCTGAGCTCCACGGAAATTGGGGCTTACCAAGCTCCGGCCCCGACCACTGTCTCACGACCGAGGCTGCCTGGCAAGTGGCGCCCGGTGCGACCGGGCTGAGGCAGCCTATTGATGTGGTTTCTGGCTGTGTGAGGAGGCAGTGAGCAGCGTGCCCGACTCCTAGCTCCTGGGTTGGGCAGAGGGCGCATCTCCTGCTGGACTGGACCACCCACTGCTGCTCCGGGGAAACCCGGCACCAGTAGTGGGGCTGGTACAGGGTTCTTCCTCAAACCCTGACCTGCCACCAGCTGGGTAAGTAGTGAGCAGAAGGGCCCGACCACCCCATCTCACCTCTGTACTGTCTGTGCCTGTTTCTAGCCCATAAAGGAGACAGAAATGGAGGGCCGTTGCAGGGGTGAATGACGTACATCAAATGCTGGAACGTGGGTGGAAGCTCCCCATATCCTCTGAGCTGCAGTCCTTGTTGCATCTTGGCTTTTTTGTTTATTCATTTTGCTGCTGGGTGTGTGTGCTCACCAGAGAGAGACAGAGCATGGGGGAGAGTGAGAAGTCACTCCCCTAGAGACTGACCACACCGCAGTCCCTTCTTCATTCTCCTCTCAGGATTTCGGGGGTACACACACAGACACCTGGTGTGATTTTTCAAGACTCCGGTCTGGGACAGAGCTGGCTATGTGAGATCCAACACCCAACCTCTATGCCACCTCCCGGCCCCAGGTCTTGTTTGTTCATTTGTTTGTTTTATAAGGTTAGAAGGTTTAGAACACTGTCGTCTCAACCACCCTTCAGAGTGGGGTCTACATGTCTGAATTAGACTGCAAAGGGAGACAGGAGACGAGTGGCATTGTTCCCCCATCTTGAGGTGAGCGGGGTGGCCAGGTGGTGGCCAGCCCCCTGCAGGCCAGTGGGAGCCTGCTGCAGCTCATGGGACGAACCTGGGCGCAGCCATGATGAACCTCAGGGCTTGAGAAAAATAAGTGTGACTAATAAAAATACATGTAATAATATCTCCAGTCCTTGGTGCTTGATTTATAAGGGGAGAGGAGACTAAGTCTGAGCCGGCCCCTCGGTGCTGTCTTTAAATAGTAATCCCTTTACTTCCTAACGGAAGCCTAAAGCCCTCTGCCCTCTCTCCTTGGTGGCAGTGATGCGTCCCAGGTACTGTATGTGTTCACTCCAGCTGTTTTCACTGCGGTAAAGCCCTGGTGGGATTCTTCAGCGATGCCTTCAAGTGGGTGCAGGTGAGCAGGCAGGGCTGTGGGATGGGAGGCCCAGACATGGCAGAAGCAGGAGCCCCGCCTTGTGGAAAATGTGAGAAGCTACCCCAACCCAGTCTGTCCCAGGCTTTGCAAGTATGAATATTGCGTTTCCCATCTGTAACTAGGCTGTGTCTGTAATGCGGCCTGTGGCTATGTTTCAACATGGTCCAAACTCAGTACTGTCAGCTTGGCTAACCCCATGTTTCTAGTTTGCATTTTGGTTTTTGTTCATTTCCCTCTCATTTGAAAATCCCACCCTTATTTCGGCTGAATAAAGGGCAAGGGGCTTTCTTCATGAGCCTTAGGACTGAGGGCATGCGTATGCCCCTAGTGGCCAGAGTTGTAGTTACAGGAAAAGCTTGTAGAGTCTGAGCGCCTGAACAGCAAGGGCTGCTGGGGCTGAGGGGGAAGCAGGTTTTCCAGACTGTGTCCGCCCTTCGTTTTCCCTGTCTGGGCTTTCCCGTACACGTCTGATAAAGCAGGCCTGTGTGTGCGTCCCTGAGCCCTCTGATTAGAGAAGAGGGAGGCAGGACTGACTTTGCTTTGGCATTTACATCAGCCCAGATCTGAGCCCTGTCAGCAGTGCTCATATGAATAGCTACCTTTTCTTTTCTTTTCTTTTCTTTTCTTTTCTTTTCTTTTCTTTTCTTTTCTTTTCTTTTCTTTTCTTTTCTTTTTTCTTTTCTCTTCTCTTCTCTTCTCTTCTCTTCTCTTCTTTTCTTTTCTTTTCTTTTCTTTTCTTTTCCTTTCTTTTTTAAAAAGAATTATCTTATTTAACTTTATTTATTTATTTATTTTAATTTGACCAGAGAAGGACAGAGTGAGAGAGAGAGACGGAAAGTGAGAAAGCAAGTCACCAGGTCTGGGGCTCTAACTGTGGTCAGCCATGTAGGTGTCCAGCGCCCTCAACCATCACGCCACCAGTTGACCCCATGAATAGCTGCCTCTTATGGTGACGCTGGAATGTACCAGGTGCTGACAGACAGCCTCTTACTTCATCCTCACAGGCTAGGATCTGGTCTTAAGGTCACCAGTTTTGGAGAGGTTGATCTGTCAAGATTACACAGTGGAACCAGCAGTTGGCGTAATGGTTATGTCACTGGACTCCCATGTAGTTGACCGTGGTTCGAGTCCTGGACCCGGTGGCTTGAAACTCATGCCAGGCACGTGTGCGTGCGTGCCCAAGATCCCGAGAGGAGAATGGAGGAGAAGGGATTGCGGCGTGGCCATCCCACCTGGGGGGTGATTTCTCGCTTTCTGTCTCTCTCTCTCTGTCTGTCTGGCGAGCACACGTGCCCTATAGCAAAAACCTCCCCCCAAAAATATATATTACACAGTGAATCTGTCCTGGCCTGGCTCGCTAGAGCCTGGGTGCCCAAACCTGCTCTCCTAAACTTGAACTTTGGCAGTGAGGGTTCTGGCCAGCCAAAGGGTAGCTGGTATGTGAGTGCATGCGGATGGTATCTTCTGTATAGTCTGGCTGGCTGATTAAATAGAGGTTCTAGAAAATGAGGTGCTGGGTTCTTTCCCGGGTCCTGTCTCTGCCAGGCTGTGTATCTTTCAGAGACATCTGTCTGTTCCCCAAACCTTCGGAGACAGGAAATGCAGAAGAAGGTGAACAGAGGGATCACTATGGGAAATGTGGGAATACTTGCAGCCCGAGTATTCCTGCGAGGATCGGTGACAAAGTTAGTCCTGCCCCCTTGGCAAATGTGAGGACACAGAGGCCTGCTTGAGCAGAGGAGAGGCTGTTTCTCTCCTTCTGTGGGTGGGGGGCAGGGAAGCAAGCAGCTGGGCTGGTGGCTTGGGGCAGGCCTGAGGTGGTCTGCGGCCCAGGGAATGTGCTGAGCTTTGACTCAGCAGAGCAGTGGCTGGCTGCCCAAGTCTCATGATCCTCCAAACACCAGCTGAGGATCCCAAACCTAGGGCCCCTGTGAACAGAGTGAGTTGTTGTCACTAGGACTCGCCTTGTCACCACCTACTAAATTTTCTGGGGACCCAGCAGCCCCTGCCTATGGCCGCACAGCAGCCTTGTCCTGGCCAGGAACTCTGGCATGAGGCTAGGCCTCTCCGAGTATTTAATGTTTCATTAGTGGTTTTCAAAGGCGCGGGTCCAAGCTTGGCTGGACGCACCATTCGGAAATACGTGAACACTTAATAAAACCAAACTGTGGAAGGATCCCAAACCCAGGAATCTGGTCACTTGGAAGCCTGGCCGAGGCCCTGGGAGGTGCTGCGTGATCTCCACTCTTTCCTCGTCTGGACACTAGTGCTATTTCTCAGTCAGATTGTCCAGCCTATTAGTTCTGCTTAACTATTTAAGGTTCACTGGCCTCTTCCCATATCCAATAAAAGCTTCTAACTCTCCCCAGAAAACACCCCTGCACAGACACACAGCATTCTGCTCTGAACTGCATGGCACTCGGAAACCACGCTCAGAAGACCATCCGTCTGTCTGCGGAGCGAAGCTGCCACTCGGTCAGGTGACCTTGGCTAGCAGGAGGGTCCTGTGAAGTGTAGGTGCCCCAGAGGGCTGGTCCTCGAGGCTTCCTGCCCTGGTTCCTGGCCCTGGGCCTTCCATTGCTGAGTTCCATCAGCCCAAGGACAGGCCGAGGTCTGGGATAAAGTCAGGCCCAGCTAGAGAGGTGATTAGCAGGAAGAGAGCTGTTTGGCCTCTTCCAAAGGGCAGGAGGGAGGCTTTTTCTCACTTTTGTGCTCTAGAAATGAATGCACTCTTTCAAAGTCATTCTTGGTACCTGCTGAGATCCAGTGCCCTTGGGCAAACCCTAGCAGCCAGGCCTGCTTAGAGTGCTAACAGCTTTCTCCACTACTGCTTCTTTCCTGGAGAATCCCCCACAGCCTCTGAGTTGCCTGCACTGAGCTTTACTCTGCAATGTCTGCATTATAAAGGCAATAGGTACTTCTTAAAACTCTAAATATGAAGTTCCCACCTTGAATAAGGAATTCCAAACTACAGGCCCTGGGTTGGGATAGGTACCCCTTAAAGAATGTGGCCCCCCTACTTCGAGCACCTCCAGGCAGCATTGCCTGAGGAGAAGGGGTATGGCTGGGGCTCCGGAGAGAGTTAGGGTCCCTGGTGGCAGTCGTCTGCGGGGAGCACCACGTTCCTTTCCACCCCACCTTGTCCCCGTGTGAAGTCACAGCTGAGCAGCGATGCCCACGGCTGGTCTGTCTGTGGGAGCGATGTTGCCACTTCGCCAGGCTCTTCCAACTGTCAGATGCGAATGTTTTGGCAGGTTGTCTGACTGGTATTGATGTTTCCTAAACAGATAGTCTTGGCCTTTGTGGAGGAGAAGGACAGCATGGTAGGGTGGCACTGACCAGGGGCAGAGCCAGTTCATGAATCAGGAACCTGCCCCTTACAGGCCAGATGGCCTCTGGGAGCCACGGGTCCTTACCTGCATGCGTGGGTCCTCAGTCCCTTGCGCCCTGCCCACCTTCCACCCAGGTATCATTGATCAGGATTGTGTCTAGGGAAGCCTTTGAGACATGCCATTCCAGGATTCCAGGTCTGAGGAGGGGTGCCTCGCTGCTCAGCACCGTGGAGGAAGTGGGATATGAGAGTAGAGTCTGCGTCCCAGAGCTCTGCGGTCAGCCCTTCCACGGGGGCCCAGACTGTCAGGAGACAGCAGAGCAGCGCGGAGGCTGCACAGGCTCTTACCGGACACTTACGAGCAGAAAGGACTGGGAGAGCACTGCTCCTGGCGGAGGCAGAGCGGCTCTGAGGCAGGCTGGGGAAGGGGCTGCTGCAGGGCCAGGCGGTGGCCATGGGCCCCGCAAGCGTGCGGCCTGCAGCTTTCTTCCCTCTCCAGACCTCTGCCCAGCGCATAGGGCCCACTTTCTCTGACGGGACTCCGTGGTGCACCCTCCCTTTAAGGAGACTTCCTTGCTCCTGATTCCAATGGACCAGTCTACTCCTGAGCAGTCTTCAAAACCCTGTCACCGTGGTGGCCGTTCTCCATCACCAGCTGCCTTGTGGCCATTCAGAACCATTTCCTGGACGCCCCCCATGCTCTCTTGGACTTACAGTTTGTACGGTCTTGTCCTTGAAGGAGCAGTTCAGTGTCACCTGTTTAGTGAGGCCCTCCTGCCCTGCCCTTCCTGTGTGGGCAGCTTTGTGCCTGGGAGTTCTCAGAGAGTGCTCTAGCAGCGCCCAGGGGAGACGCCCCGGCAGGGCCTGCCGTCCCACGAGCGAGTGCAGCGCCCGGTCACGGGGCTCAGGCGGTGCAGAGGATGACCAGCTGGCTCTGCTCAGTGTGCTGAGCCTCACCGCATGACCTTGCTCTCTGAGTTGGCTCCTGTGACTTGCTTCTGCCCCCACGCCTCTGCTCTTGGGAAGCTAGATGGTCATTTCTGTACTGGTCCTAGGAGCCTTTAGGTCTAAGTGGTGGGTAGTGCTGTCCCTCAGCCTGGCCCTCAGGCACTATTCCTGGTGCCCTGGTGTGTCCAGCGCGGTGAGTAGGGAGCAGGAGGCCATAAGCAGGGGCTCCCCAGAGCCCAAGGAAGCCTCATGGGCTGGAGGTTCTCCTGGGACTCTGGGGGAAAGGAGGCCTCGACCCAAGCTGTGGTCCTTGTGCCTGCTGCCCTGATGTCACTGTCACCACCTCGTGCTGGCCTTCTGTCCTGATTGGACTTCGTGGCCCATTGGCTTGCTGACATCCTCAGGAAGAGGAGGAGGATGGTTTTGGAACACAGTCCGCAGGAGGACCTCGGGGTCCCCTAGGCGTTTGCACACGGAGCGCAGTGGCACTCGGACAGGCCGTCGACCCCTTTGCAGCCTTTCTCAGAGCACGAGGGCAGGACGAGGGCTGGCCTGGTAAAGCGGGGAGAACTTGTGCGGAGTCTGAGCAGACGAGGCAGCAAAGGGCGCAGGATGTTTGGTTTTATCGGAGCCGCACACAAGAGTGATTTGGCTCCAGGATCTGTCGAAGAACAGAACATGAAAATCAGGGACACAGACAAGGGACAGGCTGCTTGTGGGAAGGAGTCTGGGGGGAACCAGTGCTGAGGTGTGCTCAGCCAGCTTTGTCACACTAACCAGGGCTGTTATTAGTAATATGGGATGCAGATACCAGCACCCAGAGGGAAGCACGTCGTGGTTGTCGAAGCTGATTAGATGGCGGCTTAATCATGCCGTTGGCAGCAGCCCTGGCAGACAGGCCTGGAGCAGGGTGCTGGGCACAGGGCTGGTGCCTCTGCCCAGGCGGGGGCCACCCTGGGGACAGGAGCCTCTGCTTTTCCAGATAGGGCCAGGCCTGCACTGTGGCTCTGAGGCTGGCATGGGGAAGCAGACAGCCCCTCGGTCTGGGGCCCAGGGTGTGCCTGCGGATGGGACGGTGTGCCAGCCATCTGACCTTGAGCGAGTCAGTTGGCTTTTCTGACCCCGAAGGAGCCTTTTACTGAGGAGGACATGGGAAATTGGAGGGGCTAAAAATATCTCCCGGGTGGTTGAGAGGATGAAGGGAGATGGATGTGAAAGTGTGTCCTCAGAGCTGGGCCTGTGGCGGGCATCCTGGGGGCCTCTCACCCCAGCCCTAAGGGCTCCTTCCTGGTCCCAGCCAGAGCCAGCAGGAACTTCATTCTTAGGCAGTTCATTCCATTCCGACCTGAAAGCACTGGGGTCTTCCAGAGCTTTCTGCTTAGCTGTGGGGGCAGCCTGCCGAGGGCTAGTCCTCAGCCATCGGTGGCTTGGAAGCGGAGGTGACTGCCCCAGCTGTAGCAGTTTCCCCAGAGACCTCGCAGCCGGAGGCCTCCCAGGAGCCCCCGTAACCCTGCTGCTGCTTGTCTCTGGGCCGTTTCTCAGGCCTTTTACCTCGGAGTTCTCGATTCAGCCGGCCTAGACCTCGGGGCAGCTGGGGACAAGCCCGGAGGACCAAGGGAGCCCGGCTGCGTCCGTGATGGCTCTGAGCGCCGCTCTCACTGCGGACCCCAGACAGATGGAGCTTTCTGTACAGCTCCACCCTCTCCCCACGGGGCCGCACTGTCCATCTTAAGGAGCTGTCACGGTGGCCTCAGATCTTTCGTAACTTCGGGTCAACTCACTGTTCAGGCTCTGAACCCTGGCTGGCCTGTGTCTCGATGTGTTGGAAACATTAGTGCTGAATGTCTACCTTTCGGATCAGGGGTTTGACTCCCCCTTGCGGGGGGCCAGGGAGATCCAGACTATGAGTCACGACAGCAGTGACCGTGCTCAGCACCTCAGCCTCTTTTCCTGGTCTCTGCGACCGCATTAGAGCATGCGTGGGTCAGGGGCCTGGTACCACGCGTCATGTTCCCCAGTCCTGGCCTGTTCCTTTCAGTGTTTACCTATGTCCTGACGCTCGGGGAAGCCGAATACCTGCCTGTACAAGGGATGGCTGGTGGGCTGGGGCTCAAGCCCAGCCGCTCTTAGCTCTAGAAACCAGACAATTGCGGTGTGCCCCTTGCCACCCTCTTAACCAGAAGGCTAAACCCAGTGAGGACTCGGGTGGAGGAGTGACTCTTGGGAAGCCAACTCCAAGCAGTACACATAGGTGCTGCGTGGCCCACGGCTGACTCCAGCCACCTTCCCAGGTCG
Organism: Tupaia tana; assembly: GCA_026018925.1. Lineage (NCBI taxonomy): Eukaryota > Metazoa > Chordata > Mammalia > Scandentia > Tupaiidae > Tupaia > Tupaia tana. The sequence continues at coordinate 106,796,867 of JAKSZU010000006.1, read as the reverse complement.
CGTGAGGGTAAGAGCCTGTGGTCCAAGACACGGGGACGCGGGTTGAGAGCCCGCCCCACCAGCCTCACATTGCACGTGCTTTGGGCTTGTCGAGCCTCCACGTCCTCATCTGCAGCTGACAGCCTGGGGGGCTGCTATGAACACTGAACTGAATAATGTACATAGAGCCGAGGCCCCTCACCCAGATACCCACTCTGTCACAGTGCTCGGGGCCTCTGCCCTTCCTTCGGCCTCCAGCTTCTCCCCATGACCTTGTCCGAGTGACGGGATGCCCCGGTGACCCTCAGAGTTTGCACAGGGCAGGATGATTCCCGTGCCACTGCGTGCGTGTTCGGGGTCTCCAGCCCCTTTGAGCATGTGAGGGCCCCAGCAGGCGTGGGAATCCTCAGTCCTCGCTCCTGCCAGGCCCATGCAAAGGGCCGAGCAGGGGCAGGACCCAGCGCCCAGCGTCCTGGGTGGCGTCAGGCTGTGCCCCGCTGAGCTCCAGGGCCTGCCGTGCAGGTGGGTGAGCCGAAGCCCGGGTTTCTTCGCTCCATCCATGGCTGTGGGCTTCGGCCTGCTTAGTAGAAGCTCTGTGATTGAGGCTGGAAGACTTGGGGACAGACCAGGTGAGACTGTGTTCTGAGAACGAGCTGGAGTTTGCCTTTGTTTCCCTGCTGCAGCATCACCATGGCTGTTTGTGCTTCCCCAAATACTCATCTGGTCCTTTAGTGCGCATGTCCTCTGGCAGGCACGAAATCAAACATGATTAACAGACCAGCTCCAGCCCATCACTGAGGACTTGGCTGTGTATTTTCTGTTTTGTTTTGTTTTCTTTAGGTTTTTGCCAGAGGGTGCATGCACTTGCAGGAGAGAGACAGAGACAGTGAGAAAGTGAGAAATCACCCCTTAGCCAGGGATGGCCATGCTGCAGTCCCTTTTCATTCCCCTCCTGGGATTCTGGGCGTGCACACACTCGTGCCTGCCATGATTTTCAAGCTGCCAGGTCCAGGACCTGAACCTCAATCAGCCACGTTGGAGTCCAGCGCCTTAACCATAGTGCCACGTGCTAGCCCCTAGGCTGTGTCTTTAAGCTGAGAGATGTAAAATGTATCCTACTCACATTAGTGTCCCAGGCTTGTGATGATTAAAGGCAATCCTTCACATCTGCGACCTCCTCTGACCCTCACAAACCAGGTTAGGAGGGGTAGGGAGGACAGGTCTCTCCTTTGGGGTGGTGGTAAGTGTCAGGTTGCGAGCCCCTCCTCCCCCCAGGGTGGCAGCTGGTGGGCATGGGTGGGGCCTAAGGTGCTAAGAACCCAGAGCTGCCCAGCCCGGTGGAATTCTGGCTTCCAGTTGGTTGACTTTGTTCCTTGGCTCTTACTTAACCTTCTTAAAGCACAGTCTCCACACCTTTAGGAGGAGTAATACCTGCTTTTAGGATGGTTGAGGACTAAGCGAGTCGGTGTGTGCCTGGCGCGAGCGAGCGGCGAGTGTTTGCTAAACCCATTGCTCGGCGCAGTGCAGGGCTCCTCCTACCAACCCCTCTTTTCTGTATACCCCTGAACATCTCTGTGATAAGAAGGAAGGGGCACAGTGTCACCTACTTTTCTGTTACTTAAAAAAGGCTCCAGATGGGGATGATCCTCGTGAAGATGGGGCCAGGAGCCTTTGTTTAAAACCCTTGCCTTAAAACATCGCGGATTTCCTTCATGCGCAGCTGTTGTGTGCCCACGCCACTTGGCATGGATGACTGTGAATTGAAGTACACACAGCATTATTTTTTTAAAGTTTTTATTTTCTTTTTTATAGGGTGTGTGCACTCCCCGGAGTGAGACAGAGAGAAAGGGAAAGTGAGAAATCACCCCCTGGGGAGATGGCCATGCCACAATCCCATCTCCTCCATGCTCCTGTGAGAATTTCGGGCATGCATGCGGTTGCACCCAGCGTGTTTTCCAAGCCACTGAGTCCAGGATGTGAACCGGGGAGTTGGCCACGTGGGCCTCACGATCAGGTGGTGGTGCTGGCTATGAGTGCTGTGGCGTCCTGCTTCAGATCACCTTGACTCCAGTCTGGCTCCGACTTCACCCACGCTCCAGGGTGACCCAAGCAGCACCTGCCCTTTTGACCGGTGATCTGAGTGGCTGGTGGGGCTCTCGGCCTTCCATGCTAAGCGTCTCCCCCATCCAAAGCTGTAGGGATGAAAACGAAGAGAACACAGTGCTGCATGCACCATGGCTGGCGAGGTGCCTCAGCCAGGAGTGGCTTCTGGAAGCCTGGGCCAGGCCTGCTGTGGGGTCTAGAGAACAGAAGCCAGCCTACTGGCAGGGGAATGTGGGAGGTTGCACTGTGGCCAGTGCCAACGTGGGAATAAAGGGCTGGGTGCTGCTGCGGCTTACATTATGCCCCAGAAATTTGTGGCCTGGGCCTTGTCTGCACTGCAGAGGTGCTGCATGAAAACTTCATTCCTTCCGGAACCAGCAGTTAGCGTAATGGCTATGTTGCTGGACTCCCACGTAGTCAACCGCGGTTCGCGTTCCGGACCCGGTGGCTTAAAACTCACGCCGGGCGCGTGTATGCCCAAGATCCCGAGAGGAGAACGGAGGAGAAGGGATTGCGGCGTGACCATCCCCCCTGGGGGATGATTTCTCGCTTTCTGTCTCTCTCTCTCTGTCTCTCTGTCTGGCGAGTGCACGTGCCCTATAGCAAAAACCTCTCAAAAAAAAAAAAAAAAAAAAAAAAAAAAAACTTCATTCCTTCCTGGTGCCCCAGGGTGAGCCTGGCGGGGTGACTGGACCATGGTGATTGCATCTTGGGGACAACTTACTCATGAGTAGATTAGTGATGTCTTCTGAGACCCTTGAGCTCTACCCCTTGTGTGAGGGGGTTAGGTTTTGAGAGATCTGGTCTTTGTAAAACAGAGGTCAGCCAGGAGCCGCCTCCCCCTGCATGCTCCTGCTCTTCTCCATGCTCTGTCAGTTGTACTAAGGCCGAGGGCCTGAGGCTTTCCAGCTGCCAGAAGTGTGAGTTTGTAAGTAGACGTTGTAGAATCGCCCATGCTCGGTATTTCTGTCAGCAATGCAGTAACAGGCTGCCAGTGTTCCAAGCCTCACTACGCCCTTCACTACTGTGGGACCCTGAGCAAGATCTTTAACCTCTCTGAGCCTCCATGGTCCACTCTGGGAAATGGGACTGTTAATACTGGCTTAAAGGACTTCACATTGAAATCAATTTCCAAATTTTTTATTTTTCTAGAGGGTGCGTGCACCTGCCAGGGAGGGTGAAAGTGAGAAGGCATTTCCAGGAGGGATGGCCACACTGCAATCCCTTCCCTTCTATTCTCTTCTCGGGATTTTGGGCACGCACGCACATGAGCCTGGTGTTTTCAACTGCCAGGCCTGGGACTCGAACTGTTCAGTTGGTCATGTGGGATACAGTTGCCTTAATCTCTGCACCACCTGCAGGCCCCCCAAATTTTGAAAGTACTTGCTGGTCCTGTAATCGAGATGATCAATGGCCTGCTTGCAGTGACCTCACATCCCTGTGTGCAGGGCACACTCAGTTTTCTGTCCCTTCCACTCAGAACCAGCCTGAGACCCCAGTGTCAGTGGGAGCCTTTGCTATGTGGCCTTGGGGGCAGCAAAAAGGTCGTGCTGTCATGCCACTCCAGAACATCACTTTCTTCAAGGGCTTATTTTTGGGGTTCTACCCAAAGCCACTATTAATTATTTCTTACAAATAACGGGCTTATGAGATTTTTCTCCCCACCCTTCTTCGCCCTCTGCTAAGAGCAGGTATTTTTGTTTTGTTGTTGTTTTGATAGAGATGAGAGTTGAAAGGGACAGCCAGATCACAAGGACCTTGGAGTAAGGGGTTACAGTGGCACTATGGCTGAGGGGCAGGGCCATGGCACGTGGGGGCAGCACAGAGATATAGAACTGGAGTGATAAGGGACATTCCACAGCCATCCCATTTCCTTGAGGTCCACCTGCTTTTTATTTTATTTTATTTTTATTTTTATTTTTTATTAATTTTTTTTAGTTTTTAATTAATTAATTAATTTACATTCATTCCCTGAGCATCGTCACAGCATACAATGTGATTTCCCATCCAGAATATACTGCATAGTAGCTTAGCCATGGATGTTATCGTCGATAATTTTCCATTTCTGGTTTCATATATATACATACACCTGCTTTTACTACTTCAGCTCCTTTCTGACCAGCGTTTCATGCTCCAAACAGTCCAGCTGAAACAGATGCAATTCCAGGCCCACATCACACCTTGTCTTGCCAACTTTCTGGTCCTGCCACTGCACCTGCACCTGGGTGTAGCTGGAGTCCCTCCTTGTGTCAGGGGAAGAGTGGGCGACCACATGGCGTGCAGGAGGCAGGCCCGCGTGGTGCTCCGGGGCCTGGAGGAGGTGGGTTGGGCGGTCTCGGCCATGGACTGCAGGCACGTGCTCCTGCTCTGCTCCCGTGCTGGCCACGCCACCCAGGCAGCGCTGCAAGGACAGAGCTGCCGTTCCAAGGCTGCTTCGCCTTCCCCTCCCTTTTCTTTCCCTTTAATTAATTTATACTTTTTTGATTAAGTGACAGCTTTCATCACTCCTGGCAGCTGCTGAGAGACAAGATAATTTATAGATGCGGTGACACTATGTGATTAGGACAAGTACAGTAAATAGCAGACGAGTTGTCTCTCCAGACCTGAGGGCCCCTCCCGTCTCTTCAGCCCACCTTGCCACCCCCGACTGCACCCAGATAGTGAGCTGCTTGTCAGGCAGGAGCAACGTGGGCACCTGGTGCTCCCTGAGCAGTGTCTGTGACAGTGCGTTCAACGATGTGCCCCTGGGCATGCCCTGGAGCCCAGGGCCCTCCTCAGAGCTGCGCCTCCCCACAGGAGAGAGGCCGATTCTCAGCCTCGGAAGCCTCTCCAGACCTTCCTGAGGTGCCTCAGGGTGTAACGTGGGTATGATCCCGCCAGGCGGGGCCAGGACGCAGGGTCCTGGGCAGGTCACTCCTGGCCCATTGTCCCTGGGTGTCTTGAAAATGCTGTCGATGTCTCTGCGTGCCTCCCTGTGACAGAAGGTAGGAATCGCTGCTCGTCCACCTTTGGGCCTCTGGAAGGCTAGTGGCCTTGCCATCTGAAAAGCACTTCCCGACCTTCAGGGCCCCAAGAGCCTCACGAATGTGCCGTGTCTCCCCTCCTCACGGTAACTGCCAGTGTTCAGGGTCGGCCTACACGCTCGCTCTTGGCGAAGCACGTCGCCCTCTTCCACTACCCGCCCCTCACACTATCTGTTCCTTTCTTAGGACCAAGGCTGCTCTCTTCCAGGGGTACCCCTACCCGAGTCATGAGGGGTCTGCCTCCCAGGCTTTTGGCTTGGTGGGAGGTGCCCTGAGTACTTAAAGGGTTTTCTGGACCAGCAGGTAGTGTGGTAGTTAAGGTACAGGATCCCACATGTCCAAGTCTGTGGTTCAAATCCTGACTCAGCAGCCTGAAAAACACGCCAGACATATGTGCGTGCCTGCCCAAAATCCTGAGAAGAGAATGGAAGAGAAGGGATTGTGGTGTGGCCATTCCTGCTGGGGGCGACTTCTCGCTTTTCCTCTCACTGTCTCTCTGTCTCTCTCCATCTCTCTCCATGTACCCTATGGCAAACATCTAAAAAAAAAGAGATAGAAAAGAAAATATTTTCTAGTCAAGATTAAGTCAGTGGCAATCGCCATGTAAGACCCCGGACAACTCGCTGTGAACTGGAAGGTGACGTTATTTCCCTGGAGGCCCACTTGCCACCCTCGCCCCTCGCAGTGTGGACTTCCCTCATGGGCTGAGAAGGAAGGACCAGGGCGCACCCTGATGAGGAGGCACTTGGGTTCGGGAAGACCGAGTGGACGAACGCACAGTAAGAGAAGTGGATCTCGCTAGCGCCTGGGGATCACTTGTTGATATGAGGAGACAAAGCAGTCAAGATTGCACAGTTCGTGGCTGGGTTTTGTGGTTTTTCTTTTCTTTCTTTTTTTTTTTTTAAGCTTTTTGCCATAGTGTGCCTGTGCTCACTGGAGACACAGATACAGAAGGTGAGAAGTCACCTCCCAGGGGAAATGGCCGCACCACACTCCCTTCTCCACTCTCCTCCTGGGAGCTCAGGCACGCATGCACACCTGCCTGGTCTGATTTTCAAGCCACCAGGTCTGGGACTCAAACACAACTGGCCATGTGGGAGCCCAGCACGGTAACTACCATGCCACCTGCTGGTTCCATTGTGGCTTTTCTTTGTGAAGAGCCCAGAATGAAGGGCTGAGGGGGACAGCAGAGAGCATAGTTTTGTGCCGGGGTCCAGCATCGGCAGTGGTGGGTGGCTCGTGCACAGGAAGGTGACACGGGTGATCAGGAACAAAAAAATTAGACTGAGACCTCATTGCTCCTTAGCATGTTCTCAGCCGGCCACAGCCAGAGCCAGCTCCAGGCTGCCACGCCAGCGGCTACCAAACACACGTATTTATTGAGGGATCTTACAGGAGTAGGAGGGGTGGGGGGAAATAAAAGATTTACTCCATGAAACAGGAAATTCAAAGCACAGGAACAATGATCATAAAACATGATGTCTGTCTTGTTTGAACAGGTGAAGCCAAACACAGTTCTCAGAACGAAGGAGTCTATTTGTCTGGTGCATTTTCTTCTTCAGTCTTGATTACCGGACAGGGTCTTTTGAAGAGGGAGCTTGCAGGAAGCTTGATAACTTCAGTCCCGAACCAGGGCAGTGACATTGCTGGTTGTATAGGCCTAGATAGAAATCTTGTCTTGTTAAGTAAAGACATGGTTAATATATACTAAAGTGAAATATCTATATTGCTTTTGGGGTAATTTACAGCTATGGGGGTGAGCCTATTGCCTACATGGGAAAGGAATGTGGTCTTGCTAGCAGCTTAATGACTGACCTAAAGGTTGCTGTGTACTTGGGACCCTCTAGGTGCTGTTCTATACAATGGCTGTGGCTTGGGGAACAGCAATCTTCCTTGTCCTGAGAGCAAAGGTGGCTCATGGTCTTTGTTTGGGGTATCAGTGCCTTGCGGATGAGTCCCTAAGCCTCCCCCAGCTACTGAGGTCGTTTCACCAATTTAGTAGCTTTCCATTAACTCAAACTTTTCTAATGTTATCTATGTAATCCCCAGTAGGAGAGGTGACTGCAGCACTCTTTATTGACATTTTCCAGGCAGGTGGGGTGGACTTCAGGAGATAATTCCCGTTCGCCAGTGTTAGGGATCCGCATTCCTTCAGGATTATTGTAAAAATTATAGTAAGGCTGGGGGTGTTATTTTGCCCTTATGGGGTACCATCAGTAAAGCTCATGGCAGAGAAATTGAGTACCGGCCAGTAAACGACACAAGGAAGGGCTCGTAAACTGGACCATGACTCAGTTTCTTCCCAGTCCAGGCCTTGCCTTTTAGACATGGGAGGCAGCCTCTTTACCAGCTTGTGTTGTCTGCATGGCCCCATCAGCTTTGGGTTATAAGGAGGGAGCCACGCTGTCCGGATTTCACCCATGTCCCCCTGGTTTGCCTGGCGCAGTGATCAGCCCATGTTAGCTGTGCCAGGACACACGCTGCTGATCTGCCCGGAGATGCCCCGCCTGTTCCCCACCCGAAACCACGCTTGCTGATTGGGATTCCTTGGGAAGAACTGAGCTGCTGCCTGAGGGAACTCAGGACAAATGGGCGGGCGGACGGTACAGTCCACTGACCCGGTTACTTACTTTTAGGGTTTTTGCTTTGTTTTATTTTAAAATATTATAGGTTTATGAGAAGCTTCCAGGATGGTGTAGAGAGGTCCCCTGTGTCCTTTACTCAGTTTTCCCAGGAGTTTCCACTTAACATTCCTAAGGTATAATGTCAAATCCAGGAAATGGACTCTGGAACATGCGTGCATAGCTTCTTGTCGTGTTATCATATGTGGATTCATGTGACACCACCGTAGTCAAGGCACAGGACTGCTTATCACTGCAGGGGTCTTCCTTGTATCCACCTCCTCTCCTTACCGTCCCTTGCCCCTGGCAACCGCTAATTTGTCCTCAGCTCTGTAATTGTGTCATCTCATGAATGTTATATAAATGGCATTTCTGGCCTTCTTGTGGCTCACTGGATATTTCTGAAAACTCCACATTAATTTCTTCCTTGTTTATTCAAGTATAACTGTTTATATAGCTAATTTTCCCTGTTGCTTTAAGTATTATACGTATATAATTTACCCACCTACTAGTATTACATTTTCCCAGTTCACATGAGGTACAGATGTTTTTATCTCCTATCACCTTCACCATCTCTAATATCATTGCCTTGGCCATTTCCTCCACAAACATGAGAAACAGATTGGTGTTAAGACTTTACATCACATGATGGTCTACAGTATTTGCCTATGTTTTGCTCTTTCTTTTTGATGATCCACGATACCTTTTAAAACAATGATTTCCTTTCCACCTAAGGAAGAGACCTTCCTTAGCCATTCTTTTAGGGTAGGTCTGCTGGCAATAAACTCTGTGAATTTTCCTTCATCTGTGAGAGTGTGAAGAATATTTCCACTGGGTGTAGAATTTGCACTGCTGGTTGTTTTCACTTAACACTGGAAAGAGGGCATGCCTCTCCCCTCTGACATCTATGTTTCTGATGAGAAATCTGCTTTCCCCCTTCAGATAAGGTGTCCTTTCTCTCACACTCTTTTTAAGAGTTTTTTCTTTGGATCTAGTTTTGGGGGATTTGACTATGATGTATCTTGGTGTGGATGCCTTTGGGTTTATCCTGCTAGGGGTTTACTTCGATTCTTGGATCTGTAGGTTTATGTCTTTTGCTAAATTGGGGATTTTTTTCAGTCATCTTTTTTTTAAAGTTTTTTGCCGTAGGGTACATGCACTTACTGGAGAGAGACAGCCAGTGAGAGAGAAAGTGAGAAGTCTCCCCTAGAGGGGATGGCCATGCCTTAGTCCCTTCTCCTCCATTCTCATTCTCCTTCTGGGATTTTGGACACCCAAAATCACACCTGTGTGATTTTCAAGCCTCCAGGTCTGGGACTCAAACTGCAGTCACCCATGTGGGAGTTCAGCACCTTAACCACCGTACCACCTACTGGCCCTCAGCCATTAAGTTTTGAGTATTTTTTTTTTTAGCTGCATCCTTTTTCTACTCTCTTTTTGAGGTTCTGATGACATGTATGTAAGCTCTCCTGGTGTGATCCCACAGGTCTCTGGGACTCTGTTCACTTTTTAAGGGCTATTTTCTTTCTATATTGGGTAATTTCTATTGTTCTGTCTTCAACTTCACTGATTCCTTCCTCTATTGTCTTCATTCTCAAATGTTATTGAGCTCGTATGTTGAGTTTTTAGTTGTTGTTGTATTTTTCAGTTCTAAAATTTCTATTCAATCTTTGTTATAGTTTCTATTTTTTCCTTAAACTTTTTGTTTCTATCCTGAGACTTTCTATTTTTTCATTGTCTTATTGCTTCAAGTATGCTTACATTTTAGTGATAATTTCTTAAAATTCTTGTCAAAGGGACCAGCAGATGGTGTAATGGTTACGTCGCTGGACTCCCACTTGGCCTATCACAGTTAGAGTCCTGGACCTGGTGGCTTGAAACTCGTGCCAGGCATGTGTGTGTGCCTACCTAAAATACTAAGAGGAGAATGGAGGAGTAGGGATTGCAGCATAGCCATCTCCCTTCAGAGGGTGATTTCTCACTTTCTGTCAATCTATCTCTCCGTACATGTGTCCTATAGCAAAAATAATACTCTTAAAAAAAAATTCTTGTCAGATCATTCACGTCTGGGTCATCTCAGGTTGGTGTCTGTTGCTGGTCTTTTCTCATTCAAGGTGACATTTTTCTGATTCTTGTTATGATGAATATTTTTCAGTTGAACCCTGGATATTCTAGGTATGGTGACATAAGACTCTAGATATTATTTAAAATATTCTGATATGGTTACTTGGTTTCCTGTGACACTAACCCAGCAGGGAACAGAGATGACACCAATTGCATCACTACCCATGAGGGGAAGTCCGGGTCCCCCTCAGCGTACAGCGACACTCAGCAGAGCAGGGCTCCTCGTTACTGTGGTGGTAGTGAGGCCCTCCACGAGACCTCTGCTGATACCAGTGGGGGAGAGGCCGCCTCACCATTGGGCGAGGGTGGAAGTCAGGACTCACCATGTTGCAGGGAGAGAGGTGTCCCTCGTTACTGCCTAGCAGGGTTGGGAGCTCAGTTTTCTCACGTGGTCTCTACTGCCCCGTGGGGGCACTGAGAGCCTCATGACCATCCAGAGAGGCAGTGTCCTGGCTCCCCATTTATCCTGACATCACCCAGAAGGGAGGGTTGGGGAGCCTCGAAACAGCCTGGCGAGAACGTGAGTTTGGACTCCCCACTCAGCCTTTGCTGGAGAAGGTAGGGGTGGACTCACAGTTCTTCCTGCCGTGTTTGGAGGAAGCAGACTTGTTATTCCCAAGTTTTCTGTTTTAATTTAAAAAGAAGCAAAGGACTTCAATAGATATTTCTCCAAAGAAGAAAATGACCAATAAGTGCATGAAAAAATGTTCAACATTGGGCAGCAGGTGGCATGGTGGTTGAGGAGCCAGGTCCCACATGGCTGAGTGTGCAGTTGAGTCTTGGACTGGTCCCCTGGCTGGGAGTGTGTGTGCCTGAAACCCTGAGATCAGAATGGAGGAAAAGGGATTGCAGTGTGCTCTCCTCCCAAGGGGCGATTTTTTCACTTTCTCTGTCTTATGCACCCTATAGCAAAAAAAAAGAAGAAGAAGAAGAAGAGAAAAGAAAAGAAAAAACGTCTACAGTCTTGTTAGGCGTCACCTTTCCTGGTCCTTTGACTAAAGAGAGGAGACCTTGAGACCATTATTAATTTTTTGGTGTTTGCGTTTTGGTGTTCCTGGGTTGCCCAGAAACCCAAGGAATTCCCACTGTGTCATTCCTCAGTGCCTGGGCCTCCTACCAATCTACTTTCTCCTTTCTGCCTTCTAGGATCTGTGTGTGTCCTGTGTGTAACGCCCAGGGCGGCAGTCGCACTCGGGGACTAGGTAGGCGTGCTATTGCACCTCTCCGGAGCAGGCCGCACCATGCCGCCTGCTTGTATGGGAAGAGTCCATCCATGATTCATTTCTTCTTGCTAGCTTGTGAGGTCCCATTCATTCCAATGAAATATGAAAACGTACGACTGAAAAAGTCAGTTTTCGCAGACGAGGGCTCCTGATTCTGAAATCCTGTGTTGATATTCCTAAACATTTCCAGGGCGACAGTGATAACATAAATAAGCACATTGACATCTGCCAAAACATTTCATTCTTCAACCTCTCTTTTTTAAAAGAATTATTTATTTAATATTATTGTTATTATTATTATATTATTATTTTAACATTGGTTACAGGGCACATGTACTCACCAGAGAGAAACATACAGAGAGAGAGTAAGAAAGCAAGCAGTCAGGTCCGGGACGCGAACTGCGGCCAGCCACGTGGGAGTCTGGCCCCACCATACCACCTGCTGGCCCCCTCAGCATCTCCTTGGTCCACGTTTCAATATTGCCGCTCCCAGGTGTGCTGACTGGGACCCTTCACAGCCATAACTGAGTCTGGACGTGCAGACACTTCACTTGCCCTACCTGCTAGCTTGCCCAGCACGAGCTGCTGCCCTTCTGTTCTTGCACACCGTCTTACAGACACCATCAGATATGCTTACGTTGGGTTTGTCCCTTTGTCCTCATGACAACTGCTGATTTTCTTACTTTTGTTCACATATTAGCTTACTTATTTATGTCATGAAGGAAAATGGAGACAGTGAGAAAGACAGGCACCCTCTCAGAGCCTCATGGTGGTCACCCAGCCTTCCAGCCACCCAGGATCATGGCACACATGCGCCTTAAGTATGGGCAGACCCGGAGCTGGTCTCTGGTCTTCCACATGGCTCCCAGCATTGCAGGCTAACTCTAAAGTTTGATTCCCAGACCTGGCAGCTTGAAAATCCTGCCAGGCGCATGTGTGTGCATGCCCCAAATCCCAAGTGAATGGAGCAGAAGGGATTGCAACTTGACCATCCCTCCTGGAAGGTGATTTCTCACTTTCCCTCTCTCTCTGTCTCTCTATGGTGAGTACACATGTCCTATAGACAGAAAAGAAGGAGGAGGAGGAGGAATATAGGCTTCAAGTTAGGATGTTTGAATTCTAGTCCTGATTTTGCCACTAACAAACTGATCACTAATCTCTCATCATTCAGATGAGAGAAGTATCAGTAGAATTAGATATTTCCCTGGACTCTTCCTGTTTAAACCACCTGCATGTTTGGGTCACTCACCTCTAATAAAGCCAAAGTCGCAGCCAGACTGGAGTTCTAAAGTGAAGGTGTCACCATAGGTTCGGTCCTGGAGTATTTGCTGATGGATATTGTCCAGCAGGGGTGGACAGGACGTGTAGAATTCTTATCAAGACTCCTATTACAATTTTCTTGCCATAAGTTTTAATTTTCATGGACAGTTGTGCTTGGAGCTGCATCTAAGTGTTCAGTAATTCTTTCCCCCCTTGAAGTTAGCTATTTATTATTATTTTTAAAATGCCAGAGAGCATGTGTTCACCAGAGTAAGACAGAGAGGGAGAGAGGGGGAGGGAGAAAGCACCTCAGTGGGGACTGGTAATGCTGTGACCTCTTCATTTCTCCAGCATGTCTGAATTTGGGGCCTACAGGCACATGTATGCATGTGTTTTCAAGCCTCTGGGGCTGGGATTCGAACTGCGGTCTGCCATGTGGGATCTGGCTCCCATAACCACTAGGGTTGTCTTTAACCACAGTTCCTCCTTTGGTCATTTGCCTCTTCCTTTCAGTCTCTCGCCTCCTCCTGCCTCTGCCTCCCTGAAAACAAGCCGCCCACCTTAGCAAAGCCAGTCCCTGAGCTCCCCGGGTGCCTCCTGTGACTCTGCCAAACGCAAGAAAGAGGAGCTACCTCGGGGCCTGCTGTCTGTCCGGGGGTGCAGGACTCAACGTGGTGCTCAGAATCCCTGGCAGGGCAGGCAAGAGGAAGAAGCAAGGCTTGAAAGAAAATGGGACAGGAAGAGAAGGAAGAGCATGAGGGAGAGAAGGCACTGCGAGATGGATGGGCAGGAAGGCTCAGGGAGACAGGAACGCAAACAGGGAGGATTTTCAATCCGGGCGGGGATGAATCATCCTCACCTGTCAGCGCCAGGCCTCAGTGAGCTGGCAGCTTCTCCTCACGGCTCAGGTTGTTTTTAGCTGCCAGCCTTGGATGTGGAACTAGGCAGCCCTGCTAAGATCTGCCGGAGGGACAGGGCCGTTCTGGGAGCAGCCTGGCTTGGGCCCTCGATTCCCACGGTGCCCGCAGAATAGACCCTCGCCAATTCCTTGCAAGGTGCCCCTTTAGCGGTCCTGCCACCTGTGTTTTGGAAACGAGGCTCTGGTGTCCCCTTGTCCACAGTGTGGAAGGGTATAAAGAAGCAGGCCCATCCCATCCCCGCTGCTCAGGGTCACTGAGGCTCTTGGCTCTAAGAGGGTTTCAGGAGATGGACTCCTGCGAGGACCTTAAGGAGGAGGTGCAAGTTTCATTTCCAAAGGGCCTAGATTTCCATCACTGTGCAAAGGAAGCCAAACCAAAGATTTAAAGTGAGCAAGACAGACAATGCCTGGAGTGAGAAGCATCTGAACTCTGCGTGCGTGCGTGTGCCCGAGTGCATGTGTGCACGTGCGTGTGCGTGTGCCTGTGAGAGGGCACCGTCCAGGCGATGACTAGCTGAGGCTGCTCCCCTGTCCTCTCTTTCTCCTGCTGCCTTCTGCTGGGCATGGAGCCTTGCCTCCTGTCTCTCCCCATCGGCCCTTTGCAGAGCAAGACCTAGCTCCTTCCATGTGCTCACCTGGTGCTGTCCTTTTGCAGAGAGGCCTCTTTGGTCCTGTTGGGAAAGGCCTGGGGCAGCACAGTTCCCCCTACCACGGGCCCCTGACCTCCCTGGGTGTGTGCATTTGGTGTCTTCAGCTTTCCTGGCAAAGTCCACATCTCCCTAGTCTCCTCAGACATGACCCCAGAGCACCTCGCCCCCCACTCCCTCAGCCCCTGCTAGAAGGCAGGCCCATTGGAAGTTAATAGACATCCAGGAACTCAGTTCCACTTGGCATGAGCAGGCCTGGGACTCCACCTCTGCTGGACCCCAAGGGCTGTTTGGGTGGCCTTGCCACCACCTGTGTGGCCTCAGCAGTTAGCGAATACAGACAAGCACCTGCCGTAGGAGACAGCCTGGGCTGACTCCCATCACTATCCATAACCTATAGGCTGGGTGGGCGAGGAGAGCGAGCCAGGACTCAGGACCCGGGCTCCCCTCCTGCATTTGCTGCCAACTTTCTGAGCATGCCGGGTAAGGTGCAAACTCTGGGAGTCTTTTTCATTTGGCAAGTAACAGAAAACACCATTCATTCAGTGTGTATTTGACTCGGTTATTCTGGGTCAGTATCTGGGAACAAGTATGGGAGCTTGCTGATTAAGCAAAGCAGAGAATGGAGGGACAAACTGTGTACCCACCCGGGGTGTCCTAGGGGGTTGCCCGTGTCTCACTTTCTCATTTAACCCTCACAGAACATGAGGGGTAGGCGTTATTATCTCACTGGAATCATCATCTCATTTTACAAACTTACACACCGAGGCTCACATAGCCAGGAGAGAAACAAGGCAGACAAGAACAAAGTGAAGTCCCCAGTGGAAAGGCTCGCCGTCTTCCCTGGTTTACAGCTGCAGATCCAGTGTCAAGTTGGGGTTTGTTGTCTCAGGACACGGTTGAGGCCCAGGTTTTGTAGGACTGCTCCGACCTAACACCAGCTCCTTCCTGGGGCCGCCCCTATGGAGCCTGCTCTGCCCTGGGCAGGCTTCATGGGAGATGGACCCAGGGCCCAGCCGGGCTGTGTGGCAGCCGGGGCTCTGTTGGCATCCCCTCATCACACTCGCACACCACAGCCCAGGCCAAGAGAATGCAGGGATCCTGCAGGCTGGTCTGGGGCCCGGACCAGGGTGGGGGAGGTGCCGGCTGCTGTGGGGTGCCATGCAGGTCTCGTGCAGCTCTCTGTCACAGCCCGGCATTCTGGAGACAGACAGACAGGTGTCCCTGAGTGCATACTGGCATCTCTCACCTCCTGCAGCGTCCCCAGTGCCCTTGGTCACCGGGGCTGGCCTCACTCTTGGTCATGGGCTTAGAAAACACCCCAGGAGTACAGCCCTGCCAGGGGTGGGGGCAGGCGTGGGGGAGCATGGCCAAGGGGCAGACCTGGCTGTGTCTCCAGCATCTCAGGGTAGCAGGAGGCCTGCAAACACCAGGGCACGGCTGCGCGGCTGACACGCTGGCCACTGCCAAGGGCCTGCTCGCATTTGCTTCAGCTTGGAGGAGAGCGCTGCGCTACTGAGGAAACCGGGGCTCCCGTCCCTCTCCAGCACTAACCCAGTTTAATTCCGTCATCTCCTGTCTACAGTGAGTGTTCAGTAACTCAGCTCACTGTTTTTAGGACCAAAGAATAAATTCATATCTTGATAAATGTGTAAATAAATAGATATTTAATAGATACCTATAAAGTGGACTTAGTGAACTTTCAGATTATTGAAATCAGGAGGAGGGGCCTCTGGCGGAAGAAAAAATAGTGTCTGAATCTGAGTTTCTCTCTTAAAATACCAGTGAGGGGCCCGGTGGTGGCTCAGCAGTAAAACGCCATGTTCTGCAAGGCCGCTGGCCGTGGGAGGGTCCTGAGTTCAGAGCCAGAGGCCCCTGAGCCCCAGGTACTCGCAGGCCTCTGATGTGGGGCATGCTGAAGCCGGGCAGGGAGGCAGCGTGGGACTCTGTCGGGAGGGGCATTTCTCCGTCTGTCTTTCTCAGTCACTTTCACTCATGGAATATATAAAGTAATAAACTTCTGTGAGGTTAAAATAAGTAAAGTGTAGGTGAAATGTCTGATATAAAGCAGCATGTGTGCATGTCTGAAGGGATGCTAGCTCATGGGACCACCCAGTGTTTTCTGATGAGCGAATGAACAAACGAAAGCAACTTGATAAACTGAATGATCCTCCGTTCGCTCCCAGTCCCATGCCCGCCCTCCACCTTCGCCTTTGCCATTGGATCGCGTGTGGATTTATTGCTCCTGCCAAAGGAAGCAGCTGGGATGGAAATGCTAATTTATTGGACCAGACAGGTGTCAGCAGGGCTTGGATAGATGCACCTTCCAGCCATCCCAGAGCTCACCATCTGCGAGCCACTTGGTGAGGTCTCAGGGCCACTCTGGCTGGGTCTGGCCACTGTCCCACCACCTGAAGTCCAACTGTCCCTTCGTGAACTTCAGGTGAGCTGCACAGGTCCCTGATGCCACCCTGTCCCTTTCCACATCTGTGTCTTGGCTCCCTGTGTCCCTGCCCCAGAAGGCCACCATGCTGCTTAGGCCTGGAACCCTACAGTCCTCTAAGGGGCAGCTCGCAGGCCCATCCTCCACAGCCTGCCCCTGCCCTGAGCCGGAAGTGGCTCTCCTTCTGGTTCCCCAGCGCCTCCTGGTTCTGCCACCCCCCTGCCATGCAGCATTTTCCTCCCCCAGCGGACCGTGGGCTCCCTCAAAGCTAGGACCTGGAAGGATGTTTACGCCCCCTGCGTGTCCCCATACTGGAGAGCGCTCTTGTAAAGGACCTTCAGCAGGGTGTAGGGTGTAGGGCAGTGGAAGCCAGAGTGAGGCAGGCTGACCCAAGTTCAAATCCTGGCTCCGTCATCGGCTACCTGTGGGACCTTCTCAGCCCTGAGTTTCCTTGTCTGTCCAATGGGGACCGCTAGTCCCCATGTGCTTAGGTGACTTGGTGTGCTAGCCCTTCACTCTCAGCACTTCTTTGAAAGGACCAGCAGCTGCATGACACAACCTCTAGTCCCTTTCATGGCTCAGAGCTGGGAGATGGGGCCAGGGGAAGGACAGCAGCTTTCTGTGCGTGCCCGGATTCTGATGCTGAGCTTAGTGGTGGGGGACATGAGTGTGGATGACGGAAGGCAGGGAGGGGCCTGGGACGGAGATTGGGACAGTAATCAGACAGACTCGGCTGGCTCCTCAGCTTCGTTCAGGGTTCCCCAGCCCTGGTCTCGAAGGAAAGCCAGTGTCTCTGGGATGTTAACAGCGGTTCCGAGCTAACGAAAGGCAGAAGTTTCTATTGTAGCAACATGGGGCATATGGCGCACTAGTTTATTAAAGGCTCTGAGAAGTCCTGCAGCATAGGAGGCTTTTAACTTTGCCTAAGGCCAGTCTTTCCCGAGTGGAGATGGCCTCCTACTGAGTGCGGGCAGCCCTGAGCCAGGGGTGGGCAGTGTCTGAGAGGCTCCGGGGGCCTGGCTTCCCCACCCCACGGGTGTCGGGCAGAGTTCAGCATCCCCGGAGCAGCTGCAGCAGTGCCCCTGCTCCTGGAGTCATGCAGAGAGGGGCGTGCAGAGTCCTTGCCCAGCGGGCCAGGGCACACTCCCCTCCCACCTGGTGTGTGTGCAGGGCTCCCGTTGCACAAGTGCACATCACACTCCCTTCCGCTGGGCGGACACCCGGGGTGTCGAGAAAGTGGAGCCCCTCGCCCTGGTGTGGCCCAGTGAAGCCGGGGGGCTGGGGCGCCGGCACGCTTCCCTCACCGGTGTCCTCTCTTCCTGGCTGCTTTGTCTTCTATTCTCCTTTACATTTTTCACTTTTTCTCTCTAGTCATTTGTCGTTTGACCTTTTGTCCCGTGTCCTCCCTGGGCCGCTCCTGCCCACTCGTCACAGCCACACTTTCTGCTCGTTTCTGAATTTGACTCTGGCCGGTTCATTGACTTCCAAGAACTCGTGGTGGCCACTGCCTTTGGAGTACCCCCTAGGCTGCCACTGAAACAAAATGGAACATTTTCTCCTTCTTCCAAGTGGAAATAAATACTTTGCCGTATTTTCTCCAAGTCCACAGAAAATAAAAATGAAAAACAACAGCAGCAGGGCTAGCAGGTGGTGTGATGGTTAAGGTACTTGACTCCCACTTGGCCAAATGCAGTTCAAGTCCCAGGTCCGACGCCTTGAAAGTCACATCATGCCTGAGTGTCCAAAATCCCAGGAGTAGAGTGGAGGAGAAGGGATTACACGATGACCATCCCCTGAAGGGTGATTTTTCACTTTCCCTCTCTTTGTCTCTCTCCATCTTTCTCTAGCAAGCACACAGGCAATATGGCAAAAATGTAAAAAACCAAAGTAAAACAAAAACAGCAGCAGCTACAACAGGAAAAGCAACATAACCACGTGAAAAAGGGGCAGAGGCTAGGGTCAGAGGACCCCGAGGCGGCGCTGCTGCCCACCCCGGCTCCCCTCTGCTCCCATGTGACCAGTCCGTGAGCTGGCCCTGGGGGTGCTGGTGTGTGCCAGTCAGGTGCTCGAGGCTAGGTGGTCTGCCCTCCCGGGTCCCAGCAGGTGCTGCTGGCGCTGCCTCTGTCTGCCCCTGGAGCATGGGCGTCTCCGCCTCACCGCCCCCTTCCAGGTCCTGGCCAGCTGCCCGCCCTTGGCCGGCCTCCCTGCACCTCTGCCTCCTGCACTGGCTGCCCTTCTCCAGTTCACGCCACCGCGGCTGTGCCCTTTCTTTCCCTCTTCCCTTCGGGACCCCCGCCCCAGCCTGGCGGAGGCTCTCTGGAGTGGAGGAGGGGGATGGGGAGGCGGGCACCCTCGTGGACCAGAGCCGGCTCTTCGTGCCCTTTGTGCGGCTCCCATGCCTTCTCACAGTGCCTCCGGCAGCCTTTTTCTCTTCTCTTCTCTTCTCTTCTCTTCTCTTCTCTTCTCTTCTCTTCTCTCTTCCTCTTCCTCTTCCTCTTCCTCTTCCTCTTCCTCTTCCTCTCCTCTCCTCTCCTCTTTTCTCTCTTCCTCTTCCTCTTCCTCTTCCTCTCCTCTCCTCTCCTCTCCTCTCCTCTCCTCTCCTCTCTTCCTCTTCCTCTTCCTCTTCCTCTTCCTCTTCCTCTCCTCTCCTCTCCTCTCCTCTCCTTTCCTTTCCTCTTCTCTTCTTTTCATTTTCTTGCTTGCTCAAAGGCCTGAAAGGTACCAGCACAGGGAAGAAGGCCAGGAAGGAGGAAGGGAGATGATCTGTAAGCCACCCACCCTGTTGCCCGTTGACTCTCCTCAGAGCCCACGGTAGCTGGCAGTAGCTCGACTCCCGGGTGAGGAACGAAGGCCCACCGCTTACGTAACTCGCCCCGGGTCACACCACTGGCGAGTGGCAGCAGCTGGGTTCGAAGCCAGGCCATCTCCCCAGAGGCTGGGCTCTCCGCCTGCACTGCCAGCCGGGGCTAATCGACATCCTCGGGCGGGAGTCCTGCCGGCGGCCACGCGGCCACGCGGCCACACTGCACCCCGGGGGTGAGGGAACAGGGTCCTGGGCGACCGTGGCCACACGCGTGCTTTCGTGCAGTCCTCATCACGGCCCTCGGAGGAAGGTAATTTCTTGCCATTGTCTCAGCAAGTGCTGAGAACCGGAGACCAAGGCCTGGCCAGAGTTCACGCAGCCGGTGGACTCAGGGCTGGATTCAAACCCAGGTCTGTGGTTCGAACCCAGCGTTCCTCACACTCCTCCAGCGATGTGGTGCCCATCAGAGACAGCCCCTGACGGGAGTAACTGCCCTCCACTTCGAAAGCACTTGCTTCATCGCAGTGCCATGTAAGGTTTCGGCGTCCGCGAAACGTGACCCCATTAATCAGACATGGAGTACCTGGCCCTCAGACAGGTGAAGGTTGGTCCCAGGGCGGGGCAGGTCCACCGCTGCCTCGAAGCTGCCGGGTGTCCCTTTCTGAACTTCCAGAAGCCGGGCCCAGTTGTTCCTGGTACAGCAGCTTCAAAACTCGTGACCCGCTCACAGCCATTTACCTGGACAGGGCCCAGGGCACCCAGGTGGCTGACACAGACACGACCGTCCTGTGGGTCCTTCTGAAAGTGCTGCTGCCTGGGCCTCCGTCTCAGCGAGCCTCCCCTCGGGGTGGGGACAGGCACCTTGTTTAGAATCCCTCGGGAGGAAAGCCCTGCTGGGCTCTGCCCCACCTTTGGGAGCGAGGAGCCCTGGGCTCCTGTGCCCTCCGACTTGGCTGTGAGGTGACCCTGCGATGGGGGAGAAGTAACGGCGCTTCAGTCAGACACTTGGGAGACCGGGATCCGCGCGGATGCGCCCTCCCCGCAGCAGAAAGCTCGTCTCCTGGGAGGCCCTGAGTGATGTGAGTGCCGAGAAGTTCAGCAAACGGACTGGGAGCTCTTTTGGGCAGAAGGAAGCCTTTCCAACTGCTCCAGCGTCCTGTGGGTGCCCATCTCTCCCGCCTGGGACAGGAGAGAGGCGTGGCCAGGCAGGCTCTCTCCCATCACTCGGTCTTCGGGCCGTAGAGTACCGCCACGTGCCGGGCTGGAGCCAGTACTGGGCTCATGTGACCAGACCAGGAACACTGTGCTCTAGGTGGGCTCTACAGCGTGGAGGAAACGGGCCGACATAGAAAATGTCTGCATCCCCATGCAGAATGAAGGAGAGCCCCTTTCCTGCTCTGGGCGGGGGTGTGGCCTCTGAGTGCGTGGCCCCACCCAGCTGTCCAGTCACAGCCCGGCAGACCGGCCTGCTGGGCTGGAGATAGATGGCCTTTGATCTCCCGGAAGCCCTGTGCCTCGGGCTGCATGGGCATGGCGCTGTTTGCCTTTGGACAGGTGGGCATAAACTCAAACACCTGCATGCCCAGATGCCCACAGAGAGGGTCCTGCCTGGGACCAGTTTTAGCAGAGGGCGGGGGGCGGGGCGGGAGGACAGGGGAAGAACCATGGAGGCGGGTTCTGCCCTTAGCATGGTTCTACCCAGTTAGGTCAGAGCTGCGGGGGGAGGGGCTCCTGTGCTCTATCCCTGTTACATCCCCCGAGGACAGGGCCGGCCCAAGAAGCACTTCCGGTCCCCGCAGGCTTCAAGCATGCCGAGCTTCCGTGGTGCCCAGGCGGCCCCGTTGGAGCTGACAGCCCGGGCAGCCAACGGGCCAGCCGGGGATGTTGGCTTTCACCTCAGACACTTCCCTGAGGGGACATGCTGATCCCCCAGCACACCAACTGCAGAGGGGTCACAAGCCCTGTGGTCTGCTGAAATCACAGGACCCCTGTGCAAATGCACATCCAAACACACACAGCAGTCTCTGTGAGAGGACTTCAAAAAACTCATTGGAAATGGAATTAAAGTACGAGTTTATTGAGATGCTAAAAAAATTGAAACCCACATGTATTTTTTTCGTGCTAAGATATTTTCCATGAACTTTTGGAAGAACTCCCTCATCCATGTGATTTGTACATTATAAAGTCAGCTGAGAGACCAGCAGATGATGTAATGTTTATGGTGCTGGACCCCCACATAGTCGACCGCGGCTCAAGTCCTGGACCCAGCAGCTGAAACCTCACACCAGGCGTGTGTGCGTGCATGCCCAAAATCCTGAGAGGAGACTGGAGGAGAAGGGATTGCAGCATGGCCATCCCCCTGGGGGGTGATTTCTCGCTTTCTGTCTCTCTGTATCTCTCTGTCTCTCCAGCATGTACTCACGCCCTATAGAAAAATCTCTCTTTAAAAAAAAAAAGTCAGCTGAATGGGTGTGGTGTTCATTTTACAGGTCAGAGACTGGACCTAAGCCTCTCCACTGTCCCTGTGCCCTCCGCCCATCACCCAGACCTGCCGCGAATCGCTTCCCACCTCTAACCAGCCCTTTCACAGTATAAGCAGGGGCCACACAACCAAGAACATTCAGTGTGATTTGGGGGTTCAAAGATAGCCCCTGCATAAACCTGGGGCATGCAAGGCCAAGAAGAGAGTGGAATGGGGAAGGGGCATTTCTTTTTTTTTTTTTTTTTTTTTTTTTTTATGGCGAGGGACTATGGGGCATATGAGCTCATCAGAGAGAAAGAGAGAGGGAAAGTGAGAAGTCACGCCCGGTGTGATTTTCAAGCCCCTGGACCCAGGACTTGAACTGCAGCGTCAGCCATGCAGGACCCAGCACCTGAACCTGCACACCACCTGCTCGCCCAGGAGAGGGAACGTTTACTAGGGAGAGTGAGTACAGGAACGACAGCCACAGAGCCTAGAGGACACGGGCCGCTCCTGCTCGCCAGGCCTGCCTCCTCCCGCGGGCTTCTGCCTCGCTCTGCAGGCTGCTCTTCAGCTGCCACCATCAATCCAAGTGAAAGACTGGACCTGGAGTCAGTCTCTTGCCCTGGCTGTTATGACCAAGGCTGGGGAAGGGATCGCAGTGTTAATTGGAGCCACCTTCAGGTAACAGAGCTGTGTCCTACTGGCTTGTCACCTCCAAAGCCTTAATTGGTTGTCTCAGTCTCGAAGCAGGTGCGTGCTGGGCCAAGTAAGGGGACAGTGTTACTGTCAAGACCCAAATCAACCAAGTCCCTGGGAAGTGTGCTCTAAGGCAGAGCACTGAGTATCGGCCCGCGGTGCCTCCCTAAGCAAGGTTTCCGGGACATCCTCAAAGGCAGAGCACTGAGTACCTGCCCGGCCCGCGGTGCCTCCCTAAGCAAGGTTTCTGGGACACCCTCTAAGGCAGAGCACTGAGTACCTGCCTGGCCCGCAGTGCCTCCCTAAGCAAGGTTTCTGGGACACCCTCTAAGGCAGAGCACTGAGCACCTGCCTGGCCCACGGTGCCTCCCTAAACAAGGTTTCCGGAAAGGTCTCGGGAACTTCAGCACGGGCGTGGCTTGGGAATGAGTGCAACATCTGATGATCTGATGTGAGGAACACAGCCATCGCCTGGGGTGCTGGGCGGAGCCAGGACTGAGGGCCGAGCTGGACTCTAGTCCTGAGTCCCCCTGTTCCCTGAGCTGGTCTCCTTGTCTGGAGGAAACGCCCATCCCTTACGGCTGCTAAGAGGCGTGAATAGCGTTTTGCACTTGGAAGTCTGTGCACCTGGAGCTAGGTGCCTGGGGCTGCACTGACACCTCAGGCCCCTCTTACCTCATTGTACCAATTGCACCCTTAGCTCAGTCACTGCCTGCGAAGCAAGGAAAATGGCCACCAGCGCTGAGAAGGTAAACCATTAGTGACTCACAGAGTTCACGACCACCTGAGTGATGAGGAGACAATTCCGTTTGCCACCAAAGGACATTCTCAGGGGGTTCTTCTCATGCTCCCAAACTTAAAGGTCAGAAAATTAAATCTTAGCCAAAAACAGTATAGAGAACATGACATTTATAAAACATATGATCATTGTACTCTTTCCCGTGTTGCTGGCTTTTCGTACTTATGGGAGTCTCTGCTCAACTGACCCAGCAGTTAGTTACTTTTTGTTTGTTTAAGGTTTTGCCATAGGGCACATGCACTTGCCAGAGACACAGAAAGGCAGTGAGAGGGACAGTGATCAATCGGCCTCCAGGGGCGGTGGCCATGCTGCAGTCCTTTCTCCTCCATTCTTCCACTGGGGTTTTGGGCACACACATGCACCCTGTGTGACTTTCAAGCTGCCAGGCCCGGGAATCAACCTGTAGTTGACCATGTGAGAGTCCAGTGCCTTAACCACCACTCCACCTGCTGGCCCCAAGTTAGTTAGCTTTTGAAATGGTGTTTTATAGAAAAGAAAATATGAGGATAAAGGGGAGAAGCAAGACTTGGTCAATCCTATAAAGCAAATTAGAGGCAATGCCTGGCTAGAACTTTCCACACTGGACATTCCATGTTGTTAGCTAAATCTCTCTCAGTTCTCCTCTGAGGGACAAATGGAGTTCACTGTAGGGAAGGGTTGTCTGAGAAGAGCGTTCCAGAGTTGAGCAGGAACAGGCCGCACAGTCCTGGGAGAGTGGCTCGGCCTTGGAGTGCGACGCTGCTACGAGTACGCTTTCTGTCCAGGAGCCTCGTGACTTCCCTCCTCTGTCCCAGACTGTCTTTAATGTCCCTGGAACTCTCCACCCCGTCAGGGCCCTGCTAACACGTGGTGCACCTGACGGTGAGTGATATACTTCTTCTTTTCCTCTGCTCTGGGAAATCCACCAACCATCACACTTTCGTTTTTTCAGTTTTGCCCTCTTGAAATAGAAAGTTCTCATAAATCTCGCCAAACGGAAATGAAATGTAGCCCATTGAATTACACCCAGTAAACAAAGTGATTCTTCCTCCACAAGATGCCCGAGCTCATTCATAATTGGCTAATTAAACTACTGTAGAAACAATTATTCACTGTGAAGAGGGGCGAGGAGGAGGAAGGAGCGAGCGCTGGGAGACGCTGCTCGGCTGTGAAGGTAATGAGCTGTTACGGGCCAGTGGGATGGAGGGAGAGCAATGGGAGAGTGGAAAATAACCCAGAGGTGGCTGCGTCGCGCCTGCAGACGAGCCTGTGGGGCAGAGAGTGTCCTTAGCAGACAGATGCTCTTTCTTTCCCTGGGAAGGAAAGGTGATCCCAGCAGGCTCTCCTTCGGTCCGTTTCCTAGCATTCCTACCCTGTAAGGACTGGGGGGGTGTCCTGAAGGCCTTGGGAGCCTCCTCGAAGGGTCCTAAGAGAATCTGTTTACACCGTGTCCATACATAGCTATCAATGGTGGCCTCTGTCTCTCTCAAACGTGCCCTCGTTGGAATGATAAACACATGGCCGGCATGTGAATCACGCAGAGGGCAAACAAGCCTCACAAGTCCACGAGGACGGAGTAATGGTGGCTGCCTGGGCAGCCGTGTTGAGAAGGATTCTGAAGTTGGTTGTGGCTTAGCAGCTTCTGCCAGTGAGCAAGTGAGGGCAGAGGCAGCCTTCCCGGGTAACAGGGTCAGCACTGGGACTCAGACCCACCTCTGGTCGTAGCCTCCTCTGCATCTTAGGTGGGTCATTCCCCTGTGTGCAGTTGGGTCTGGTGACCTGGAGGGCTCTTGCAGTCCCATGTTTCTATCCCAGTCTTGCACACGGTGGGAAACAGTGCTCGGTGACATCTGGGCCCACTCCAGCCCTGGGTTCTGCGGTTCTACGATCCTTTTATGAGAAGGTCCTCTCTGCCCTGCAGCAAAACTACCCACTTCTGTAGCGTGCTATAGCTCACAGAGCACCTTTATGCACGTAACCAGTCCCCGACTCGGGCTTCATTTCATCATCTTTATTTATTTGTTTTAGTTTTTGCTATAAGGTGTGTGTGCTCACCAGAGAGAGAGAAAGAGACAGGGAAAGTTAAAAAGCGTCCTCCCAGTGGGGATGGCCATGCTGTGATCCCTTCTCCATTCTTCTGTCAGGATTTTGGGCATGCACACACAGGTGCCCAGTGTGATTTTCAACACACCGGGTCTGGGACTCAAACAGCAGAGTTAGCACCCCAACTTCTGTGCCACCTGCTGGCCCCATCTTATTTCAGAGGGAAATGTAAAGCTAAGAAAGGTTGAGTAACTGGAGCTCCAGGCTCAGGCTGTTGATGCTCAAACACTGAGTAGCACTTAGGTTCTGTGTGGCTTCGGCAGGTTAGTGGAATCTTCTCTCATCTCTAGGGTAGGGACAGTATTCTTACATCATAATGTTGTTGTGAGATTAAAGGAAATCATTCATGCAACCCATGCATTAATTCATGCTTGGAACACTGGACGAAGTAGAGAGTGCTTGTAATAACACAAGTGGGTAGAGGACCAGCAGTTGGCATAATGGCTATGTTGCTGGACTCCCATGTAGTTGACTGCAGTTCGAGTCCTGGATCCTGTGGCTTAAACTCATGCCAGGCACGTGTGTGTGCGTGCCCAAGATCCTGAGAGGAGACTGGAGGAGAAGGGATTGTGGCATGGCCATCCCCCTGGAGGGTGATTTCTCGCTTTCTGTCTCTCTGTCTCTCTCTGCCTTTCTGGCGAGCGCACATGCCCTATAGCAAAAACCTCTCAAAAATAAATAAATAAACCAACCAACCAACCAACCAACCAACCAACAAGTTGGTGGAAGTGGTAGAGGTGGTGGTGGTGGTAACAATAATAGCAGTACTAATACTGGTAGTATTCACGGTAATAGCTACTAGTAACATTATACTCAATAAGAACAACTGGACTCTTCTCAGACATTGTTACTCCTGCATCTGTATGTCACCCCAGAATTCATCACACCCTGTCCCCTTAGGATTTGTAGCTAGAGTCAGAAGCAGCCAGCATAACAATGAGAAAGATAAAGGCAACATTTAAGGCTGTGTTTTACCCACTGGCACTGAGAAAATACTATCTGGGAGCTGAAACTCCGCACTCAGTCCCTGTGCAGAGCCGTGAGTGCAGGGCATCTAGGCCTTGTGGGCCTGGTGGGAGCCCAGGGGGCCGGCGAGTGGACCAGGCTCCTGCTGGCACATGCTGCCTCTTCCATTCTCTCAGGCCAGGCCATCTCAGATGCCGGTGTTCTGAGGTTCCTCATAGAGAGAGTCCCTACACAGAGATGTCCTGTGTGTCAGTCATGGTGACTACGATCTGATGCTAGTGGCGTTGTGACTGTCCATTTTTAGTGGGGTGGCAAGATTTTAAGCAGTTTGCAAGAAACAGTAGTGAGCTGCACTCCTGGGAACTCAGGGAGCGCTGGATCTTCTGAGCTGTCCACCCTGCAGGTGGAGGAGGGGCACCCAAGGGGGACAGAAGGAATGAGCGAGAAGGAAAAGCAGGCCGAAAGCGTCAGTGGGAGAAGGAAAGGGAAAATAAGGTAAGATGGAGAAGATCTGGGCGTGTGCCCGAGGACGGGCATGTTTTCACCCAGTGTGAGACAGATTCACTTCTTTCTTGGACGTCTAGTGTCGGCTATAAATATGTCAACCAAATGGTGTCTCAGGCACAGGGAGATGGAGCAGTGTGACACTTTGCAGGAAGCTCGGGCATGGATGTGCTCACCTGCGGCTGGCGCGAGTCCTCAGTGGAGCTGAGGGGAGCCAGAGCATTTGCGGCACAGAAACCTACCGCTCTAGAACTTCGGTCCCTCTGCCGGCCTGTGCCTTGCAGTTGCGCTGCAAGTTGTCCAGGCCTGCTGGGAGCACCACCACCCCGAGGGAGGGTGAGGTGGAGGCCGAGGGAAGCCTCCCTCCTTGGAGTCTGAGTTGGTGGAGGCAAGGGCAGGGAAGCTTGTAAGGTCAAGAAGCGGGGTGATCTTTGCACCATGAAAAGGCCCAGCCCTTGTTAGCAGTGCCACAGGGCTGTGGCCCTCAAGGGCAACAGCAGTGCCTCTCTCCCTCCAAATGCAGGGCCCCGAGACGCACTGGGCTGTCTGCTCATGGGGGAGCAGAGTCGGGGGAGCGCTAGGGAAGCAAGGCTGACATGCAGCAATCCTGGGGCTCCACCAGGCTTCTGGCAATGGGCCTCCCAGAGTGCAGGCCAAGTCTTGGTGAGGTGGTCAGATAAATTATAGTGTGGTGCCTGCCCACCCCACAGAATGCTGGGAGGTCAGGCAGGAGATAGCATGGCTAACACTGGATAGTGGATTCTGTTTAGAAGCCCTTGTTAAGCAAAAATAAAGGCAGATCTAAAATGATGTGATCAGTATGATCCTAAGTTTGGGGAAATACGCACACATAAAGGAAATAGATAAATCACTCAGACCAAAATGTTAATGAACCATGATTAATTTCAAGGAAGTAGAATGCTGTTTATTTTCCTCCTTTTTTTTTCCCAGAGTTTTCTTAAATTTCTAACATGAAATTTGTTATCTTCACTATTAGAAGATAAAATGATCAAAATTGTAAGGAAAAAGACAGACTCTGTGTGGGAACCACATAGAGACCCAGGGGCATTGGCTCAGGCAGGCCCGACCTGCAGGGAAGGAGGTGAGATAGCTGAGACTTGCTGACTTATTGAAGGCCATTTAAGAAAACTGAACCAAGGGCTGGTAGGTGGCATGGTGGTTAAGACACTGAACTCCCATATGGCCAACTGTGGTTCGAGTCCCAATCCTGCAGCAGCTTGGAAATCATGCCGGGTACGTGTGTGCGCCTAAAATCCTGAGAGGAGACAGAGGGATTGCAGCGTGGCATCCCCTTGGGGGTGGCAGTGATTTCTCACTTTCCTTCTGTGTCTATGGCAGACACATATGCCTTATAGCAAAAATAATGAAAGAAAAGGACCAGCAGTTGGCGTAATGGCTATATCGCTGGACTGCCATGTAGTTGACCAAGGTTCGAGTCCCGGACCCAGTAGCTTAAACTCACACTGAGCATGTGTGTGTGTATGTGCGTGTGTGAATGTGTGCATGCCCGAGATCCTTAGAGAAGAAGGGAGAAGAGATTGTGTCGTAGCCACCCCCTTGGAGGGTAATTTCTCGCTTTCAGAC
Source organism: Tupaia tana (assembly GCA_026018925.1). Classification (NCBI taxonomy): domain Eukaryota; kingdom Metazoa; phylum Chordata; class Mammalia; order Scandentia; family Tupaiidae; genus Tupaia; species Tupaia tana. The sequence goes on along the minus strand of JAKSZU010000006.1, from coordinate 106,768,606 downwards.
TCTGTCTCTTTCTGGTGAGCACATGCACCCTATAGCAAACACCTCTGCAAAAATAATAACAATACTGGGAACCAGCAGTTAGTGTAATGGCTATGTCTCTGGACTCCCACGTAGTCGACCGCAGTTCGCGTCCTGGACCCGGTGGCTTAAAACTCATGCCGGGCGCGTGTGCGTGCGTGCCCAAGATCCCGAGAGGAGAGTAGAGGAGAAGGGATTGTGCGTGACCATCCCCCCTGGGGGGTGATTTCTCGCTTTCTGTCTCTATGTCTCTCTCTGTCTGTCTGGCGAGCTCAGGTGCCCTATGGCGGGGGGAAAAAAACCTCTCCAAAAAAATAATAATAACAATACTAATAAAGAAAGAAAGAAAGAAAACCAAAGGAGAGGATTAAACCCTGAGAGCTGAGAACCCTGGCCCTCACCTTTGCAATTTGACCTTTAGTGGCCCTCTTTAGAACTCTGGTTTTAAATGCACTCACCTCATTTCCAGCTTTCCAGCCTGTGCTTAATGCTTTCCTCATTTGCAATGCTAAGCTTTTTATCTGTTTTCCCCTCAAAGCTTTGTAGTTCACTTTAAAGACCTCAGTGAAGGCTAAAAAGCACAGGAAGCCTGGATTATCCAGTGCCAGTGCCTGGGACAAATGAAAGGTCACAAGAATGAGAAGGGCGAGTTTTCAGAAGGTTTCAGAAAGTTCCAGGAGACCTAGGAAGTAAAGTAATGCATTGCAAGTGGGATCTGACAGACTATGGTCCCGGTGTGCCTCTGCTGTTCCGTGGTGTGCTGTAGGGGGACCAATGACCATTCCCCATGTTCTGGAACGTGCTTGGTGGCAGGGTGGGAAACGAGCTCAGATCCAGTGGAAAAGCACGAGAAACTAGGATCCAGCTCGGAGCGGGGTGAGGCCACATTGGGGAGAACTGACCCAGCACAGTTATTTTCAGACACAGTTGAGTTTCCAAGTCTCATCAATCAATGAGCAATAAATAAACCTACCTTGTGCAGAATACTGGGCTAAAAGCTGTGCAGTCTAAATATAACAAACCTTTGCCCATGAAGGACTGACGATCTAATTGAGAAGACAAGAAGTAACCAGCCCATGTGAAATTATCATCAGAAATTGTTGGAAAAAAAAAAAAATACCCCAGCAGTTTGCAAGAGATGCCATGAAATTATTAATATGTGATTAAGGGCCCAGGGAGTGACTAAGACAGTGAGTGCTGAATCGTTAAGAATGGGTAAAATCTAAAGATACAGGAAACAGATATTTCTGGCCTGAAGAGAATAGTTTAGGTAATTTTTAGACACAGGAAAGCCCAAGTTATATTCGAAAGGCTATGGAAGGTTTAGAGAAGACCTGTGCAGATTACGGTGGGAAGTGGCCCATCAGTCAGCTATGCCGCATGACAAGCCAGCTCAGTGCTTAGTGGCTTTAACTGACTACCGTTTATTTAGCTCGCGGTTCTATAGGTTGGTGATTTGGATTAGGTGGATTTGGGCAGTTCTTTGGGCCCCTATGGGATGCTGCTGATCTTCGTTGAGTTGTGCAGATGTCCATAGCTAGCTGGTGGGTTTCTGGAGCTAGCCTGTCTGTCTTGACTAGAACTGCCGGGGTGGACTGGGTCTTCTTTCCACATGGTTTCTCATGCCGTAGTAGAGGACCCTGGGCTGGTTCATGTGGTGGAAGAAAGGCTCCCAGTGTGAGGAGAAGCCACAAGGCTTCCAGAGGTCTAGACAGGGATGTGGCACAGCGTCCCTGCCACAGTACTCAGTGGATTGGAGCAGGTGACAAAGTCAGCTCAGATTTCAAGAGGTGGGGAAATTGACTGATTTTTTTCTTGAAAAAGAAGAGCTGGAAAACATCTGGCCATTTTTGCCATCTTCCACAGATGGGTTGGTTAGTTTGGGTGCCAGTTGCCTCGGTAGGAAAGACCTAGAAAGTATGCGATGAGCTGGAGAATGGGAAGGAGCAGAGCCTCCCCGTGCTGGTCTGCCGCCCCAGCCGTGGCACTGCGGTTTATGTCAGCAGCCAGAGGAGGAAATAGGGAGAGTGCGGCGGGTCCAAGCAAGCCGGGACCAGGAGGGTGGAGTGGGCTTGGTGAGGCCCTTCGTGCTGCGATTCCTTCTCCTTCCTCTTATGAAACAGAAGGGAAAGTAAATGGCCTTTGTGTTTTTAAAATTTTTACTGGGCAGAATAAAAAGCTAGCCTAACATTTCTTTTGCTCTTTACTGACCCATCAAAGGTTGAAAAGAGCTTCAGAATCATGGGAGATTATTAAGATCAAGAATTCTCTAAAAGGAGTGATGACTGGCATTGACCTGTACAATGAAGGTGCAAAGTAATGTCCACTGGAATGTTTTCACTCTGTTAGAGACTCCTGATTAGATAAACACATAGCTCGTCACTTCAGAACTTTCAGACTGAGACTCACTTTCAAAGGAAGGCCCATGGCTATCTTCCGTTACTTGCTTGCAAATTAAAGCCTGTCTTCATTCTACCTAAAAAATGTATCTTTTGGGGGGCCAGCAGGCAGCATAGTGATTAAGGCACTGGACTACCACGTGGCCAACCAGGGTTCGAGTCCCAGACCTAGCAGCCTGAAACATGCTGAGGCACATGTGTGCACATACCCAGAATCCAGAGAGGAGAATGGAGAAGGGATTTGGTGTGGCCATCTCCCCAGAGGGTGATTTCTAACTTTCTCTGTGTGTGTGTGAGGTGAGTGCACGCACCCTATAGCAAAATTCTCTCTTGGGGGCTGGCAGGTAGCGTGGTAGTTAAGGGCGCTGTACTCCCACATGACCGACCAGGGTTCAAGTCCTGGACTTGGCAGCTTGCTTTCTCACTTTCCCTCTCTTCTCTCTTTCTCTCTCTCTCACTCTGTCCCTCTCTAGTCAAAATTAAAGTAAATAGGTAAAGATAAATAAAGTAATTTTAAAAATAAAATAACTCTTTAAAAATTAAAAAATATATATCTTTGTAAGACTGGCTTATGTATCGCTGGTTGAGCCCTGCCTACACAGCAGTCGAAAGTCTGCTCAAAGATATTCAGAGCTCTTCCTGATCAGACTTCAGCCTTCTCCCAGCCTCTGTCTCCCAGCTGCTGTCTGCCCCTCCCCACTGAGCCCCACTCTGCCAGGCCTAATGCATTGTGCTTGAGCCATCCTGCCTCCTTCTGACCTTGGACTCTCTACCCCTTCCGCAGTGCTCAGCTCCAGCACCGCCTCCTCTGACCTCACTGGGGGCGTAACCAGCTGTGGCACTGGCCAGTTGTGCTGCCCACAGGTCTTAGCTCTTGGGGATAGCTTCGAAGCTATAATCCTGCCTACCTAGTTTGCCACCTTCTTGAGGGCAGTGCTCTTGTCGTCCCGGTCTCTGTGTGTCCAGTGGGTGGCCCCTCAAAGACACTCGGTTGATGTTTCCCTGCGACCATCAGGAGCTGGTGGGAGGCCTCGGGTCCGCAGGGCGGTGGAGGGACTGAGCTGGCTCAGGGCTTTGCCTTCCCTGGAGGAAGCCCAGAATAGAATCCACAGCCTGTGGGGTGGTCGTTTCTGTCCACGCCACCCTGACAGCTGATCTTGCTGAACTTGCAGCCAGGCGGAATGCCTCCAAGGAGCTGGGCATTTCATTAAAGGCACCAGGGGAGAAAGAGACTCCACTTGCACTGAGTGCTGGTTTTGCAAAGGGAGGTTAGAGGGTGAAGGGGCTGACCTTGAACTCTTTGCACATTTTGTGCAAAGAGAAGCCGAGAGCCTCCCGGGAAATGACCTGGCTCCTCATTCCTAGGCTGTTGTAGCCACACATGGGACAGCTTAAAACAACAAAACTTTAGTCTCCCATCGATTTGCAGGCCAGCAGCCTGAATCCAGGTGTCCGGAAGTGCTGTGCTCTCAGGAGAATCGGTTACTTGTCTGCAAATTAGAACCTCCATGCCTGGCTTGTGGCTTCTGGCTTGCCAGCAACCCCTGGCATTCCTTGGTTTGTATGCACACGTAGTCATTCAGATCTCCACCTGTCATCACACAGCTTCTCCCTTTCTGTGCCTCTGTTTCCACTTTTTTTTTTTTTTTTTTTTTTTTTTTTTAGCCATAGGGCATATGCGCTTGCCGGAGAAAGAGAGAGAGAGAAAGTGAGAAATCTCCCCCCGGGGGGATGACCACACCATAATCCCTTCTCCTCTATTCTTCTCTTGAGGTTTTTGGCACATACGCACACTCAAGCCACTGGGTCCAGGATTTGAACTGTGGTCAACCATATGGGAACCCAGTGCCTTAACCACCATACCACCTGTTGGCCCCAATTTTTTTTTTTTTTTTTTTTTAATTTGTGATGGGGTACAGGAAGTCTCTGGAGAAAGACGGGGCAGAGGGTAGTGAGAAAGGACCCCGCTGGGGGACGGCCATATATAATCCTCCATTCTTCTCTTGGGACCGTGGGCATGTACTGTACTATTGGCTAGCTCCACTTTTTTTTTTTTTTTTAATTTGGTATAAGATGTGTGTGCTTTCTCAAAAGCGAAAGAAGAAACCACACCCCCATCGGAAATGACCTCCCCATACCCTCCTTCCCTCAGGACTTGGAGCACAGCACGCACATGCAACGTGTTTTGTCCGAGCTGCTGGGTCCAGGTATCCAACCATGCAGTTGGCCATTTAGGATCCAGCCGCCTTAACCACCACGCCACCGGCTGGCCCTCTGTTTCTCCTCCTTACAAGGACAGCTCTGTGTTGGATCAGGGGCCCACCTATTCTAACTGGCCTTGTCCTAACCAACTACGTCTGCAGTGACCCTGTTTCCAAATAAGGTGACCTTCCAAAAAACAAAAAACAAAAATAAAAAACAAATAAGGTGACCTTCTGGAGGTCCAGGAAGGGTGCGAGTCTGGGGAAGCGAGGGCGCTGTGTGACCCCGTCGGCCTGGGTTTGGTCACAAGCTGCCTGGGCGGGGCCTGTGCTCTCCTCTGCTAATGCCACGAACTCCAGGACCCAGTGTTTATCCTGTGGGTGCACGCCAGGTGGATTTGGGGGGAAACACTAGGTTTGGAGTCAGAATACTCAACGGGAATTTTGGAGGGACAGCCACACTCTGACCACGCGAGCAGCGATCCCCACTTCACAGACCTGCTGTGTTACAGTTCATCCCCTGGGTTTTCTGGTCAGGGGCTCCTATTCCTAACCAGAGTCCAGAGCCACGAGTGCCTGGCCTGAGGCTCTGCTGTTGGTTACGTGACCAGACCCTGACTGATGGTCCAGTGCCGCTTCCAGCTAGTCCCTGGACTTCACCGGAAACCAGAGACTTGGGCTTCTACACACCTGCCTCGGGCCTGCTCCCCACCTGGAACACCTTCCCCCACTACCTCTCCCCTGCCCAGCCCAGGGCCAGTCATCGTGGGACCGGTGCCAGCACGGAGTAGGTGCCGGGTGAAGGCCCCTTCCATACCCTCCCCTGAACTTGGGCAGCTGCGGCCGCCATTGCTCAGCTGCTGCTCACTGTCTACTCGGGGTGGGGGTGTCCCCCCAGGAGCACAGGAAGTCCTTCCCATATGGCCCTGGTTGCTTGATTCCATTTCGTTTTGTGCTGTGCGTGCTTTGTCGTTTCTGTCTTAGACGGGACCTCGCTGTGTCCCAGCACTCCTCTTCAGTCTGCTGAGTAGCTGGGACACGCGGGCCTGGGATGGAGGGCCAGGAGGCCACAGTTTAACAGGTGCCCAGGGACGTTTCTCAGCATGGGTAGAGTGCCACCTCTTCGTTTCATGGGTCAGTAAAATCAGGTTCACAGTGTCGCCTACCAGGTCACCGGTTTGATATTAATGAAACAAGTATGAGAACCCAGGATTCTCGCCTTCCAGGCAGGTGTTCTCACCGTCACAGCTTGCTCATTGCAGAGGGAGAGAAAAACCAGGAAGAGGGAAGCGGAATCCAGTGACCAAACGAGCCGCTGTGTGCTGAGGGGTTGGAGTGACACGGTAGTTCCGACGCCAGCTGGGGCCAGGTGGGCCTCACTCCAGTCCTGTGGGGTGAGGTGGTGACTGCGTGCTCCCAGGGCTGCTGGGAGATCGTCTTCGTGAGGCACTGAGCCTGGGGTCTGGCGGAAAGCAAGGGCGAGGACTCGGTGCCCAGGGGGCCTCCAGCCCGACAGCATCATCCACCTGCCGGTGGCCACAGAGGCGTCCCGTGGGCGGGTGGTGCTTGCTCTGCAGCAGCACCTGCAGTTCAGGGCCTAGTGAACCCCCGGACATGATGGGCCCTGGCATTCCAGGTTCCACCAGTCCCATCACCTCCTCACTGTCGCAGAATTCATCTTTGTCTGGGAAGGACAACCTAAGGCTTAGTCCCCCGGTGAGGTTCCCTAAGGTAAAGGCCATGAATCAGTTTTTGCCACAACTCCCTTTTCGGGGACCTGTCTCCAGTTTTTATTACTCTCTGTTTTATTTCATTATAATTGAACCGATCAGCAAGGAGAACAAGTCGTTTTTACAAGGGAAAGGAGGCACAAAAAGCCAAAATTATGACTGTTTACAGCTTGCAGGAAACACTTTTTAAATTAGAGCTGCCTTTGGTGCCAGCATTAGCCAGTTCTGAGACAGACTCACGCAGGCGAGGGAGCCCGACTCGGAGGGAGGCATGCTGGCCCCTTGCAGTGGCTGCAGTCAGCGGGAATCCAGTCTACTGACCTCCTAGAGCAGGGAGTGCACGGGGGTCCCTGAGGCCAGAGGGTGCATCTCTGCCCGGTGGGTACCCTGGGACCCACTGGGGCCAGGTGGGCCCTCGACGTCTGGAGAAGGGAAGTAGCTTCCCCCCCCCCCCCCACCCTGACGGCTACCGGGGACCCGCTCCGCTGACTTGGGGACGTGCCGCAGATGTGCTGGGTACGTGTCTCCTGCTCAGGAGTCTGACTCTCCATGCCTCGAGCCCTCTCTGCTGACATCTGAGGTTCCCAAGTCCATGGGAGGCCAGAGCAGGAGATGCACGCCCTGCCCAGGCGTTCACAGTGCTGTCGTTTGACCTTGGAGAGGTCACTTCTCTGCATACTTCAAACTTGACCCCAGCGTCGGGACTTCTTGATTCTTGTTCCACACGTTTTTGAAATGATTTTCCTGTTTTGTTTTTGTACCGATGATGACTCATACTGTACAGCACTTGACAATTACTCAAGACCTTAATAACTACTAGTTGAATTTCTTACTTAACATTTACATCCCTCTGAGGTAAGTTTTATTGTCGCCGTGTTACAGAGGAGGAAACTGAGGCTCGGGGAGGTCAAGCGACGTGCCCAGGAACCAGACAGCAGCTGCAGAGCCAGTCCTGTGACTCCCTGCCAGCCGGCTGTCATGTTCTACATGTGCTAACACGGGATGGGACCCAGCCCCGGCCTCTGGAGAGGCGTCATCGTCGGGGAAGTAGGACAAGCATGGTTACCCCAGGCAGTAACTGGGCCCATCAGAAAAGATGCATTGTGGGAGTCAGGATGAAGCAGCAGGCTCTGTTTCTGTGGATGAGAAAAGGCATAGGAGCCACCCTTGTTTTAGTTAAAAATAGAGTGTGTAAATAAGTGTAATTGCCATGCCGTGGACATATGTGGCTCTGTGGCTTAAATGAGCCCTCCCCATTCCATGCTTTACTGTTCTCCCAACACTGAGGCCTCAACGGCCCAGCTCCCAGGGGCTCCCAGGGCCCCCCAGCTCACTGCCCCCTGCTCCCAAGCTGCAGGAAGCCCACGGGTCTGCAGTTCCTGGGTAGAACACCAGGGGGAGCTGGAGTGTCAGGAGGGCAAGCTGACTCAGGCCAGGAAAGGGAAGTGTGCCTTTAGAGGGTGACCCGGTGCCAGTAAGGTAGAGTGCCTTCCTCGGTCACCCAGCCAGAGCAGCCAGGCTGCTGGAACAGGCTCTAGCTTCTCATTGTACCACGTGGACAGTGTCCTGTCCCGGCTCTCACCCGTGGGCCTTTTGTTTCCGCGCATGGGTTTGTGCAGAGCCTGGTGGATGGTGCTAGCGTGCTGTGCCCAGGGGCCGTGCTGGGGCTGTGGTGGGAGGCATGCAGAGGCCGAAGGGGCACCCAGCAGGGTGTGTGGGTGTGCACAGAGCCTGAGGTGGTCCCCCTCGGGAAAGACATTCTGGGGACCACAGACCCACAGCAGCCTTACACCTGGCTGGGCCAGCCCAGGTGTGTGGGGCGCAGAGAGGGTCGGCCATGACAGCAGAAGCCTGCCTGCCCTGGGTCCATGCCCACCTTGATGAACAGCCCTCCTCCGCATCCTCCCACCCCCACTCACTCACCCACTCATCACTCACTCGTTACTTTGCTTCCCCCTCCCTCGTAGGGAACTCACCTGCTAGTCTCCACTCTGGGCTGGACACAGCCACCAAGGCAGCCCTCCCACCTGCAGAGCTCTCTCACTCTGAGAGGAGGCCTCTTAGACTCAGCGTGGGTCCTTCTTCCTGCCTGGCCGACACGTGGGTTAGGTCTGACCCTTCCAAGGACCTCCCTTGAGCCTCGGGACCCCCCCGGTGTGGAGTAGGGGTGAGATAATTTTAGGTAGTAAATGGACAAGACTTTTTTTGAATTATTTTTTTTAGGGTTAGGGTTAACTAATTTTAATTTTTTTGTTTGTAATTCATAATAGAGCACGTACACACACATGTGAAGAAAAAGGAGAGACCAGGATGAGCACCCCCAGAGCTGGCCACGTCACAGTCCCCTCCTGCAGTCTTCCAGCCCACGGGGTCCTGGGTGCCGTTGTGTGTGCCGGGCATGTTCAGGTTCCTGGGCTGCGATTTGAATCGTGGTCCCCATGAGCAGCACGTCATCTCTGCGTGGAGTCGGCCCAGTTCAGCGTTTCTATTAGTTGTTTTTACCATTACCTTTACTCATGACAAGCGATGGTAGTGGTGGTTCTGATAAACCGTTTCCTTCCTAAATGTTTATGTAAGAAAAGTAAGTTGATTTAGAGAAAAAGTATCGGGACCAGTAGGCGGCTTGGTGGTTAAGAGGCTGGACTCCCATGCCTGGCACGTGTGCGTGCGTGCCCAGAATCTGAAGAGGAGAATGAAGGAGAAAGTACTAGGCATGGCCTTCCCTTGGGGGTGATCTCTGGCGAGTGCACTAGTAACGCGGCTACATGGACACGGACCTGGCGGGCAGGGCGGTGGCCCTGGACGTCACGCTGGGCTGATGTCTGGTCCCGTCACGGCTCACCTCTCTGCTCGTGGGTGTCACTCGGCCGTCACACCTCCCTCCGTATAGGTCAACTCTGCAGCTCACACCTCACCCCGCCTGCTGTCACCTGCATCTCTTTCTCCTAGTGTTTGAAGTGAGCATCTCAGAGGCCATGGAGCTCGAGAGCTGCTGGGTTGGAGAAGGGACTGTTTCTTAGGAGTTTCCTGCTTCCCTGTCAGCCTGTCTCCCCTAGTCCTCAGTCTCCACAGGGAGATCTCATCTCTGTTTTGTATCTTATGGCTCGGAGGCATAGGCTTCAGTGTCCATGGTGCAGTGGTTTCAGAAAACGGAAATTTAAAACTCAGATTAAAACCCCTTCCCGCCTGGGCGCGTGTGCGTGCGTGCCCAAGATCCCGAGAGGAGAATGGAGGAGAAGGGATTGTGGCGTGGCCATCCCCCCTGGGGGGTGATTTCTCACTTTCTGTCTCTCTGTCTCTCTCTGTCTGTCTGGCGAGTGCATGCGCCCTATAGCGTAAACCTCTCAAAAACAAAACAAAACAAACAACAACAACAACAAAACAAAACAAAAACAACAAACCCCCACCCCCACCCCCACCCCCCCGTTCTCGCAGGACACAGGAAGGGCGTGGAGAGCAGGTAGCCAGGGTCCCCTGTGGGGCAGGAGGCACCGAGCCGCCCTGCCAGCCTGGCCGGCTCCTGCTGCCGCCTCTGTTGTGCGCAGTTCCGCTCCGCCGTGTCCCGAATGAGTCTTCTCGCTGTGTGCGTTGGCCCCTCTCGGTCTCCTGAATCCGCATGGCCTTCACCTCCCTCTGGTCCAGCCGCTCCACCCGGCCGCGGACCCTGCCATGGCCTCTCCCTGTCAGCCTCCTGCATCTACAGGTGGCTCTCCGTATCTGTCTTCCTAAGCTCGGGTCGGCACCTAGCGCCCTTTGATTGCAGCGTCATCATTCCATGTCACTGAGGACCCCAGATCCCGGGTAGGACACGCACAGAGCGAAGTACAGATGCCGCATCCTGTCATTGTTGCTCAAGCCCCGCTTTAGTGAGAGCTTACCTGCCCATCCAGGTTTATCTCCCATGCGCAGACTTCCCGGCAGAGACAGACAGCTCCAGCTTCTCCCGGAATGTCATTTCTCACCCGGAGGTGGCCCCGCGTGACCAAGCCTCAGCCATAGTTCTCCTACCCTGCCCTGTGGGCCCCGCTCATGCCACACGTGGTGACCGTCCCTGGACAGTCCGCCTTTTCTCTAGTCCCTAAGCCATCTGTTCCCTGCAGCCCTCCGCGGCAGGCCCTCCCTGCCCCCTTCACGATGGTGTTGCTCAGTTTTGGTGGCCGCGGGCCCAGTACCTGCTCTCCATGACGACAGTGCTAAGTCCTGGTGGGTGCTCACTGCTGTCATTCACGTGGTGGGGACAAGGGAGGGTCGTGGCAGAGGAAGGCTTTCCTCCACTGGGCCCCTGAAACTGCACACCAGGTGTCGGGCGACAGTCCGCCTGAGATGCGAACATGCCAGGCCACCATGAAGTGCCAAGGGCATGTGAGGGCGGCCGTGGCCAAGAAACGCACCAGAGAGCTCTAGGCATCCTTCACTCCCCACGCCAAGCCTGCAGCCCTGACACCCTACAGGGCTCTGGCAGAGCAGGAGAGTCGGGATGTAGTTCCTGTCCCCAGCGCTCACACCCTGAGGCAGGAGAGGCTGGGACACTTGGCTCAAGTCACAGCGCCACGTACGAATATCCCAGATGAGCGGCAGGTTGGGCCAGAGGCCAAGCGCCCGGCTGACCCTGAAGGAAGCAGGCGCATTCCAGGCAGGACAGGAGCCTGGACGGGGAAGGGGCAGGCTGCAGGGAAGCATGGGTGTTGGCGAAGACAGACACGGGGCGGGAGAGCGCCAGCAGAGGCTGGGGGCTAGCGAGCTGGGACAAGAACCCTGCAGGCTCTTAGGGAGGGGAAGGCACGATCCCAGTGAGGTTCTGTGAAGTTTCTTCCTCAGAAATCCCTTCAGCTCTGAAGAGCAGAGAAAACCTGCCCTAGGGAGGGAAACCCCAAGACTGTGCCCCCGTCCCCCAGCTCCAGCACCCGGGGTGGGTGGGGTGTTGAAGGGGCTCCACCCGGCCTCCACGGACTGCCACGTGCAGCCTCAGCCTCTGGCCATCAGGAGGCCGAGCTCCGCCTTCCGTGGGCTACCCCGGTGCCACTGGGGCTGTGCTCCAGGTGGAGCTGAGGCTGCCGAGACAGCATTGCACACGCAGGCTGAGCGCTAGCAGGGGACAGAGGAGCACTCGTCCTCCAGCGTGTGGGGCCCCTGCCTTTCCCAGCCCAAGCGAGACCAAGCTTCATTTAATGTGCCCACATGGCTGTTAAGGGGTGGACGCCCTGAGCAACCAGGGACCAGGGAGCGGGACGAGGAGTGGCGTGTAGAGACAGCAGGTGCCTACCGGAAAGCTCAGCTTGCAGGGATGTCCACACAAGGACGCCCCGAGTTGCGTGGCATCATGCCTAGGGGGGCACTGGTCCAGCGACTTCATGCAGGACGCTGGTCCTCCCCACCCTTCCTCTCTGCTTCCCTCAGTGTCCTGCTCGTGTCCTCAGCTAGTTGACTGCATGGTCCCCAGTGGCCGCCCAGCTCAGATTAAAAGACACACACAGGTACACGCTCCACGGGTATGCGCCGTGTGGGCAGGACTGGGGACGTGCAACTTTGGAGGACACAGCAGGGTGACAGCCTGGCTGTGCGGAGTGAAGGGTTAGGGAGGGAAGCAGACCAGGAATGCATGGATCCCAGCAAGCAGGAGAGAGAGGCTTGGGTTTGGGTTCTGCTTTTGTTTGTTTGTTTTAAGGATTATTTATTTAATTCCATTTGTTATTATTTATTTTTAATTTGGCCAGAGAGAAAGGTAAAGTGAGAAAGCAAGCTGTTAGGTCCGGGACTCGAACTGCAGTCAGCCAAGTGGGAGTCCTGCACCTTAACTACCACACCACCTGTCGTCTCCCATGGGCTCTGTTTTTACGTGGCTTTGATGACAGAAGGCAGATGTGGGGCCTGAAGGCCCTGGGTTTTGTTGACATGAGGAAGGTTGGAGGAAACAGTGAGCTGGCTGCCACTTCATGGCCAGGACAGCTGGCGTGGCCGGGGAGAAGAGGAGCAGCCAGAGAGGCCACAGGCTGCCTGGTGACTGCCTTCTGCCCAGCATGGGTCCTGAGGGCAGGCAGGGCCGGAACTCTGTGTGGGGATCCGGGGTCCTGGGTGGAGATGACACGTGTGCTCCCCGGCATGGCTGAACACATACTGCGTGCCAGCCCCTGCGTGTGCAGTGTGAGGGCTGCCGCGGTCACGGCAGCTACCACTGGAGTGACAACTAGTGTGACCCCCAACTCTCAAAATCACTGTGGGTAGGTAGAAGTACTCCCACTTCACTGGTAAGGAAAGCAGAGTTTGGAAAGATGACGCATCTTGTCACAGGGAAACAGCTTGACCCGGGAGCGTGTACCTCCGGCTCTTTCCCTCTCTCATTGAAAGATGCCTCACAAGCAGAGGTGACAAAGATGCCCGCTCCTGCCCGCAGGTGCTCTGCCCCGGAGGGAGGCAGGCGCAGAGAGCACCCCCCCTGCAGTGTGCTGAGGTGGTGGGTGAGGGAAGAGCTCTGGCCGAGCAGGGCTGAGGCTCTTGCCCTCGTAGGGCTCGGAGGAGGCCGAGGGGTCAGGGCGTCCAGACAGGCCATGGCAGCTGTGCAGCGTCTCGGAGGGGGAGGAGCTTGCCAGGGGAAGGGAGGGCACGGGAGGGCGTGAAGGAGTGTGTGAGGACAGCCTGGCTGGTTTGGGTGCAGTGAGACCCTGCTATGGCTGGGGCGGGTGCTGGCCCTGAAGCTGGGGATGGGTGGGAGCTGGATTTCGACAGACGCAAACCTAAGTAAAGGGTAGATTCCACTTTACGGGCAGAGGGGAGCCATCAGAGGCATGAGCAGTAAGAAGAACCAGCGTCTGTGAGACCAGCTGGGAAGCTGCCTTCGTATCCGAACCGCCCTGGACGGGTGGGGGAGTGGGGTAAGACAGAGGACAGGGACCTGGGTCCAGGGCCAGCTGTGCCTCAGCAGAGGGTTCGAGGCCTCTGCTGCACCTTCCCTCAACTGGGAAATTACACACCAGCCCACAGGTCACTGAGCAAATGCCCCATTGTCCCCAGGAGTAATTCAGACCTGACTGGCAATATCTGTCACCCTCTTCACTCCATTACACCCAAGAAAAGAGAATAATACCCACGAGCCACGGCGAGCTCCTTGGAGAGGAAGGCGCAGTGGCCGTGCTCGCCCAGCCAGAGCTGCCTGGTGACGGGCAGCCTGTGAGGACGGTCGGCCCCGGGACAGAGGAGTCCAGTGGAGAAGGGGCTTGTGCCCTGGGCAGGAGGCCAGCCTGCACAGCCTCAGGCTTCCTTTAAACTCCGCAGGGAGAAGCAGGCAACGGTCTGGCAGAGGCTGGTTGTTCCTGCTGTCCATTCCAATGCTAGACACCAAGTAGAGTAATTAAAGGGTCAGTGTCTGCCCCGTGGGGGCTACGGCGGAGGGCCAGGCAGGAGGAGGCCACGGGCTGTGCACACTGGGCAAGTGGACAGAGGCTTCTTCCCTCCTGGGTCTGCCTGTGAAAGGTCAGCACAGGCCACAGGTCTGGGAGGGCAGAGGGGTCTGAAGGCCTTGAAGGCCTTGAGTGGAGTGCATGCCCCCGGGTGCTCTGGAGCTGGGGCAGCTGGTGCAACGGGCCCTAGGGAAGAGGCGTGGATGTGAGGACCCGAGAAGTCGGCCACTCTGATAGCACTGCCAATGAGGGCAGACACTGAGGCAGTGGGAAGAGGGATTTTGTTTTTTTAACCAACCTCCTGCAAAACCCACAAAATTGGCATACTTTTCAATTCACCCAGCCTAGATTGCTATTGCCCTCCATAAAAAGGTGAATGGTTCTTTTCAAGGCTGGTTTGCTCTCACTCCAGTAAGTGGCTCTTTCCTGTCCCTTTCTCCTTTACTGGAAAAGGTCCTGAGTTCAAGGCCAGATTCTCTGACCCTTCAGACAGGCCTAGGGAGGCTTCTGTGCATGGAAGGCCGCTGGGAAGAACTTGACTCCAATAATTGTAAAAGCAAAGCCCTTGTGCTTGGTGACCTCCCACCTCCCTGCCCCAGCCGGTGAGCAGGCATCTGTCCGGGCCATTATGAGAGGCCATGCTGTCAGTTTTCTGATGACCCCCTGCTGAGGTGGAAGCTGATAGGTTCGACATGACTTGCAGGTGTTTTAGATGAGGACCCACTGTGGTTAGAAAGCCTTATAAGATCCAGGGTCAGTAGGTGGTGGGGCGGTTAAGGCACTGGATCCCACACGTTCAGCTGCACAGTTTGAGCCCTGGACCCACCAGCTTGAGAAACACAACTGGCACGTGTGTGAATGTGCCCAAAATCCTGAGAGGAAAATGGAAGAGATGGGATTATTGTGTGGCCATCCACCCAGGGGGTGATTTCTCATTTTCCGTCTGTCTCTCTGTCTCTCTCTAGACAGCACACACACCCTGTAACACAAAACTAAAATAAATAAGTAAGTAAATACGAAAACGTTTAAGATTCAGATGATTGCTTCTTACAGTGGGAAATGTAACACAGCTTACTGTTCAGCCATTCGTGAGCGTGCCGTTCCGTGGCACCAATTACACACATTACTGTGTAGACATTGCCACCGCGTCCAACGCTTTCACCCCTCAGTACCAGCAAGCAGTCACCGTTCCCCACTCCAGTCCCTGCTGACCTCTGGTCTGTTCTCAGCCCCTGTGCGTTTGCCTCTTCCAGACGTTGCGTAGTGTGGGATCAGCACCGCTTGTCCTGCTGCGCCTGGGCTCTCACAGAGCATGACCTTCTCATGATTCGCTGTGGTGGGTCATGCGTGAGAATCCCGTGCCTGTTAGTGGCTACCATCCAATGCATGTGCTTACCACGCGCTGTCCATTCATCTGTTGATGGGAGAAGGGCTTGCAATGCCTGGATCATAGACACCAGTAAAGGTCCCACGAGGCGGAGGACATGGGAGTGCGGGTGCGACCTGACTGCCCACCGTCCCCGCCGTGCCGCGTAGGCAGCCCTCACGTGCACTGCAGCCCCCGGCGGGGCATGGTACGGGGACAGCTGTGCTGTAGATAGGGAACACCAGCCCCTGTAGGAAACCCACGCTCTACCCCACAGGCACAGGCCCTGGACGCGTCCCCTCCCAGTGTGGAGGTGTGTGTCTGCCTCATTCCTGCGGTTGCCTGTGTCAGGCACGTCCGTCAGAGTCCTCGGAGTCAGCGCAAGGGGCACAGGGCAGGCAGACGGGAGTACCTGTGACACGGTGGAGGGCCGAGAGGGCAGGGCTGGACAGGAGCTGCCGTACGCTGGCTCCTCATCCCCGGAGAGACCGGGCAGGCATCAGCTGGGAGAGAACTTACGCCGTGGAAAGTCGGAGCCCACGTGCTGCTTGAGGAAACTCAGCCGCCTGCCATGCCCCTCACCAAGCTGGCGTGGAACGGCCTCTCAAGTGCACTGTGTGTACTTTGGCAGCGGCAGGCACGCTCGCGTGCGTTTGAGGAGGCGCTCACCGCCTGGGCCTGTTCCTGGGTGATGGGAGACCTGGTGTTCCACACGGGACAGCGAGCACCCCTGGGGGAAGCGGGCTGCACTGTGTGAAATTCCCGGTTCTTTAGATCTAAGCCTCTGAGGTTAGAGGCCCACCCTGAGACACAGAACGAAGCCACAATGTGAGTAAAGTAGAAAAAGAGAAGTTTTTCATAGAAAAGTGAAGTTTTTTTTTTTTTTTTGGAGAGGTTTTTACTATAGGACGCGTGCGCTCGCCAGACAGAGAGAGACAGAGAGACAGAAAGCGAGAAATAACCCCCCCCCCGCCCCCCGGGGAGATGGCCATGCCGCAATCCCTTCTCCTCCATTCTCCTCTTGGGATCTTGGGCACGCACGCACACGCGCCCGGCCTGAGTTTAAGCCACCGGGTCCGGGATGCAAACCGCGGTCGACTACGTGGGAGTCCAGCGACATAGCCATTACGCTAACTGCTGGTCCCAGAAAAGTGAAGATTTTAACAGGAAAGTACACCCATGCCAGAAAGGTGATGGGCAGGCATCTATCTGACGACAACTGCACTGGAATGGGGTTAGCTGTTGCCCCCCCCCCTCTTTAGGGCGTGTATACTTGAGAGAGAGAGACAGAGACAGACAAAGAGGGAAAGTGAGAAACCACCCCCCATGAGAATGTCCACGCCACAGTCCCTTCTCCACTCTCCTCTTGGAACTTTGGGCACACAGGCCACACATAATTCTCCAGCCATGGAGTCTGGGACTCGAATCACCGACTGACGTGTGCGGGTCTAGTGCCCTAGCCACTATGCCACCTGCTGGCCCAGGTGTTGCTTTTATTGTGGGCGTCACTATAGCTGACTCTTTCGTTTGAATCCACGGGCACTGGGTCTGCTTCTTGTCAGGTAAGGTTGTTTTATGACCTGGGTTGGGGAACGCCATGCGCACGCCAGGGTGGACTTGAAGGTGCGGAACTGCGCATAGGGATAGCCGTGCCCCATCAGCCTATTGTCCCAAGTGGGAAGTGGGGTGCTGAGCAGTGTACCCGGGAGAATCTCTGTGTGCACACGTGAAACAGCAGGAGGGAACATGTCAATGGTAACTTTCTCCAGGTTCTTGAAGGAAAACTTTGTACTAAAGCAGGCGGTCTCTCCTCTCAGGACCAGGGGTCTAGCTGCCTCCCTGTAACAGTGGCCGGCGTGTCAGAGGTCCCCTTTGTGGGCACATTGGGACTCCCAGCTCATAACTGTCTTCCTGTGACACAGCTCCCCCTGCATGAGGGAGCGTGGCGGGACATACGTGGCCATCTGGTCCTCAGGGACCACCCTGGCGTGCCTCTGCTCACAGGAAGTGTGTTCCCCTGAAGCACAGGTGTGAACAGGCTCCTGAATAATGCTGTCATTATTATATGTGTTTGCATTTGGGTGACCCCTGGAGCGACGAGGGAGGAGGTGAAGAGGAGGAGCTGTTTGCCCTGCCCCGGGTCCTGGTCTCTAACCAGGCCTTGGGGGCGGGGGGGGGGGGGGGGGTCTGCCCTTGCCTTAGAGACATCGGCCTCCCCAGTTGCCGTAGAATTCTAGAGGGATTTAGGAAGTCATTTACGGTGGTTACAAGAAAAACAAAAAAGTAGTGACCCTCTTCTCAAATAAAACATCGTGCAGAACTCTGCATAGACAGCTAAAAAAGTCGGGACTAGCAGGTGGTGTGGTGGGTAACTCACTGTGTACTCCCAGTTGGCTGACCATGGTTCGAGTCCTTTGATTCTCTCTCTCTCTCTCTGTCTCTCTTTCTGGTCAAATTAAAAAATAAGTGAATGAAAGTAGAAAAGTCTTCCTGAGTGGCCAGCAAGAGGTACCCACTTCCTCAATGGCTGCACACCCCGCCCGTACCCCATCACAGCCGCTCCTGGACAATCTTTGGCTGTGTTAGGGCTCAGGGTCTTGACAACTCAGCATGTGGCTTAAAATGACACTGTTCTGGTTCAGGAGGGTCTGGGGAACTGGACCCCACTTCCTCAGCATCGCTCCTCCCTCGACCTGCTCCCTGCCTGGGACTCTCACAGCACTGTATTGTTGTAAGTCCTTTCTAAACTGAGGAAACAGACGCAGAGAAGTGAGTTGCCCAAAGACGCACAGCCAGTTGGTGGCGGAATTAAGATCACGACCGTGGAGATGACTGAGTCTCTGTCATTAGAAGGTTCTGTGTCCCCAAGAAGGCTGATGGAACTCGGAGGGCCTCTCCCACCCTCACCCACTTAGCTCCACAGGGCTCCCACAGCATCTCCACTCCCTGCAGAGCCTCTGTGGGACTCCCACCCCCCGGCAGGCCAGGTGGAAGCAGATGGCCATCGTGGGCAGCACCCCACCCAGAACAGGGTAGACCTGGAGGTCGTTAGCTCACCCTCGCCACAGCTCTGGGCAGAGCGCCTCCTGGGAGTGGGCGTGCCGCCTTGCTTGGGAGGGCGTGTGCCAGAAGGCGTGGGAATGATGTGTGGATGTGTGAGGACAGGCCACGGCTTCTGCAGAGCTGAGCAGGAGCAGCCTGAGGCAACCGGGCAGCCTGTGCCTGGGGCGCCGACCCGGCTCTGTGCTGGGGCTGGGCTGCAGAGCGGTTCCTGGTCAGGGAAGCCCGTGAGTGCTAAGTGTGGGCTCGGGACAGGGCGGCCAGCGGCCCCGCCCAGGCCTTCGCTCCTGGGCTGTTAAGGAGGAAGAACTTCATTTTAAGAAGTGAGTTCAGGTTTCCTCCTGTGTGACCGGTCGCCTCTGCCTGGCGTGGTGACATCTTGGACGTTGGGTTTCCGTGGCTGACACCGCCGTTTCAGAGAACTTGGCTGGCACCTCCCAAGACCATGTGGGTTTTCCCGTCGTAGCTAATCGTGGCAGGGGCCGCTTCATCCCTCCTCGGCATCTTTTCCCTTCGCCCTGCATCGCTCCCCATCAGAGCAGGACGTGACGAGCTCTTTGCTGAGCAGCTGCAGCAAACCCGAGCAGACAGGCAGGGTTTGGGGAAGACGGAGCGTGGTCCACAACCCGAGTACATTTCATTTTAACCAGGACCTTTGAAGACAACACCATAAAATTCTTCAGTCCCCAGAGAACTGGAGTTCTACTGGGACAGGCTGTGGGCTGTGGACTTGACTTGGGGGTCCCCACCCAGCACCCCCTTGGTTTGACCACAGAGCATTCTCGTCCATCTTGTGAGACCTGCTGGTTTAGAACTTTCCACGTCCTCAGTCTGATCATTCATGTTTATCTTCTGTTTTTGTTTCCTAGGAACGAGTGGAGTATCTCTTTCTCATCATTTTTACTGTGGAAGCCTTTTTAAAAGTAATCGCCTATGGACTTCTCTTTCACCCCAATGCTTACCTCCGCAATGGCTGGAATTTACTAGATTTTATAATCGTGGTTGTAGGGTGAGTATAACCTTCTTTCTCCGTCCCTCGCTTACCAAGATGTACCTTTTTTCCGTCTATGTATCTCTTTGATTTGGTCCTAACGGTTCTGGGCTTCAGGAAGATGAACGGGTCTGCTAAAACTCACTCTGAATTCAGACTCTCTCTGAAGGGAGAGGCGCTATGACCACCTGATCACCCCTCACCCTCTTCCCACATGCATGGGCGACTGCACACTCACACATACACCCACACATACACACTCTCTCACACCCAATCAGCGTGCTCTTAAGGGATCTTAGGCAGCTGAGGCGATGCCCCCCTCGGGGACCTGTCTCCACCTGTAGCACGCCTGGCCAGATGTCCCGACACGTGCCAGACCATCCTGCTGAGCAGTTTCAGCTCGGCAGACAGTGATGCAGACCCCAGCAGGGGGGCCATCTGCAGGCTGTGCCCGTGATCTGCAGACTGTCGGACATAATGCCCCATCCTCATCCTCACCTCCATGCTGGCCCAATGAAACCAGGCTGCTCAAGACAGGTGGAGAAAGAGGAAAGGGCGTGGTGAAGACCAGGGTGAAGGGGAACCATGTCCCGACCAAACACCTCCCTGAGTGCCCTGCTCTGGCCTGAGGATAAGATGAGGTAGGGTCAGTACAGGCTTTAAAGGAGCGGTGTGTGGGGCCAGCAGGTGGTGGGAGGTTTGGCTGGCTGTGTGCTTCGAACCCCAGACCCAGCAGCTTGAAACTCATGCCATGCGCATGTGTGCACGTGCCCAAGATCCCGAGAGGAAACTGGAGGAGAAGGGATTGTGTGTGGCCATCCCCTGGAGGGTGATTTCTCACTTTCTCTCTCTGTCTCTCTCCAGCAAGTGCACACTCACTATGGAAAAAAAAAAAAAAAAGCAGCGGATGGCCAAGCCACAGTAGCACGTGCTAGATATTGCTGCTTTGCAGGTTGGGTCACCTAGAAGGCCTGGGTTTGAGTCCTGGTCCACCCTTACAAAGCCAGGTCCAGCAGTGCACTACTTAGAGTAGGACAGGTGACTCTGAGTCAAACAAAAAGCAGTGTAAAAAATCTTAAATAGAGTTTACAAGAGATGATTGGATTGTTTTATTAAGAAATCAGTAACTTCTCTGAAGACTCCCAAACATTCGTACCTGTGAAATATAATTTATTAAAACACAGCTTCAGTTCCGTCTGTGTTGTAAGGGAGGGGCACTTGCACGGCAGACCCTGCTTCAAGCACCAGCCGGCTCCTTGGACAGAGCCATGCTTGCTTCACGCCCAGGGCAGGCTCAAGGCCACCCTGCACTCTAAAGTCCGAGTGTCAAGGTCAGAACATCAGGAGGCTCTCCTCCTGGAACCTCTTCCTGGCGAGTGCCTCTGTGCTGTTCCAGTGGGGCCCCAGGCTGTCGCCGGGTCTCCAGAGCCCTGACCGGTCATCACAGCCAGTGGTCTCCACTGCAGGGAATGACAGGAGCACCTCAGGATCATTTGCAAGTCATTTCCTTGTCTCTGGCCACCCGATGGCTCTTTGGAGTGGTTTGGGTTTTCTTTGTGGTCCCGTTTTGCCTGGCCGGTGAAGGGTGCGCTGTGGCTGCAGGAACGTCAGGGACACTGGGGTGACATGAGGGGCCCCAAGGCTATTGGAGGTGTTAGAAGGATATAAATCTGGCTCCAGAAGATTTTGAGGATGAAGTCGTGGGATATTTTGACACTTCTGTTCATGCCAGAGTAAATAGAAGCCAAACAAATGTTTGAATTAACTCAGTAACCCACAGCTGAAGTCCTCAAGGTGGGTTGTTCTAAACGCCCCTAATCCTATTTCAATTCAACCTCTTAGGACCAGTGGGAGGGGAGGGTGCCTTTGGGGATGGCTAGGTTCGGGTAGAGAATCTCTATGTGTGGGGTGAGTTGGGGTTGACTGTGTGTGCTCTGTGGTGGGGACAGGACATCACTCAGGGGCCCCCGAGGGAGGGCAGAGCCTACTCAGTCACATGGGGCAGGGGTGCAAATCCCTGCCCACCCCCTCTCTGCCCCGCCCTGCTTGCTCATCACAGCTTCTCTTAGGTTGCTGTTCTCCCCACGGCCACAGGGGGCAGCAGGTTCCAGGCAGGAAGAGGGAGGCAACCCCCCCATTGGTGCGCCTCCAGAAGATGCCTGTTTGAAGCCACATGGCTGTGACGTGAACACTTGCTCAGCTTGTGGGATCACCAGGACCCTGTGGGCGCTTTGTCCCACAGACCTCACACGGGGCCGTATCTGGCACCTGGATTCCCTTCTCCAGGGGTGCTGGCTCTAGTCGCTTCCCATTAGGCTCAACCACAGCTCACCCTTCTACTCATGCCCGGGGGGTCGCCACCTCTCTCCCTGCCTCCTTTGAGGCATTAAGTGGCGTGATTTGCTTCCCTTGGGTCTCTCCCTCCTTTGCAACATTAAGCTACTGTCCCTGGCTCCTCTGTGGCTACTTGGGGGGAGGTTTCTTCTGAACCCTGCAAATCCGAATGGAGCCTGACTTGCCCAGGGAAGAGGTGGGCTAGCCTGCCTGCTGCCTGAGTGCCAGACCGAGAGCCACCCTCGTCTCGGCCTCACTGTCCTGGTGGCTTGTGACCAGAGGCATTTCCTTCTCCCTTACAAACCTGTCACAACTCCTTCCTGAAGCAGTGGCGTCTCCTTGGCACCCGGGGCACTGGCACAGCTGAAAGAATGTGGAGGGAACTTTAGAGGCCTCTGTGGGCTACTCCCCTTTCCCCCAGGCGTCCTCAGTGGGTCCCCTGCTGGGAGATTCTGACCAGCCACGTTCCTGCCACCTCAGTCTGCCCTGCCTTCTGGGTACTCTGGGCCCCAGAGACCTCACTGCGCTCCTCTCTAGAAACACTATGTCGGGCTCCAGAACTGCCACCACACCTCCTGGGGAAACCACAGGACCCAAGCACAGAGCAGTGCTTTCACCCTTACAAGGTCTAGTTGAGGAGGGGGCCCCCTCAGGCCACTGTAAGCGGAGAAGGACCCTCCTACCCCCATGTGGATTTTCCGCCCCTCCAGAACAATGAGCAGACACTTCACGGAGAGTCTGGAGCTGAAGCAGGGTTAGAAGAAAAGGTCGCCCGCTCTCTGCTCCCTGCTTGATCCCTCTGTGAACATCCTGGTTCCAGCAGCACACTGCTTTCTTCCAGGAAGTACTGAGAACAAAATCTGCTTTGGACTTGGAGTGTTGTTCGACCAACTGCACACTGGCCTCCCTCTCCTCTGGTTTCAGTGATCTAGATGTCAATGGGAAGCACATTTCTGTGCAGAGAAAGGATCCTCCCCTTCCTGGCGCCTTCTGCCAGGGCTTCAGGGCATCGTAGCGTGAGGAGCCTTCCAATACGGTCTGGCCAGGGAAAGGCTTCTTTTAGCCACAGAACCCACTGTTCAAAGTCTCTCTCGGACCTCAGTAAATAAAACAGATGAAAGAGAAGCTGCTCTGTTAAACGGGTGGAACGGCCAGAACCCCAGCTGCTCAGCTGCCCAAGAAGAACAGTTTGAAAACCCTCAATCCAGGCCAACCCCTCGTGGCTGTTGCTGCCTGGCTCTGAGCCTCAAGCACGGCTGAATCCCCAGTTGCAGCCTCCTGTTCCCAGATCCCGTTCCCTGGGACGTGCATCATTTGAGGAGCTCAGGCCTACTGCTCAAGGATCAGCCGCCCTGGACTGAAGTTCAGGTTCCATTTGGGGACCTGGTTCTGATACTTTGGCTTCCTCTTTGATCCCAGGACCCAGTGTTGAAGAAATGTGACCCAGCATGCACTCTGCTGATGACAAATGGGTAGTTACCTCCAGGCTAAGGGACCGACACCCCCTGCAGGCCTTTCCCTTGTTTTTCCAATAACGCCCAGAATTCTGGGTCCCCCACATCAGCCAGACTCCTGTTCCCACGTGGTTCCGTGCATCCTCTGATCTAAGCCCTCTATCTTGCCACCCTCCTCCTGAAAGCCCCTCACTGCGCCCGCTGTCCCCGCAGTCCTCACAGGGCCTGCAGACGTTCTCTGGCTTTGTGAGCCAGGCACCTGGCCCAAGTACTCACCACTGCTGCTGGAGCAGGAAGTGACCAAGCGTGCGGAACTGAGGGCCAATAAAACTTTATTTATAAACAGGTGGCCCACCTCCTGCCCTAAACCCTCAGCCCCCAGCTGCCTTTACTTTCTGGCTTCCCTGAGGGCACGTGGCCCTCTCCCGCAGCCTCTCAGAAGACAAACACAGGTGGGCCTCTCTCTGGTCCCTCATTCCACTGGCCTGGGCCTGGGCCTGGAAGTTTCTCCTTACTTCTGCCTTCAGGCCACTGCCCCAGCTCTCCTGTCCCCCACTGGTCTCTGCTGCAGTCCTCTGCAGAAGGCAGCGGCTCGTGACTCACTGCAGCTCTCTCCAGCACGCCCTGCTCGCCCATGCTCCTCCTGCAGCTTCTTGGTTCCCTAATAGCTTCTCTAGAGATCCCACCTTCATCCTACCTCAGCTGGCTGCCCCCACGGTTAGAGCCGTATCCTCACCGCCAGCCACACCGCCTGTCTCCCCAGCTATGCCCTCTCGCACCCTGACCCCAACGGCTCAGTCACCTCTGGTCCCCTCCCACACGTCCTCTCCTCTTTCCAAACAGCCTGGACGCCATGCCTACTGTCACACCCCTCAGCTGCACTTACACTCAGTCCCTCATTCCTGTTCACTTGTCCCTCATGGGAGAACACTGCACAGGTGGAGGTCTTCACTGTCCCTGTAAGCAGAGGAACTCAGAGCCGAGTCCTACTGTGCACGGACGTCCACCCAGTAGGGGCTCCTATCACCTGTCCCTACTCCGTCATCCTCCCGCTTTCCTGGTGAGTCTTTCAGAGCTTTGCCTTTAAGTATCTGATGCCTCGTCCCTGTCACACGTCCAGCAGAGGACTTTGCTTCTCGTTTCCTCGAGGACATATTGTCGGCCAGAGGAACTCTTGTGTGCCCCAGCCCTCACCTCACCCGTACAGCGCTGGTCTCACCCCGACCTGCCCAGGGCCAACCCCCGCTGAGCTTTAGATCCTCCCACCATGTGGGTCCTCCTGGTGCTGCAGCACCAGGTTCTGCCTGTGGGTGGTGTCATTGAGCGTAGAAATGCCGCATCGTATCGGAGCTCCCATTTAAGGGCAAGTACAACTCTTGACTCCACACCTGCTCCTGGAAACCCCCTTCTCCTCGGCTCACTGTTACAGCAAAATTCCTCAATGGTGTGTGGGGACCACTGGCCACGGAGGCCACTGCCCCGGGCGTGTGGCCAATCTGGACTGAGATGTACGGTCAGTGTAACATACACAGCCAACTTCCAGATTTGGCATAGAAACCATCTCTCGCTGATAATTTCAGCATTAACTGCATGTTGTAGTAGTGATATTTTGGCTATGGCAGGTTAAATATATCATTTAATCTGTTTATTTTTACTTTATTAATGTGGCTACTAGAAAAGTTAAATGAATGGGTCAGGTCCATAGCCTAATGGTTAAGAGAGCTGGATCCCACATGGCTGACCACAGTTCAAATCCTGGCTCCAGCAGCTTGAAAAGCACACTGGGTGCACGTGTGTGCGTGTCCAAAATTCCACCAGGATGGAGAAATGGAGAAGGGGATGTGGCACGGCCACTCCTGTTGGTGGGTGTTTTCTGACCCCCTTTCCAACCTGTCTTCTCTTCTCTGTTTCTTTCTGGTGAACACAAAAGCCCTCCATCAGTTAAAAAAAAAAAAAAAAAACAACAAAAAAAAGAAAGTAAAATTACCTACGTGGCTCATATTTGTGGCTTACATTATATTTCTATTGGATGGGGCTGTCTTTCTTAGTGTCTCCGGCTTCTGTCCCATCGTCTCTGTGTCGCTCCCTCAAAGCAGATGTTTTCAGGGTAGTTAAGACACTGGACTCCTATGTGGCCAATCATAGTTTGGTTTGATACCCAGAAACTTCAAACTCACACCAAGCATGTGGGCACACACACCTACAATCCCAAGAGGAGAATGGAGAAGAGATTGCAGCATGGCCATTCCTCTTGGGGAGTGATTTCTCACTTTCTGTCTCTCTGTCTCTGTCGCTCTGGCAGCGCACATGCCCTATAGCAAAAATCTCTTAAAAAAGTATTCTTTTCAAATTCTTCATGGTCCTCATGTTGCTAAATCCATGGCAAGTCTCCCATCCATATGTCTCCCTCTGGCCTTCCACTGACCAATGTTCCCCTGCCTCCTTTCCCCACAGCCCACTCCTTGGTCCCTTCTGTTGGCCTCTGCTCGCTGTGGCCCTCCCACGCTGGATTACCCAGGCCCACCCCTTTCCTTCTGTGCCTGTACACTAGCCTTCCAGGTGGCCTCATGGGGTTTGACTTCAAATACCACCCACACAGTCCTGCATCTTTGTCTAGCTAGCACCCCACCAGCCTCCAGAGCCAGCAGAGCCACCCTGCGGCACCCATCCGGGTGTCCGACAACCGCAACGTCACAAAGTTCCATTCCCCCATGTCACACCCTTCCAACTGCTCCAGCTGAAACTTTTTTTTTTTTTTTTTTTTTTTTTTTTTTTTTTTCGGAGAGGTTTTTGCTATAGGGCGCGTGCGCTCGCCAGACAGACAGAGAGAGACAGAGAGATAGAAAGCGAGAAATCACCCCCCAGGGGGGATGGCCACGCCGCAATCCCTTCTCCTCCATTCTCCTCTCGGGATCTTGGGCACGCACGCACACGCGCCCGGCGTGAGTTTAAGCCGCCGGGTCCGGGACTCGAACCGCGGTCGACTACGTGGGAGTCCAGCGACATAGCCATTACGCTAACTGCTGGTCCCCAGCTGAAACTTTTAAAATCATCTTTTATCCTCTTTGTCTCACACCTCACATCTAGCCCACCAGTGGGTCCCATCAGCCCTCTCTCAGGCACGCCCAGAGACCAGTGCTTTTCTTCACCACCCACACCACCTTCTCCTGGCCTCAGGCCGTGTCTCCCATGAAGTCACTCTGCAGGCAGCTTCAGACTTGGCCCCCTGAAGCTGTTTGTCCACAGCTGGAAATCTTTAAAAAAACTTTAGGCAGGGCCAGCAGGCGGTGTGGTGGTTAAGGTGCTGGACTCCCACACTGCTGACCATGTTTAAGTCAGGCAGGGCCAGCAGGTAGTGTGGTGATTAAGGTGCTAGACTCCCACACTGCTGACCATGTTCAAGTCCTGGACCTGGCAGCTTGAAAATCACACAGACACATGTGTGTGAGTGCCCAAAGTCCTGAGCGGAGACTGGGGAAGAAGGGATCGCAGCATGGCCCTACCCCCAGAGGCTCATTTCTCACTTTCCCCCTCTCTTTCTCTCTGGCAAGTGCACGGACCCTATGGCAAAAAGCCTTTAAAACACTTTAAGCAGACCATGGCTCGCTTCTGCTCAAAATCCCCCATGGCTGCCCTCTGGCAGAGAGCCAAGCGTCTGAGGGCCCCTGCTCCCTGTCTGTCTCCATCTCCCTCTGCTTGCTCCATTGCAGCCACCCTGGGCTCCTCTCGGCCCTCTACCTTCCCAGCTGGCTCCTCTTCAGGCCCCAAACCACTGCTTCCTCTGCCTGGGAGGTCTCTCCCTCCCTTTCCTGAAGTCTCTGCTCCAATGTTCACAGGGAGAGCCCCTTTCCCAGCATCCGTACCTAAAATGAAGGCCGCCCGCCTTGTTGCTGTAGCCCGCAGTGAGGACACTGGGATGGTATTTGAAGTCAGATCTCACGGGATCACCTGGGAGACGAGGGTAGGAGGTGTGGAAGGGGAAGGGGCTGGCCCGACATGGAAGAGTCACCGAAGCCAGCAGAAGTGGCCGAGGAGTGTGTCCAGGCGTCCTCCCCACACTCCTGCTGCGGCCTGCGGGGCTGTGTGCTGAGCATTGAGGTTACTGTCGCCCGCTCTGGAACTAGACTCTGTGAGGTGAGGACTTCATCACTGCGATGGCCCCGGTGTCTGGAACCGCGCTGGCACACGGCGGGGGGCCGTGTGTGGGAGGAAGACCGCACAGGCACAGAGGCCATGGTGGAGCTGGAGCCCGGCCTGCACGTGTCACCTTGCTCCCCCTGAGCACGCTCACTACCCAGGCGAGCATTCGCTCGTTTCCCACACAGGCTCTTGGAGCTGCCGTTACAGCACAAAGCAGATGTCCATGTCCACGTAGGTGTGCCCAGTAACATATCAAAGATGGGTCATTGTGCGTGGATCCTGGCATTCCAGGAGGGCAGGAGGGCACCCGGGGGGCAGAGGGCTCCAGGGAGCCAGAGGCAGTGACGGCAGACTCCCCCGCTCCATGCTGCCGACCAGGCCCTGCCCTGCAGGTAGGGAGTGCATCGTGTTGGCACCCTATAGCCTCCTGCCCTTGCTCAGACTGCTCGGGGCCGTGGTCGCACGCTTGACCTGGGGAAACCACCCTGAGAGAATGCCAACTGTCACCATTCGCGGGCTGTACCAGGCACATGCCTGTGGGACCCACTCCCCGGTAAACGCCTGCAAACTGCTCGCCCAGGCTCTGTTCTGATCAAAGCCACCTCGGGGCCGCGAAGCGCGTGCTGACTGCTCCTTCTCTTCTTCTCTTCTAGGCTTTTCAGTGCAATTTTAGAGCAAGCAACCAAAGCCGACGGGGCCAACGCTCTCGGCGGGAAAGGGGCTGGATTCGACGTGAAGGCGCTGCGGGCTTTCCGTGTGCTGCGCCCCTTGCGGCTGGTGTCCGGAGTCCCAAGTAAGTGAAGCCACCCGTCTTGTTACAGAGCCACCCTGTCACCTCCTCTGTCTTTCACTGCCTTGTGAAGAGCACTTTGCAAAGAAACCGATTTCACATACCTGGAGAGTTTCCTTCCGAAAGGGCCCGATCCGATGTAAGTCTGCTCGAGCACCCTGGAGCCCAGCTCCTGTGAGTGCCCAGGAGAAGCTCACCAAGGCCCAGCCCAGAAGACAGTCTCCCCATGGAGAGCCGTGCCGTGGCGTCTGAACGTCCCAGAGGCCCTCCCTGCCTGCACTGGGCGTCTCAGTACCTTCCCCGTGCAAGCAGACGGCTGACCCCAGGCTTGCAGAGAGTTCTGGCCAACCCGGTGATCTCTGCTGTCTGTGTTTTCCAGAGAACTGTCAGGAAAGCATCAGTGGATGTTCTAGGCCATCTTGTCGTTTCTCCCAACACTCTGCTTTCCTGTACAACAGAACCTGGCGGGCCTCAGAGCCCTAGGTATGGGCATGGCGCCTGTCCTGTGAGGACTGGCTTTTCCCAAAGGGTGCAGCGGTTCAGCTCTCCAGATCAGGTGAAGGGCTTTGGGGAGACAGTGCCTCCCAGGTACCAGCCACACAGATACCTCCCCCCCCACCCCCGGTTCTCCCTCTGCCCCAGAAGCCTGTCCTTGGGGAGATGTTCCGCATTGACTCCGGCAGACCCCAGCCTGGATTGCCTCGGGGCTAAGCCAGTGTTTGGAGAACTTTCCCTCCTCTTCCTGTTCCACCTGTGGTGTGGGAGTGCCTGAGGATGCTGCTGAGATTTTACCCTCTCAGGACGCTCCCTCTGCTTTCTGGGCCCATGACTCCAGACATCGGTACACTTAAGACAGCTCGAACCTGGTTAGCCTGGGACAGAAGGGCAGGTCCTCTGAGTGCACACCCCTCACTCACACACCGTGCACTGAGCGCGGGTGCATTTGTGCGGCTCAGTGATCTCCGGAGTCGCAGATCCATGCAATGTGAGGGGCTGCCTATCGACCTCTCACCGCTTCTGGTACATGCACGGAGCAATGAAAGAGCCCCGTGACTTTAATTCACTAGCCGCAGAGCCAGGGCTGGGTCCAGACCTCCTGGCTTACATATCACCTCTCTTCCCTGACATAGCACACGATCTTTTTTTTTTTTTTTTTTTTTTTTTTTTTTGAGAGAGGTTTTTGCTATAGGGCGCATGCGCTCACCAGACAGACAGAGAGAGACAGAGAGACAGAAAGCAGGAAATCACTCCCCAGGGGGGATGGTCACGCCGCAATCCCTTCTCCTCCATTCTCCTCTCGGGATCTTGGGCACGCACGCACACGCGCCCGGCGTGAGTTTAAGCCACCGGGTCCGGGACGCGAACCACGGTCGACTACGTGGGAGTCCAGTGACATAGCCATTATGCTAACTGCTGGCCCCAACACACGATCTCTTAATAAGTGGGGGCCAGCAGGTGGTATGGTCATTAAGGCATTGAACTCACACATGGCTGACTCCATTTCAACTCCCAGTCCTGGTGGCTTGAAAATCAAGCCAGACGCTTATTCCTGTGTTTCCCTAGAGGAGACTGGAGGAGAAGGGACTATGGCATGGCCATACCCCGGAGGGTGATTTCTCACTTTCTGTCTCTCTCCAGCAAGCACCTGTGTGCCATGGAGAAAAACGAAGAGAATGAAGTGGTATAGATATCCTAATTGTCTTAGATTTTACACATATGTCATGACTCTGATTATATTGTAAATCCACTGAATCCCAGAACCATGCCTAATACTGTCTCTGATTCCTGCAAGTACCTAGAGCAGTCTCCAATCAAGGTAGGACCATTTACTGAATACATGAAAGCACAGTTTGCTTTCTTTGCAGCGGGACTCCCGGGCAAAGCTACTGCAAAGCTCGGTTATCTTAGCTTGGAAGGAACGTGAGGCTCGGTCATAGCCGTGCAATTAAGGCAGACTTGTTTCTACTGAGCCTTAACCATCTGGGGCACCCAGGAGTAGAGTCCATATATATACAAGTCTCTAATTCCCTTTCATGAAGCCTAAATTATCTGGGTTTTCTCCGTCGATCAGCCAAAGCTCAACAGACCAAAGTCAGGAAGTGAGAAGGGAGAGTGAGGGTGACTCTGAACACGACTTTAAGGAACATTATGTTCCTGTCAGTATGTCGGTGACAAGAGCTATGAGTTCATTCCAGACTTCCGCCAACCACGATTCGAAGGGCAAAGCCAATCTTACCCTGTTGCGTGTACACGTCTGAGGGGCCCACAGTTTTAGCAGCAGTGCTAGGGCATATCATAAAGAACAAGCATGGCCCTTTCACTTGCAGAATCTGACATCCAATAAAAGGGTCTCTCAGTCAGCTTTGGCTGCAGGAACCGACAGTCTGGAACTCCTAGTGCCTTATAAACAAAAGCGTTTATGCCGGCTTATGGTACACGGAGATGTAGGGTACCTGCAGTTCTTCTGGACTCAGCTAAGCTCCAGGCTTCATTAGGGTCAGTTTTTTTTTTTTTTTTTTTTTTTTTTGAGAGGTTATTATTATTATTATTATTTTTTGCTATAGGGCACAAGCACTCGCCAGAAAGACAGAGAGAGACAGAAGGTGCAAAATCACCCCCTTGGGGGGCATGGCCACGCCACAATCCCTTCTCCTCCATTCTCCTTTTGGGATCTTGGGCAAGCACACACCCACACCCGGCATGAGTTTAAGCCACCGGTTCCGGGACTCAAACCTCAGTCAACTCCATGGGAGTCCAACGACATAGCCATTATGCCAGCTGCTGGTCCCAGGTTCGGTCATCCCTTTGCAGAGCTCAGGGTGAAGGAGCAGCTGCCAGGTAGGCCATGTCGTTCTCAGGGTGGAGGGCAAATGCTCACATTAGGGGCAGAGAGTTAAGCCACCCAGCAAGGTGAGGCTTATGTTTAAATGTGGCTTAGGTCCTAGCTGCTCATACTCCACTGGCCAAAGCGCGGTTAACCTCAAGATATGCAGACAGAGAAGTATATTGTCCCTATGGAGAAGCGTGAGTGGATAATTATGAACAAACAATACAACCTGCCACAAAAAGACTGAGGAGATTGTTCTCAACAGAAATTGTCTAGTAATTGCTCTAGAATAGAGATTCTGCTTTTAAAAAAAGAATTATTTTTTTTATTCATCGTCATTATTGTATTTTTTTTTTTTTTAATTGGCCAGAGAGGGACAGAAAATGAGAAAGCAAGCCACCAAGTGCAGGGCTCGAATTGCAGTCAGTCATGTGGGATTCCAGCCATCTTAACCACCACGCCACCTGCCATCCCCTAGAACACAGATTCTTAATTAGGGAGGAATATGGTTGTGAGCCACACATTAGAAAGGATGAGAGGAGCCGGCAGGTGGCGTGGTGGCTGGGCACTGGACACCTGCCCACATGATGGATCGTATTTCCAGTCCTTGACCTCGCGGCTTGAAAACCATGCCAGGCATGTGTGTGTGCATGCACAAAACCCAAAAGGAGACAGGGTTGTAGGTGGCCACCCCCAGGGGCGGATTTCTCCCTTCCCCTCTTTCTCTCTCTCCAGTGAGCACACATGGCCTGTGGGCACACATACCCTGATGGGGAAAGGAGAATTAGATAGGGTCCACTAAAGTGCCTTCTCTCCATCTGCACTTCCGTAATGGTAGACCTGTGCTGCAGTGTCGGAAAGATGGCACTTCTTAGAACTTGTTCTTCAAGAGGATGAAGGCAGGATAGCACCTCGAATACAAGACCCTACTTTCACTTGCCATCCAGCTCAGGAAGACATTTTTGTCTATAGATGATGACGCGGACCAGGCTCGCACACAGGGCCAGTAAGATGTTTTGTTTTCTGAGGGTTGGCAGTCAACACGAAGAGACTGGCTCTTCTTGGAACTTAGAGAAAGGACGCATCCAGCCTTTCATCCTTTCTCATTGGAGTAGTGTCTGTGCAGCGCTTAGAAGTAGTGACGAATGTAGACCACAGCAATGAATGCAGTGTACGAGGCTGGGTGATGTCTACGCAGTGTCAGCAAGATCTCCCACTACTACGGACCTGAATGAATGCCTTCTCCTAACATTCTTCATAACCATATTTTAGCAAAACTCCTCAGAAGACTCACCTCTACCTATTGTCTTCAATTCTTGCCGTCCAACAGGTTTTTCTCTCCCACTACGGCACCAAAACTTCCGCCATCAGGACCCCCATGAACTCCACGTCCCTGAATCCAGTGCAGTTCTCCACTTCCCTTCACGGGCTCCAGCTGCAGCACTTGTCACTTATCTTTTGGGACATTGTTGTCACTTGGCTTCTGGGACACTTCTTTCTTAATTCTGCCCTTACTTTACACGTTTTTCTTCTTGGAATCCTCTGCTTACATCCTCCTCGTCCTCTCATCCTCTTAGCACTGGACGATTCCGGGGCTTAAGGAACCTCTTCTCTGTCTGCACTCATTTCCTGGTTATCCCGTCCAGGCTCCTCTCACTGAGCGTCGTCTGTTTATCTTCTAATAACTGTCAACTCTGTCACCAGTTCAGCCATTTCCCCTGGGCGCCAGGCCTGTACCTAAGTGCCCACCTCATTCCTTCAATCTGATGTCTAGTATCTTGAACTTAGCACATTCATAGAGCTCCCATTCTTCACAAAGTCTGCCCCATCTCAGTAAATGTCAGTTGATCTGTAGAGCTTCTCAGGCCACAAATCTTTGACTTCATTTTTTTCCCTCATGCTTTTTAAAAAAAATACTTATTTACTTTATTAACATTATTATTATTTTTAAATTTGCTATAGGGCACATATGCTCACCAGAGATAGACGGGGGTGGTGGTGGTATGAGAAAGCAAGCCACCAGCTCTGGGGTTTGAACCGCGGTTGGCCATGTGGGAGTCCAGTACCTTAACCACCATGCCACCTGCTGGTCCTTCCTTGCTCTTTTCATCAGAAAACTCTGTGGCTTTCCCTTCCAAATATATCAAAAGTCTGGCTGCTTTTTACCACGTCCACGTCCCCTCCAGTGCCAGCCACCATCGTCTCTCAGCTCCTCACAGGATTCTCTGCTCCAATCTTGCCCCTCAGCACAGCCAAAGCTTAACACAGCAGCCAAAATGGCCTCCTAAAATCCTAGGCAGATCATGTTTGTCCTGCTCAGAACCCTCCTCTGCTTCCTTAACACAGACCGACAAAGTCTAACGTGCCCTAAGATCCTAGTCCTTCCTCCTCTCTGTCCTCACCCCCTCCCATCCTTGCCAGCTCTCTGTCAGGCTAGCCTCAATGACTTTCTTGCCATTCCTCCAGCACTCCAAGCCCACCACCCGAGGGCCCCTGCACGTGCTGCCCCTTCTCTCTGGAATGCCCACCACTCGGTGGTCCAAATGGTGTCTGCTCACCTGTTCAGTCTCGGCAGAGGTGGTCTCTTTTTCAGCTGTGCCAGCCATCCTCACACTCTTAACACCCCTGCCCTGCTGCATCTCCACCCCACTTCTCGCCACCTTCATGCTATGCGTTTACTTGTCCGTGTCTTCATCACCCTCACCTCATGAGGATGTAACCTCCGTGAGGGCAACATTTCCTTACTAGTTCTCTTCACAGCTGTATCCCCAGCATCTACAGCAATGACAGATCAGTATTTGTAGAGTGAACACACCTTGTGACATAGATCCTTAGGGCTGGGCAGCATAGCTAACGTAGCAGTACAGACTGGCCAGTAAAGCGGTCCAAAGGCTAAGCAAAGCAGCTTCTATCCGTATGTGCCTTCTTTAGTGTTTCCGAAGGATCTTTACTTCCATCTTATTAGATCTTCATGACAATTGTATGATATTTAGCCACATTATTTTTAACTTAGATTTTCTTAATTTATTAAAATCAGAAATGTTGATTTTGGGAACCAGCAGTTAGCGTAATGGCTATGTCGCTGGACTCCCACATAGTCGACCGCGGTTCGCGTCTCGGACCCGGTGGCTTACAACTCATGCCGGGCGCCTGTGCATGCGTGCCCAAGATCCTGAGAGGAGAATGGAGGAGAAGGGATTGCGGCGTGACCATCCCCCCTGGGGGGTGATTTCTCACTTTCTGTCTCTATGTCTCTCTCTGTCTGTCTGGCGAGCGCACGCGCCCTATAGCAAAAAAACTCTCAAAAAAAAAAAAATCAGAAATGTTGATTTTATTGCTAGAAGATACATTAACTCTTTTAAAAATTCTTTTTCGTTTTTAATGCATTCAATCTCTGTATATCATTACAGCTTGCAAAATGAATTTTCCCAGCATGAATACACTGTGTATTAGTCCAGTCGAAGACATTATTATACATTTTATGATGAACAGATAATTTTACAATTTCGTGTCCCTTAAATGTTTTGCTTCTCTCTTTTTCCCCTTGATTTCCCTTCCTCTTACCCTCCTCCATTTCCCACCCTCCTCCCACACTGTCTCTAGTATTCACAATTGCTCTCCATTCTTTAATACCTTCCAATCTTTCCGTTTCTGCTGTAGAGTACAGGCATTTGATATATATTAAGTGGGGACATACAGTGCCTCTCTTTCATAGTCTGCTTGCTTTGCTTAGCAATAAATCTTCCATATTCCTCCACTTTCTATCAAATGTCAGGGTCTCATTTTCTATGGCTGAGTAGTATTGTGGAGAGAGTATATGTGCCACACTTTCTCAATGCATTCGTCTGTTCATGGAGATTTGGGTTGGTCCATGTCTTAGCAATTGTGAATAATGTCACAGTAAACAAGGCAGAATGAGAGGCTTGATGATTTAATTTCTTCATATGTTACTTCATATACTTTGTATATATTGTATAAACAGTATTGTAGCAAGAAAATAAATTGGTAGAAATAATTATTCAGTCAGTAGTAATAATTAAGAGCACAGCTTCAAAGATTTTCTATACACGAATGAGAAAACATTGTTATAAGGATTTACAGCCCACAAGTGAATTTAATCCCTCTTCATTACTATTATATTTCTTTCTTGTAAGTATGTATAGGTATTTAGAGTGTTATTTCTTGTAACAGATAGGTCATTTGGGTGGTTTTTAAGATCTGCAAGTCTTACTCAAGAGTGCTAAGGGCCCAAACAGTCGCTTTTATTTTTTAAATGTTCCTACACCTGCTAAATGTCATTGAGATCTTATGATCACATATTATGGAGGGAGAAAGTTGATTGTTGAGAGTACAAGTCCATGAGTCATTTGTCCATTTGCTTGAAAAACCCACTGAGTGCTTACTTTATGGAAGATTTTACTAGCCATTATTGCAGATACAGAAGTGAGTCAGATGCTAAGTGTGTTTTCAAAAACTTTAAAGTGTAGTAGAAGAAAAAAAATCTTTGTAAAAATGATGCCAAGAAAATCTTAAGTAGAATATGACGAGTTCTGTGACAAGTATGCTTGGGAATTCCATACTTTGGGGAGTGAGGACAGATAATCAGGAAAACCTTCTCAGAGAAGGAGGCATTTGAGGCGAATCTTGAAGGATAAGCAAGAAAGGCATTAGGAAATTATGAAAAGGAAGGAGGATGTTGTGGCCCTAGAGATTATACAGTAATGCTGCAGGGCTTAGGGTTGATTACACTGTGCATGCAGAAGTCAGATTGGTTCTTTCTTTGAGAGCCTGTGTGATCGAAAGATTGGTCATTTTGCTTCATAAAGACTTTTCCACCGTGAAGGGAGTCAGCTGCCCCTTCATGCGAGGCAGCCACCCACGGCAGAGGTGCCATGAAGCATAGTGTTCCCCAGGAGAAGCCACACGGAGCATTGCATGAGGAACACGGATGATTAATCTGGAGAGCTGTGACTATTTACAGTGGATGGATAGGAAGTACATTTGCTGGGAAGCAGTCATCTCCTCCTTTTCATATCATCCCATGTGCCCTCCTGAAGCAGAACTGTCAGGGTGGGTTGAGTAAGAGGAGCAGACAGGTGGAGGTGAGAAATCATCTCTGAATTCCTGAGGTCTCTGCCCAGAACTCAGAGCAGCCTAGACTCGACCTAAGGTGGAGAGGGTTGAGCAGAAACCTCCACACGAGACCCCTTGGAAGACACCTCTGTCACTGCGTGAACATGTATTGAACTTTTTGTGAGTCAAGCCCTACTCTATCCACCCTCAGCCTGTCAAGATGACTGAGTGCTTTAGGGACTTCCCATGGGATACATTTTTCCTAATATGTTAATTTTTATAAGCTCAGCTCTTTCCGATGTTCTAAGTTAGAAGCATTACATCTAGGGCCAGCAGGTGATGTGATGGTTAAGGCACTGGACTCCCACATGGCCAACCACAGTTCAAGTCGTGGACCTGGTGGCTTGGTTTCTCACTTTCTCTCTCTCTCTCTCTCTCTCTCTCTCTCTCTCTCTCTCTCTCTCTCTCTCCCACCCCCATCTCTCTCTGGTGAGTGCATGTGCTCTATAGTAAATTTAAAACATAACTATATAATACATAAAATTAAATAAAAATAATTCATAGAAGAAAGAAAAAGCATTTCTCCTGGGTCTAGCAGGTGGCATAGTGGTTAAGGTACTAGACTCTCACATGACTGACTCCATAGTTCGAGTCCCGGACCCAGTGACTTGAAAATCATGCTGGGTACGTGTAGTTGTATGCCCAAAATCCCCCCTGGGAGAAGGGACTGTGGTGTGAGCCATCCCCCCAGGGTGGGATGTCTCACTTTCCCTCTATCTCTGTCTTTCTCTGGCAAGTGCACATGTCTTATGGCAAAAATATCTAAAAAAAAAAAAAAAAAGCAGAAATGTTATTTCTGAAAACACACAGAATAGAAAATAGCTCGCTATTATTCAAGGGTGTTCTTCCTGAGAGGGGAGAAGGAGCAGGCCTCCCTCCACACATGTGGAAAGGATCGGACTCTTCCTGCTTTTCCTTGCTCAGGCTGGGGCTGTTTCAAATCTGCACCAATCAGTTGTCACTCGTCCAAACATCTGTATCCTGTATTGAATAGAAGGCACAGGAAAGACTTAAGATACAGTGGTTTCCAACATGAACTCGAATCAGACTGCTTGACTTCTGCCACTTTGTTACTACTCTGTGACCTTGGGGAAATGACTAAACCTCTCTGTGCCTGTTTTCTCACCTGTAAAATAGGAAGAATATAGAACCTCTTTCATATGTTGTTGAAAGAGTACATGAATTAATGTATGCAAAGTACTTAAATAGTGCCTTGCTTATAGTAAGTGCTTAGTTAAAAGCTTATATACTGGGGCCAGCAGGTGGCATGGTGGTTAAGGCACTGGATTCCCACACGCCTAACAGGGGTTTGAGTCCTAGACCTGGTGACTTGAAATTCACACCAGGTGCATGTGCACAGGTGCCCCAAATAACCAAGAGGAGAATGAGGAGAAGGGATTGTGGCATGGCCACCCCTTGGGGAGTAGACTTCTCACTTTCCTTCTCTATGTCTCTCTCCAGCAAGCACACGTGCCCTATGGCAAAAACCTAAAAAAAGAGGAAAAAGAAAGAACATCCTGTATATTTGTAAAATAGAAACATAAGACAAGGTCATTATCAACAGAAAGTAGGTTTATCTTAAAAGGTAAAGAATATTCATGAGTTAAAAAGCAACCTGAGACTAAAAATAATGAGGTTGTCGGGAAAGTCATGACATAGTTTTCTACGCAAAAGCGCATTATGACTTTCCTGATGACCCAACACCAGAGAAGGATGTGCGTGACCGGTTGACTTGCATGGGGTAGATAATAAAGTGGGTTCGAGGGGAGAGTCTGCCAGGGGTCTGGATAAGTTGTATGATGGAGCAAGTGCTAGCCGTGAGCCGTGAGGTTCAAGGAGAAGAGGCAGGGAGGGTTTGTGGGCGTGGAAACTTGTCTGTTTGGGTCACCTATGCCTGTGCACACCAGCCCATACCAAGCAGGGAGTAGTGAGAACCAGGTGGAACGGCTGCAGGGCCAGGCTGGGGTGGCCCTGGGCACCACGCTGGGGGCAGTTCTCTGAACAGCCACTGGCTTTCCTCTCCGGTAGAAATGTGGGAAAGGCAGAGACAGCTGCACGTCTCGGGAACCTGCCAAAGGGCGTCAGAGCAGACCACGGCCCTTTCCTGCCCCACACAGCCTGCCTCCAGAGGCCAGCCCCAGGCAGCCCGCTCTCTCCTGACTCTCCAGGTCATCTCCCAATGCAGCACACCAAGCACACTTTTTCATCGTGACTGCTAGAATGAATCCTGCCGCAAAAGGTGAAGACTCACCTGAGTGCCCAAGTCCCGGGCTCAGCCACACTGACCCGTGATGCAGGTTTTCTCCCAGGCTGGGTTCTCGCCCCCTGGGGATTAGTAACTGTGAAACCACCCCTCGCTGTTAGCAAATGCTGCTGGCCAGTGAGGGCACATTAGAGATGCTCACAGTGATGTTTCTGAGTGTCCCCGCACTTCGGTGGTCCCAAAGCAATCACCCACTATCCTCAAACGCGCTTTGTGTAAATCAAGCTACAGTGGATCTGTTGCTGGTCCCAGGGCAGCATTTCACAGCCCAGGGTTGTGCCAGGGCTGAGGGCTCCACACCTGGCAGGTCCTGGCCAACAGCTCGCCACCCTCGCTTGGATGTAAGGACACCTCAGTACTCAGATTTGACAAGGGTGTCGGTCTAGAGCAGCCCCTGAAATGAACATGTGTTGAGACCCCAGGAAAGTTCCCCGGTCCAGAGGCTTAACCTCATGTTATTCTGTCTGCCAAGTCACCGCCTTCCCTTCAACCTTGGCTAGTGGGTGAACCCCTAAAGTGCCAGCAGGGTGCGGGCAGTGTGTTAGGACACAAGCCTAAAGTGGGCAGGGGACCCGCCATGCTGACCAGCTTGGTGACCTTGGTGGGTCAGCCCTCCCTCTGGATGTGTGTCCCCATCTGTAACCACAGGGCTGGCCGGCTGGCCTGTGCACCTCGTCCTCCCTCCACGTGCTCCTTTGCCCGGGCCCCACCCTGCTTGCTGCCCCTTCACCCTCTGTCCCCTTTCTTGCACTGCCTGGTCTTGGCCCCTTCCTCCCTCATTTTCTGTTTGCTCCCTCTGCCTGTTCATCCCTTTTGTCCTGAAGGGTCTGACATGCCACAGAACCTTAAATGCAAATGAGGGGACACATACGAGGACAGGGACATGCACACAGGGCCACCCTCACTCTACATTCAGTGCCAGAGGCTGTCCAGGCCACTGTCCCCCCTCATGGATCCTTTCTGTTTACCGTCCGGGCCCCTTGTCTACCACTGCTCGTGGAAGCCAGCAGTGATGAAGCCACGCCCCCTCCACTCCCCTCACAGCATGCCTCGGTCAGCAGAACGTCTGAGGAAGGGACCTGAGCCCTTAGTCCATTCTCTGAATAGGAACGCCACAGCCGGACAGTGTGCTCTGCTTTCTCAAGGTCACAGAGCTGCAGACACTGCTCTGAAACAGGGCCTGCCGCAGTCGCAGGGGCTCCTGGAGCTGCACAGCCTTCTGCGCTCACAGAGCTCCTCACACATGTCAGATCACAGCCACCGCATCCCCTGGAGGCAGCAGGACAGCCGGAGCCACAGGGCCTCCTTATTCCAAACACGTCCCCTCTTCCCCAGGAAAGCCAACGCAGGGTCTGGCTGGCCTGCTGTGCTGGGAGGAGTCTTCAGCCTTCACTCCACAGTTGTCCTGCCTGCGGGATGGAGCAGAAGTTGGACCGGCCCCCAGCCCAGGCCCCCGGCCCAGGCTCCCAGCCCTCTGCTCGCTCTTGCTCTTTCCGTTGACTTCCGCTGCAGACAGCGGCTCCTTTGCCCCTGTCTTCCGACTCATCAGCTCTTGTCCCTCTCCCTTACAGGGCCCTGAGGACTCCTGGACTGGGAGTTTGGGGCACAGTTGTAGCCCCAGCTCTGTGCCGACTTCTGTTCTCCCAGTGTTGTGCCCTGCCTCAGCTGCTACAAAGCGAGACTAATATGGGGGTACCTTGAGGGGTAAGGGTGTGATGGTAACTGCAAAGCCCATGAGCGGTCAGCAGCAGACTCGTAAATCCACCCCTCAAAGGGAGACGGGACCGCATTAAGCCGAAGCATCAGGTCCTAAGAAGAGAAAGGTGGTCCACGCAGGCAAAGCAAGCAGTTCACAGAGTGGGCAGCTCCCCGAAGTCCCGGCCTCTGCTCCCCAGGGCTTTCCTGATGGGTCATTGAATAGCAGTAGCAGCGTGCGGCTAACTGGGAAAATCTGTTTGGTGTTCTAGATACAGCTGGGCGGAAAAATAACAATGACAAAGAATGTACCCCCGCCCCGCACAGAGACGGCTCAGTCACTGAAGCACAGACGTTCCCTGCTGATGAAATGCCCCTTTTTGATCTGAGGACAGCGTGTAGGCGGTGATAAATGTTAGGGTTACCACCTGAAGGCAGCGTTCGGCACGAGTGCGCGGCTTTCAGACTCAGCGCTTGATGAGCTGGTCCATCAGCCCAGTGGCCAGGAGCAGGGACATTGTCCCTAACTTGTAGAGCGGCAAACCCAGCCCCAGCGCTTCTGCGAGTACTGGGCAGAGACGGTTCCGACGGTTTTCCACTCGTGAAGACCCTCCAGGGTGTGGGTCTCTGCTGTGGAGGAGCGCGGAGGAGGCTCGCGTTCTGCCACGCCGCAGCCCGCCCCAGCTGCCGTGGACGGAGGACAAAGATAATTCCGTGTGCAGTTATGTCTCCCGGGTGTGTGACTGCCTCTGGTGGCAGGGGCTGATGAAGCCGGTGTTACTGCGGCCTCAGGACTTGCAGTGAGGTGGGAGGCACTGAAGGCCCACGGGTGTGAGACTAGGGACCTGGGTCTGGCCGCTGTGGGACTTTACTTCGCCTCCGAGCTCGTTTCCTCATCTGTGACAGGGGAGGGCTGAGTGTGTTGGCCCTGAAGTTCCTCTGAGCAGCACCCTTCTGTTTCCATGTGGACAACAGCAGAGCCCCGAGAACGCCTTCCTTAGCACTCACACTAGACCTGCTTAGCTCATTGACGGGCTGTGACCGTGGGCCGGTCCCAGCACGGGCAGACAGGCCGGGGGGACTGGCTTGTGTTGGTAGTCATGTAATAAGTCAGAAGGTATGTACGAAGCTCTGAGCGGAAGCCCAGGACCACGGCGGGCAGAGCGATCAGACCGGCGAGCGTCTCAGATGCAGGAAGCCCCCGTGGGTTCTCTCTCCTGCCGGCCCCTTTCCTGGAGATCCTCAAACATGAAAGAACAGCCAACTGCAAGGCGAGTAGAACCTAATTAAAAGTAATGGTGATAATAAAGGCCACTTAGGCTTTTAGTGACCCATGCTTTCTAAATAATGGAGAGAAAAATGAGGGGAGGACAGAATGAAGATACAGTGAGATCGGCATCCCGTGAAGTGATCCATACTCGGAACTCGAGTCCCGGGAGCCTGTTATTCTTGGCTCTCTCTCTCGTGCTGATTCAGGCACTTAGTGGTTAGGGATGTAGAGTGGGACTCCGCTACCCGGGTCCAGGCGCCCAAGTACTTGTTGACTATGTAGTGCAGTTCCCTCATCTGTAAGACAGGGCTAAATTGCATCTACTTTATGGAGTTCTTTCTTTTTTTTTCTTTTCTTTTTTTTTTTTTTTTTTTTTTTTGGAGAGGTTTTTGCTATAATGGCGCGTGCACTCACCAGAAAGACAGAGAAAGACAGACAGAAAGCAAGAAATCACCCCCCCAGGGGAGATGGCCACGCCACAATCCCTTCTCCTCCATTCTCCTCTCGGGATCTTGGGCACGCATGCACACGTGCCTGGCATAAGTTTAAGCCACCAGGTCCGGGACTCAAACCGTGGTTGACTACGTGGGAGTCCAGCGACATAGCCATTACGCTAACTGCTGGTCCCATACTTTATGGAGTTCTTGTGAAGATGAAATAAGTGAATGTGTAAAGCAGTTAGAATTTGTGCTTAACTCACAGGGAGTGCTCAGCAAACATTAGCTGTTAGTATTTCCTGTCTACTTCCTCAAGCTCAAGTTGGACAGGTTAGAGGAAAGGGGTCTTCTAATCTATATTTGACTTTAAAAAATAAATGTATTGAAGTATAATTTACATTCAGTAAAAATTCACATATTTTAAGCATGTAGTCACAATTGAAGTAGTGTTACCACATTATAACTCTGTCTGCCCAGTCCCACCCCGTGTTATTGATGCACATCCTTTACTTACACATACCATACAAACCCCACTCTACAGTGTTGTTTTTGCCTTACACAGAAAGTTGTCTTTTAAATAAATTAGATGAAAAAAATGAAGTATTATCTTTAATATTTGCATATTTATTCACCATTTCTTTTTTCTTTTATTCATTCAATCACTATACATCACTACAGCTTGTACAGTGAAATTACCCAACATGAACACAGTTCACACCAGTCCAGTTGAGGATACCATACCATACACATTATCATCAACAGATAATCATTCATTTCTGTGTCCTGTAAATGTCTCCAGTTCTTTCTTTCTTTTTTTTTTTTTTTGGAGAGGTTTTTGCTATGGGGCACATGTGCTCACCACAAAGACAAAGAGAGACAGAGAGACAGAAAGCAAGAAATCACCCCCCCCCGGGGGGGAGATGGTCATGCCCCAGTCTCTTCTCCTCCATTCTCATCACAGGATCTTGGACATGCACACACACACACCAGGTGTGGATTTAAGCCACCGGGTCCGGGACTTGAACCGCGGTCGACTACATGGGAGTCCAGTGACATAGCCATTAGGCCAGCTACTGCCCCTGATGTCTCCATTTCTGATGCTCACCTTTCTGTAGATCCAACTTCTTTCTGGTGTCATTTCCCTTCCCCCAAAGCACATCCCATGTATTAAAGTAGTGTAAATGAAAATGTCTTTATGCCATCTTCTTCTTGATAAATATTTTTGCTGAATATAGAATGTTTGGTTGATGGTTTTTTATTATTCATTTTTTTCTTTCAGAACTCTAAACATGTGCCATTTTCTTCTGGCCACCATTGTCTCTCATAAGTCACTAATATTCTTGTCGTGGGTCCATTGTACATAAAATTTCTTTTCACTTACTGCATTCAGGCTTTTCTCTTTATGATTTTCAACAGTTTGACTATGATGTGCTTCATTGTGGTTTTCGTTATATTTGTCCTCCTTGGAGTTTGCTGAGCTTTCTCAGATTTATCCATAAATTGGAGATTTTCACAAAGTTTGGGAAGTTTTTGTCCATTATTCCTTCAAATATTTATTCCTCCCCAATTTATCACTCTTCTCTTTCCAGGGCTTCAATAACACATGTGTGAGACCATTGTATATGGCCTCATCAGTGTTTGAGGCTTTGCTAGTTTTTTCAGTCTCTTTTCCTCTGTATCCTACAGATTACATATTTTATTTGGATAATTCTACTTGGACCTATTTTTTCCTCTGCTGTCTCCACCTTCATTAAGCC
The DNA here is from genome assembly GCA_026018925.1 of Tupaia tana. Lineage (NCBI taxonomy): Eukaryota > Metazoa > Chordata > Mammalia > Scandentia > Tupaiidae > Tupaia > Tupaia tana. The sequence continues at coordinate 106,725,347 of JAKSZU010000006.1, read as the reverse complement.
TACTGAGAGAATTTTTCATTTTGGTTATTTTTCAATTACAGTATTTCCATTTGGTTTCTTTCTTTCTTTTTTTCCCTAAATAATTATTTTTATTTAACTTTATTTTATATTTATTTATTTTAATTTGACCAGAGAGAGAAAGAGAGAGAGTGATAGATAGAGGGAGGGAAAGTAAAAAAGCAAGCTGCCAGGTCCAGGACTCGAACTGTGGTCGGCCATGAAGGAGTCCAGCACTCTTAATTACCAGGCCACCTGCTGGCTCCTCCATTTGGTTTCTTTCTATAGTTTCCATTTTTCTGTGGATTTCTCCATTTATTCACTCTTTTTTTTTTTTTTTTTTTGGAGAGGTTTTCACTGTAGGGCACGTGCGCTCGCCAGACAGAGAGAGACATAGAGACAGAAAGTGAGAAATCACCCCCCCCAGGGGGGATGGTCACGCCGCAATCCCTTCTCCTCCATTCTCCTCTTGGGATCTTGGGCACGCACGCACACGCACCCGGCGTCAGTTTTAAGCCACCGGGTCCGGGACGCGAACCGCAGTCGACTACGTGGGAGTCCAGCGACATAGCCATTACGCTAACTGCTGGTTCTCTCCATTTATTCACTCTTTAAGACTATATACTCATTTATTTCATTAAACATGTTTTTCTTACATTCTTCAATTTGTATAACTGCTATTTTAAAATCCTTGTCTTCTAACTCCAGCTTCTTATTAAACTCATTTCTGTTTCCTATTGACTGCTCTTCTCCTTGACTATCACGTTTCCTCATTTTTTAAAATGACTACAGATATCATGTCTAGTGTTGTAGAGACTCTGGATTCTGTCATCTTTGTGAGAGTGTTGATTCTTTGGCAGGGAGTTTGATCATCAGCTGACCACTGTGAACTCGTGTGAGCTCAGTTCAACGTTCCTTGATGCAGACCAGTTGACAGCCCACACCTCCCAAACTCCACATTTCATGTCCCTTTCAGATCTTGTCAGGGCTTGGTTTTAGATTTTGTCAGGATGGGTTTAGAGTAGGTCTTCCCTTACTCTAGAGAGTAAAGTGTGCCCTTTCTGGTGTCTGAGTTGTTTGTCCGGGGTGTTAACGAGGTGTTGCCTACATCTTCTCACCCCACCTCTGACACTGTTCTTTCCTAACACTGATTAACCTATAGTATCTCTTTCTTTACGTGAGCTGCCCAAATTCTGATCTGATCTCTGCCCTCTTAGGTCAAGGGGGCTGGTGCAGTCTTCTGGGACCATGCCTCTTTTTGCTATAATCAGGAAGTCATTTCCATTCAGAGAACCAGGATGGTTATGGTGTTTACTGCCTGAATTTCAGTGCCCTCAGGGATTGTACTTCTGAGCTGCTTTATGTCCACTTTATGAAAATAGTCTCCTCTTGTATTTTTGCCTTTTTTAAAAATTGTTTATGATGAAAAGCTAGTGTAGTACCAGTTCCTGCAAAATGGAAGCATACTTGATTTTAAGTCACAAAGTAAATGATTAATATATTAGTAGATGTAAGGTATTCTTCAGTACCAATAAGTTACCTATTGTATTTTTATATTATACCTTACATAATATAGCAGATTATAGTACATAACACTATGTTATAGAATTTATATATTAATTCATTCATCACACATTTATGGAGGACTTATTGTGTATAAGGCACAATAATATTTGGAGGAAGGAAAGGTACTAAAATCTTTTTAAAAGTATTTGGAAAGTAACATAGAAAATTTTGGAACTGGAATGTACTTTCTTATTTAATGTTCTTATGTTAAAGATAATGAAATCTAAGTCTAAAAGGTGACACAACTAAGGTCACACAGCTATTAGTGGCAGAGGAGGAAATAGTTGGCTTTTTTCCCCACAAAATCCTAAATATGTTGAAAACAAACAACTTAAGCATGATTTTTTTTTTAAGGGTACCCCCCTCACACACACACCACAGGGCATGTGTCCTTGCTGGAGAAAGAGAGCGAAAGGGAAAGTGAGAAATTCCATTCTCTTCAGCAGGAATGGCCATGCTACAGTCACTTCTCCATTCTCCTCTCAGGATTTTGGGCATACACACACACACCCCCACAGCCACAGGGTCTGGAACTTGAACCACAGTCAGCCACGTGAGAGGCCAACTCCTTAACCACCACACTACTTGCTGACCATAAGCACCATGTTTTAAGAGTTTTTCCTCAGTAGAAAATTTGATTGGTGCCAGTGTTCCTACTGATGCATGCGTCGTTTGAGCCAGAATGAGGAGATAAGGAAGTTGTGATCCTAAGAGTATTTCGTCTGAGTAGCATAGAAAGATTAATTATGTGTAGAGACCATAAGTTGGCAACAATGGACAAACTTGGTTTTTGTTACATTCCACCTCAAGAATAGCCAGGGAAGAAAAAGCAATGGGTTGCCTTGGTATAATGGTATTTATTGTAAAAATTGTTAGAGAGATATAGCCAAGGCTATCTCAGAAGTTTTGAAGTTTTCCCCAAATCTGCACTTTGTATGTCCTTCTAAAGGAAGAAATCGAGAATTTGCAACAATTATAACTGAACCAGCACTCCCTCCCATTGAACCTTATTATCAGGTATGTTATACCTGGCATTTGCATACAGTCAGTTCTCAGAAATTTCACCCCAAGAAGCTCTGTTGGGGGTCTGGCACTAAGAGACTGGCTGAGATTTCCCAATTCTCAGGGATATGTCCATGCTTTCGAAGACCCAGTTCCAGGTCTTAAGGGTGGTGATTCGAAGAAAAACCATAATGAAGGGTTTTCCCCTCAGTGGTTTCTCTCTTAAAAAATACAGGCTGCTTTTGCTTTCACAATAGCAAATGCAGTAATTTAGAACAACTGACCTGCTGCAGACAATTAGAAATGCTGGTCCAAAATTCCAAACCAAAATTCCAAATCTCTCTTCTGAAACTTGGAAAAGATGCCTGACAGAAACAAATATGAATCCTCTCTGGAGAAAGATAAAATCCTCAAGGTTCTCAAATTATTTTGAAAAACAGTTTTAGAAAATAAAGTCTAACTCATGATAGAAAATAAGCACACAAGTAGACAAAATGCATGAATGAAAATGAGCAGAAACTACAGATAATAGAAACAAATCCACAGGGGACTCAGATATTGAAATGACCAGAGATAGACTTGAAAATAACTGTATTTACTATATTCAAAGAAATGAAAGGCACAATTCATAATTTTCCAGAGAACCAGAAGATAGGGAAAAGAATCAAATGTAAATTTTAGAAATGAAGACTATAATAGCTAAGATGAACAATGCAGTAAATCGATGTAAAAGAATACTTGGTGCAGCCGAAATCAGAATTATTGGGCTATAGAGAGGGAAAAATACTGGGAACCAAGCTCAGAGAATCAAAAGAATGGGAAATACAGAAAAAATCCAGAAGATTAGGAATAAATGAATATTGAATTTTATGAAACTTTTCCCCCATTGTCTGTTGAAAGGCTTGCGATTCTTTATTAAAATGGCAAGTCACGTTTGAACTTGTTATGGAGTATATTATGGTGGCTGTCTTGGTGTGAGAGGAGGTGCTTTCTGAGGCTGAGGCTTCTGCAGAGCTGCTGAGGTTCAGGTTTTCTTTCTTACCAGAGTGATAGTTACATGGCTGTTTGTTTTATGACAAATCATAGACTATAATATCTCTTTTTTATAGTTTTCTGTATGTATTGCATATTTCACTTTTTTTTTCCCTAAAATGTTAAAAAGAAGAAGAAAAACTACAGACCCAGGCATTTACATTACTGGAGGTACCAAAAGAATTCTGCTTTTTATTATGCCTGTAGTAGAAGGATACAGCTTATACCAACAGGGAGGCGACATAGAGAGGCAGTAAATCATGATCCAGTTTTTTCCAGTGGATTAGAGTTGTAATGAGAGATATACAGTAGGGAAGGATTGGAAGGTCTCATTTGGCAACAGGGGGAAAGAGTCCATGATCCATAGCAACATCTGCCATGGCAAAGGGTCAAAGAGCAGTGGCGTGAGTGCTCTTTGCCTGGATAGTGGCTGAGGAGTGAAACTCTTAGGGTAAAGCTAGCTTGGCTTTGAACTCTGGCTCCATTGTTACCAGGTGGGCAATCTTGGACAAGTTACCTATGTTTCTTGCGCCTTAGTTTATTTATCTTTATCAAGTTGGAGAATTAAATGAAAGGATATATGGAAAGCACTTAGCACAGTACCCAGTGCATGCAGAGTCAAGAAATGGTCTCTGGGGCTAGCAGATGGCATGGTGGTTGAGGCACTGGACTTCCACATGGTTGACCATGGTTCGAATCCTAGACCTGGTGGCTTGCTTTCTCACTTTCCCTCTCTTTCTCTCCCTCTCTCTGTATTTCTCTGGTGAGCACATGTACTCCATAGCAAATTAAAAATAAAACTAATAATAATAATAAAATAAAAATAAATAAATAATTCTTTTTAAAAAGAGAGAAATGGTCTTTAAGGTTATTATTGTTATTTACTTTGAATCGTCTTGTTTCCATTTTGCCATATTTAATTTTCTTCCAACATTAGAATTTCTTTATCTCTGAGCTTATTTTTCCAACTCGTATTGCTAATGACAAAATAATAATAATAATTTAGAATGAAAGTTGATATTGTAATTAATTTTAAAGTTTTTAATTTGTTAGGCAACAGAGTATCCACCATCCCTTATCTAGGACAACTCGCCTTTGGTGTTCATTGAACCATTTCTGAGTTACAGAAATTGATTAATATAGAAAGGTTAAATGAAAACTAAATGAAAATCTTTAATGAAAAAGGACATTCTAATAAGAACATGCAAAAATCATAAAACTTGACACTGTAGGAAAACTGTCCAGGTCAGAGTTCTTTCTCTTTCCATTGGAAGACTGTTTGCCAGTAATAAAATATATCAGGCAGCTCCAAAGCTTGATGTGACAAGTTTACATTCTAACCCAAGGGACAGCTACCTGCCTTCCTAGTTCTAGACCGATTTTCTTTCAAAAGTCACTGTCCAGACAATTGCTTATGCAGCCACGTGAAGGCACAAAACATGATCTGTTAGAGTCCTCGTGCCTCCAGTGTCCAGTCAGTGCACACTGGTTCACATGGATCAGGTAAGCATGGGCAGTGGTCACAGCCTGCTGGGGGCAGTGATGATTGTCATAACCACAGAGGCCCATCTTGGTCAGCTGAAGACCCAGAGATAACGAGTGAGCCAGAGGATAGTTATCTGATCACCCTCCCTGGAAGGGGACTTGTTGGCCACAAAACTGAGATGTCCTCCAAATGGGCAGCTCCATCTGGCTTGACGGCCTGCTGGTAGTGGCATGAAGAAAGCCAAAGATGCTTTGCCAGTTATCCTAGCTCACTGTCCTGCCTACCAGGAAGATTGCTTTGGCCCCAGCACCTCCGCTCTCCATCCTTCACTCTGCTCTCACCGTGGGGCTGACTGTATGGACTGCATCGAAGTCTGCCTCACTCTCCAGCTTACAGTTGGGAGAGCTGAGCCACTCAGCAGGAGGCAAGAGGGGGAGCTCAGACTTCTTGTGTCCACAGACCCTCCCCTGCACATCATCTTGCCGCCTCCCTGGAAGGTCCTCTGCCCAGAACACAGCCCTTCACACCCCTTGTAGCCACTCTCCCATTCTCTTCTCTAGGCCTGGGAGTGGAGATAGGTCACTGTTGTTGTCAGCCCAGCACAGCACCTTGTGGTCCTCCTCCCCCTACCCATCGCCTTCATAGAAAGCACCAAGCACCTCAAGTTACCTTCATTTGAGTGCCACCTGTTTCTTGCTGGAGCCTATTGTTCCGATCATTGAGATATGCCTATATTTTTTCTTCAAATAAATGTTGAGTACCTCCCACGTGCAGATCATGCAGATAGGGATGTGGAATCTACCCTCCATGAAGAGCTACTGCAGGTGTCGAGCAGGCAGTGGTGTGATGAGAGCAGCCCTTGAGGATGAGCAGTCAGGCAATGGTGCAGAAGGAGTGCAGGTGCAGGGAATGCAGACAGGAAGCACAGCCCAGCCGTCCAGGCGAGAACCATGGCAATGGCTGCAGGAGAATGAGCAGCTATGACTGAGATTCTCCCTGAAGAAGTGCTTGCCCTCGGTAAAGAAGCAAGCGAGGGCAACCGCCAGGGTTTGAGCAGGACTTAGGGAGAGGGAGATGAGTTCAGGTCTAGATTTCTTGAGCATGATGAATGGTGGACAACCTGGTAGAAGTATGTAGCAGGCTCGTGGAGGAGTATGACTTGAATTCAGAAGAGAGGACAAAGAAAATGTTCAGCTTTAGACACAACTGACAGTGACTATTGAACCCTTGGGAGAAAGAAAGTGAATACATTTTCAGAAAAAGAGCGAGCAAGCACCACACGAAAACTAACTTGACAACAGGGCAGAGTGAAGCGTTACCACAGCCGGAGCTCGCAGGTCCATTCCTCTGGGGATGATTTCTGGTTTTCTTTTTCTTTTCTTTCTTTATATATATAGTTGGTTAATTTTGCTATAGGGTGAGTGCACTCACAGGAGAGAAACAAGGAGAAAGAGAGAGAGAAAGTAAGAACTCCCCCCGGGTGTGATTTTCAAGCTGCTGGGTCCAGGACTCAAACTTCAGTCAGCCATGCGGAATCCAGCCTCCTTAACTTCCATGCCACTTGCTGGCCTGGGACCGGTCATCTTTTTTATCCAGGTTGTTAGTTTCTCTCTTCTCTGTGCTTCCACAGCTCTTTGGGCCTAATTACTAGCGAAGTCGTCTCCTGGCTGTGCAATGAGCTGTCTCCATGTCAGCTTCCCCATCTAGCCAAGGGCTTCTCCTGGGCACAGATGGCATCTATTTTGTCTTTGTAGTATTCCCCAGACTAAAAGTCATTCAGAAGGGAGGGAGGCAAGAAGGGAAAAGAATTAATTATGGAGCTAGAAGAGAGCTAAATTGTACACTGTCGTGGAGACCAGGAGAGAGGAGAGCTGCAAGAAGAAGGGAGTGAAGGATTACATCACACAGGTCAGGGAACACGGGGCCACACAGTGGCGTGGAGCAGGCAGTCAGAGGCCACACATAGCCTTGAGGATGCAGGCCTGCGGAAGTGGTCACAAAAAAGGCCACACTGTCAAGAGAGAAGATTCACGTTCAGCGGCTCCTACCTATAAAGTTGCAGCTCCGGACCAGGGCTATGGAGTCTCTTCCATAACTCTGCCGGATGGCTTTTATTACTGCTGGGAGGAGAGACACTGGCATACATCCCTTATGCTCCCTGGCGCTGCAGTGCAGGTATTTGCCTCCCTGCCTCACCCTCTGCGGTGTCATGTGTTCATAAAAATAAAACAGAAGTAGGACTGCACAAGCTGTCTGGAGGAGGGCTGTGACAGGGTCATCCGTACTCCACTGAACACCAATGGCTGCTGCAGAGCGTCTCAGGACCTCAGCAAGGCGGGGCAGAGGGCCGCGGTCCCGGGACGGTCAGCCTGCTTCGGGGCCTTGCTGCCCACGGTCCGCCTGGCAGAGCAGCGGCGCTGCCATCACCGGGACTGCCTAGGAGTGCATACACAGGTCCCACCCCGGAGGGACCACGCCAACATCTGCGTTTGAGCAAGATCCTGGGCACATTCCCCCCAAGGGTTCCACTGAGAGCCCGAGCACACTGACGGTGACCATGGCGTCACTTAGTGAGCAGTTACTGCGGGTCATTGTGCTGAGCTCTTTACATGAATCATCTGCGTCAGTCCTTTGCAGCTTTATAAGGTAGACGCTGTCATCCGCACTTGAAGATGAGGTCGAATAGCCTGTCCACAGACACAGGGCTGACATGTGGCAGAGCAGGGATTCAGTGGGGACACTTGGCTCCAGGGAGAAGCCCTGCCCTTCCTCCTCTCCCCCCACGGCGATCCAAAGGGGCTGTGCAGGTGCTCAGAGGTTCTCAGTGAGGGACAGCATAGCTGCCGGTGCGGGCTAGGGAAGAGCTCCCACTGTCGGAGTCCCTGCGCCTCCACGGGGAAGGGGTGCCCTTTCCACAGTATTTTCTTAGAGGGAGGTTGTACTGAAGATGGAAGCTTCACCCTAGAACACCGTTCTGAGAAAGGCTGGTGCTCTATTCTTCCTCGATGTCTGTTCCAAGGCCCACATGAGGCGGGTCCAGGGACAGCAGTGATGGTGGGTGCAATAAGGACAGTACTCTACCTGACACCTGTTTATGGTGGTCCAATTCTGAGGCAAAGGACTCGTGAGGAAGTTGAGGATTTGTTCACCGTTTGTTCACTGTGTGACTATCATTTCATTTGAATGTCATTAAAAGATCATTGGAGGATATGGAAGGCCTCACTCACCAGCTGGTACCAGCCTCTCAGTCCGACTTCTGGATGGAGCAGCATGGTTTTCTGCTTCAGTTCTGTGGTGATTGCACAGCTTAAATCAAGGAGTCGTTTTCTAGAACTCCCAGGGCCGATCCTGGCATAGGACGCTTCCTGGTGCCTCCCCCAGGCCCAGACCAGGGGGATTTTCCTCTTAGTGGTGGCTCTGAGACAGCGGGGTCCTGAGACCACATCTTCACTGGAGACCCGCGGCCGCATCGGGAGTGGGGCTGGCGCACTTGGGAAGGAGTCTTCCCAGTTTGGGATTGACTGGGCATGTCTCTCCGTGGGGCTTTCTTGTTGGCAGCGTCTGTGATGCGGCAGCTCTTTGCAGCTGGACTGGGTCTGCCAGAGGTCATAGTTCAGGTTGCCCAAAAAAGCCACCAGAGACACAGAGGGGTCCTGGCCTGTTCGGTCCTTCCCGAGCCCTCTGTGGCACAAGATAGGGGTTACTTCCTCCCCTGGACAGACGAGGATACAATCAGAAGAGCCTCTCACGGGGTTCCTGAATGGGTTTCCCTGAAAGCAAAAGTGATTTCTGCTTCCTCAGTTTTCCTACAGAAGCAAGGCACTGCCTCTGGAATCTCCTCCCAGTAATTGATTTTGAGAGACAAAGGCAGGGCAAAGCATGAGGCTGACCGTGGGGCAGCCATAGTGTCTCCCTGCCACCAGGCAGCCACCTCACCTGGAACTTACAGGCACCCCCCCAACCTCCCCCAGCTGCACTCACAGGACAGTCTCCCTCATCCTCCCGCCTCAGTTCATACTCCCTGCGAGCCTCTTCACGCACTCCAAGGGAGGACCTGAGACGCCCTGCCCTGTCCCTGTCAGGCCCGTAACCAAGTCTGTAACCATACCTGGACGGCATGACTTGGATGTGTGTGGCTCCATTACAAGCTCCCGAGGGTACGGTCTACAGCTCCCTTGTTCACCACTGCATTCCGTCGCCACCACGGAGAACATGGCCCCATCAACAGTCTCAAATGAGTGAAAACCAAGGCATTGGCTAGGTGGTCCCGAAGTCCCCTTCCTGCTTTGAGGGCCTTGAGGCCATCTATGAGGAATGTGTATCCACTCCAGACTTCTCTCTCTCTCTCTCTCTCTCTCTCTTTTTTCTGTTCAGTGATTCTTGGCATTCTTTTAAGTTTTGTCACCAAGCCTCTTTGATCCTTTTTTTTTTTTTTTTTTTTTTTAATTTTTTAGGTTTTTGCCATAGGCCACACGCAGTCACCAGAAAGACAGTGAAAGGGAAAGTGATAAATCACCTCCACCTCCAGGGGGGTGGTCACCCCACAATCCCTTGTTTATTCTCTTCCTGGGGTTTCAGGGGCACGCACACACACACACACACACACATGCCCTGTGTGATTTCCAAGCAACCAGATCTGGGACTTGAGCTGTGGTCGGCTCTGTGGGAGTCCAGCACCTTAACCGCCACACCACCTGCTGGCCCCTCCTTGACCATTTTTATTGCTTTCCTAAGGCTCATCTGGGACCCTCACATCCAAGTAGTTGGGAACACAGATAAATGCTCATTACCAGCCACAGCCGAAGAGCTCTGAGTCAGTGAGGACGCTGGACAAGAAAATCAGACTAACCTTAGCAAAGTCTCCAGTCTGGGGTCTCCGACGATTTCCCCCGCCCTCCTTCTGTTGTATGCCAGAATGACTTGATGAACTGAGAGGAGGGAAGTAGGGGCGGATCACGTGGCAAGAGCAGAGCTGCTCTCGATCAGGTAGTACCTTTGCACACGCCCTTTCAGCACCAGTAAGTCTTCATTTTCCTTTTTCTCTGGCTCTTGCTCATAAAGCCATTTCCAAAGTCCTGCTTGATAGCACCCGCCGGGCCCTAAGCAAAGCAATTCATCACCAGTGTGGGGCTGGGTGAGATGCTCTTTATAAGCAGAGTATGCTCTGCCCCTGCCCGTGTCTGTCATGGCAAACTGTCCGTCACAGGCGGTGGAGCACAGGCTTGCACTTGGTGAAGAAGCGAGCAAGGGTGACTGCCAGTTTTTGTATTTTTTTTTTTTAATCTTGTTTTTTTATTTATTTATTTTTTTATCATCATCATAATCTTGTTTATATTACATTGGATTGCATATAACTTTACGGTGTATTACATTGCTTTTTCAAAAGGGAATACCATGGGACCAGCAGTTAGCGTAATGGCTATGTCACTGGACTCCCACGTAGTTGACCGCGGTTCAAGTCCCAGACCTGGTGGCTTAAACTCACGCTAGCCTCATGTGCGTGTGTGCCCAAGATCCCTAGAGGAGAATGGAGGAGAAGGGATTGCGGCATGGCCATCCCCCCTGGGGGGTGATTTCTCGCTTTCTGTCTCTCTGTCTCTCTCTGTCTGTCTGGTGAGTGCACGCGCCCTATAGCAAAAACCTCTCCAAAAAAAAAGTGAATGCCATGCATGTCAGTCAATACAGAGACATTAAATTCCCCACTTCATCATTCAATATCTGTTCTGTTTTTACCAATCATTATTATTATTATTCCAATTTTTTTTTTTTTTGGAGAGGCTTTCGCTATAGGGCGCGTGCACTTGCCAGACAGACAGAGAGAGACATAGAGACAGAAAGCGAGAAATCACCCCCCAGGAGGATGGTCACGCCGCAATCCCTTCTCCTCCATTCTCCTCTAGGGATCTTGGGCACACACGCACACGCGCCCAGCATGAGTTTTAAGCCACTGGGTCCGGGACGCGAACCGCGGTCGACTACATGGGAGTCCAGCGACATAGCCATTACGCTAACTGCTGGTTCCCCCCCAATTATTTTTTTAAACAGTCAATCACTATTTCTTGTTTTGCTTATAAAAAGACTTTACCCATCATGAAATACTTTTCAGACCAATCTAGTTGAGAATACTATACATGTCATCATCAGTGGGTAATAAGACATATCTGTTTCCCACTAACGTCCTGCCTCTCTATTGGTTCTCTTGCTATCTTTCTCTATCCTCTTCTCTTCACCCCCCCCCCCATTCCACACTGTCTTATTCTCGTTAAGTACTTTCACCGCTTTTATGTCTTCCAATATTTTGCTCTCTACCATAGAGTGCGGATAGTCAGTATATATTGAGTGGATACATACAATATCTTTCTTTCATAGCCTGGCTTACTTCACTCAGCAATAGATCCTCCATATCTGACCACTTTCAATCAAATGCCAGGGTCTTGTTATTTTTTATGGCTGCGTAGTATTCCATAGAGTATATATGCCACACTTTTCCAATCCATTCATCAGTTTGTGGACATTTAGGTTGGTTCCATGTCTTGGCAATTGTGAATAATGCTGCAATAAACATTGATGTGCAAGCACTTTTCTGACTGAGTGTTCTCCTGTCTTTCGGGTAAATACCCAGAAGCGGGATTGCTGGGTCAAATGGTAGTTCTATTTGTAGATCTTTTAGGAACCTCCATATTGTTCTCCACAGTGGTTGAACCAGTTTACATTCCCACCAACAGTGTAGGAGGGTTCCCTTTTCACCACATCCCTGCCAACACTTAATCGCTTTTTATATTCTTAATCTCTGCTATTCTGACGGGGGTTACTGCCAGGTTTTGAGCTGCATAGCCAGCCTGGGCACTCGAGGCTGATCCCAACACCACCTTAAAGGGAGGTGCCAGGTATTACTTTCTGTGATCGATTTCTCTCAGTCCTGGGTGGTAAAACAGGATTATTTCTATGTACAGGTGTTTCAAGCCTTTCCTGACCTGGAATTTTCAAGTGGGATCTAGGGGATGCAGGCATCTCCCAGGCCTTACAGCAGTGTCAGGGAGAGAAAAGGAAAAGCTGTAGGGGCCAGCCAGGCTCTCCCACTCTCTTCCTGATCCCAGCACTTCACGACGCCCCTTCCTAAAGACCCATGTCCTTAGGAGGACCTCCTGGCAGGCAGGCATCTTGGGGATATGAGGTCCCCTGATGTGAGCTGCACATCAGCAGAGACTGGTATGCTCCACATTTCCCACTGTAGTTCTTATTGCATATTTTGTCCTACTGGTCTCATGTTTACACACGTACTTGTCAGGTTTCATGTGCTGTAAATCTGGCTGGGGAAGGAGGCTCCTCACACATGCAAGCTGATAGTGATCTTGTGCTCACAGTGCTTTTCACAGCAGTTGCTCCGCCATGCTTATACAGGGTGGATTTTCTTCTACCAACATGTGAAAGCAGCCCTGAAAAAGGGCCTAGCAATTGCTTACCAGCCGTGAGCCCGGCCTATGTGAGGAGAGCATTTCAGTGGAAAAAGATGTTTTCTAAATTCAATCTTGAGCTAGAGGAGCTGTTTCTGGGACAGCTGTGAGTCAGTTCCGAAAATAAACTATTAAAGACCCAGGCCCTTAGAGCTGAGTTGCAGGGTGGATCTGAGAGGCAGGATTCTGCACCAGCCCGGCTCCAGCCATCCCAGGTGGGCCATGAGGAAAGCAGGCAGGGGCTTCTTTGGACCAGCCTGGGAAACATCTGGGCTTTGGGCCTGGATCGGGGACTAAACTAGGTTCACCTGGACAAAACATTTTCATTTTCTTCTAACTATCATTGGATGGTGTGATTTCTAATTCCCTCATTATTGTCTTCTGAGACACCCTGTGTTTACAAATGCCAGTTAACTCCCTGGGCATCGTACACCTACTGTGTGGTTGCCTACGTGTGCCTATAAACAGGAGTTAGCTCTGTGTGCATCATGTGCCTCCTGTGTACCTACAAATGATGGTGCAAGTTAGCTCTGTGTGTGTGCATCACGTGCCTACTGTGTGCCTGTGGGTGCAAGTTAACTCTGTGTGCATAGTCACCTACTGTGTGCCTACAGAGGCGGGTTAGCTCCATGTGCATTGCATGCCTACGGTGTGCCTACAGATAAGAGTTAGCTCTGTGTGCATCACACCTACTGTGTGCCTACAAATGCGAGTTAGCTCTGTGTGCATTGTGCACCTAGCATGTGTGTACTCTGTGCCTGAAGATGAGTTAGCTCCATGTGCATAATGCACCTCCTGTGTGCACACCTACTGTGTGCCTGCAGATGCAGGCTCCACATGCGTCGCATGCCTGAGATCAAGGACGAGAAGACACTGTGATGCTCAGGATCTCTCAGGCAGGGAATGGCATTCTAGGGAGAAGAGCGTGTGCTGAAATATGGCGGTCCCTAACTCTGAAGGTCTCACTCTGTTGCTCAGGTGTGAGGTGTGAGGTGTAAGCTGGGAGCCACATGAAGGAGGCAGGTGTTTGCTCCAGGTGACAGGGAGGCACCGGAGGGCAGTCAGCGGGGAAGTGCCATGTTTCGTTGTGTGCTGTAGTAAGAGCTTTGACCTGCAGCGTGGCGATGGCAAACTGCAGATTGGGAACCCCGTTGGCTGAATGGCGTGCAGAGGAGACAGAGAGGAGGGAAACAAGTCATGGACCCAAACGGCCAAAATACACGCCAAAGGCTGCCAGTGCTTCTCTTGGGAGTGTGACGGTGAGGGGCTTTTTACTTTCCTAATTTCTCTAGAATAAGTATTTTCTCTTTTTTTCTGTAATTCACTGTATCATTTATGCAGTAAAATCATTTATATTTATCTAATGATACCTCCAAATCGAACCATGGCGCTTGAAACTGACTGGAGGGAGGAATCTCAGAAGTCAGCTTTCTGGCCCGAGTGCTCAGGTGGGTGGTGCTGCCAGTCATTATTTAGGGGTCCTGGTGGCATCACTGACAGTGCTTTGATCCCCAGGTAGCCTCTTGGCATCTGCCCAGTCACCTCTGTCCTCCATTACAGTACAGCTGTCACTGCCAAGCCACCAGCACCTAGCACAGTGACAGCATTGAGGCAGCAGTAAGGGCTGTCCCCTCTTCAAGGAGCATGTATGAATGTCTGCTCCATGCTCAGTGCCCAGCCAGCCTTGGTGACAAAATGGCACGAAGAGTAGGCACAGTCCCCATATTTACAAAACTCCCCCTAAGGTGACTTTTCAGATCACATTAATGAATGTATTGTTTCAAACTGAGATGTTCCAAAGAAAAGGAAATGTACCAAGGAAACATGTAACAAAGGAAAGTTCTCAGTCTGGGAGTCTGGGACGTTCTCTGCAGGAAGACCTGGGTTCTCGGAGGGCTAGGAGGAGCACGCCAGGCAGAAGGAACAGCATGCTGGCGGCCCTGAGGTGGGAGGACGAATAGCACACCTGAGTCTCTAAAAAACCTCTATTTGACTGGAGTCCAGACTGGACAAGGGCTGGGAGTGGGCGGAGAGGTGAAGGCCAGACCCCAGCAGGCCTCGCAGAGCACAGGAAGGGCCCTGGTCTGTCACCTGTGAGAAGGGGCAGCCATGAGAGACCTCAGCAGGTCTGAGGGGGCTTTGGGCCAGACCCCATGGCTGTGCCTGGAAGAAAACCTGGCTAGCATTTCTGCCTACCATCCCTACCATTTTCTTGCCATTCAAGGCTGCAGCGTGGAGGATCTGATAAGAACCCCCATAGCCTGGGCAGCCTGATCTGGGGAACCCTCCCTTTGGTGAGCAGCTCTCAGAAGCCTCCCCTCAGCAGGCACCTCCCAAAGCTGCTTTGCAGTCCAGTTTTCGACTTTCTTCGTGGCTCCGCATACTTTAACACTAATGTGTGTACAATTTGCTAATTAATGGAATCATTTGGATCTGAAAACATCTTGTTCTAATGGGAGACTGCAAAGCACTCTCATTAATTCACAGGTAAAATTATTCCAGTTTTTCTCTTATGTTCCTCCCCCCCCAGCTTGGCTTAATGGCTGGGGAGAATTCTTCTAATTAGTCTTGTGAAAACCACCCCACAAGAGCAGGAGGAATGGTGACTGCCTCAGGGTCTGGGGGAGGAGCCAGCCTCCATTTACCCAGTGAGGAGGGCCGTGACCCCGGTGCAGCTCAGAGGTGGTTTCCAGTCTGTGTGTCGAAGGTGGCTGCAAGGTGACTTCCTGTGCGCCAGTCTGGAGAAAAGGAAAGCGAGGCCCCCTCCCTCCACTTCTCTTTGGGATGAGGACTTGGTACCTTGTAGACGGGACTCATCAACTCCGGGGCTAGATGTGATCTGGGGGACTTGCTGAGGCCCACCTCCCACTATGTGCGCACAAAGACTTGCAACCCGCCCTTTCGTCGAGAGCATTCGTGGTGTGTTACTTATGGTAGCGTCAATCCTAGAGGGCAGGTCCTAGCTCTGGTGCCCCGGTGCACACTGATGGGATCCGTGGACTCAGGAGGGCTTCTCGTTTAGTCTCTTTCTCTTTTCTGAAGGGATTTGGGCACACTTTAAAAAAATCTTATGCCAGTAATATGTACATAATGAAATTTACTATTTTACCAGGGTTTTTATTTTAAAAGAGATTTTTTACTATAGGGCTTGTGCACTCACCAGAGAGACAGAGAGAGAAAGAGAGACGAAAAGTGAGAAATTACCCCCCCGGGGGGGGGGGGTGGCCACACCACAACCCCTTCTCCTCCATTCTCTCTTCGGATTTTGGCCACGTGCACACAGGTGCCCGCTATGAGTTTTAAAATGCCAGATCCAGGACTCAATCATAGTCACCTATGTGTGAGTTCAACAGCGTGCCCATTGTGCCACATGCTGGTCCCTGTTTCGCCAGCTTTTAAGTGTGTGGTTCAGTGGCACCAAGTGTATGCACAGTATCGCACAGCCATCACCACCGTCACCTCCAGAACTCCTCCACCCTCCCCAGCTGAAATGCCGTGCCAGTCACACAGTATCTCCCATCAGTGGAGGTTTGCAATAGAAGGCCACAGTGCTCGGAGACAGGATGAGGGAAGGTGGCCCTTCTGTAAGGAAGTGCCGGAGGCCCTGCTCCAGCCAGGGAGGTACACAGGAAGGCGACACAGGTGAACAAAATCAGGCTGAAACCTCAATGCCCCTAGCATGTTCTCAGCTGGCTACAGCCAGAGCAAGCTCAAGACTGCAGCCCTGATGGCTAGGAGACATACATATTTATTATTGAAGGAGTTTTACAGGAGTAGGATAGGTGAGGCGAAGTAAGTGAAAGATTTTACTCCAAAAGTTAAAGTATTCAAAGTATAGGAACAATAATCATAAAACATGACATCTGTTTTGTTTAGGTGTAAATAGTCATAATTCTTAGAACGAGGAAGTCCATTTGTCTGGTGCATTCTCTCCTTAGATCTTGATTACTGGGAACAGTCTTTTGGATGAGGGGGCTTCTAGGAATCTTAATGACCTCAGTCTGAGGCCAGCTTGATAACTTCAGTCCCAGATCGGCTTGAGAACTTGAGCCCCAGGTCAGCTTGAGAACTTAAGCCTCAGGCTAGGGTGGCAGCAAATTGCTGGTTACAAGGGCCTAGAAATAAATCCTGTCTGGTTAAGTAAAGACAAGGTTAATATGTACTAAAGTGGAATACTTATATTATGTCTGGGGTAATCCACAGCTAAGAGGGTGAGTCTAATGTCTACATGGGAAAGGAATGTGGTCTTGTGAGCAGCTTAATGACTGACCTAAAGGTTACTGTGTACTTGGTACCTTCTATGTGCTATTCTATACAATGGCTGTGGCTTGGGGAACAGCGATCTTCCCTTGTCCTGAGATCAAAGGTGGCTCATGGTCTTTGTTTCGGGTATCAGCACCTTGTGGATGAGTCCCTGAGCTCCTCCCAGTTACTGTGATCACTTCACCAATTAGTAGGTTTAACCTAAACCTTCCTAATGCTTATCTATGTAATCCCCAGTAGGAAAAGTGAATGCAGCATTCTTTATTGACATTTTCCATGAGGGTGGGGTGAATCTAATGGGAGTAATTCCTGTTCGCAGCTGCCGCCTTAGTGGATCTGCATTCCTTTAGGATTATTGTAAAAATTATAGTAAGGCTGGGGGTGCCTTTATGGGGTACCGGGGTATGGCAATAAGGCCCATGGCAGAGAAATTGAGTGCAGACCAGTACAGCAACACAATGGAGGTCCAGAACTCATAAACTGTTGACCTTACTAACAGTTCTCCTCAGCTGAGTCCTTGCTCTTAGGCATGAGGGGCAGTTCTTTTATACTCAGCTTCTGTTTTTCTTGTTTTGTTTTTTGTTTTTTGTTTGTTTGTTTGTTTTTGAGAGGTTTTCGCTATAGGGCGCGTGCGCTCGCCAGACAGACAGAGAGAGACATAGAGACAGAAAGCGAGAAATCACCCCCCAGGGGGGTGGTCACGCCGCAATCCCTTCCCCTCCATTCTCCTCTCAGATCTTGGGCACGCACGCACACGCGCCTGGTGTGAGTGTTAAGCCACCGGGTCCGGGATGCGAACCGCGGTCGACTAGGTGGGAGTCCACCGACATAGCCATTACGCTAACTGCTGGTTCCCTACTCAGCTTGTGTTAACTGCATGGTCCCAACAAGGAAGGGTGGTCCTCTCCCACACCCTGGAAAGGATGTTTCCCGAGCTTCCCCGAGCCCTGTCACAGACGTTATGGCAGCCAGATAGATCCTGGCAGTGCAGGTGAGCTCCAGCCCAGGGAGTCAGACACACAGGCTGATCTGTGCATGGCACATGGCTCCGCTGTAGGCTCCGATAATCCCACCATGAGAGATGAATGGGTCCCTGCGTGGCTGTCTCGTAAAGTGAGTTCTCACTGTTCTGAGATGCCACACTAGGAGAAAACAGGTCATCCTTGAGATGGGATTGTAGGAAATCTGATGGTTCTGGGTGCAGCATGTTCTTCCCCTTGCAGGCATAGCATTGGCTGGTCCTTTTACGGGGATGTGCCTTCAAGGCAGACTGGGAGTTGGCCAGCTGGATGTGGCTCCTGCTGTCACTCACTGGGAATCCGAGCCTTGGTTCTCTTATCTAAGAGAGGGTGAGATTCCCCACTGGTAGGGCTGCTATGGAGACCGCATGGACCACGTCGGCACCCATGCCCGTGGGCACTCCATCCAGTAAGTGGAAGCCAGGGTCCTCACCGTGGCCACTTGTGGTTTTCCACTGCAGGTCTGCAGGTGGTCCTGAACTCCATCATCAAGGCCATGGTGCCCCTGCTGCACATCGCCCTGCTGGTACTGTTCGTCATCATCATCTACGCCATCATCGGCCTGGAGCTCTTCATGGGGAAGATGCACAAGACGTGCTACAACCAGGACGGCATAGCAGGTAAGAGGGGGCCCTGGGTGGCAGAGCCGCGAGAGCCAGCTCCTTTCTCACCACCGTCCTCCGCGGCAGAATGTGCCACTTCCACCCCGCGGGGAGCTAGGAGGAGGCCCTTTTCGGCAAGCGCTTACGTTTCCATGTCATGGTTAAGTGAGAGGCAGAGATGGGTCTTCTCTCAGGCCCAGCTTTTGGTTTTACTGCAATAGTTCTCTGTTAAAACAGCCAGCACAGACTTTGCCGGCATGACCAGACTCTGTTTCAATGAGCTACATGATTTGAGAAACGTGCCGAGAATGCAGAGCGTCTTTCATCAATCTACCCCTTTCCAAGCCAACCTGGGTAACTAACATGGACGGTGCCCTGCTCCATCAGCACGTGGGCCCTTCAGGAGGTCAGCTCTGTCCTTGGCCAGCGGGCAGGTGTGGAATGACCCCTTGCCAGCAGTCAGACTTCTTCTCCTCAAGGAGGAGGCTTAGCTCTATGTCTTGACTTCTGAGCCCTTTCTTTTTTGAGACCTCTCCAGGTTCCTTCCACAAATCAGCGCACGTCCCAAGCACCGCTGGCTCGTTGAGCCCGTCCCTGAGTAGGGGAAACTGGATTTCTGGCTTGCAGGACATGCTACCAATGGCGTAAAGTTGCTAACATTTCAGCTTGACCTTTCAGAAAACGTTTAAACACAAATTGATGAGACTTTTAACCAGAGGCATAAAGCAGTTTAGTGCAAAAAACTTGTTGAAAAAAACTATCCCCCGGCCCAATGGTGTTAACAGCATTAATTTTATATCATTTCTTTTCTCTTTTTGCCTCCTTGGTTTTGGGCTTCTTGGGGAGAAAAGGGGGAGCCCTGAAGGACACTTCATTTCTCCCCTGCTCTCGTTCCCACTCAGCCTGGGCACTAAGTTAATGGACTCTTCTGGCTCTGGGGGATGAAGAAGGACAAAATCTACACACAGAGAGTGAAGCCCACATTTAGAAACCAAGATCAGTTTCCTGGTGTGTGATCTGGGTGGTCTGGAGGAGTTGACTGGGTATTTGCAAAGTTCGCAGGTCACTGCACACAGCCACAGTCCTGGAGAAGTAACGCCTGCCAGTCACAGAGTCTTGCAGTTGTTTTCATGTTTTGACCAAGAGTCTGTTTAAGAGGCAACTTTTCACTCAAGGAAGATATTTCAAATAACTCAGATGGTTATTGTGTAAAATAAACCATTGTATTTAAAAAAAATAGAATCCCTTTAATATTAGAAAATAAATCTCTTACCTTTAATTAAAATTCTAAACTTTTCAGCCTTTCTTTAAAAAATTCTAAACAATATAATGGATAATATCTTCCCCTTTAATTCAGGTCCTTTTTTTAATTCACTTCGATCTGTAGCTAGCTCCAAACCAATAAATTGATATGAATCGTGTGACTTTGTTAAAGCCATTGTAAGAGCTTCCTAAAAGCTGTGAGCAGTCTCTGCAGTTGCCTTGAAATGATCAATGACCCGTTTGACCCAAACTCCTCCAGCAGTCACAGAGATGTGGAGCCTCAAAGATCCCCCATCAGCTCAGCAGTGAGCAATAGCGTGGCTCCCACCAACAGAATGGGGAGAGTGAAATATCGCCATTCCGCCCCAGCACCAAGGACGGCGACCTTGCTGCACAGTCATGGAGAGCTCCAGGAACTGCAGATGGTTTCTGTCATCCTGGGGGGACGGGCAAGCGTGTGTTTGCTACTGAGGCAGATGCTCCAAGGCCTCCCTTATGTCGGTCAGACGTCAGTGGACTTTGCTATCAGGACTCGGTGGCCTCAAATGGCAAGAAAATGGCGGGTGTGGTGGACAACGAAAACCTTGGATGGGAAGCTGGGGCCAGAGGGTCACTGAAAAGGCAGGCTGCCTCGGTGCTGAAGTAATGGCCTCCGACTCCCTGAGGATAAAGATAGACTCAGCCTCGCTGCCAGGAATGGCCAATTTAGGATCACATTATCCCCCCTTGATAGAAAACAAGGCCAGGAAAGTCCCTCAGACGTTGCCTTTAATTCCCATCGAAAGACTCATCAGATTATTTATGGGATGGGTTTCATCTTCACTCTGCTCCCCCGATGGGGACGGACACTAGCCAGCCAGCCAGGCTGTCAGAGGACAACGAGGGACGCGTCCCAGAGAGGACTGGTGCCAGCTCTGCCAGGAAGGTGGCCTCACTGCCGTGCGGAGCTGGAATCCCCACTGGGAAAGACGGGCCACAGATACTTGGCTGCAGCAGCCTTTTCTCTGGAGCGTTCCATGGTCAGGGGCCTGATCGCCTGCTCCCAGACCTGCTGTCTGACGACAAACCGGGGACCCACTCCACTGTCCCCAGCAGAGCAGGATACCACTGTCACAGAGCCGTGGCCACCCCACAGAGACGAGGGAAAATGCACAGAATGTGAACTTGCTCGAGGCGACGCATAGTAGGAGACCACGGCCTGCCATCTTTGGAACCAGTGCCCGAGTGTTTTGGAGACCTTTGCATAATCTTCAGAATACAACTCAGTTGTTTTTTAAAAAATTGAGTTATTTTTTAACTGACTTTAGATTGAATTACCATATTTTCTGCACATTTAGATTCTACGAAAGTACTTTGTGAACCCTTGTTATAATTTTTCAATGCAATTTACATAAAATTCTTCTATTATTTTACAGTCTGGGCATCCAGGTCCTTCTAGAGGTTAGAATACAATAGGTCTCTGAGCCACGTTCTCTGTGGAATCCACAGAAGAAAGCTGTGCGGCTGGCCAGGGCGCCATCGTCCTGTCTCTGGGCCGCCGGTCCGGTGAGCGGTCCCCAGTAGCGACAGTCTCAGGGAGGCAAGCTCTCCCAGTCCCCGAGGCACCCACACGCCCTTCCCAGTTCCTCAGCAGATGCGTCCGTGTGCCGGCGCCGTTGGTGTCTGGTTGTGCCATCTGTCCGATGGTGCTGAGCCAGGTCACTCTGGACAGCTCTCCTCGCACAGTAATTACCCCTGGGACTGGCAAAGAATTGGTTAGCCAAGACCTAGAAATGAAATCATTTGCGTTCTATTCTCTCTCTAAAGTTGGGTCCTAAAATAGTAATTGTATTGTCTTTGGTGACTTCTCCTTGAAACCACCAACTGGGGCCTCCTGGGGTTTCACGTTCCTGTTGTTCTAACTGCGCTTTGAAAACCTCCCTAATCTGCGTTGCCAGCATTTTACTGAAAACTGAATTTGGACTTTCCCAAATGACTGCACCTGCCTTCATTTCTAAATTATAGCGTCAGCCTCGGGGTTTTTTTTGTTGTTGTTGTTTGTTTTTGTTTTTGTTTTGTCTTTTTAGATTTTTGTCATAGGGTGCTGTGCTTGCCAGAGAGGAAAGAGACAGAGGGAGGGAAAGTGACAAATCATCCCCCGCGGGATGGCCATGCCTCAATTCATTCTCCTCTCAGGATCTCACGCATGCACCCGGTGTGATTTTCAAGCCACAGGGTCTCGGACTCGAACTGGAGTCAGCCATGTGGGGATCCAGCTGCCTTAACCACCATGCCACCTGCTGGCCCCCAGCCTTGCGTTTTTTCTTTCTCCCACCTCGGGCTCCTATTCTCCTCTCCAAGACTTCATGACTCTACAGAGCAAAACCAGCACATTTTCACGTTCAAGTGAGTTTCTCCTCACTCTGGAGTACCCGTCCCCAGGACCTGCGGATTTGCGTGTGTTCACTTTTTTCCAGTGTTCCCTTTAGTGCTTTTTATAGATACCTATTTTTACCAGATCATCCCTGCTTCTTAATTGTTCTCAAATCTCTTTTATTGTTGTTCAAGACAGATTTAAAATAGCAGAGCGCTACTCAAGTCTCTAGACTGTCTTCCCTTTCTCTTTTATTAGTGAGATCGCCTTTTCTGGATGCCATTTTTTAAACATGTATTTGTGAAATCCTCAGATGTTTTTCTTCCTTGAGGACAGTCAGAGCTCGCCTTGGCAGCCTCCCCGTTTTCTTCATTCTGCTACTTAAGGGCCGAGAACGGCGAGAAAGTAGGCAGGTCAGAGACACAGAGTTCAGGTGACAGTACCGTTATTCCCCCAGAAGGCACGGCATGACAAGAACACGCGCAGCTTTCCCTTTATAGCCCCTCCTTGTGTCCCACCCTCGTGCCCTCGCAGCCCTTCTCCAGCCTAACGGGGCGTGCCCTCCAGGAAGCCGCTGCTGCAGCAGCTGAGGAGCCGACAGAATTAACCCTCTGTCTGGCTCTTAGTTTTCCAGTCTCTCAACTCGCAGTCTCTTAGGTGCTTATTATCCACTTTGTAATGTACTATTTAGGTTCTCTGTTTTATAGCCTTACATCCACATTTCTTAAGATTTCACAGTTTCTTTCTTTTTTTTTTTTTAAGAGAGATTTTTTTATACAGCTCATGTGCTCGCCAGAGAGACAGAAAGCAAGAAATCACACCATGGGGGGATGGCCATGCTGCAATCCTTTCTCCTCCATTCCCCTCTTGGGATTCTGGGCGCACACACACACACACACACACACCCCTCCAGTCTGAGCTTTTTAAGCTGCCAGGTTCGGGACTTGAACCCTAGTCGAGTACGTGGGAGTCCAGGGATGTAACCATTATGCCATCTGGTGGTCCCACGATTTCACAGTTTCTAAGGTCACAAAACATCGTGAGTTGCAAGCAGCTTCGTCCAGCTGTGCTGTGGAGCCCTCCTAGGAGGCAGACTGGGAAGAAGGAGACGGTGTGGACACTGCCGTTTTCCCACCCCAGCTTCAGGGCAGACCTTCGTACCCTGCAAAGGCTCACACAGCACCTGAAGCACTGGGCCGGGAATCTAACAGGAAGCAGCTCTAGCCCCCGTAGCCCACGCCAGGGAGCCATCTGCATGGCCATCAGCCGGCGAGCAGGTGGACACACAGTGAAATGTGGGTGCAGCGGTAAGAGGAGCAGACTCGGCTCTTGATGCGGCCACACACAAGAGCCTCGGAAGCACTCTGCTAAGAGAAAGAAGGGGGACGCGAAGCACCACATGGCGTCTGATCCTGTTTAGTAAAACGGCTCGGAAAGGCGAAGCTGGGAGACAGAAAGCAGACGGTGCAGCGAGGGGCTGCGGGTAGCACGAGGATCCAAGGCCAGCTGCACACAGCCACGTGGGGCTCTGGAGGGGCAGAAGTGTTTTAAAATGCATCGTGTGATGGCTGCCGCACTATGTAAATTAACTAAAAATAATTGAGCTGTATATTTACATTGATGAATTCAAAGGCATGTGAACTATATTTCAATAAAGCTGCTAGAGAGAAAGAGAGAAAGGAGAAAGGGGAGGAGGAGGAGGGAGGAGAGGAAGGGGCAAGAAGGAAAGAAGAGGGAGGAGACGTTGCTGCTGCTGTGGCCAGGAAGACCCGACCGGGAACGCCTTTCCAGCTGCAGCATTTGACCCCATTCTGCTGAGAATTGCCTCTTCATTATGGGTTTGTATGTCTCTTCCTGACATCTTCTTGGGGTGAGCAGTTTCCAATTTCGAGCCATGAATAGCCAAACAGCCAGTGGTCTTCAGCACAGAGCCCACGTTCCACGGCAGGTAGTCACTCTGGCGATCGATCTGGTACAGAAGGAACCAGGAAAGGTCCTGTGTGGCCTGTGTCTCTCGGTGAGGGACTGGAAGCACATCGTTTCTCCGGGGGAATATGTTCTCTGCCGTCTCAGGCAGCTGTTTGTCTGTTGTTGATTACCCTTCCATCCATATCGTTGTTACTTTGTATAACTACAAGACAGTGTTTCTAATTTCACAGTCAGTGCCACAGTCACCTTCCACAGCCAGGCCAACGTTTTCTCAGTATTTCATCCTCAGGGAGATGCTTGGATCAGCCTAGTCTTATTTAAAATTGCCAGTGATCTCTGCACCGAAATGATAAATCACACCTTCATTTATTAATTTGCTACGAGCTATTCCCAGCAAGGCGAGTTAACCTGTGCACTGCCTGTGCCACAGACCAGAAGTGATGCTGTCACCTGAAAAGGCCTGTCCGTACCACGGAAGGATTCCCCCGCCACCACTGCCACTCTGCCTCGAGCAGATGGCCCAAGACGATTCTGCTCTTCTGAAAGGTCTTGGTGCCGAGAGCAGAGCACAGCATTGCCGGGTTCCATGTGACATACATCAGATCCCGTCGTCGGGGTTTGTACCCCAGGACTGCATCCCTCCTCACTGCGGCTGCCTGGCTTCTGCCCTACAGTCACAGTTTGTGTTCCAACCTTTGTCTACACAAGTCTTCGCTAGCAAGTGATTTGCATTCCTGGTCATGCATCCTGTAATATATAATGGACTCGGAGTTAGCTTACTGGATGGGATCAGCTGGCTGACCATGTGAAGAAGTCTTTGAATCAACAGAGCCCTCAGTCTAAACCCCGGGATGGTAACGGAAGTGTCCACGGATACTTCACCACCAGAACAAAGGAGACACAGGCTTCTTGTCATTTTCCAGGATCGTCGTCTCTTGAAATGCTTGCATCGTCTCCATTTTTTTCTTCCCACATAAAAGCAAAGGGGTTGCGAGCAGGAGAGGGAGAGGGATCCCCTCCCTGGGGTCTGGTCATGGTGATTCCCTCCTCAAGTCCTCCATCCTGTCCCATCTGGGGCACTCACACATGTCCGTGGCACATGGCAGGTTGGCTGGACCAGGGATTTGAACAGAGGCCACCGCGTGGGATCTGGCTGCTCTCAAGCAGGGCACTGTCACTGTGGCCCGGAGCTGGCCTCATCGCAGTTCCTCAGCTGCCACTTGACCCTGCGGCTGCCATGTCATACGATGACCAATAGCCCTGCCGTCTCTGAAGGCGGCTACGGGGGTTAAGACACAGTTTCCACCTCAGCTGGTTGGAATGGCTGACCTTCTAAATCAATGGCAGCCCGAAGGGGATGCCGAGTTCCCGCGGTGTTAATTCGTGTGTGGGCGCTACCACAGCCTGTCCCATGTGCCGTGGCAGTGGCTGTGTTGCCTACCCCGTCTGCCAAGTCCCTTCCTGGCACTTTTCTCTCTGACTCCCTTTCTCCTTTCTCTGCCCTTCTCTCCCTCCTTCTGCCCCTCGTGTGTTTTGCCCTGGCTATTTGAGACGTTCCAGCAGAAGACGACCCTTCCCCTTGTGCTTTGGAGACGGGCCACGGGCGGCAGTGCCAGAATGGCACTGTGTGCAGGCCCGGGTGGGACGGGCCCAAGCATGGCATCACCAACTTCGACAACTTTGCCTTCGCCATGCTGACGGTGTTTCAGTGCATCACCATGGAGGGCTGGACAGACGTGCTGTACTGGGTACGTAGCTGCCCCGAGGGCCAGGGGCGGGAGTCCAGGGCTGGGCGCCTTCCCTGACATCTGTTCCCTGTGGCTTTGGGGTCACTTACACACCTTGATGAAAGAGCGTCTTTGGTTTCTTCAGGCCTTTCCTGAATTTGCATGGGTCCTCTGTCCCCACCCACCAGCCTCAGAGAAATGTCTTCCCGTTTGTCCAGCCATGGAGCTGAGCACTGGCTTGCAGTCGATGCTCTGTGAAAGAGCTGGCTAAGCCCGGCCAAGGAGTCCACTCAACTCCTCTTCCCATTGTAGAGTCCCTCCTGCTCTTCTTTCTCACCTCCTTCCCAACAGGGAGCTCGAGGGCATAATTATGAATTCATAAGGCTAAAAAGAAAAGTCAGGCCTGGTCTTAAAAAAAAGCAACTATTGATATATAAAGAAATCATTTTTATTTGGATTATGTAACATTGTGGCATGCTGTTATGTTTTTATTTCTCATATTAATCTTTCCTGGTCCATGAGACCAATGCATTGTCATTGTTTTTATTGTCAACGACACACTCTGCCAGTGTGTGCACCATGTTTACGAATATCGCTCTTTGGGCCAGCAGGTGGTGTAATGGCTAAGGCTGGATTCCCACATAACCAAACAGAATTCGAGCCCTGGATGCAGCAGCTTGAAAATCACACCAGGAGCGTGTGCACGCATGCACGCCCAAAATCCCGAGAGGAAATGGAGGAGAAGGGGCAGTGGTGAGGCCATCTCCCTGGGGGATGATTTCTCACTTTCCCTCTCTCTGTCTCTCTCCGGTGAGCTTACACAGCCTATGGCAAAAAACAAACAAAACAAACAAGAACACCTCAAAACAAAAGAAATACTACTTTTTGCATACCAATCAACAGAAAATTTTCTCTTGCTTAAAAGATGCCACTTTTAGGTCAGTAGATAGCTTAGTGGTTCAGGCACTAGACTTCCACTCAGCCGACCTCGGTTTGAGCTCTGGACCCAGTGGCTTGAAAATCCTGTCAGGTGCATGAGTGTACATGCCCAAAATCCCAAGAGGAAAATGGAGGAGAGGGGACTGCTGTGTGGTCATCTCCCCTGGGGGTGAGAGGGTGATTTCTCACTTTGCTCTCTTTGTTTCTCTCTGGCAAGCTCATGTGCCCTATGGCAAAAAAAAAAAAAACCTATAAAAAAAATTTTTAAGATGCCCCTTTTATTATCCAGCAGTAAACATTATTTTGTCCACCTCTGAGTCACTGAAGTGTCAGGTTTTTATACAGCCGGTCCCACAGGCGATACATACACCATATTTGAGCTGTCTCCGTGCTGGCAAAGTCAAGTTCATTATTTGTAAAAATATATTCTTTGTAGTAGCTCTTACTTCAGCATGAGAAATGGCTTGCCAGAATCCAGTGTTGTTCTCCAGAATTTGGGTGATTAAAACACATTGCCAGTCTTGAAAATATCAACTCTCCCAGAGTTTTGCAAATAGTCAAATTTATTTGCCTATCGTGAAGATAATCTAAGAGCCTGCTCAGGGAACATGTCTACAAACTGCAGGCGGGAAGAGTGAGAGGGAAGTGAAGCCTTCCCACTGGGCAGAGCTGCCAGAGAAAGAGGAGACTGTGCCAAGAGAGGTGTTGACTCCTTCCCGAATCAGGAGGAGTTGTGCACAGTGCAGAGACGTGGTGCTGCCATGCGTCTTCGAGACTCGCCTTATAGCACCGGGCCCTACCTATCCGAGTGCCTCTTTCCTGGCTTTAATGTTGCTATAGAATGTGTACCTCTCCATAAATGACTGCTCAAATGTACACTCTGCCCAGCAAACATTTACTGAGTGTCATTGCATGCCAGAGGTGTTCGTAGGCACTGAGGACTCAGTCATAAGTAAGATCCAGCTCAATCTAAGAAAACAGACTCGATTCTAAACCGGGCCATGGGGTCAGCAGGTGTCATAGTGGTTACAGCTCTGGACTCCCACATGGCCATCTACAGTTTGAGTCCCAGACCTGGCAGCTTCAAAATTGTGCTGGGCACATAATGCATGCATGCTCAAGATGCCGGGAGGAGAATGAAGGAGGAGGGATTGCAGTGTGGCCATCCCCCCTGGAGGCTGATTTCTTACATTCCCTCTCACTGTCTCTCTCTGGCCAGTGCACATGCCCTATGGCAAAAACCTTAAAAACAAGCAAGATAATAAATAAATAAACAAACCAGGTTGTGCCCTGGCCAAGTTCCTGTGTTAGGATACATTCTAGAGGTCAAACCTCTCTGCTGCTGAGTGGAATTTAGCCCTGGAAAGCAGCTCTCAGCCTCATGCTCAGTAAGTACTTGGTTCGAACAATTTGTAAGACTTAGGGAAGTTGAACTTATACTCGGGCAGATTTGTTTCATCTAGCAAAGGAGATCGAGTTCCTTAGTGGCCTAATTGGTGCTTCCACCTTGGGTGGGTCCCTCTGGCCAACCAAGGATATCCTTCTGCTATGGGCCCTAGAACACAGGACTGTATGAGACCGCTTTGGGGCCTCACTGCACAGGCCTTCGAATCCCTGCCCCGCGTTGCTGCAGGAAAGCCGTCCTGGCATCCCACCAAGAGCAGGTGCAGTTTGCGGTGGGTGGAGGGCTGGGGGACTAGGTCTGATTTACTTTGCCGATGGCCCTGATGTATTTCTGTGATCTTCCTTCATCACTCCCTCCCTCTCCCCCAGCACAAGTCATTGACACCCCACCAGCCAGCTGTGGCCTGAGGAGAGACTGTGACAATGACAGCCAGAGCGGGGAATGCGAAACAGCACACAACTGCAGCCACCAGTTTTCAGCAGCTGCGCTGTGCTTTCTCCCTGGGGTGTGTGCGCTAGAGCTCAGAGCGGGAATGGAAAAAAATGTCAGAGGTGAACAAACAATCCCAGGCTCATGGGACATGCCTCTGATTTTCCCAGCACCCTTCCAAATGGCCGCGTTGTGTGTGCGTGTGTGTATTCACACACACAAACACACACCTAACACTGAGACAGAGCCTCCTGCTCTGGGGTTCATGATGGAAGCACCTCCCAGCCCAGCGCTCCTGCTTTCAGACAATTTCTCTAGTGCTTTGACCTTTCTCTGGCTGTCTTCCTCTTCCTCCGTCCTCCCTCTCCCTCTCCCTCTTCCTTCCTTCCTCTTTAGCTTCTCTGCTCAGCACATCTAACCCAGGGACCCTCAAACTCAAATTATTTTGGCATTAAACATGGAGCTTTCTAAGTGTAAAAATATCCAGGTGTCCCTCCAGTGCACTGATGAGAAGCTTCCAAGTTAGGGCTCCAGTGTCTGCATGTGGAGAGAGCTCTCCAGGTGATTCTGAGGGCCAAGCTGGACTTCAACACCTAGAAATCTGTGAGTCTACATGGTACTGCTTCGACACCATTGGCTGTGACCCAGTTTAGGGAGTTAGCTCCATGGAGATTGGGGAAATAGAGCTTTTCACTCAGAAGAATCAATTTCCCTTCAAGCCCCAAGGTCAAATCTAGAGTACTTGAGAAGGAACAACCAAGCTTTTAAAGGATAGCAAGGACTGGAAACCCAGAGCCAGATTCGCTCTAAACCATCAAATAGCTGCACAGACATTTTGAGAGAGGCATAGGTCGTTAAAGCATTAAAGAATCGATCGATTCTGTCACTGGATAGCCTGGGATGGAGATGGCCAGGGAGGTCACCACTTGCAAATGGCAGCCACCCACCTCCTATTGTGGATGATATTGAGTTTATTTCTCTTTTTCTCTGACACCTTTTATTGTATTCCATTGTTACGGTTTTAGGAGTTAGTGAACTGAATGTAAAATCAAACTTGGTCAAGTGGTATTTGAACATTGCCTTGGCTACAAAAGCCATTGGCCATGCATTGGGTCATGTTCCTGCTAAGCTGGATAATTTGCTTAAAATATTTCTTTTATCTCATGCCCTGTTCTACGAGTCTGCAGATGAGGGAAAGGAGGAGTGGACCCTAGAGATTTGGGAACTGAACCAAACACAGACTCAGGGTGCAGCTTCCTTGAGAAATGACTTCTTGAGCCAAAGCCTCTCCGTTTTTCTCTCAAATGTCCAAGCCTATTTAAAAATAGGGTGTAGGCAGGAGGAATGCACCAGACAAAAAGCACCAGCCTTCTTCCTGAGCAGCAAAGCACCAAGAGGGGAGTCCAGTGCTGTTTAACATTTCCATTGGGTTACATAATTTTTTGTTTTTCGTTTTTGTTTGTTTTGTTTTGTTTGTTTGTTTTGTCACAGGGCACATATGCTCATCAGAGAGAGACAGAGAAAAGGAAAGTGAGAAAAATCCCCCTGAGTGGGATGGCCACGCTGCAATCCTTACTCCTCCATTTTCCTCTCAAGATTTTGAGCATGCATGCACACACACCCTATGCATGATTTTCAAGTATCCATGTCCAGGACTTGAACCACTGTCAGCCATGTGGAGGTCCAGCGCCTTAATCACCACGCCACCTACTGGCCCCTCTTTTTTAAGTTTTTGCTATAGGGTGTGTATGCTCACCAGAGAGAGACAGAAAGAGCGAGGGACCAGCAGATAGCATAATGGTTACATCACTGGACTCCCATGTAGTCAACCATAGTTCAATTCCCAGATTCGACAGCTTAAAACTCACACCAGGTATGTTTGCATGCATGCCCAGGATCCCAAGAGGAGAATGGAGGAGAAGGGATTGCAGTGTGACCCTTCTTGCTTTCTCTCTCTCCTGCAAGCCCTATAGCAAAAATCTCTTTAAAAAACCAACCAAACAAACAAAGAGAGAGAAAGTGAGAAATCACCCCTGGGAGGATGGCCACACCGCAGTCCCTTCTCCTCCATTCTCCTATCTGGATTTTGGGCACACACGCACACACACACACACACACACACACTCAGTGTATTTTCCAAGTTGCCAGGTCCAAGACTCAAGCCACGCAGTTAGCCATGTGGTATCCAGCTGCCTTAAACTCCATACCACGTGGCTGGCCCTGCATTGGTTTCAGATTTTTTTAAACAAACATCCTTAGCTTCTAAGTATAATTCACAACCACGAGTCTTACATGACTGGGGCATGCGTCTCCCTAAAGATGTAAGAGGAGCTGAACTACAGGGCTCTAGCTCTAGGACTCTCTGATGTGGTCTAGGAAGCAAGGTCAGCTTGAAGGCTTGAGCATCGGCTCTTCCACCTTGTAGCCGGGTGGCAGTCAGGTGGCATCGGTGCCCAGCACTTAGCTGTTCAGTACCGGCTTTGGGCCCAGCACTTGAGACAACCCCATACTCATGGGAAACAGAATAATGTGGCCACTCCAACAGGTCTTCATAAGGCGCCTCCATTCATGACAGCATCTAGAAAGCAGTTCTGAAGACATCAAAAGCGGAGGGGTGGAGCTGAATTCTACTGATGTGAGGAGCTGAGAGCCGAGAGTAAAACCCCTGACTGGGCCAGAACTCTGGGCTCTTGGGGTCAGCAGCTAGGCTTGTGGCTAATATGCTGGACTCCCACATGGCAGACCACTGGTTCAAGTCTTGGACCTGGCTGCTTGAACATCACGCTGGGCACCTGTGCATGCGTGCCCAAAATCTCAAGAGGAGAGTGGTGGAAAAGGGATTGTGGTGTGGCCATTCCCCCCAGAGGGTGATTTCTCACTTTCCCTCTCTCTGTGTCTTTCCAGTGAGTGCATGGCAAGAACCTAAGGAATCTGGGCTCTTTGTGGGGTGTCAGGATAGAGACAGTGCTAGCTCCTGCCTCAGAGTATCACCCACCTACTGCGTGTGCTGCTGAATAAAATGCATTCCATGAATGATAAACTGGCAGCTCAGAAACACATCAAAGATGAGAATTAACTTCACTCACAGCCCTTAGCTATTACATACTGAGTTTTGTTTTGTTCATTTCACCAGTATTAGACAAGTCCCTATTATTCAGTAATTCAATTGAACAAACATTTATTGAACATTTACTATGTTCCCAGGCCGGAGCAGGAATTAGGATAGGGTAGGGTACAGAGAAGACCACCGCTTGCCGCCAGGGAGCCCACAGGTAGGGCAGGACATGTACAGGAGCTCGGCTTAGCAATCCAGGGGTGTTCCCTAGAGCGGGGAGTGCCCATGGAGCACAGCACACCCAGAGAAGTGGGCTTTTGCTGCCTCGAGGCCAGGTGAAGACTGAGAACAGACTCCTCTGCCTGGGGAAAGCTACCTCATCACAGGCTGGGAGCCCAGAGAGACCTGTATGTTAGATTCTCTCAGCAAACAGTGTGGGCGCCCCAAAGCATTTTTACCCGTGGTGTCTGGAAGTCCCCTGAGGTGAGGCAGGACTCAGATCAGATCCCGTACCCTGGCTGGGGTCCCACTGGGGTCCATGGCTGCTTGCCCCTCTCCACGTCATGCGCTGACTCAGTGTCAGTGTCCCATTCCCATCTGATTCGGGGGCTGTGGCCACCTTGTCCGGGCCCTGTCGTTGTGTCCCCCAGGCTTTTCTCATGCTCTGAGGCACTCACGGTTTCCAGCATGCAGTGGGGAAGACCTGGCGGCACAGCAGGGACGGAACCTGTCCTCCGACTCTGTCACTCGGTGACAGTGGAGAACTGTGTCCCGGCAAGCAAGGTGACAGGGGTCACAGATAGTCACGGACTATTGAGCCATTGCCCTGGGCTGCCTGGCACTCGCTGGCAGCAGATCCTATCCCCTAGTGACAGCTGTGCCAAGAACACGGCGTCTGTGGGTCCGCACCTCCTGCCACGGGACGGCAAATCGCCTCCCTGGGAACATTCCGATCCACAGAGCTTGTGCTGGGGAAAGACAGGGACTTGAAAACCCCCAAAATCAGCTGGATCCAGGGTGGCCTTGAAGGCGTGGGGCAGAGAGGTATGGTTTCTCCTAGTTTTCTTTTTGGTGGATTTGAATTTTTGAGACTGGGGTTCCCCTCAAGGGAATTAGATACATATTTGAGAAGGGTCTTCGGTGTTTGGGGTTCAGCATTCCCTTTGCTGCCCGTAGTTTTGGACCAAGTGAGGCTGTACTTCCATAACGGGCAGCGCATCCCTCAGTGCCTGGCCCGGGCCCTGCGGGCTGCAGACTGTGGCCACCTGCGTGTCTCCGTGTGCCTGTCTGGGGAAAGTCACGAGGCTCCCATGAAACACCCAGCGTCATGGTTTGAGAAGGCCGATCCTTTTTTTCATCTCTAATAGAGTATAAGCAATCTGGGTCATATTTTTGAAAATATGACTTCATTTATTCTTTCTCCTCTTGCTAACTGCATCGCAGCTGATTTAAGACATCGATCTCTTCACCCCAGGCGCTGTCCTGCTTCAGAGCTGCCCGGCTGCGGGTGCGCGCCACCCCGCCTGCCCCAAAGCAGATGGCCCAGAATGAGAGGAGCGAGCACGGGAGGGGGTGAGGGGGCACTTTCCTTTCAGACTGCGTCGTGACAGCAAGACTCACTCTAGTGGCCGGCAGCGTTGCTCACCCAGCGAGTGGTCGTGGTCGGGTTTTGGGGGCCATCTCTCATCTGTTCGCCTCCCTCTGACCCCTCAACCTGCTATTCCTCACCTCTAATCTCAAAGAGAATGAGCCCAGAGTGGAGGAGGGGACCGGGGCAGGCGTGTAGCATGACAGGGGAGAGGTGGAGGCGTGAGTTCCTGTATGAGGCTCAGGCCACCATGGGGTCTGAACTCCAGTCATTCTAGCTCCTCAGTGATGCAGGAAGCCACCAGCTTGCATGTGGCACAGAGGCAAGGACAGAGAGCCCAGCAACCTGCAGGCTCATGGGTTTAATGGCCTGGAGAGCTGCACTCTTTTCTCAGGGAAAATGTTCCCATTGTTTAGGAGGTGTGAGGAACCAGAGAGGAGAGGGTTTGTCTGAAGAAGACGGTTGGGTGCCGGCCAGCCTTGCCTCCCACTGCCATCTGCCCAGCACTGGAGGCAGCTCCTGAGGGGGAGCTGTGGCGAGTGCATCCCTCCTGGAGCTGGCTGTCCCCGCTAGCTCCGAGAGAGCAGGGTCCGGGCCAGCTGTGCAGAACGGACCTGCTCTGCATCCTGACAGTGGCCCGCCATTGGGGAAACTGCCAGGGGCTTCGCACAGGACATGGTCGCGGAGGGCAGGCCTGCAGGTCCTGAGCGTGGAGTGCTGTGTGGCTGGGCTGGAGTTCTGCCAGCTCTTCCTGGTCTCCCTGCTCTCCCAAAGAGGGGAAGCGCTGACTGGAAGGAAGAGGAAAGACCGCTTCTATCTAAGAGAGAGAGGGCTCCAAGGACGCGCCAAGGCTTCCTGTGACTTGATGGCAGACACCTGGGTCTCCCATCTCAGGGCTGGTTTCCACCACTTGCTTTGGTGGCAGCCAAGAGTCCGGTACAATGCCACGCCTCACACTTGGTGGGCACTTAGCAAACACTCGTCACACCCACACGGACTCTAACTTGATGCTGCTTAGAATAATCCAAGGGTTACCTCCCAGGCCTTGGTGTGCAGGTGAGACCTGCAGCCCTGGTATTACTGGGCCGTCTCGGCCAGGCTGCTGGCCTGTGGCCACCTTCTCCCTAGCTCATGTCCCCAGGCCTGCCCCGCTGGGCTTCCCTGGCGAGGAAAGCCCTGGTGAGCTTCCCCCTGAGCTCCTTCCTTCCTTCCTTTCTTTCTTTCCTTTTTTTTTTGGAGAGGTTTTTGCTACAGGTCACGTGCACTTGCCAGAGAAACAGAGAGAGATAGAGAGACAGAAAGCAAGAAATCACCCCCCGGGGGATGGCCATGCCACAATTCCTTCTCCTCCATTCTC
The DNA here is from genome assembly GCA_026018925.1 of Tupaia tana. NCBI lineage: Eukaryota > Metazoa > Chordata > Mammalia > Scandentia > Tupaiidae > Tupaia > Tupaia tana. Next base: position 106,690,881 of record JAKSZU010000006.1, on the reverse strand, counting down.
CTCTCGGGATCTTGGGCACTCATGCACACGCGCCCGGCGTGAGTTTTAAGCCACCAGGTCCAGGACGCGAACCGTGGTCGACTACGTGGGAGTCCAGCGACATAGCCATTACGCTAACTGCTGGTCCCCTGAGCTCCTTTCTTTTGCACCCTTGGCTCAGACCGATGGAAGGCTCGGGCTCCCCGTGACAGGCACAGGGTCTGGCACAGCAGGCCTCTTCCCTGGCTCTCTGAGCAGGTGCTGTTTGGCTGGATGTTAGTAGTTCAGTCCCTGGAAAAACCTTCCCTCCACAGCTAGGAAGGCCCTGCAGCTGTGAGCTCTATTTCTAACACTGTCAGCTCCCAGGAAACCCCATGCCCATCGCAGGGTCTCACAGGCCCTGGGCTTCCTCCCTGCTCCTTCACCCCGTGCCTTCAGTGACCGCCACGCAAGGTCTGCTTAGCTGGCCCTGCGGGGCCCTGCTTGCTTCACCTCGCAGACCTGAGTACTTAACCCTGCAATGGCCCTTTCCTCTCTGTGGGGTAGTAACCCTTCGGTCATCTCCACCCCACACTGTGCCTCCTGGGCATCTGAAGTTCAGTCTTCCACTCCACACTTACTGGGCTCCTCGCACAGGCAAGGCAGCTGTCTAGGCCCGCGGGATGCACCAGTGAACAAAGTGCTCCCAAAGGGCCTGTCCGCCTGGAGCCCACATTTCAGCATATAATAAGCGAGGGAAGTGTACAGTTATAAAGAAGAAGTGCTGTGGAGAAACGAGAGCTGGCTCCGTGGGTGTGGAGTACTCAGTAAACCCAGGCAGAATGGAATTAACCGTGACATGGTGCTGTGGACGTGCTGGGAACGGCTCCTCACCAGCTCTGCACCAGACCACAGAGCGATTTCTCGTGTCCAGATACAGCACCCAGACACGTGAGTGGGTTGGTAATGAGTGTTTCGGCCATAACACTAAACCAGTCGCACTAGAGCGGTCTCTCAGCACCTCTCCACCTTTTTCATTCCGGCACCCAAAGAGCATAATATTCTTACAGTATTATCCCTGCTCAGAGCCTGAGAGGCCAAGGGCCCAGGGCATTCATACCCCAGCATACCTGAGCCTTTTTTGAGGCAGCTAGGGTAGAAGTCCCTCTGTGATTGTCAAACTTCAGCAGAGCTTAGAAGCACCTCAGGGGATTAACATGCAGATTTAGGGACCACCCTGAGAACTCAGGGGCCAACCCAGGACCCAGGAATGTCTTTTGTTAACAATTTTCCCAGCCGGGACCAGCAGTTAGCATAATGGCTATGTCGCTGGACTCCTACGTAGTCGACCACGGTTCACGTCCTGGACCCGGTGGCTTAAACTCACGCCGGGCGCGTGTGCGTGCGTGACCAAGATCCCGAGAGCAGAATGGAGGAGAAGGGATTGCAGCATGGCCATCCCCGCTGGGGGGTGATTTCTCGCTTTCTGTCTCTCTGTCTCTCTCTGTCTGGCAAGCGCACGCGCCCTATAGCAAAAACCTCTCCAAAAAAAAAAAAAAAAACCAAAAAAAAAAAAAAAAAAACAACTTTCCCAGCCAATTGTGAGGCAGTTGGCGTTGAGGAGCACTGCTATAGGACACAGGTGGTATGTGTTGTGTTGTGATAGCCTGAAATTGGAGAGAAGGTGTCGACCAGTGACTCTCAGACTCTAGCTTGCTTCAGATTTACCTGGGGGCTTGTTAGAACTGGAGATGCTCCCCCACCTCGAGTTCTGGGTGGGACCAGGAATGTACATTTGTGAACTAGAAACTGGCACTGCTAGACAGCGCCCCTGCCAGTCCACGCTCGGAGAACCTGAGGTAAACCGTTTAGGAAGATTATGCACCATAGGAGTTTGAGATTCTGTGAGCTAGTTTCACAAGAACAAAGGTGGGGGTCTTTTTTCAGTAAGCTCGGACTAAATCCTATATGGACAGAAAGCATCAGAGTATATTTGAGACGTTAAATCAGAATAAGGTTCCTCTTTGATAAAAACAAATCCACACTGAGGGCCAGTAAGTGGCATGATGTTTAAGGCTGATTCCCACATGGCCCACCACAGTTCAAGTGCGAGGCTTAGAGGCTTGAAAATCATCTCAGGAGAAGAATGGAGGAGAAAGGAATGTGAGCATGGCCATCCCCCCTGGCAGGGGGTGATTTCTCACTTTCTCTATTTCTGTCTGTCTCCAAGGAGTATACACAACCTATGGCAAAATTCTAAAAAAAATAGTAATAAAAACTCCACACCATGACTTAGCCTCATATCTGTCCTCTAGCTGGTGGTGTGCTGACAAATGTTGAACAACCTTGTTCTTTGAGGAAAGAAGATTACGTGCAGTGGTACCCTGGTAAATGTCAAACAGTCGCATCTCAGGGGTCAGGTCTGCCCATTCCTGTGGTGTAAATACTTCCACCGAGGCCAGTTTCATGAAGTCCCTGAACATGGAACTATCTTTCCTCACACATCCTTATGGCTTCAATTCTCTAGCTCATGGGTAAGAGCGGACACACTTTAAACACCAAAGCCATAGTGCCCAGGGTGCACAAGGAGATGTAACAGCCACACAAGCCAGCTGAGCTAGAATCACCTCACGCTGAAGAAATGATTTCCTGAGGTGACTCACCTTCTTAGACAAGTGAATAGTCAACATTTTTCTTTTCCAGAAAATAAAACAACAGAGAGAGCCAGGTAGGGTTCCTCTTGAGCCAGATCCTACAAAGATCTAGTCACGGGGAAGCATCTGGAATACAAGGATGCCTGATCCACAGGAACAGAAAGCAGATTCAGCCCCATCTGTCCTCTCAAGGGCTGCTCACACACCGTCCTACCTGTCTCTTTGCTTTAACTCAATCCTGCTTCCTCTCTTTCCTAACTTTCCTTCATCTTTCCAGATGCAGGACGCTATGGGCTATGAGTTACCCTGGGTGTATTTTGTCAGTCTGGTCATCTTTGGATCCTTTTTCGTTCTAAATCTGGTTCTCGGTGTGTTGAGCGGGTAAGCTGACCATTTCTATGTCCTTTAAACGATGCAGCCGAGCAAGGTCCCAGGTGCCGTTCTGTCCATTGCCAGGGTCCTCAGGGATGGGACCCTAACAGGCCCAGGAAAACCTGAAACAAAAGCGCATTGAACCGCACGTGCTGCCCCTCAGCCGGGTGGCTGTTTGGCCTCTGATTTGCACCTGGAGGACCCCGGGCCGCACCACTGCTAGCGCAGTGTCGGGGCCTGACGGCGCGTGACTGAGCTCGGTTGCTTAGCGTGCCTCACTAACTATCATTCCGTTCTTCCAGGTCAATGATGCCGTAGGAAGGGACTGGCCCTGGATCTATTTTGTTACACTAATCATCATAGGGTCATTTTTTGTACTAAACTTGGTTCTCGGTGTTCTTAGCGGGTAAGCAGGACCAAGGAAAAAGGTCTTTGATTTTTCCATTTATTTTTATTTATTCTTTCTGCTATTCCTGGCTCTATTCTTTTTCTGGCTCTGATGAACCTGGGATAAGGGGTCACCCTGGGAGCCTTGAAGTGAATGTCCTTGGCCTGGCTGGGTAAAGCGTGAAAGGTGCAAGAATCAGTCCAGAGCTTTGGGCTGTGCACAATGGCCACAAACATGTGGCTTCTCCCAGGGATGCAGAGTCCGGCCTGTCTCCTGCCAGGTCTTCCAGTCCCTCAGACTCGAGCACTGTTCCAGTAGCGGGCACTCCTCCCTGTGCCTGAATGACTGCAGCTGCAGAAGCAGGTCTGTGACCCTGGAGTGGGCAGACTGCCAGTGGGACCGGAGGGAGGGCTTAGCGACCGCCCTTCCACATACGTGACAGCCTTGCAGACAGGTACTCGCCCGATGCCTTCCTTAGCCAGTCACAGCTTGACAGGCTCCCAGTAAAGATTTCAGACTGCTTTTAGCTGGCCCACAGGCCAGGGTAGGAGGAGTTTGGTTTATAATGTCAATAAACATATTCCAATTGAAAATTCAGTTTTGGCCTAGCAAGTGGTTAAGGTGCTAGATCCCATGTGAACAGCTGCACGGTTCAAGTTCCAGACCAGGCGGCTTGAAAAACATGCCAGGCACATGTGTGTGTGCCCAAAATCCCAAGAGGAGAATGGAAGAGAAAGGGACTGTGTCATGGCCACCCCCCCCCCCCGGGGGGGTGATTTTTCTCTCTCTCTCTTCAGTGAGCACACATGCCCCATGGGGGGAAAAAACTAAAAAATTAAAAATATTCAATTCTCTTTAGTTCTGAGTCATGGCTGAGCAGTTTATCTCCGAACAGAAAGGGCACTTAGCTGTTAAAATCATAAATTATTTGAGAACAGAGGACATGGAATATATTTGCCTTTAAATGTATCTATTTGCCATGAGTCTCAAGTCCCCGAGTTCAGCCCTTGCTCAGATGAAGGCAAAAGCGGCAGAGTTAGTGTATAATTGGGGTGTGGAACAGCCCAGAGTGTGGGCACCTGTTCACCATGGAAGCTCCCTCGGCCCTCTACCTTCTTCTGGAGTCCACCCAGCCATGCCAAGGCCTGACACTAAATGCTCCTGTGGTCTCAGGGGTGACCCACTCTGCTACCTTTGCTCTGTGCGGGAGGGGGCACCCATTTCCGCTCTGCTGAGACAGGTCACCTGCTTTGAGTAGTCTTCTCTAGATAGCTAGAGCCTGGCAGAAATTGTGACATCAGGACAGCATCGCTCTTATTCTCGCCCTGTATGAACCTGGGAGTGGCTTCCCCCGCCTGCAGCAGCCTCACGCAGTCAGGCGCGTCGGGTTCAGTCCTTGGAACTGGGTGGAGGATAGTCTGCTCCATTATATCCCTTCCCTGTCAGGGGCTTGTTAATGACATCCCTTCACCAACATGAAGCCACACAGGGCCAGGGGAGATTAAACAATGATGAACCCCTGGTTAGCTGCCTGGAGGGTAGAGGGATTTTCATTTTTGTGTTTCAACGCAAGAAAATGCCCTTGTGTTTATATGTGAGTCTCCAAGGAAAGCATTAAGAAAATCAAGCTCTTGCCCTCACATGAGACAGAATTTGGATGCATAACGTCAGAGAAAGTTACCTTTTAAACCTCAGTTTCCCCATTGGAACATGTGAAGATAACCTAGGTGCTGGTGGTGATAGAGTGAGATCACTCACTAAAGCACTTGGATCGATAGTTAGTGCTCAGTGATGTTACCACCATTGCAATGATTATTATTTCCTTGGTGGCTGTCGTAACTGGAATTAATGAGTTGAGTCATCAAATGTTAGACCTACTCAACCTTTCGTTGTAAAGTGAGGAGAGCGAAACCAGAGATGTTAATGACATATGTTATGTCACTTTACTGGCAAATAGCAGAACCAGGACAGAACTCAGGCACAATCTTGGTCTCACCTTCCCATCACTGCCCAGTAGCCAGAGCACCAAACCTTTTAAAAAGGCAAGGCAATTTCAGTTTCCCCCAGAGACTGGGAACCAGATCTGAGCAAAGTCCAGTCTCCCCCTGAGAATATTAGATAGGGTACAAGTTCTAGACAGCGAATACCCCCCTCCTTCAACAGGCAGAGTAGCTGCTGCAGTCACGCTCGGGCCCCCCAGAGGAGCTATCTCATGTCAAAGCAGAGAAGCCAAGTGACAGAGGATGCTGACGTCAGAGAAAAAGTCAATTTGAAGGCTGTGTCTTGGCCTGACTTAATCCCTATGAGACAGAGTGTGTGAAAACACCTCACCTAAAACCTGACACTTAGTAATACTCAAAAATGCTAGGTGACTCAGAACATGAGTACGATGGTTATTTGACTTCTGAACCAGCGTGTCTTGGGGTCCATGCATTTCTTGTAGACCTTCACAGCACCTGCTCCCAGCCCATCCGGGAAGCTGCAGTCAGCTCCTCACAGGCCCAGCGGCATTGACGGAACATTCACCAGGCCTTCTCGGGCCTCTGGAAAGCTCTCTGCCCTGGCCAAGAGGTATCTGTGGGAACCCCCACCCTGGTTTAAGGAAGGCTCTCCTAATTTGCCAAGGGCTGGCCACTCTGAATGAGCTGCCCTAGCCTACACGATGACAAAAGCTAGACTCAGGGTTCTACTGGCTGAGCACACAGTGGCAACAGTTTCAAGTCACCATCTTGATTAATCAGGACAGTAGTCTAACAGTCACCACAGGAATGCAGCAAACACCCACTTTTCATCAGTCAACTTCTAGGGAAGCCAGCTTTCCAGATGCATTCAAAAAATTCTCAGTACTCTGTGAAATTCACAGACACAATGAAAAGCCACTGCCATTCTGTCTTGAGCTCGGGGCCGGGTGCTGTAGGTGTGCGAGTTCACTGAGTGCTCCCAGCAGCTCTATGAGCTCGCATCCCCATTTTGCAGGAAAAAAGTGAGGCTTAGATGAGGGACCCTCAGCTCTCACAGGTGGGACACGGAGGACCCCAGGCTGAGCCCCTCTGCCAGGGAGCCCATAACGCCTATGCCAGTCACCGTGGTGTACTATCCCCAGCTGACTGATTGGTTAATTCCATGTTCTTAAATTGTATTCACAAGGGGAGGAGTGAAAAGCAGAGACCCTGGCAGGAAGGGCAAGAGGTACAGGCAGGCAGCAGGAGCAGTATGTAGCAGTCTGCTGGAAACAGTCCAGGGAGACGTGGCAGACATATTACCCAAAAAGTGTGGAGGACAGGGCATTTTAGAAGGGGGCTGGCAGCCCTGAACATCTGAATGGCCCTGAGGAGAGAGCAGAACCACGAAGTCAACAGCTCTGCCATCTTGATGCATTCTGGGACTGGGCTGTGGGCAAGTCTGTATCCATCAGTTAAGGCTAATGTTATTTTACAGCCCAGCACAGTAGCTATCGGCGTGAACAATGCCTTTCAGTCACTGAGGCAAGGGAAACTGTACTTGGCATGTCCTTCTCACGTAGGTAGAGAAGGTGACACTCTATGAAGCTTCCATTTGGAAGGGAGAAACACCAAGTTTGCTCAGCAGAGGGTTATACAGAACAATGACATAGGGGTACATGGAACAATCATATGGGGTACATGGGGCAATCACATGGGGTACATGGAGCAATCACATGGGGTACACGGGGCAATCACATGGGGTACACGGAGCAATCACATGGGGTACACAGGGCAATCACATGGGGTACACGGAGCAATCACATGGGGTACACGGAGCAATCACATGGGGTACACAGGGCAATCACATGGGGTACATGGGGCAATCACATGGGGTACATGAAGCAGTCACATAGGGGTGCACAGGGCAATCACATGGGGTACACGGAGCAATCACATGGGGTACATGGGGCAATCACATGGGGTACATGGAGCAATCACATAGGAGTACCTGGAGCAGTCACATGGGGTACATGGAGCAATCACATAGGAGTACATGGAGCAGTCACATAGGGGTACATGGAGCAGTCACATAGGGTACACGGGGCAATCACATAGGGTACATGGAGCAGTCACATGGGGTGCACGGAGCAATCACATAGGGGTGCACGGAGCAATCACATGGGGTACATGAAGCAGTCACATAGGAGTAAGTGGAGCAGTCACATAGGGTACACGGGGCAATGACATAGGGGTACACGGAGCAATGACATAGGGTACACGAGGCAATGACATAGGGGTACACGGAGCAATCACATGGGGTACACGGAGCAATCACATAGGGGTACATGGAGCAATCACATGGGGTATACGGAGCAATGACATAGGGGTACACAGAGCAATCACATAGGGTACATGGGGCAATGACATAGGGGTACACGGAGCAATCACATGGGGTACACGGAGCAATCACATAGGGGTACATGGAGCAATGACATAGGGTACACGAGGCAATGACATAGGGGTACACGGAGCAATCACATGGGGTACACGGAGCAATCACATAGGGGTACATGGAGCAATCACATGGGGTACATGGAGCAATCACATAGGGTACACGGGGCAATGACATAGGGGTACACGGAGCAATCACATGGGGTACACGGAGCAACGACATAGGGGTACATTGGGCAATCACATAGGGGTACACGGGGCAATCACATGGGGTACACGGAGCAATCACATAGGGGTACATGGAGCAATCACATGGGGTACATGGGGCAATCACATGGGGTATACGGAGCAATGACAGGGGTACACGGAGCAATCACATGGGGTACACGGGGCAATGACATAGGGGTACATGGAGCAATCACATGGGGTACACGGGGCAATGACATAGGGGTACACGGGGCAAACACATGGGGTACACAGGGCAATCACATGGGGTACACGGGGTAATCACATGGGGTACATGAAGCAGTCACATAGGGGTACACGGAGTAATCACATAGGGGTGCACGGGGCAATCACATAGGGGTGCATGGAGCAGTCACATAGAGTACACGGAGCAGTCACATGGGGTACACAGAGCAATCACATGGGGTACATGGAGCAATCACATAGGGGTGCACGGGGCAATCACATGGGGGTACACGGAACAGTCACAGAACACCTGATTTCTCATGAAGCCAGATAGGGTCGGTGTGAAGAATGTACACCTCTTAGAATTTTTTCGAAATGCTGTGTTCGTTATCTGTCGGCTTACATCAAGCTGGTGCAAGTCACAGAACTAGTATTATAATACAGAAATCTCAGTCCCCAGCCTGTTAGAATTAAAATGACAACAGCGACAATGAGATTCTTGAAACTGCACTGGAAGCTGTCATCAGGTAGAAGTCTCTGGACTCTGAAATCTGGTTACCTTGTCTTTCTAAGTGATTGCAAACAGAGGCTTCAGATGTGTGCTTCCGCTGGCAAAAGGCCCAGGATCTCTTGCATGGATAGTCATTGCATCCCTCTCCCAGCCGGGAGATGGGCATGTCTCTTTCCCCGCAAAAGCAAAGGACCTGCTGGGGTCGGCCTTTTGCAACCCAGAAGCATAACTGGGCCCCAGGACTGCAGTTAAGTCAAGCTGTCCCGGTCCAGAAGGAAGCAAGAAAAGACAGGACACACCACCCTGTGAGTGGGAGAAGAGACGGCACACCTGTAGGCAGTCCGCATTGTACACAGCTACGTTCTGTAGAGTCGTCAGGAACACCAAGCCATCGATCTAAGGAAACGGGAGGATTCATTTCCAGCAAGCCCTGGTTACAACATTTTGTCAAGCAATCAAACTTGTCAAACTTGTTTAATGAGTGCTTCTGTTTAAAGACCCCTTATTTAATGTATGACATTGATTCATTCATTTAATGTTCATAAACTTGAGGCCTACAGCACACAGCTCACGCCTGAATGAAGCTTATTTGCACACTTGTTCTCTCCATAAGGCACATCATGGGCTTTGCCCTAGGAACACTAGACAGCACTTCAGCTCTATACTCAGGGCCATTGCAAATAGCAAAATCACCAACAAAAAGCACAAAAATGCAAAACCATGGCACTAAGTAGACCGTGAAAAGGACACTTGTTTACAACATGAGAACTGCATAAGAAGGCAGTGTCACCTTGTCTGACCTCAGCTGGGACTGTGTGAAGGTTTTATCATTCTGCGCATGTCCACTAATGACTCTGAAACTGCCAGGGGCATTGATTGTGGGGTTACAGATAAATTCTAGCAAGTAGGCAACTTCGTAAATATGAAACCCACAAATAACAAGGATCGACTGTATCGACCTTCAGAGGCTTTGGAGCCCTGGTGGTCTGTATCGGCAGTGTTCTGCACATGTACCCCTCTTGCCCCCCACTGCTTTCATTACCGAGTATGGCTCCCTGCCTCTCCAATCCACCCCTCATTTTCCACGTGGGCCAGTGCTGGTGAGAAATGCACTCCTTGCCTCATGACAATCCCACAGCTGTGACTGATTGTCTAGCCGGCTCTGGTCCGTGGGCTCAGTGCAGCCCGTCAGGCTGGGGCTCCGTGTCTTCATTAGCTCAGTCCCCAGGGCAGGTGCATGGCTGCCTTCCAAGCAAGGAGACAGAGAGCCAGGCACTGCTACCCACAGATCCTGTGCCATGTGGGGTCTGCAGAGGGAAGTCTTGGCTTGTCTTCCACCCAACCACAACCCTGGTTATGACCCATGCTCCTTGGGTGCCAAAGGATCAAGCAATGCACTAGCTCTGACTGCGGCTCCCATGCCCTCACACCCAAGATGTATTTCCTCTGCAAGAGAAAATATCTTAAGAACAGTCAGAATTATCAACACACCTGGTTTTCCTTTTCTGCCCATGGATATGTATTTTGCCAGCATCACCACCCATCCCCAGGGACTCTTGGGCATAGAGTGTGAGCTCTCATTCCACAGGGCAGATGCTGAAAAACAAGACTGGGTCAATTGTCCCTTCTCCATTTGAATCCAGCCCTGCCCTCCCAACTCCAAAAGGCGTGTGGGTAGGTGCTTTGTAACCACCTTGAGCACCCTGCAAAGTCATACAAAAGAACGAGTGAGTCCTCGGCTGTTTGGGCTCTCACAACCTCAAACCCACTCCAGAAGAAAGGAGCTGAGGAGGCAAACAGGTGCAGGAAGGAAGATAGAAGACAGAGGGGCTTCAAAACACGTTGTGGGAATTGCTTTGCTTAGAGAGAACAAAGCCGTATGAAGTCACTGTCCCTGGAGAGCAAGGCCAAGCCCGGAGGCTCCCCAGAGCTCGGGGAAGGAGGCTGGTGTCTCTGCACATCCTCCCCCACAAAGGCAGAGAAGGCGCAAAGCAAGACAAGCTCCCGTCTCCATTGTGAGCTGCCAGTCAGGCCCCTTTTCCCCGGCATAAAATTCCCTGGGAAGGAAATGGAGGTACCCACTGGTTGGCAGGAAGCCCAAGAAATAGCAAGTTCAATCCAATTAGAATTGGATTCAATCAAATTTAAGAAGAAAATTCAATCCAAACCAGAGCATCATTAAGGCAGCAGTTGAAAAGAACTCGTTAACTTAAAAGCCCCCATATTTTCCCAATTAAAAAGTTCCTAGACCCCTCCAAGCCCAACCCCATTTCAGCATAAAAATGGTCACTGCTAACGTCTGTGCTCTCCTAAACAGCTCAGGCAAAATGCAAACACTAGATAGCGTGTGTATGTGGTGACAGAGCCACCCCTACGTGAGTTGGGGCTTAGAGGCTGAGCCTTTTGTTCCCCCTGTGGTTTGTTGGTGCTGTCTTTTCTTCCATGGTGTCTTCTCCTGTAAAGTGTTGGCTTGTGCAAGAAATTCCATCAGTAGCCTCTTTTCCTAAACCAGGCCTTAGAGAAGGAGGAATCAGGGGTCCAAGAATTAACTAAGATGCCCAGTGAGCACATGAACACACACATATGCATATACACACATACACACACTCACACCCCCACCACCACCACCACTGCCGCCACCACCCATTTCAGACACAAAAATACTCGCATTACCTATTTTGGAAGATATGGTGCAGACTTGCCTTGAGAGTTGAGAACTAGCCTTGTTGATTATTTCTGCTGCCAGCCCTCTCCTTGTTCAGAAAGTGAATTCTAAGTCAGAGAGAAAATAAGAACAAAATCATAGGAAAATAAAAAAGAAATAGCTATCCTGTCAGAAGTTTTTCAATAAATGCTTCTTCCACCAAATCCCAATCCAATTCTAGTTTCTGCTCATTATTACTTTAAACTTAATGCATCATTTAACTTTTATATTATCTTGATGTTATGTATTTTTTTATTCTGATTGGTTTTTTTTAACTGAAAGGGCAGTCCCCAGGACATTTTCTTGTGTTTTGGAATCCTCATTTATTTCTGTGTGGGAAGAGCCTTCTTAAGGTCAGAACCCCTTCCAGGCATGCTAAAAGTGACAGATTAAATTCTAGTAATAGAAGAGAGATTGAGGGGGTTAAATCTGGGTTCTAAATCCATGGTGTAACGGCAAATATGTAACAGCTGGTTCTCAGCATGGAAAAGCCCTAGTTTACAGCATTGGCCAATTCCTGTGGTGTAAATATTCCCACCATCATCCATCTAAAGATACCAATAGGAGATCACTGAGAGCCTTGGAAGAGACATAGGCAGGGGGCACTCAGGACCCAGTCAAGTCAGTGGGCTTTAGCACACCACTAGTCCTGGCCCCTCGTGTTACGTGGAGACCTTGTGCTAGCTGCCAGGCAAAACTGGGTAGGATGGAAATGCAGGTACCCTCACTGCTATAGAGGTCTCCTTAGTGACTGTCTAGAAGGGGTGTCCAAGTCTCTGGAGAATAGTTGTTATTAAAAGACAAAGCCTATGGTCATGACTCAGTAAAAAGGGGGTTGCCCATCCTCTTCAACTATGACAGTCTGTGTTGAGAATGCCCCTTCAGTAACTGTCTATGTGAGAGGAAAGATGAACCCGGGTGACCATAGAGAAAGCTGACAGTCGGGGCACGTGGGCAGGCATCTCAGTTCAAAGCTATTAACACTGTTTCCTTTATCTCCATCTCCCTTCCATGCTGACTCTCCGGGCACTCTCCTGCCCTGCCCACTGCCCTCTCCCATCAGAGAGTTTTCCAAAGAGAGGGAGAAGGCCAAGGCACGGGGAGATTTCCAAAAGCTGAGAGAGAAACAGCAGCTGGAGGAGGACCTCAAAGGCTACCTGGACTGGATCACGCAAGCTGAGGACATTGACCCCGAGAACGAGGACGAAGGCATGGATGAGGAGAAACCCCGAAACAGTGAGCAGCATCTTCTGTCTTTGGGCCGGGTTCTGGGAGAGAGAGGAGACAGCAGCGAGGTCCGTGGAGACCCTTTACCACCAACTTTTCTTTACAGCCATAGTTTGACCTGGTGCAACTTCTATCTGATTGATTCCGTCATTTGCTATCACAGAAATTAGTCACAGGTGTGAAATAATTGCTGTTGATCCATAACACTCCTTATTCCTTTCCGAATTTTTGACCTTAAAAGACAGTTGAGATTTTGTCAAGGGGAGCTTTTTCAAAATCAGAACTCTTCCTTCTCCAGGCTCCGTGTCGTTGGGCAGGGGGCAGGTGCCCGTTCCAGGCTTGTTTCCACCAAGCAGTCCCCTTATACCTGTAGCACAGGGGGACAGAGAGACGTCCAGACACTGAGCTTTCTCATAGGAAACGGAGTCAAAGGGTTCTCCCAAGGACGTTAGAATCCAAGATCTTGGAGGACCAGAGGAATCTGACAGAATTTAATGAGATTACAGAAATGGAGCCAAATCTTATGACGCGTTGTCAGGTAGGCTATTGCTGGGATCGGAGTGAGAGTAAAAGATGGCATTGATGGACAGGTGTGTAACATGACAAATCACGGAAATCCAGGCTCCCAGCCTGTTAGCTCCTGGTTCTCAAAGTGTGGCCCTGGACCACCAGCAGCGGCAGCAGCTGGAAACGTGCTAGAAATGCAGACTCTTGGGTGGGGTCCGGAGATCTGGCTTTTAGCAGTTCCCCCGTAGTGGTGCATGGTAAATTCGGGAACCGCTGGCCTCACTCGACTACTTTGCACGTCTCCTTTGGCCTTGACCTCTGTGACTCTAACCATACTCGTCCTCTTATGTGAAATGTCTTTCCTTCTCAATTTATATGTTTGAATTGGTGCCTCTGTGTCCTCCCAAGCAGCCTAACTGAAAAACAGGTTTCCGAATCTTGAGCATCTAGAGTGGCCAAAGAACTAAACAGATTAAAAAGCTGACCAGAACGTTTGCTATATGAGGTCATGCAAGAAGTCATAGATTTCCCCTAAGCAGAGAAGGAGACGAGAAGGCTCAGATAGAGGAGGGAGGGGAGAAGACAGCCAAAGACATTAACAGAGAACAGAATCTCTGCTTTTTTTCAAAGACTGGCTTAGTGTTAGATCTATCAACTACTCCCTTTCTGATAACTCTGCTCAAGGCACAAATACAAAACTAAACCCACAAACAAGGGACTGATATCATACCTTGATAACCTAAGGAGGCCTTCATGCTCTCCTGAGTAGTTCTGCAAGTTGGAAGATGGGCCTTGATGGGTCATACCAATGAGCAGTGATGTCATTGAGGTGTGACAGAAGTGTGACAGCCTCTGTTACATTGCTGATGGAGCTTGGTGTAGCTGACTGTGTGGTGCCATGGTAAATAAACAAACTGGCCTGTGAGCCACAGAGAGCTTGCCTCCGAAACTCAGAAACTAGAGTCTCAGCTTCTGACCCCCCCAGTCAGAGCAGAGCCCCCAGCTCATGACTAGTGGTGATGAGTGTTCTTCTTAGTGTGTGTTATCCACGCTGTGCAGTATCTACTCCTCGCTTAGCAGTGAGTTGCCATCCCAGAGACACGTAGTTATCCTGCCTCTGCTTAAAGCAAGAGCTTTCAAGGGGGAGTGTGCTGCCTCTCCACCTTGCTCATCAAAGAACTCCTAGGAGAGTTCTTCGCTGCTGGAGCAGATCACAGTGACAGGCCCTCTACCCACGTCCCTGGCTAAGCTTTTAGAGGAGCAGAATGAACTGCACCCAGAGACAGTGTCTGCCAAGATTTCCTTAGGCCCAGGTGAGGCCGAGTGGGGCTTCCAAGGCTCTCGCTCCTCCCACCTTGACCTGGCAGAGCTCTGGGTCTGCTTCTTGTCCTCAGCCAGCCTCGTCCTCGTCCTCGGAGGCCTGCAGTCAGAGCCTGTGTCCTGAGGGAGCAGAAGTGATGCAGCCGTTCCGGGGGAGGGACGAGGGGATGGATATCCGGAAGAGCAAGGGGTAAAGAGCAGAGTAGAAATGTGTGTCGAAATGGAGCATCAGAGACGGGGATGCAGCCAGGAAAGGGCCCAGAGGGTGGGGTCTACTGGGGCAGTTGAATTAAAAGTAGAGTTGGGTGTGACAAAATGATTAAGGAATCGGAGGCCTGACAGGCTGACAGAAGAGACAAGTCTATGGCTCAGAAACTATATGCTTTTTTTTTTTTTTAAAGGTTTTTGCCATAGGGCATGTGTCTCCACAGGGAGGCAGTGAGACAGAAAGTGAGAAATCCACCTCCCTCCTCCCCCCAACAGGGGAATGGCCATGCTACAGCCCTGCCTCTATTCTCCTCCTAGGATTTTGGGTGCATACACATACCTGGTGTGATTTCAAGCTGCCAGGTCTGGGGCATGGTTGGCCATGTGGGAGTCCAGCACCTTAACCTCTGCACTACCTGCTATCCCCTAGAAACTATATTCTTATCTTAAGAACTTCATAGTTCCCCCTTCTAAGCAAAGATAAAGAGGAAAAACGCCACTACAAATTATATATGTATGTGTTTCAATTAGTGTAGTCTTTTTTTAAGTTTATGTATTTCCTTCATGAGCAAGCGAGAGCGAGAAAGAGAGGCCCCCCTTTTACAAGGTCTTGGTGCCATAGTCCGCCCTCAGCCTCAGCCCGCCCCAGATCATGAGCAAGCATGTGCCTGTGTATGCAGGGAGGCCATCAGGTACGAATCTGGGACCTTCCCATGCGGCTCAGCCTCCGAGCACATTTCACCACCAGGATACTGTCCAGTCCCTCAATTGTTATAGTAGCATTCCCTAAAAGAATATATTATAGAATGGTACATTGGCAGTTCTTTACAGCTTAAAAGATTATATAGTCTTTTTTTTTTTTTTTTTTTTTAAATAAAAAAGGTATGGGATCCAGCAGATGGCATAGTGGTTAAGCACCGGACTCCTACCTGGTCAACTGCCGTTCCAGTACTGTACCTGGCGGCTTGAAACTCAGGCCAGAAGCATGTGCATGCATGCCCAAAATTCTGAGAGGAGAATGAAAAAGGGACTATGGCCTGACCATCTCCACTGGGGGGTGATTTTTCACTTTCTGTCTCTCTGTCTCTCCAGTGAGCACACACACCCTATAGCAAAAATCTCTATAAAGGAAAAAGCGGTGTGATTGCTCTTCATTGGTGACTCTGGTGACTGCTTGCACCCTGGGCAGCAGCCCTGTCAGCATGTGCCAGAGGCCACTGACAGAAGGCACTGTGAGACAGAGCTGGCTCAGCTGGAGTGACTCCAAGACCCTGCTAGTGGTAGCTGAGCGCACCTAAGGGAGCCCCACTGTTCCATTTTCCAGGCAAAACTATAAAAGCCACTGAGGAAGTGGAAGAAATGGGGTGGGAAGAATCAGAAAGCACGTGGTTGGGAAGTGTTTTTCTAAATAATTACAGAAAATTAAGTGGCTGGTAAATTATATACACAAATATATCTCAGTCCACCCATCCACCTATCCATCCATAAATCGGGAGGTCTACTCACACCCAGGCAGTGTGCTGGGCACCCAAAACTCCCTGCCCTTGGCCCAGCAGGTGGATCCCACACTCTGAAGGCCCAGTTCAAGTCCCAGACCTGTTGGCTTAAAAAATGCACATGCCCAAAATCCTGAGAGGAAGAGAAGGGATTGCAGAATGGCCATCCTCCAGAGGTGCCTCTTCACCTTTTCTTTCTGTCTCTCCGGGAGCACAAGCGCCCTATAGCAAATTAAAAACAAAAAACAAAACAAAAAACCTCCCTGCTCTCGTGGAACTTGTGTACTAGTGAGGAGACAGACATACGTTAAACGGTACATCGGAGAGTGAGACGCGCTGTGGAGAAACACTCAACAGTAGACCCCACTCCCTGGTTCCTCCTAGTCCCTTGGGCATGCTCCTTACTTACCTCATGAAGTCGCAGCTACCTGGCCGTGTGTCTACCTGCTGAGCTAAAGTGAGAGGACCCCACTGGGTGGCTTTTGTGTTTTTTTAGTTTGCTATAAGGTGTATGCTTTTGCCAGGAAGGAAGGTGTATGAGAAAGGGTAGTGGGTTTAGGTGGGGGGCTAGGAATTCTCTCTCAGAGAAGGTAGTAGCTGGATAGTACATGAAGGCAATAGACAAAGGAGTCTTACAGATATCTGGGGGAAAGAACCTCCCAGCAGAGGGAGAGCCATGAAAAGGCCTTGGGGCAGGAGCATGGCTGGCGTGTCTGAGGAACAGAGAGGGCGCCAATGCAGCTGGAGAGGAGTGAACGCAGGGGGGCAGGGGCAGGCTGCGGCAGCCAGGGAGTAATTTGTGAGCTGTTGGAAAACGTAGGCTTTCCTAGGGTGAGCCAAGTGGCTTCTGCCTGTAGTTTGTTTTTATTGTTGTTTTGTTAGTGGTTTTGTTTTTGTTTTAAGAGACAGGGTCTTGCGATGTTGCCCAGACTGGTCTCAAACTTGTGACCTCCCGCCTCAGCCTTCCTAGTAGCTGGGATTACAGGTGCGTGCCACCAGGCCCCAGCCTGCCAGTGAAGGTTTGGAGCAGAAAAGCACATGTGCTGACATCCATCTGGCCGTGTTCCCGTGGCTGCTGAGTACAGAATGGACAGCCAGCAAGAGCGGGGGTGTAGCTAGGTGGCTCCTGCCTCCCGAGATGGTGGTCCTTGTCCTGGCAGCACTGGAGGTGATGTGGCCAGACCTCAGGACATCATGCTGATGTACCCGTTACGGGGTATGAGAGGGCAAGAAGTCAAGGATGCTCCAGGCAACAGCCCCAAGCCTGTCAGAGCAGAGCCGCCATTGACTGGTGCAGGGAAGACTAAGAGGCACGTGTGTGAGGGCAGGAAGACCAGGTCGGACCTTCAGGTTTGCAATGCCTGTTAGGCATCCTGGTAGAGGTGTTGAGCAGGAATTTGAGAGAAAGCCTGAGTTCAGGGAAAGATCTGGAAATTAGGATCTGGGGAGCAACAACACATGGAAGATAGGCAACCCATTCATCTGGAGGAGTCACTAAGGAGTCTGTGTAGACAGAAATGAGGCGAGGTCCGAATAGTCCTGGACCCGACCGACGTTTGGAGATCGGAGCAATGAGGAAGAACCTGCCACTGAGACTCACACAGGTGTGGCCAGAGAGAGCAGAAGTGCAAAGGAAGGGGCGCAAGTCCTGTGACGGTGGCCAGCCCCTCATCTCCGCTGAGCAGACTGCCTCAGCACAGCCATTGCCTCTGCCATTGTGACAGGCAGCCTTGGAGAAAGAGGCACGAGACGGACATGTCCATGCACTGTCACCCTGTGCGCACCTTCCAAAGTGGGTGGCCGTGGGAGCCTTGGCCTCTAAGCCCCATCTCCCTGGGAAAAGCCTGAGATTCCATGGAGGTCACATTGCTCTGAGACGGCTGTGCCCCTCCCTGCCAGCAGCGTGGATGTCCCCTTTGAAGGTACCAACTGCAAACCTCTACTGCACAGGGTTCATTGTCACATGAGAGATGTGTCACTCCAGCTCTGTGGCAACTCTGACAGAAGGCCAGGCACTGGAGGGAGAAGCCATTAAAGAGAGGGTTCGAGACTGGGTCTTTTTCCTTCTTTGTCTTCTTCAAGATCAAAAAGCACATTTATTAAATATCCATCCATATGGGCTCTCTCTCTCATGTCATTAAGACAGTTTGAATGCAGTCCCAGCCCTCTAAGCCTGCAGTCTAAGACAGACATTTTTTGTGGCCGAGCATGTAAGAGACAGACGGTTGGACTGACACTGAGCTTCCAGGTGGATGAGCAGGATCAGATAACTACACCCGTGGTGCTCAGCTGTGCAACTCTGGAGCCACTTTTGCAATCATCATTAGCTACCACAGCCACAGGAATGGAGCAGAGCCCGCGGGGTCCAGCATGACGTATTACTGAAATCCAGAATTCGAGGGCTGGTGAGAGCTGCAGGCTGCCCACGGGAGGACCCGTGTGGCTTCGGAGCCATCAGCTGAATATCTCAGATTCGCATTCTACACACGTCAGAGGCATGGGCGTAGTTATTTGCTCTTTTAAAAACACTTTAATGGGGGACCAGCAGTTAGCAATAATGGCTACGTCAGTTGAACTCCCATGTAGCCGACCGTGGTTCAAGTCCCAGACCCGGTGGCTTAAACTCATGCCGGGCACATGTGCGTGTGTGCCCAGGATCCCGAGAGGAGAATGGAGGAGAAGGGATTACAGTGTAGCCATCCCTTCTGGGGAGTGAGTTCTGGCTTTCTGTTTCTCTGTCTCTCTCTGTCTTTCTGGTGAGTGCACGTGCCCTATAGCAAAAAAAAAACAAAAACAAAAAAACAAAACAAAACAAAAAAAAAAACATTTCAATGGGCACCGTTGGTGTTTAGCCTAGCCCAAGCTGGGCCAGAGACCCCACATGCCTAGATGCCCCTGAGAACCCCACCCAGCACCTGGCTCGGGTTACACAGGGAGAAATACCAGCACACCTCCCTGGCCCTGTACCCCTTGGCACTGTCAGGCCAGCTGGTCGGTGCCCTCAGTGAGAGTAGGTCTGACTCGGTGCTCGTCAGAGCCCTGAAACCGTGAGCTGGAAAGTCACCGTAGGGGTCGGGGCGGGTACGGGAGCCCTAAGCGGGACACCGCGTTAACAGCAGAGCAGCCAGCACTCAGAGGTAGGCCCCCTGGACCTCCCTGCCTGCTCTGCTCCTACACCCACATGACTGCCCCTGCTCTTGAGGAGGCTTTTCGGACAGCCTCGGGAAACCGTCCCTAACTCTCCCTGTGTCTCCGCAGTCCTTCGGGTATGTCGCTCACTTGTCTCGTCAAGTTAAAGTTATCTCTCTATGTGTCTATTTGCTGGGCCACACTGAGAGGTCTCTGGCTGGGATTCCTTTTTTTTTTTTTAGTTTTCTATAGGGCACATGCACTTGCCAAGAAGGGAGAGAGAGTGAGAAATCACTACCCCCAGGGAATGGCCATGTCTCAGTCCATTCTCCTCCTCCATTTTGGACATGCTCACATAATTTTCAAACCACTGGGTTCAAGACTCAACTGTGCAGTTGGCCATGTGTGATCCAGTCACTCCAGCCTCCACACCACCTGCTGGCCTGGCTGGGCCGCCCTTACGACACCCTTGAGTCCCCACCTGACAAAATGCAGAGTTTGGGAATGCTTGAACACACGAGCCCAGTGAGTGCAAGTCTGCGAAACTGAACACATGAGCCTGGCTGCGAGCTCAGACCTTGCTGGGCTTGAGTGGGTTCATTGTTCTTGCTGTTAGGCGTGACTTCCTTGTGGCATCATTAACACCGGCCTTTTAAAAGCCATTTCCTGTAATGAGCACATTTGCTTTCCAATCACTCCAGCTCATTCTTCACCACTAGAAAGTGCCATTTAAAAACAAGCAAAGAAGCAGGGAGCTCCCCACAAGTGGGCACAGTGGCAAAGGCAGGAATGTTGAAGTGCCGGGGCAGAGTACTGGGAACTCTTAAGAAATGGGCATGTGCCGTACCCTGAAGATGAAGGTGATTGGTGGGGCGGCTGTGCGCCGGCTCTGCAGCGAGACTCATGGGCTCTGGTGCGGTAGTAACTAATAGCTATGGGTGGGCCCCACAGACTTGGCGTGCTGTGCTGGGGGACCCTACTACTGCCTTTGCAGCGTGGATGGGCCATCCTGCTGTCTGGCTCCAGAAGTCAGCAGGTGCCGTGTTCTGAGCCCAGGAACAGCAGCAGGGCTCCCTGCAGGCTGTGTGGAGTGTGGAGTGTGGAATGAGAAGCCAGTTTTCCAACCGAGTCTCAGAGAATGCCCTGCTTTTCCTAAAGCAGAACCCAGCCTGGGAAGCCATGGCTGTCATCTCGTGGATGAGGCAGAGGTGGAAGTCCTGCAGCATTTCGGCAGGAGATGTGCATGGGCTGGGCGACAGGGTTAGATCACTACAGAGGAGCCTGGCTGGCCCTCCGAGTCGTGCTGTTCCCCTTCAGGGAACACCTGGTTCTCAGCTCACTTTCAGGTAGAAAGAAGATCTGGATTCTTGCAGAGCCCAGGCTGGGAGAGCTCAGGGAGGAGAAAGAGGCAGGCTGAGAGCAGACGTCAATCCCCCCGGGGATTGATGACGAACCACCAACTTCAGAACACAGTGGCTGTTCTTACAGTAGAGAGAAGGCCAACCCCAGGGAGAAGGTGCCAGCAGAGAGGCCAGAGCCTTTGTGGAGATCTGCCCTTTGTTGGTCTAATACTGACTGAACCATCCATGGTGAGAATAGAGCCAGCACAGGTGGACCACAGAGCAGCTAGTGACACTGCGGTTTCAGAGGGACACGAGCTTACCATGGTGCTCTCTCCTGTGTCTGAAGGGATGAGCAGGCAGCTATGTTCCTGGGATCCGGGGACCAGCCTCCACCCAGCAGCGGCAGAGCAGACGGGCTGTTAGCTCCGCCCCTCCAGGCCTGGCTGAGAGTCCCTGTGAGTAGAAGAGCCAAGGCCCAGCTCTCCAGTCCCAGAGGAGGCCGTGCTCCCTCCCCGAGGGTCTTTCCCAGCCCCCTTCTCCCTCCAGTGTCTCTCTCCTCACCTTCCCAGGAGCCCAGGCCACATGGGTCTTCTCTCCTCGCTTTCTCTTTCCTCCTCCTGTTCTGTGATCCCCGGCTGTTAAGCTCCTACATGCCATCAGTTGCTAGGTCACTGTCCTCCTGGAACATCCTTCCACCCTTCCCCTCCCCTCTCCCCAGCTTGTCCCTGGTCTGGCAGCCTCCTCACTGGCCTGCCTTTCAGCCTCATTCTCTGCACCGTGCCATGCAGCAAATCGGTGTCCCCAGAGCTGCCCCTGTCACCCCACTCAAAGTTTCGGTGTCTCTCCCGGCTCTAGGACAAAGCTGGAATGCCTTCTCTTGGATTCCAAGCGTCTTTGATTCATCCCATGGTGCTCCCCTTCCCTGAAGCAAACCCAGACTACGTCCCTTCTCCAAACATGCCTGCCGCTTTCCTGTTCTGGACCTTCGCTCATCTACCCTCCCTCGCCTGGAACACCTTTGCCTCCTCGCCTCCCTTCCCCAGCCTCCCGCCCGACACAGAAAGCACATATGGGTAGTGGCCCCAGACCCTCCATCTCAGGCCAGGCACTGCCTGAGTACTCGAGACCTTCCACCTGCCTCGCCAGTGTAGGGGTTGGCCAACCTCACTGTGGGCCGCTCTCGGGGAACATACTTTACGGCCTTCCCATTCATGTCCCACTCACTCGAGGACAGTGACTTCTCTCCAATAGACCACTCCAAACACATACTGAATTGGACTGAACCCTCTCTGGATCAAGAGAATGAACGTTTCGGACCCTCCATTCTTATCTAGTTGGCCGAATACCCCGTCCAGTCTTAGCCATGCCTGTGGTAGGCCCTCTGAGAGCATGCAGTTGACAACATGGCAGAGACGACAGGGGTAGGGAGGAAGTGAGCCGGGAAGAACAGCAGGGAGGGTCGATGGGGCAGGGAGCGTCGTCCTCACTCCTGCATCTCTCCTCGAGGTGCCTGCACTGTCTCTTGGCTTGTGTGGAATCAGGCTTTGGATTGTGAGCTTGGATGGGGGACACACACCAGCCCCCAGGCTCCTCTGGGCTGGAGGGAGGGCGTGAGAGAGGCATGCCTGTGCCTTGTATGGGGGTGCACAAGGCATACATGATCTCATTTAATCTCCCCCAGATCATCTCCTGGGTCCTACAAGGAACTTCCTCACATCATAGAGCGCGCATGCCGCACGGCAGGGTAGGCCTTGAGCCCGGCTCTGTGACTCCATTGGTCCCCTCTGTACCTCAGCCCTCCCCTCAGCAGTGCTCCCTCCTCCGAACAGCGGTGCCCCAGCCCCTGCAGCCTCTGCCTGCTCCCTTGCTGGGTGTTACCACCCTCAGCCTAGTGGGCCGAGCAGAGGGAGCGAGGAAGGGAGGAAGGACAGGGGAGGGGAGAGGGCAGTAGAGAAAACTGACCTCACATGCTAATGTAAGGGAACATGAGCTTGATTTTGAAAAAGATGAAGGTTATGGGACTAGCAGTTAGTGTAATGGCTATGTCGCTGGACTCCCACGTGTTCGGCCGCGGTTCGCAACCCGGACCCGGTGGCTTAAACTCATGCTGGGCGTGTGTGTGTGCGTGCCCAAGATCCTGAGAGGAGAATGGAGGAGAAGGGATTGCGGCATGGCCATCCCCCCTGGGGGGTGATTTCTCGCTTTCTATCTCTCTGTCTCTGTCTGTCTGGCGAGCACACGCGCCCTATAGCACAAACCTCTCAAAAAAAAGAAGGTTATGATTCTAAGAACTCTGTTTGAAGCCTGAAAGAGAACTGTGGCATTATCTTGTCAAGGTAAAGAATATTCGCTCAGATTAAGAGCCATCCCTGTGGGTTGGTGTAAGGGATGGTCTTGCTTAGAGGCAATATACTATTTACGTGACCCGCTGGATTTTCCTGCAGTTCAGGGCCCCTTTTGGGTATGAACAGAGAGAGGAGGGTCTTAAACAATCAAAATGCCTGGCTGGGGGGCAGGGGAGGTGTTGCGTCATTGCACGCGGACCACCCACCCTCTGCTTTGGCATGTGTACCATGAGGACTACAGTAGGGTCTGTCTTGCATGGTGCTGGATTGTGCAGTGTTACAGGCCAGCCTTTGGCTTTTGCTGTGGCATAAGCACCACCACACCCACGGGGCCATCCTGAGCCTCTCGGCCCAGGAACCCAGGTTTATGGTCTGGGAGGCAGAGCTCTGACCAGGGACAGCCTCAGTGAGGGGCAGGTACATGGAGTCTTTGGAGGAGTCTTGTCACTGCCAAAAGGCCAAAAGCCACAGAGCCCTTCACATGGACCTGCCTGTGCCCACTTTGCCTTGGCCATGTTGGGCACCCAGTAGAGTACTGACCCGATTTTCTTCTGGTGCTTTGCAAACAGACCGGCACACCTAGGTGCTGGAAGTGTCTCGGCACAGGGCTTGAAGGAGAGGTGAGTCATGTCCCCTGATAACCAGAACTCAGCTCGAATCAGAGCCACCCACAGTTACTCACGGCTCCTGCCACCTCCCAGCCTCCCTTCCACATGAGCAGTGAGAGATAAAAGCCACATCAGATGTGCTATCAGAGGCCATCAGTGGAGGAGAGTGACAGGAGGGCCTTCCCCCTGCTTGCTGATGTGAAAATCGTCTCACGGTGGAGGGAGATTAGCCACTGACTGCTTCTCCTTCACTGGGGCACGGATAGGAGGCTGTTCCATAGCACGTGGAACTCGAAGCTGGTGGGAAGGGCACAGGAACTGGATTCACTGGTCTGAGAGTGGAAGACAGGACGGGGAGACCTCCTGGGGTCACGCGCATAGCCGGCTGCTGTGCATGTTTGAGAGACATCGGTGCGTTCGGTCGGCACTGAGCGCGCAGAATATCTGGAGAGAAATCTGGAGGGACCTGCAGCCTAGCTCAAATGACGGGACAGCGATGTGCTGAGGGTCTGAACAGTGCTGGGAGATAAGGGGAGAAAGGGGCGGGAAGGGGCTTGCTAGCAGAGAGCGGCTGAAGGTGCCATGTGGGTTGGAGCATGCTCAGTACTTAGAAGCAACCCGGACTTCAAGTCACAGTTGCTTCGCACGGTGAGGCTATTTCTTGCTCCACAGTTTCAACGTGAGGTGGGAACTGCAGGAGGGGAAGTTCTGCTCTACGCAGTCCTCAGGGACAGGGCCGCATCCCTCTTGTGGCCCACCACCCCTGGTCTCAGTCTCTACCGGGCCCTCTGCACCTGGCCAGCAGAGGAGGGAGCGTGGACGGTGAAAGGGGGGTTTAGAGGCCAGGCCGGGGGGGAGGGCTCAGTCTGTCCATACTCCAAGACACAATGACCACTTCCGCCTAACCTCCAGGGGGTTGGGAAATAGTGTCTAGCTAAGTGTTCAGGGGTTGGGTGGCCAAGCCGCATACTTCCATGGATTGGTATCAGTCACACAGCCAAAATGGTGGGGAGGGACATTCCAAGCTGAGGGGCTGCTATGTGAACTTTGTAGAAGCAAGATAACTTTTAGAAGGAAAGAGAAAATGGAAATGACTTTAAGGTACAGAGGGGAGAAACCAGAGCTCAGGTCAGAAAAGAAGATCGAGACCATGTTCCAGAGGGCCTTCGATTTCGGTGTTATCCCATGGATAAGGGGGAGCCACTGACGAGGTTTAAACAGAGGGGTGCAGTCTGCCATCACTAGGTCCCTGCATGCTGAGTGTGGGCAGAGGCTGCAAGGAGAGAGAGCCTGGAGGCAGGGTCGCCAGTGGACGACTGAGAGGGCCTGAGTGAGAACCCGCAGGTGGGAGGGTGAGAGAGAGCCACAGCCACGAGGACCCATCCTGGTGCTGGGCAGACGCCTGGCATTAGCCTGGAGACTCCAGGGAGCTGGCTTGTGCTTTTCCAGCCTGGAGTTCGCAGAAGTGACCAGCCCCTCTGAGGGACCCCTTTTTGGAGTCATTGGGCCCTGCCACGGCCTTTACCCTGCTCCCTGCCTGGGACTGTGAACATACCACGGAGCAGCCCCTGGCCTCGGGCACCGCAGGCAGACTTCCAGGCCTCCACCTCATTGGATCCCTGCCCTTATGATTAAGTGACTTATGAAAAAAAGTTGAGTAACAACCCCAGCCATCAGGCTTTGATGGCCCCATCCTTCAGGATTACTTCATCAAATGGAAGTGCACACGCCTCTGGTGAAGGCTGCAGTGTTTCCACAGGTGATTTATGCTCCCGTGTAATAGGAGGATTTGTTCTCTTAAATAACTGTAATACCTGCTGTAAGTACTGAACCGTTCATCACCGTGATGGCTTCATACCGAACCGCAGGACAGAGCGCAGGGCTAGAGCCTGGTTCGAAACAGCAGAGAATTTGCTCAAAGGAGTTGCTTAGAGAAGGGGGAGTCTCGCAGGGAGAGGGGTGGACTTCTTAGAAATGGGACGGAGACTGGCGTTGGGTGGGGGTGAAGGTGAGACAGGGCCACAAAACCACAGGCCACAAGCTTTGGAGAGTTATGACAGCTGCACTGGGACCTGTCTGTCGGGAGGGATAGAATGGATCTGTGCTCAATAGCTTACTGATAAGGCGAGAACTTAGTTGTATGCTTGACGAGCTGGCCTGAAGGGGAGAAACCACTGTTTACCTTCTCAATTCCACACCTCAGACCTGCCTGTCCAACCATCATACCTTACCTCCATGACTCACGAGGTATGATCATCGTATCTAGGATCAGGCCAGTCTTTGTGTTAACAAAACGCTTTTCAAAGTAACAGGATATGTGTGGCACACCACACACACTGCAGACACAGAGGCAAGAGTGGCCACACTGCCTCCCCCTGGCACACTGCTTGCTCTGCCCAGCAGCGGAAGATCTCTGCAGGGGAAAGCTTCTCCTCGGCATGGGAAGTACGGCACTGGTAGATGCTCCCAGCCCTGGGCCCACACCTCACCCTTACCTTCTGCACTGACGAGGATGGTATGTCACCCCCCCCTGCGCGGCACACCTGCTGCCTCTCAGAGCGCCCTGGTTTCCATCAAGAAGACCCCATGCATCAGTAAGAACTGCAGAGATTCTTGAACTTATTGGATAGTATAAGATCCTTTCCTTTGACAACAATTTCCAAAATTCCTTAACTGATTCATCCTGTCAGTCTGTTAAGTCATGCCCTTTGATTGGCTGGGCCAAGAGGACCACAGTGTGAGTCGGAGTACCCTCGTCCTTGTCTCTTAGCAGGATGCCAGAATCCGGGGTCTGAAGGGTCGCCGTGTGTCTTAGAGGAACTAATAGGAGCCTGAGAAACACAGGCAGCCTGACCTCCAGGCCCTTCTCAGTAAACAACCAGCCATTAACCAGTTCCCGTTCACCACTGACCTCTCCTGGCTTCCTCGTTTATGAAACAGGGTCAGAATAGACGACTGCCAAAAGCCCTTCCAGCTCTGGTGATTGTGTCTGCAGCTCTGAGCTGGCAGACATCAGCTGTAGCCCAAGGCCACTCCTGGGTTATCCAGACCACTAGACCTCAGAGCAATCCCCCCAGACTCCTGGCCTTGCGCTGGGTCTCCTGCAGCATAGCCTGTGTCCTGAAAGCCCACACATTCTGCCAAAGCGCCCCCACACCTGTGCACACACTGATCCTTCTGTACAGAAAGCCCAGCCCCACCATCTGCCTTCTGAACTGCCACAGCTCCTTCAGGACCCATCCCAGGCATCCCTGCCCTTTCTGCCTGCACTGCCCTCACCACCCCTTCAGTCTCACTCCCAGCACACCTCTTGCACACCCTCGTGGTGCTGCTTAGTGCACATGATCTACGGTGTCTGTTTATCTCTCTTACACCATCTGCCGGGCCGTGCACTATTACCAGAGGGGCTGCTCTATTCCCAGCACCGACACGGAGCATGGTGCATGGCAGCCAATACATAATGGCTGCAAAGGGGGTGGGGACTGGGGACAACAGGGCAGTTTCAGCTTGCACGTCCTTGGAGTTCTGCCACTGGGAACAGATGACTTGGACCTGCCTTGTCACATGTCAGACCTAAAGACAGACTGGGCCAAATCTGGTCCAGCAGAGGAAATATAATGAACCAGACACACAAATTAATTATGCATCTTATATTCATTGTCTGTCAATATTCTTTCAGCTCTTTTTCACTTCTAGGGGAGGACAGGGCTACTCCTCAGTGTTTTTCCTCATACATGTAACTCTCTTTTCCTCTTTGTTCTTCAGATATGGCCAGTTAGGTCTTGGAAGTACTCCTTTTGTTCTGTCTCAAGAAAGCCAGTGAGGAATGGCAGTCAGGAAATGGTTAAGAGAATACCACGAATAAATTCTTAGTTGCTTCTTTAGGACCGGAAAATGGAATATATTTAAGGCTTGAAAAGGTCAACTCCCTTCAGAGGGGGCAGAGGTTTGATTTCATCCATTACGTGGTCTTTGGCATAATGCACATTTCATTCACTGACTGCGACCGAGATTTATGGAGTAAATGTTATCACAAGCTGCGACTTAATGAGATCTCAACTGTATCTACTGGATGTAGTAGAAGGCAACCATTTTGGTAATAAATAGAGAACAGCATCTAATTTGTAAATTCCTCTTTCCGTTGCTAAGTATAATCAGATCAGTGAAACTGAAGGGAATTGTTGATGACCAAAAATTATTTTCCGTGCCCGAATCTGGCCAGGAAACATTGCTCCTAATGGAAGTGGCATATCACTCTGGCAGCAGAGGGGATGAAATCTGTCATTAGACTAACCCGATTGTATATTGAAAAGCAGGTTTAGACCAAAATCTATTTAACGACAGACTGGAGCGGAGGTCCCATGCCACCCGGTTACTAGTGTCGCCGCTGCATGGAAGAAAAGCTCCTTCCAGGAAAACCACAGGAGTCCGTGGCAGGGGCCACCCTGAAGATTGTAGCCTGACCCCACCGAACACACGGGCCGGACTGTGCCACACGTCGCCTTGCCGACATGCCATGGTGTGGGTTAAGATCGAGGACACGAGCTCTGACAGGGCTGTGGTTTAGTTCTGAGTCAAAAAAAGAATTCAAGAAGCACATGAGGGACATTAATACAACTGTCTTTTTTCTGGTTGTGCCGAATTATTTTTTCCATGGTTAATCATAGTCGAAGGTTTTACGAATGGTTCTCTCAGGGCTCTGGAGCATTTCCGAGACAGGGGCCATGCCTGGTTAGTTACTGCGGGCATCCAGCAGGAACTTCATGAATGTTTCATGATGAGAATGACAACAAGGGTGGACATCTGGGCAGCCGATGGCCCCAAAGGCACCCTGGGAACTGCAGCCGCCCTCGGGGTGGCCCTGCAAGTGCTCCGCTCATCACCAAGAGGCGATTGGGCTTCACATGACCTTTCAGATGCAAAATGAGCGATTCTGAGGTTCTCCTCTTTGGCCACCCTTTGCTTTGTCCCTTCCAGATGGCACACACCACCCAGGCCTTCTGGCTCTGACCTGAGCATCAGGAATGAGGCTGGGCTGAGTAGGCGCCTCCTCTCACTCACGTTGTCCCTCATTCTCATGTGAGCCTGCAAGATCGGTTTTAGTATCTCTTCTTTTTTTTAAGATGCATTTATTTTTAATTTTATTTATTATCATTATTATTCATTATTCTTAAGCAGACAGAGATAGAGAAAAAGAGAGAGAGAGAGAAAGCAAGCTGCCAGGTTCAGGACTTGAACCTTGTTCAGCCACGTGGGAGTCCAGTGTTCTCAACCACCACGTCACCTGCCAGCCCCATTTTCAGACGAGAAGGGAAAAGTCCAAATCAGTTGGGAAACAGAGGCTTCTGTGAGCTCACACCCAGGCATACCCTGCTAGACTCTAAAACCACCCCCTTTTTTTGACCACGCAACATTCCCCGTCTCCTACATTCTCTTAAGATTTTAGGCATGCACACACACACACACACACACACACACACACCCAGCATGATTTTCTATCTGCTGGGTCCAAGACCCGAACTGTAGTGGCCATGTGGGAGTCTTTAATTACCGTGCCACCTGCTGTCCCCATCCACCCTCTTTTCTTTTTTTGTCAGGCAGAAGAGGGGTCAGCACAAAGTGCATGATAGAAGCCAGGATAGCACACCCAGGTGTGCTGGGTGATAGGAGGGAGAGAGGGAGTGGAACGAAGCCCAGGAAGGGAGGTCAGGAGACCTGGTTCTGAGGCCCAGCTCTAACGCTAGTGTCTGTATGACCTCCGGCCACCTTGCCCTCACTGGGCCTTGATTGTGTAGTAGAAAAGTCATCTCTGGTTTCTGTAAATTTTTGAGCAGTTCGATCCCATTGACACCCTCTCAGGCACTTTCTCACTGAGTCCCGTATTCCAGAATTCTTGAGTGGCTGGCTGGGAGAGGATGGCCTTCTAGGGGTGACATCACTGTCCCACTCTTGGCTGGGCGGCAGGTGGCTATGACAGAGAGTAGCGGCCACTCGAGAGCTTGAGCAGCCTCTCTCCAGCATACGGCAACCAACCTCCTCCTTTGCTTTCTCTGGAGCGGATGTCCTGGGGACGTCTATGACCTGAGTGGTCTGAGCAGTACACGGGCAGTGCTGGAAGGTGTCCCGGCCACCCTCCTCCCTGACATCCGCACGTCTGCCCAGGGCGCCTCTCCAGCACCCTCAGCGCCGTCTCGCCCCACCTCCTGGGTCACTCACGTGGTGGGAGCTTGCTCCTTCTCTGTGGGTGCAGCTCCAGTTGTTACGTCTTCCTTCTCTGGAGCTGTGGCCACTGCACTTCTGTGTACTGGCCTGAGGTGTCACAGTGTGACAGCACGCGCCCAGGGGCTCTGTAAGTTTCGCTTGGTGGGTAATTACGCCTGCTTATTGCTTTTCAGTCTCTGCTCTCGCTCCTGGCCCTCCCAGTAATCCTATGAGGGCAACACTGGGCCCTTAAACTCTGTGCCATCTCAGGAATATGGAGACCAGAACTCCTGCCCCTGGGGTGCGGGTTCCAGGAACCTCCTTGCCAGCTTCTCTCCTTCCCTTCCCTCACCCCTGTTGGTGAAGCCTCGTTTTTCTCTCCAGGGCTTACATCTGTGCTCAGTCACTCCATCAGTGAGGGTACCCAAAATCAGGTGTGTTGCCACTCAGCACTTGACAAAGAGGCAAAAGTTCGAGCATATGGAAAGGAATTTGTTTTATTGAGGCCGACACCAGGGAGAGAGCTGACCAGAGTCCATAACCATCTCCAGAGTACTGGGCAAAGGAGCGAGTCCATGTGAGGTATTTCTAGAAGCAAAGGGCAGCATCGTGAGGAGACCGGAAGCTTCAGGGGGACGGTCACTGCTTGCGGGGCAGTCTCCCCTCTGGGCACACAGGGCAGGACAGAATAACCAGCTTCAGTTCTCTGCAAGAGTGTTAAAGATAAGCAAGGGCTAGCAAGGCAGAAGAAGCAGAGTGGAGTCACGCTGCACAGCTCTTAGATCCCGGTTTAGAAGCAGAGCAGCTCTCCTTGTGGCTTTGCAATACCTGAGCTGATAAAATCTCAGCAGCTCAGAGGAGGGGCTAGTGGAGTCTCTCCCTTCCCTGTCCCCATAGCCTAGTGCCTGTAAAGACTTAGCAGGGTTATTGTTAACTTGAATTAGTTAAAAATTGGGGCTAGCAGGTGGCGTGATGGTTAAAGGTGCTGGACTCCCACATGGTCAACCACAGTTCAAGTCCCAGACCTGGCGTCTTGCTTTCTCTCTCTCTCTCTCTCTCTCACACTTTCACTCTCACTCTCACTCTGTCCCTCTCTGGTCAAATTTAAATAAATAAATAAATGAAGTTAAATAAAATAATTCTTTTTAAAAAAGAATTAGGCTAGATTGGGACCAGCAGTTGGCGTAATGGCTATGTCACTGGACTCCTATATAGTCGACCGTGGTTCGAGTCCCGGACCCAGTGACTTGAACTCACGCCGGGCGCATGCATATGTGTGCCCAAGATCCTGAGAGGGGAATGGAGGAGAAGGGATTGTGGTGTGGCCATCCCCCCCCAGGGGGGTGATTTCTCGCTTTCTGTCTCTCTCTGTCTATCTGGCGAGCGCACACACCCTATAGCAAAAAAAAAAAAAAAAAAAAAAAAAAAAAAACTCAAAAAAAAAAAAAATGAATTAGGCTAAATGTACTGTGAAGGAGGTAAAGTTGGGTTCTGTAAAACTCATCGTAAAGCAGAAGGAGCTAAAGAGCAGTTTTCCTAAGGTCTAACCTGTGGAGATGGTCTCTAACACTCACTGCGAGACAGAGTCACACCGGTTTTCTCTGGCTCAGTGGCACTATCTGCAAGGGTCCACACCCCAGCAGTATGACTGAATGACTGAGGCAAGAAACAGGTCATGGAATCCTTTCTGCTTTCCCCAAATCAGGCCAATTCCACCCTCGCCTCCGGCAGACCAGCCCAGTTGTTGCTCCTTCCGTGCACACAGCACAAGTAGGAGTCTTGCTGGGATCTGCTGGTCCCTTCTCCAGGGACACAGACCCTAAATGCAGGAAGACTCTTACATGTCCCTCCCGACCCAGCACTCCAAGACCAGAACCTCCGCGTCCTTTCCTTCCTCCTGGTTTCCGGGCCACTGAGCCTCCAGCGCGCAGCCTCAGAGAACCTGACCGGAGGAACCCAAGGCAGAGCCTCCCATTGGAAGCTGCGTCTGGATCATTAGCATTCCCACTTCCTGCCAGTGCCTCCAGGCCTTTTGCTTGTTGAGGACTTGGTCCCAGTTCTCTAGGTTTCAAAAGCCATTCCTCTCTTCTAAGGGAAGAACAATCAGCCTCTCCAGCTAGCTTACTCTCCTGAGAAATTTCGAAGACTTCTAAGATTAGGGGAAGAGGGAGGAGGGATGAAGGGTGAATAATACCTTTGATTTGGTAGCATAATGAAAGTGACCCCTTCCAGAGTGAAGGTCATCTCTTCCTGCCCAGTGGGTGGGGTCCATTTCTTCTGCTCTGTGCCTGCCCCGGAGTCACCCTAGTTGCTGTGGGCATGAGCAACCACCACCCACCAGTGGCCAAGTCTCGGCCCTTCCATGAACTAGCACAGGAGGGAGGGCAGTGCTTGAGTTTAGGTGCTATGTGTGTGCCTTCTCGTCTCAGCTCCGGTGAAGCGGCGAGTGAATGGGACAGTCCCCGCCCCAGAGATGCCCATACCCTCTCAGAGAAAAAGGGGAGAGAGAAATCAGGTGTGTGCGCTCACAATATTTGCGGAAGCCTGCAGTGTCTTCAGCGGAAGTCCGGAGCCATGTCCCAGCCTGCAGGCCTGCCCAGCTAGCGTCCCAGGGCAGAAGGTGCCATGCTTTTGTTATGGACAGGGAAGCTGAGCTGCTTTGTGGAAATACCCAGTTTTGGGGGTCCACATCTCTAAGGTTAGAGACCTGCCCTAGGATGCAGAATGAAAAAACACAAGCATGTGTAAAGTAGGAATAGAGAACATTTTAAAAGAAAGGTGAAGATTTTATGTGTGTGTGTTTGTGGAGAAGTTTTTGCTATAGGGCACATACACTTGCCAGAAAGACAGAGAGAGACAGAGAGATAGAAAGCAAGAAATCATCCCCCAGGAAGGATGACCAGGCTGAAATCCCTTCTCCATTCTCCTCTGGGGATCTTGGATATACACATCCACGCGCCCGGTGTGAGTTTAAGCCACCAGGTTCAGGACTTGAACTGTGGTTGACTACATGGGAGTCCAGCGACGTAGCCATTACGCCAACTGCTGGTCCCAAGGTAAAGATTTTTTAACAGAAAAGAAATACATCCCATGCCGGAAAGCTGTGTGGGCAGGCATCTGCCAGGGAAGGACAGCTGCCCCAGGAGTGGGGTTATGCATTACTTTCATTTGGGGACTTGGTCATGAATATTTAGGAGCGAAGTCTGTCACTGTACTTGGCTCATTTGTTTGAATTCGCAGGTTTTTATCTGCCCTTGGCACCTCTCCTCAGGTAAGGAATCGATTACCAGATTACACGTGCCCGGTGTGGATCTGAAGGGCTGAGCCTCCACGCAGGGATCACCCGCCCTACTATTTTACTGCCCCAGTGGGAGCTGGGGTGTCGACCAAGCCTCTCAGTGAGGTAACTCCCATCCTGGCACAGGGGATCTAGCTGTGATCCCTGGTAATAGTGACTGACGTGTCAGATGTCCCCTTTGTTGGCGTACTGGGACTCCCTGGTCATGGCCAGCCCTCCCGGGAGGTGCCCTCTCACTTTCCCTCCCACTGTCTCTGTCTGCCGAGTGCATGCACCTTATGGAAAAACACAAACAAGGAAACCTAAATAAATACCTACTTATAACACTTTCCGCAAAGCTTTGCTAGGAATGAAAGGCAGGGACCGGACCAGTGGCACAGGGATAGTGCAACTAGACTCACATGAGAAGGCCCGAGTTCGCCTCTGAGATCTCTCTGCACACGCCGGGCACGTGTATGAACATGATCCCGGCTGGCCGAGGCTGGGCTGGAGAGCGCTGTGAAGACCCTGTTAGGGGTTCCTGTCTCTCTCACACACAGAAGAAAGAAAGAAAGAAAAGTGAAAGGCCAGTAGAGTAAGGAGTCGAGACCTGCGTTATTTCAGAGTCCCACACACGTGGTACAGATCAAAGGTCTCGGAAGAAAGAAAACCCTGATTCTCTGTAGTTCGAAAAGCTTCCTGAGGGCGCAGGGCTAGGGGCCGGAGGGGTTGTGAGGCGGAGGAGCTGGGGAACTGCGAGAAGGCAGCAGGGCAGAAACCCAGGGTGGGCGGCCCCAACGAGTGCCCGGGCCCACATCACGCCCTGCGCCCATGCCGACGCCCTGGTGTGGGCATCTGGAGGGGGAGGAGGGAGCAGGGCCAGCGCCGGCTTAGCAGGCAAAGCTGGGCGAGGTGGGATGAGGGTGGCTCGGGGAGAACCCAGGTTACAGGCCTGGGGTTCCCGTGTGAGGACGCAAAGAGGCCGATGCTGAGGAAGCCCCTCCACAGTCGAGGGAGTTCACTGCAAGCTGGAAGTACCCGGGCCCACCTCACCCCTGCCCCTCACAAACCATCCACAACTCGGCGCTTCACCAAGTCAGAGTGCTCCTTCCTTGTAAACCCAACGAGTTTTCGAAGGTGAAAGAAGTGGGGATCTCCTCTGAACCTCCACCACAAATGCTTCTCCAGGGTGGCTTGAGAATTCCCTGTAGCGCATGCTCCTAGCCTCAAGGCAACCAGGCCACTCTGGAAGTGTTTCTCTCACTAGCGCCCATCCTCCCTTGCACTGGAACTCCTCTGGTGCGTGTTCCTCGGAGAGCCTAGGCAGGGCAGGTGGTATCTTTTCCTACTTCAACGTGGCAGTTAGGTCCCCTGACCTGTCTTACCTAAAGTGAACTTGCCAGGTTGGTCTCTGTCCCAGAACCCTACCTGCAGCTGCTGAACCCCAAACCTAATGGGGTGATGATCCAGAGGAGAGGGAAGCTATGCCTCCGGGTGTTTTTCTGGAGCAGTGAGCCTGGAAACGCATGAGTACGCCAGGGAAGGTCTCGGCGTGGAAGCCGGCAGTTGAAGCAGCCAGACAGGATGAGGGGTGCGCAGGGCGGCAGGGCAGGCTCAGCAGGCAGAGTTGGGAGACTAATTACAGAAGAGCCGCCGCAGGAGGGGCACGCTGGTTCTGTTCTGACAGCTGCCTGTTAGGCTCCTGCGCCGAGTTAGGCTCAGTGGCACCACGGGTCGGCGCTCACGTGACTCACAGATGCAGCCAAGGGAGACGTGAGGCTTAGGTGCTGACCCGCTGGAAGGGAAGGTGAACCCAAGTCCTGCGCCCTGCTCAGACGGTGCCCCTCGGAGGTACCCCGGGTAACGTGGGGGTCCTGTAGCGCCCCCTTGCAGGAACGTGGCCTGGGTCAGAATCGCCTTGAGCAGCAGAACACAGTAGGACCTGAGAGTCAGAGGAAGCGGGGCGCTTTGAGCGCCGCAGAGCCCTTGTGATCAGCGGAGCGGGGCGCTGCCTTGGGCTGGCTTGGCTCGCACACGGGGTACTTCTGAGCCCCCAGATGAGGAAGGGAGCCAGGCCTGTGCTCAGCTGGCATGCCTTTCCCACCAAGGATGCGGTTTCAGGGCCTCACAGTGACATGGGGTGACAGCAAGGGAGAAAGGGAGGCACCGGATGCTGAGCGAGGTCAGACCCCCTCCACTAACCAGCTGTGTGACCCTGAGCAAGTCACTCGCCCCCTCTGGACCTTAATATTTCCATCTGTAGGGACCAGCAGATGACGTAATGGCTCGCTCACTGGACTCCCATGTAGTCGACCGCGGTTCAAGTCCTGGACCCGGTGGCTTAAACTCACGCCGGGCGCGTGTGCGTGCCCAAGATCCCGAGAGGAGAAGGGATTGCGGCGTGGCCATCCCCTCAGGGGGTGATTTCTCGCTTTCTGTCTATCTCTCTCTTTGTTTTTCTGGCGAGCGCACGCACCCTATAGCAAAAACCTCTCCATAAAAATATACATATACATATATATATGTGTGTATATATATATATATAATTTCCACCCGTAAAATGAAGGGCCCCTCTGACTCTGTGATGCAAATAGGGCCAAGAGTCTATTTTATGATGAGTAAACAAACCACAGACGAGTGGAGTAGCACACTGAAGGTAACATGACTGCCTGGTGTCAGAGCCAGGATTGCAACTCAGGTCAGCTCGCTCTGGAGCCTGTTTTAAGCAAGCTGCTCCTTCCACTGCCTCCCCTGCTCCGCCCAGAAGAGCTGGCAGGGTGGCCCAGGGCAGGACCATAAAGTAAGTGGCTTGTCCCCAGGACCCCAGCCTGCACTTCCACCTGTCTCCTCCTCTCAGAGATCAAGCACGATCTCGAGACCCTTACCCTCTTCTCTCATGGTTAAGAAAGGGCGTCATAGATCATGTGGTTTACATAGTGGCTAAGAGGATAGACATGGCATCACATGTACCCACATGTACTCAGGTTCAAATCCTGGAACCTATTAGCTGGTTTCTTTAATAAGTGACTTAATTTTCCAAGCCTCAATTTTCTTATCTATAAAGTGGGAGCATATAGGGCTAGCCAGGTGATGTGGTAGTTAAGACAGCTAGATTCTACATGACTGACTGTGCAATTCGAGTCCTGGGCTTGGTCACTTAAAAAAACACAATGGGCATATGTGTGTGTGCACCCAAAATCCCAAGAGGAGCATGGAGGAGAAGGGCTTGTGACTTGACCATCCCCTCAATGGGTGCTTTCTCACTTTCTCTCTTTCTCTCTTCTCTCTCTATGTCAAGTGCACACACCCTATAGAAAAAATTTTAAATAATTAAGTTTAAGTTGAAATAAAGTGGGGATATGTAACACCTCCCTCATAGGGTTCAGTTATTGTATGTAAAGTGCCTGAAAGAGTGGCTGACATCAAGAGTGATCTAAAAACCAAACTATCATTATTATTAAGATAGAAATGATTGACACAAGGTTGAGCATCCCTAATGCAAACATTCGAGACCCAAACATCTCTGACATGTGAAACATGCTAAGCCCCAGCACCTGACCTCACGTGATGAGGCACAATCAAAACACTGCAATAGGGTGAGCCGTGGTATGGTGGTTAAGGCGGGTGGATCCCACATGGCTGGCTGTGTAGTTGGAATCCCAGACCCAGAGGCTTGATAAACACATTTGGGTTGGGCGCATGTGTGCCCAAAATCCTGAAGGGAGGGAGAAATGGAGAAGGGACTGTGGCATGATCATTTCCCATGAGGAATGCTTTCTCACTCCCCCCAGAAAATGCTGTAATACTATGTACGATAAAATACCAAATCAGACATGCATATAAAGTGTTTATGAAATGTAAATGATCTGTGTCTTTAGACAAAGGTTCCATTCCCAAGATATCTCATTATATATATGCAGATATTCCAAACAAAAATCCGAAATCTGAAACATTTCTGTTCCCAAGCATTTCCTATAAAGGCCACCCAACGTCTATAGCCATTAGGCACCCTGGGGTGACAAGGCCTAAAATGAAGGAATGATCAGGGTTATGAAGGGGTCAAGGGCACAGACCATTCTCTGCTGCTTTCATATCCCAGCACATGCGAGGCCATCGCGTCTAAGCCTGGCCTTGGGGAACAGAATAATGTCCTCTCTCCACCCTGAATGTAATCTCATGATTTAGAGAGTTGGATTTGCAAAAGAGAAAGACCACTCTCATCCATATCTAGAAGATTCCCGTCTTGCCCTGACTCATGCAAGTGTGCCATGTTTTCCCTTTGGACCATCTAAGCCTGCCTACCGATCAGATATCCTGTTTCTCCCCATGGCCCTGAGGGCGAGGACAGTCCCCGCTGCCTGCCATTCCTATGTCCTAGTGAAGGTGGGGTGGAGGCAGGAAGCCAGGATAAGTCCAGGAGTGTCAGATGCAGCTGGACTTCCTTCGCCTGCTCCCCTGGCTCTGCCCCACCTTCCGAGCCCCCATATTAACATAGGGGGCCTGACCCCAGGGGGCCGCGACCTGAGAGAGGCTTTCTGCTGGAGAGCCGGATGTTTATGTCCCGCTGCGCGCACAGCGGCCCTGGTTTCCTCTGGATTATGGCTGCAGATCAAGGCAGGCATTTACGGCTCCTCCCAGTTTATAGCAGTAATGATGACGATGATGGCACATCGCGCTTATACTGTGCCTTTCTAATAAGGCCACTTTATTTGACTTCTTAATATTTAATCCTGTTTTCTATTTACTTTCCGATGGCTTAAAATCAACCAGGCTTTAATTGCTTGTGTCGAGGAAGCCAGCTGGGACTGGGCTGGCAGGATGTTGCTAAGCAACTCCAGGAGGCTGGTTGTACCTTTCTCCGTGACCTTTCAACCCAGCAAGTGCCTTGGCCTGCATACCAGGGTGCTCTCTCTTGTTTTTCTTTCAGTGTCTCTTTCTTTTTTTTTTTCTATAACCTGTTCTTCTTTCCCTCTCCTGCTCCTTAGAAGAGACCTTCCGTCATCATCCAGTTCAGTTTATCCCTGTAGGAGGTGAAGACGATTCCCAAGATGGTGTGTGTCTCTGCATAGTCTGCAGCTAGTTGGCTGTCTTGGCGTGTCCTAGACTCCCAGTGCTGGGAGGTTCCTAGGGCTCAGAGTTGGGCAAAGATGTATGGAAAGTTTCATCATCAGTCTGAAACTACGTTTGATCCATCAAACTATAGAAAAGCAATAAATAACTTTCCAAGATGCTTATTTCTGCGAGCGGAAATTAAATCAGATAGAAAGTAGCATAATTCCTCCCAGAAGGGTCTCCTGTGACAGATGCTCAGCCAGAACGTTCGACTCCATTCTGCCATGGGCTGAAGCATCCTGTCATGGTGCCCTGCCTCCCACTGCTTATCCACCTGCAGATGTGCACTTGAGCAGATTAGTCCCGAGGCTGCCTGGTGTGGCGGAAAAAGCCCTGGGTTCAAGAGCAGTCATTCCCCACCACTTACTAGCTCTCTCCTTGGGCACCTAATACCCCTTCACCCGCCCCAGGGATAACAACATCTGTCTTGTCTGCGCCTCAGGGCGTGTGGCCGGAGTCCTCGTAGAAAACAAACTGCATTTAACCTGGGTCATTTAGGACAGTTTAATAGAGGAACAGGCAGGGGAGAGGGAGATCAACAGCAGACAGCTCAGTACTCGAGGTAATGAAGAGGTCACCTGTTACCACACGGGCCTGAAGGACAAAGTGAGGGAGCAGTTCCCGGAGTCCGAGAGGGTAGCCACATGGAGAGGGTCGTGATGCAGCTGGTTGACACCAGCCCCGTGCATAAGAGCCAGGGGCGTAACTGCCCAGCTCACTCGCCTCGGGCCACCTGTGGATATCGTGCCAGCACTTCCCACTGGCCGACCCCGTAGCAGTCCCTAGCAAAGGAGGGCTGATAGAGTTTACAGAGGCCGTCCTCCTGGAGCGCAGGGCATGGTAGAGAAGGGTGGAAAGTGGATCCGATGGACAGACTCTCTAGATGCCCATTGTACCCTTAAATCTCCATGAAACGTAGACGTGGTGGCACATACTTGTAATCCTAGCTACTCGGGAAACTGAGATAGGAAGATCATGAGTTTGAGTCCAGCCTAGGCAACACGATGAGACCTGTCTCTAAAAAGCAAGCAAACAGGGACCAGCAGATGGTGTAATGATTATGTTGCTGGACTTCCATGTAGTCAACCAGGGTTCAAGTCCCAGACCTGGCAGCTTAAAACACAGCAGGTGTGTGTGTGTGCATGCCTAAGACCTCAAGAGGAGAATGGAGGAGAAGGAATTGCAGCGTGGTCACCCTGGGGTGACCTCTCGCTTTCTGTCTCTCTGGTGAGTGCCCATACCCTATAGAAAAAAATCTCTCTTTAAAAACAAAACAAAACAAACAAACAAAAAAAGTAAGCAAACAAAGCAAAAAACCTTCCGTGAAGATATAAACTGTTCTTATTAAAGTTCCATATCCTAAACCAATGGGGTTTAAAAAAGCCTAGAGAATTCTAAGATAAAGACTCTGGGGACCAGCAGGTAGTGTAAAGGGTATGTTGTTGGACTCCCATGTAGTTGACTGCAGTTTGAGTCCTGGACTCGGAGACTTCAGACTCACACAAGGCATGTATGTATGCCACAAATCCTGAGAATAGAATGGAGGAGAAGGGATTGTGGCATGACCATCCTCCTTGCTAGCTGATTTCTCACTTTCTGTCTCCCTGTCTCCGTCTCTCCAGCAAGCACACATGTCCTACAGCAAAAATCTCTAACAACAACAAAAAACTTCTGACCTAGAGAAAGTTTTAAGTTAGGGAGACAAATCTAATACTTGTGAAACAACAGCAAACTATAAGAAAAACAGATTAAAATTAATAATATTAGTAAATTAGTAATATTTATAGCACTTGTCATTTTATAAAGTTCTTTTTACAAATATTGTATTTAACTTGATCCTTACCAAATGCTCTTGAAATAAGCATCATTGTCTCCTTTCCATAGATGAGAAAGCCTGGTCTCAGAAAGGTTAAGTAACTTACCCAGCGTCACACAGCAAGGAGAAGGTGGAGCTAAAAGTTGAATTGAGGTTTCTGTTTAAAATTCCCATGAGCTGCAGTGTTGTGGGAGCTCAGAGAAGGCACTAGTGAGCAGGGGGTGGCCCTGGAGGCCTCTGCACACTGGACACAGGCCTCCAGGAAGGGATGAAATTTGAATACATACAGGATCTGCAAGCTTTTCAGACGAAGGACCAACTTATAAACATTTCGGGCTTTGCAAGTGTGCATCACAATTCTTCGGGGGCAGCCCTGTGGTGTGAACGCAGCCAGAGACAGTGTGCAGGCACATCTGCAGCCTGGGTGTATCCCTTGAAACATGGTTTACAAAAGCAGGTGGCAGGCTGGGTTCGGCCAGGGCCTACAGCTTGCTGCCCCTGGGCTGGGTGATGGCTTGGCACTCCAGGGAGATGGCGGAGGTACAGAAGCCCAGCAGCTGAAATTGAGATGGCACATTCAAGGGCCAGCCAGAGCAGGGCAGCTGGATGTGGTGGAGAGCTTCTGCAGGGAGGGACGAGAAGGGAAGCTGACTGGATGGGGTCTTGGTCGGCGAGGACTGCCCTAAGAAAGTACTGCACGCTGACAGGACTTGACTTGGTCCTGGGCCTAGAAGCCGGGCGTCTGCGTTGACGGTGTTGGTTCTGAGGGAAGCATCGGCTCCAGGCCCCAATGCTGGCTTGTGGGTGGCTGTCTGTCTTCTCCTATGTCTTCACAGTGTCTTCCCCACACATGCGGCTGGGTCTGAATTTCTCCTTCTCAGAAAGACAGCAGTCATACTGGGTGAGAGTTCACCTCATGACCTCATCCTAATTCAGTCACCTCTGAAGGCCATATCTCCAAATCTGGCCAGGCTCTCAGGTGCAAGAGGTTGGACTTCAGATGAATATTTTCTTTGCAGGGGAGCATATTGAGCCATAACAGATAGTAGAAGCAGCCAAACCACAATCAGTTTGGATCCTAGGTTAGAGCCAATGAGGAAATTAGGAATCCATTATTTTGTTCTCTAGTACTTTGAAAAAATAAATACTAATTATAGTACTCCTGTGGAAAAATATAATCAAATGGACATTTAACTGAGTGAATGACCAAATAGATCCTTCAGTCTCATTCAACAGTGAATGGAGACCCAGGAAGTTGGGTTCTGGCAGGCTAGCTGCCTGGGATTCAGCCACTGGCTCCAAATGGTGCTCTCCCACGTGGAGAGCTCAGGTTCGATGAGACACACCCTCGGCCCCATTTGGACAACACCCCCAGCTGCTGCCTGGGGTGTCTGGCCCTGATACCTCAACCCTCTTCCAAAGGGAAGAGGTGAAAGACTGACAGCAGTTGATGAGTTCTTTAACCTTGGATACTGGTCAGCTGGCTACATTCTGAAATAAAGATTGGGCATTTCTTTTGGAAAAAATCTCACAGGAGGCCATTCCTACTGACATCACCTCAGGACATGGCAAAGCCATGGGATGGCCCTGGGACAAAGTCAGAATTGTCTTGGGTAACCAAAGGTGTTAGAAGTGGGCAGACTGCATCATCTCTCCCCAGATTCATCCTTTGCTCTACTGCATGGAGCTTTGCGGAAGCCACTTGGTCAGTCAAGATGCACAGGAAGATCTAAGTCAGAGGTCCCTTAGGAGCAGGCCAGACCCCTACGTGCAATGGATCCACGCATGAATCCTCCCAGCCTCGGGTGGGAGTGGAGGGAGGGATGCAGGAAAGGAAGGAGGAAAAGGAAGTAAGGAAGGAACGACTAAGAGACTTTGCTCACTACTTCCTTGTATTTAGATTTAATGCCCAGGAACCTCAGGGGCATTTTTCTTTTCTTTTCTCTTTTGAGAGGTTTTTGCTATAGGGCACATGTGCTCTCCAGAAAGACAGAGAGACAGAACGTGAGAAATCACCCCCAGGGGGGATGGCCACACCGCAATCCCTTCTCCTCCATTCTCTTCCCAGGATCTTGGGCACGCACACACATGCACCTGGCATGAGTTTAAGCCACTGGGTCCGGGACCCGAACCGTGGTCGACTACATGGGAGTCCAGCGACATAGCCACTGCGCTAACTGCTGGTCCCAGGGGTGTTTTTTCATCTTTATCAGAATGAAAGTGGCTCTGACTCTCAGACTTTTGCCAAAACCCCTCTGGCATCAATTTTATTTACGTGGATGGGTTTGGCCATCTTCAGATACTGACTGCTTCTTGTTTGACCATGGTGTCTGAGATTTGATGTCTTTTTACAGAAACAGGACTGTTAACACACTGCCCTGGTCCGGAGCCGATTCCCCACTTGGAGATTTGTTTTAAGCAATATGAGGAACTGCCCATAGACAATCGTTGGTTTTATAGAGTTCATTTCCAATAGGGGGAAATGAAGACCGTGTGCTGTGAGCCTACTTACTCTGTGTTGACCACAGCTGCGGAAAGGCTGGCCAGTGGATCTGCGCAGCCATACTTCCCAAACACCACCTGATGTCTAATGGAGGATTCCCAGATTTCAGTGAACAGACCCTCAAACATACCAGGGAATGCTAGTCTTCGCGATGGCTTAGAGTGAAGACTCCTCCGTCGTGATTTGTGTGACTTCCAGTTTTAGGAGAGTATCCCATGGGAGTACTCAATATAATCTCCCTGATATCCACACAGCTGTTCTCCAGGGTGGTCAAAGAGGACAGTGGCTGCTGTGAGTCAATGACTGCACCTGTCTTGAGATACAGAAGAAGTCCTCCTAAGCACCTTCTAGCAGGAATGGCTACCAAGAGTAGATAATGTTGACATGGGTAGAGAGAGGACAGGAATTCAAACATGTACTCTGTTGTTGGCAGGATGGAGTCTAGTTGATGTATAGCTGTTGATGACACTACATTGATGATTTTAGCCACACATGCAATGGCAATTGGTAATTCTTCCTTTTTTTAAATATCACTTTGCTTTTGAATCTTCTCAGCATAAGCCAAGGAAAAAGACAGCCCAGAGACCTACACATTGTTCATAGTACCTGGTAACAGTGAAGTTAGAAAGTCAGGAAATGAGCTTTCTCTCTAGCTTTCTTCCTCAGCCTTCTCCTTTCAAAATCCACTGGTAGAGCAGGCTGTGTTTTACAGATGTGTGTGATCATGGCATTGTCTGCAGATGAGGCAGGCAATCAAGCTTCACCTCTAAGGAGTCTTTGGGCAGTTGATGCTTGGCCATCTTTCTGCTTTAGTTTCCAAACAACTCTCATTTGAGTGACCAAAGGAGCAGACAGACTTTCCATTTTATCCATAGAATAAGTATCCAGCATTTATCATTCTGAATTTCAACAGTTTGGTATTCAGATTCCTAGAAGTTTCTTTTAAAGAATCAGCTGCAATACTCCTGTCTAATCCCTTAGTAATAGAAACCTACACCCCCATTATTACTCATTTTATTCCTCAGGTGCTTGTGGGATAAACTGTTATACCTGAATAAGCTCTAACATGCTAATTTATGCTCCTTCCAGGTGGCATATTTTCATTTCAGTCAGGATCTAAAAGATATATGACTTGACCCAAAAGAGCAGACTTAACAGAGACCCCTGCCAACCAGCAAAGGAGATGCTTTAGAGTTCTTCAAATCACTTT
Organism: Tupaia tana; assembly: GCA_026018925.1. Lineage (NCBI taxonomy): Eukaryota > Metazoa > Chordata > Mammalia > Scandentia > Tupaiidae > Tupaia > Tupaia tana. Next base: position 106,647,188 of record JAKSZU010000006.1, on the reverse strand, counting down.
CCACACCAGCGGTTGCAGCTTTGCCCAATGAGAGACCAGCCTTGGTCAAGTAAATAACCATTGCTTATCAGGTTTATCCTATCATTTTTTCAGAAGTTATTATGCAATTGTTTCTGAAATTGAACAAGAAGGGACTTTTTTTTTTTTTTAGGTTTTTGCTATAGGGTTCATGTGCTCACTGGAAAGACAGAAAGAGAAACAGAGGTGGGGGGGATAGTGAGAAATCACCCCCTGGGTAGATGGCCACACTGTAATCCCTTCTCCATTCTCCTCTCAGGATTTTGGGCACACATGCACACACGTATTGCACGATTTTTAAGCCATCAGATCCAGGAGTTGAACCAGAGTTGGCCATGTGGGAGTCCAGTGCCTTAACTACCAGAACACCTGCTGGGCCCCAGAAGGGACATTCTTTCTTTCATTCTTTCTTTCTTTTTTTTTTTTTTTTTTTTTTTTTTTGAGAGGTTTTCGCTATAGTGTGCATGCGCTCGCCAGACAGACAGAGAGAGACATAGAAACAGAAAGCGAGAGATCACCCCCCAGGGGCATGGTCACGCCGCAATCCCTTCTCCTCCATTCTCCTCTCAGGATCTTGGGCACGCACGCACACGCGCCCGGTGTGAGTTTTAAGCCACCGGGTCCGGGACGCGAACCGCAGTCTACTATGTGGGAGTCCAGCGACATAGCCATTACGCTGTTGGTTCCCTTTTTTTTTGAGAGAGGTTTTGCTGTAGGGCACGTGCACTCACCAGAGAGACAGAGAAAGACAGACAGACAAAAAGCAAGAAATCAGCCCCCTGGGGGGATGTCCGCACCGCAATTCCTTCTCCTCTCAGTATTTTGGGCATGCTCACACATACACCTGGCATGAATTTTAAGTCACCAGGTCTAGGACTTGAATAGCGGTCGACTATGTGGGAGTCCAGCAATGTAACCATTAAACCATCTGCTGGTTCTCAGAAGGGACCTTCTTAATGTCAAAGCCAAAAGCTGGATAACGCCTCTGTAGGAAGGTCTCAGTGGGTTTCCTGTCACTGACCAGACCACTTGTCCCCTCTGACAATCATGTGAGCAGACAAGCCTGGTGACTGGCAGCCGTACACTGACCCTTTACACCTCCACGTTCAAGACCACTCAGCATGGGATGCTCACTTTCGTGACTGTTATTGTTCTAAATTGGATGTACCTTTCTCTAGAACAGAAACTGGAGCCAAGTCACTCATTCAGCCTCTAACTCAGTGCTTTTCACATAAATGATTTTTGAGATGTGAAAAAAAAAAATGCTACTGGTTGTGAAATTTTTGTTTATTCCAGACTTTGTATTTTCAAGATGAGTATGTTTGAGGCATTGCCCTTTACATAGGTTCAAAGTGCATCTGATCTTTTCTATCACAAGTCAGTCTTCATAATTCTCATTAGTGGTGTTTAAGGAAGTTCGGTGGCCATAATCTGAGCCCTGAAAGAGAATAAAATAAAGGACCACCTAAAACTAGGGCTGATCTCGCCTTTGTGCCCTTTTCTGCACCGAATAGGGCACATACTTCCTTTCAAGACTGCTCTCTGATTTCTTGCCTCTGTGGCTGCTGCTCCTAACTAATACGTTGTGATCACGCCTTCCTCATCACTACTTCCCCGCACCCTCTGTAGTGACTTTGCAAAGGTGCAGTTAATGCTAGTTCTAGTAGTAAAGTGGAAAAGCTATTTTTGAGAAATTAGTTAAAGCATCCAGAACTCAAAGACCATTGCGAATACAGAATCTTCCTCTTCCCCTTACAGTAATCTGTGCGTCTTTACACATGCCTTTAGAACGCCTTCCTTTTCAACTCTGTCCAGACTGAACAGAAACTGACCAATTCTTCTCCTTTATTTACAAACCTCCTCAAAAGACCACTCATTTACAGACAAGCTAACAACATCTTTGCCCATTTAAACTGATGAAAAGCAGATACATAGAATTTTTTTTTAATATAAGCAGGCCTGCAGCATTGGAATTGAGTGTTTGAACTGGACAAAAGGGCAAGTAGGTCAATGAGTCATTTTTCTACCTGAGTCAACACCATCCAGGTGTAAGAGGTGATGAGAGAGCCTTGATTCCACTACAGATGGGAGTTTTGCAACATGGTCCCACAGGGAAAGAAGAGCCACAAGCCACTGAGCAGGAGTGAGGGGAGACACCAGTGTTCCTGCCCAGTTTTAGCAATGACCTCACCGGAGCCATGAAAGGGGCAAGCTCCCTGAGGAGGCAGTAGGGACTGCTGGCCCTAGGTACAGACCATATCTCTATCGGAATATTTCCTTCTCCCCAGGCTCCATCATTTGTTCTGTGTTGTTAACTGATGTGATTTGGGGTTTTGGTTCTATTTTGTTATGTTTTCCTATGTGTTTCAGTTTATTGCTTTCCATTTTTTGTTTGTTTCTTTGTTTTTGGAGATGACAATGTGTTTTTGTGAAAGCTGAGTTCCTTGTTTCTTTCTTTGCCCATGCTGACTGTTTGTTCTCTGTCGATGTCTTGTTCCTGGTTCTTGACACTGACTGTCTTGTCTGTGAAAGGAGGCACTCCGGCGAGCTTGCTTGATCAGAAGAAAGGGATGTTTTCTTGGTTTAGTCACGACACAGAGACCCATGTAATGTTCCCCTGTGATCTGTGTGTGTAAATGTGTGTGATACATACCACATGGGAGGGGGTGTTCTCTGTGTGGCTTGTGGTATAGTAGCTACGTGTGTGTGTGTATGTGTTTGGGTGTACATGTGTGCTCTGTGAGGGATGGTAACCCATCCCACGCAAAGCCACCGTCTTCACATCTCTTCCTGTGTGTGAAGTCACAAATGCAGCAGTCCTTCATGGAGCCCCTCCTCAGGACAGTGCTAGCCAAGATCAAAGTCACCGTAAACGCAGACTGGGTACTGGTACAGGAAGTGCCTCGACGTTCAGGATGATCTGGCTACTCCTAGTGTCCAGGTCTGCCCACTCCTGATTTGGTTCTTTCCAAGCCTGGAACCACCACCATAACACCACTCTACTAGCACATTTGGGACTCTAGGAGCAAAAATCACAAAGATCGATAGCTTTCTGTACACAGCTCAGCCTTCAAGCAGCAGTGCCTGGAGTGCCAAGGGAACATTAGGTCACAGATGGCTGGCAACAGATGGGCTGAAAGACTGAAAGCTCTTCAATTTTATGACTTCTTCCTTAGTGTGAATTGAGCAAGAACCCTGTCAACCTCTGAAGGTCTGTCTTCCCAGTTCTTGGTGCTGAAACTATCCCTAAGGTCTGGTCTCGCCAGCCACCCAGACTGTGGGCCATAAAGTGATTGAAAATATTGTCAAATTCAATACTGTCTGGCTACTCCCTACCCTCCAGTGATACTCCCAGAGTGTGATTTGGCTCTGGAAACTTTGTCTTTTCCTGGGGTGTAGAGTAGGGAGTTGGCCAACACTGGGGCAATCAAGATGGTACAGAGAGCATGATATTTGTGCCCCAGGCCCAGTCCTACCCCAAACACACACACGACCTTGGACATCACACTCTTCCTCAGTTTTCTCTCCTGTGAAGTGAGGGGACAAGTTAGAGCTGAGTAATTTCCAAAGGCCCATCTAATTCTGAACTACTATGAGATGCTGGATTTCTTTTCACCCAACCTTACTGAAAAGGAGGCCTAGGTTGTAGAGGTCTTCTATACATGACAGATAGACGTGGTAAGTAATGGGCTATCATTCATGTTCTGAAATGGGTCTCTTTTTCCTAACTGACTTGTGTTCATCCACAAGAAAAGAAACTGGGAAAACATATCTCAATTATATGTGTACAACCAGTGAAAGTCTTTTCCTGGGTGATGTGGCCTCATGGGAACTTGTCTCCTGATGCCACACCCTCACTAATCACAGGTCCTGTGGCTGCTGAGGGCTAGTGATTTTCTCACCAGATGAGTTTTAGAAGGAGGGACCTATGACGTCATGACCACTCTAAAGAACAAAACTTGACAAAACTGAGGAACTCATGGTGTCATAGTAAAAGGATGATAGAGGAGATGAAGAAGAACTCTCTGAGCTAAATTTTATTTAGAAGAAAAAATAGTAATAAGAGAAATGGTTTCTTCTAAGCCACCAAACTGGGTTCCAAACTGGAAGACTCCCACCATTCTGAACATTCAGCCCCCTGCTGGCTTGGGAAGGAGCTGGGTATTGACTGGACAAGTTGGCTCGAGGAGAATTAGATGGTTTATATCCGAAGTCAACCTGCTGGGATGGGAATGGCGAGATTGCTGAAAGGGGAGATGGTGTCCTTGCAGGCTGTCTTCAAGCCGCATTTAAACCTGACTTTGTGGATTTCACACTTAAGCTCCTCCATCCGTAATGTCAACAGTGCGGTTTAAGTCTTAGTCCCTGAGTTGGGTTGGCATTTCACTCTAAGCTTTCTATTTCAGGTATGGTCCTGGGTGTAATTGATTCAGGACCCAGCATGCACTACATGCTTGTGGTAGTGTCCGTGCAGGCTGCAAACGTGCCCTTTCTACAGACAAGCTGGCCTCTCATTTTGGGAATGGGACCCTGAGAGTTGGTGGGTGAAAAGAAGGGAAATAAAATATTTTCATTAAAGTTCCTCATTCTGTGGCAAGTAGCAGATGCAAATGGGGAAACTTTCACAGCTTTTCTGAGGCTATGGAGTTGAGGGTAGTGAAAGGATTTGATAGTTTTTTTTCAGGATGTGTCCTAAAGGTCAAATGATTTTATCACCAGATTTCTTCCCATATTCCCACTAATTTCAGTGTCCTTGGCAGCAAAACGTCCCCTAGACAAGGAGCAGGCATGTCAGTCAAGGAAAGCCCTCTACCTGGCTAGGGCAGTACCAGGGCCTTGAGCCTGCAGATCAGCCAGCAGGCCTTCTCCTGAATAGCACTCACTCTCTGGATTAGGTGTGCTGCAGTTGAACACTCTTCCATCACCCTTTCTCCCACTCTCAACATCTTGCTCTGCACCCCTTTGACTCCTGCAGTGAGCATGCCCACAAGTGAGACCGAGTCTGTCAACACCGAAAATGTGGCTGGAGGCGACATCGAGGGAGAGAACTGTGGGGCCAGGCTGGCGTGAGTAGGCACGGCGAACCCAGGGGCTGGGGCTTTCCCTGGGGTGTGGGGAGAACGGCTTTGCTCGTCACTGGGAGGGCAGGGATTAGAGCTGACAGCAAGGCTCACGAGCCTCAGGTGGTAACTATGTGGGGAGAAGGGCCCCGGGGGTTGAGTGTAGCCCTCTTGGAGGCCAGTCTCAAAACTGAAGATAGTCTCCCTTTCAGCACTTCTGCAAGGGCCTGACTCGGACTTTGAGTACTGTTTTGTCCTATCAGATAACGGCAGGGTCTGGAGAGGAGGTGGTGGAGTGGCTGTTTCATCCCAGTCTCGCTCACCCCCTTGCTAACCACACTTTCCATTCTAATAAATGACGTGGGAGAAAGGCAAACTGGCAGGAAGTGCACTGGGCCACGACAGCACCTTGGTCCCTCTCTGCAGCCAAGCTGTCCTCATGAGAGGCGAGCCCGAAATGCCACGGCACTAGTGAAAGTTCCAACTGCGCTGAGCCTTTAATGCAGCCAGTGGCCTCCTGCAGTGCCCACGCCTGGATGCTCCCTTTGCCTCACCCTTTGTCAAAGCCAAAGCTGGACGGTGCCTCTGTAGGAAGGTCTCCGTGGGCTCCTCTCTGGCTTCCGTGCACTGGCTTTAGCCAGGACCAGGCAAGGCTTGAGGGATCAGGGCCCGGTGGTAATGGGAACAGTACACACACTGACCATCACTATCGTTAAAATAGAAACCAGTCATCCCCACGAAATGTAGAAATGTACCCCTACAAAAAATGAAGGAGAATGCTATAATTGCCCCAAACAAGCACATTGCTGGTTTAACTACCAGTGTCTCAGAATGCCACGTGGAGATGAAACTTGCTGGCCGTCAGAGAGCTGTCATGCTGACTGCGTGCAGAGATTTCCCCCGTCTGGGTTCCACTATGGGCGGCAGAGATGGTGTCTCCTGCTACCTTAGGGCACAAGTGTCGGTGACCTTGGTGGCAGAACGTCTCCTAGATGAGGAGCAGGCCTGTCAGTCAGGAAGAACCTTGAACCTGGCCAGGGAAGTGCCAGGGCCTCGACTCTGCAGATCAGCCAGCAGCTGCACGCAGGCTTGTCCTGGTGCACAAGGAACCACAAACAGCAGGCGCTGAGTGGGCCCAGTCCCAGATAAAATGAGGATCTAGAAGGCTCTGTCAGTGGCTCAACATCTTCTTTTACACTTCCTCTCTGAAATGACCCATGATTTAGGAAAACCTCACCATGTTAAGAAGGTAAGCTGAAGGTAAGTCTAAGCACAGCAAGGCCAGCCTTGACAATGGCCTCTAAGCCCACGCAGGGAGGGGAAGCTCGGCTGAGGATCAGACTGACTCCTGCAGCCTCTCCTTCCAGGGCACCTGGAGCTTCAGCATCGCTCACTCTGACAGTGGCCCCAGGGAGTCTGCACTGCAGATTTCTCAGCATGGTTGGGAAGCAATTATTGTCAAAATGTGGTTAAAATACGTTGCTAATTACGTTTTTAAGCAGCAGTCCAAACCTGTTCCCTCTTCTCTCCTTTTGGAACCATACAAAACAAGCCTTTCTGGAAGTGCGCCCCAGACAGCAGCACTCGGGAGAGGCATACAGGAAGGCCCACAAGTTCTAGGCCTTTCTGTTGTCTTGACCCCAAGAGGAGGCTTGGAAAGAAGATGATCAGGATCCTGCAACTCCGGCTATTGGACATGGCCCACATTGCAGGCCATGAGGGATTTGGGAGCTGGCACTAGGAAGTCCCTCGAGAGTACATCTCAGGAGCATGTGAGGTTCTGTTGCAAAGACGACATGGCTGTCCCCCGCCGAGGGCAGCTGGCAATCTGTCTGTCGTTTCCTCAAAGGATGCACTCTGCTGGCTTGGAGGGCTCTGTGACAGTGCTCCCAGTTATCCCCATGCATACCTACATTTATTTATCCTTTCTGAGCATGCAAGATACCCAGTTGCAGTTCCAGAATTCTTTATCTTTTTTAGGCCATTTATTTATTTCTTCCATGAGAGACAGACAGAGAGGGCGGCATCACCAACAGGATCCTCTTGCACAATCCACTCCAAGTCTCAGCCAGCCCAGGTCACAGACACACACGTGCAACTCGTATGCTCCGGGAGGTCCCAGGATCGTTCCCGTGTGGGGGCAGCTGCGTTACTGCACCACCACCTGGCCCAACGGTGTACCCACCAGGTCCTAATGTGCACTTACTAGATCCTAGTCTTTCCTCATCTCCCAGCCCCCCACCTGCCCCAGACAGTATCGGGATAAGACTCAGCTGACATTCCTTGTGGGGCAGACAAGGAACTGGCCCAGGCTGAACCTGAGTATGAGGGTCTAAGAGACACTGAGAGATCAGCATCTTCAAAGCTAAGGGTTTAAAGGCTTGTGTAATAAGAGAAGGTCAGGATGAGAATTTATAGTAGTAAGAAGGCCTGGATGAAGATGGTTCCTGTGGGGGCAGGGGACAGAGAGAAAAGAAGTGCAGTGTATTTTGTTAGGGTTGGGAGGGCAAGTGGGCAGGGAGGTGATGAAGAGGGAGGAGCCATCAAAGTTTGAAAAGAGAAACTGGGGCCAGCAGATGCCATGGTGGTCAAGGTGCTGGACTCCGAAATGACTGACTGGAGTTTGAGCTCCTTGGAAATCTCGCCATGCACGTGTGTGTGCACCCAGAATCCCAGGAGAATAGAGGAGAAGGGATTCCAGCATGGCCATCCCCCCTAGGGGGGTATTTCTCACTTTCCTTCTCACTGTCGTTCTCTGGTGAGTGCACATATCCTATGGAAAACATACATAAGTAAATAAATAAAAGGAAATAGAAACTGGTTATGAGGCTGAAGTGAAATTTGGAGCAGGAACCCAACCTGAGGGACCTGCAGGTATTAAATAGGCAGCAGAGTATGGAGGGTAGGTGCTTGGTCCTATACAGGAACAGAGAAACATTTGAGGTTATCAGTGTGAAAACTATCAGTGAGGATTTAGGACGGGATTGTTTGTAGAGGAATAGAAAGCAGAAGACTAAGGGCTGAGCCTTGAGAGACTAATGCACAGAGAAATAGGACCCTGCAAACAGGCAAGGACATGATAGGAGCATGGGGGTCAGCCTGGCTGGGAGCTGCAGAGGAGGAATTGCAGCAGAACCATGCCTTTGTATGGCAGGGTGTCCTGCGTGGGCTTGATGGTGGTGATGCACAACTGTAGAGAAGACAGGCAGCATCTCATTAGTGCTTACAGTCTAGTATGGAAGTGACACTAATGAGAATAAACAAGCAAATTGTTAATTCTAAATTAACAATTTAGATAAGTTTTAAGAAGGAAAAGTAAATTGAGTCAGCAGGTGGCGTAGTGGTTAAGGCTCTGGATCTCACATGGCTGACTCTGCAATTCAAATCCTGGACCAAGTAGCTTGAAAAACACACCAGGTGCATGTGCATGCATGTGCAAAATCCTGAGATGAGAATGGAGGAGAAGGGATGTGGTATGGCCATCCCTTTAGGGGATGATTTCTCACTTCCCTTTCTCTTTGTCTCTCTATTGCAAGTGTACATGCCCTATGGCAAAAATTAAAAAAAAAAAGAAGGAAATGAAAATGTAATGCAAGAGGAACCTAGTTTAGACTAGCAGGATAAGATAGATAGCTTCTTTGAAGAATTAAAATGTAAATTGATGATTGCATGGTGAACATAACTTTCAGAGATAAAGAGTAAGGAAGAGCATTAATTAAAGCTGCCAGCATGTTTCCAGACCCTTGGGTGCAGCCAGGACATGGTGAGAGAGAGAGTGGGGGGTGACACAGGAGATGGCAAACAGGCAGGCTAGTGGATCTCTGATCACTTTGGGTCTTTATCATGAGAGTGTGAGAGGTCATTGAGAGGCTTTAATAACTTGGAGCTGCAAGGGAGGGTCAGTTTTTACCATGGTAAAGACTAAAGGCAATTTTCAAGGCAAAGGAGAAGCCAGTGAAAAGGAAGTAGCCAAAGAAGCTGGGGAATAAATGAGTGCTTATAGGAGGAAATTGCTTAAGAGGGTAAGCTTGAGTTTGAAGACACACTTTGAAAGCCTAGCTTCCATACTGGGCTTCCCCATAAGAGCTCCGTGAATGACTCATTCTCCAGATCAAGAAATTGCAAACCAGAGGTCTGAGTGGTGTGAAAGGTCCTGTCCAGCTCTCAAAGCCAGCAGCTCTGTAAAGAATGTGGAATCAGAAACTGGCTCTGAAGAAGAGGGTCTATGACAGGAGTCATACCAAATGAACCCAGTCATTTAAGAAAGTGAGCATCAGGTGTCACAAGAACTGGAAGGATGTGACAGAAAATTTGAACTGTGAGTCATCAAGAGGTCACCAAAAGATTGCTGCATGGCACTGAAGCCGCAGTGGAGATGGACACGTAAATGCAGAGTTGGTCTCACAGAACATTTGATACATTGTTCCAGCAGATTCTAGCCTGGAACCAGTAAAATCAGGAGGAGGTGAGCCGGTGGAGGTTCATCCACCTAGGTGGGTAGTGAAGACAACATTGGCGTGACCATGCGTCAAACTGAGTACCATTGGGTCATTTGAAAAATCATGATGGGTTTTTCTGTTTTTCTATGTAAAAATGTGTCATGATTTTTCCAATGACCCAATAGAAGTCAAGTCTAGTGTTAGTCTTTGAGGTTCAGAAGTGCAAGTGATGGGGAAGCCCCCATGAAGCAGAAATTAGGTTCTACCAAGAAGAAAGCAAGAAAGAGAAGAGGAGACTGGCCAGAGATATGGAGGAACCTGACTCCACACCCAGCAGCTAAAGCAGAGCTGCGGAGGGCCAAGGTCCCAGGTACAAGCCTCTTCGTAGTAACAGCCGTGGTGGCACCAACTTTGTGGAACTGAGAGGCTGAGTCACATGTGACTTCAGTGTCTGACATATGTTAGAGGCAAATTTGGGGCAATTCAGGGAATGCTGTTCACACAGCAGGTGGCAAACATATGGCACTCATTACCCTAAGAATGGGAGGGAGAGGCTGAAAATACAAAAGGCTCTCAAGAAGTTCAAATATTTGTCAAATAATGAAAAATGCAAATTGAGTAAGCAAAAGAGAAAAAAAGCATTGAGTTTGTCTCTAATTTTTGAACCTCAAGTCAGGGAGGAAAATCATGGTCTCCTGGAAGGTTTATGCTGGAAACCTGGGTGGAGAAAATATCTTGGGCTGAATGAACCACAGTTTGAACCCAACGGAGCTGCTCTCATGGTTTCTTGTGTTAGTTACTAACTTTATCTGCCTTCTTGCTTTTCTTCAAAAAGCTGCTTAAAACATGAGTAGGAACTACCTCACCAGAATAATAATGAAAGAGAAAGCAAAGAATCTTTTTGAGCAAACTGCACAGGCCCGTTGGGACTTGGAAGAACTAGGAGCCTCTACTGTCCTAAGGACTCTTGGAAGCTTGAGACAGTTTAAGAAAGCCAGTATGGAATACTAAGCCATAGAAAACAAGGAACCCCAGGCATTTGATAGACAGTGGTTGAATAAGGAAGCTTTAAGGCTAAGTGAAATAAGCCAGACTATGAAAGAGAGGCATCGTATATCCCCACTTACTATATACTAAATATCTGCACTCTATGGCAGAAATCGAAAATTTGGAAAGTACGAAAGTATGGAGATGCTCTCTAAGCCTCACTTTGAAGATGATAAAGAAAAGAAGGAACACTGCTGTGCCAAAAAGGGCTGTGGCCATGTGCAGCCTATTTGTTGTACAAACTGCACCCAATACATACCCAGGAACAAGGCTATTGAGAAGTTCATCCAAAACATAGTAGAGGCTGCAGCCATCAGAGACATCTCCAAAGCAAGTGTCTTCGAAGCCTATGTGCTCCCCAGCCTGTATGTGAAGCTGCATTACTGTGTGGGTTGCACCATTCATAGCAAGGTAGTCAAAAACCTGTCTGGTGAAGCTCAAAAGGACTGAATGCCCTCATCCTGATTTAGACCTGCAGGTGCTGCTCCTTGGCCTCCACCAAAGTCCACAAAGGGAGCTAAATCTTTAAGGACTAAAGAACTGTCCTCTGGAAAAAAAGCAAAATGCAAATTTCACACTTTTTTAAGAAGGCATGGAAAGTAAATGTGGGTACTAGAGACAGTGTGGAAGGAGGGTGGGGGATGGGAGGAGAGACAGAGGACATCAAGGGGGAAGAAAAGCAAAACATTTAACGGACACAAAAATGGAAAATTGTTGATAAAAAAAATAAATAAGGCAGTTGGAGGAAGTATTTTCCACAGGTTAAACAGCCTGGGGCATGAAGTGGTCCAGGATTCCAAGGCACTGACAGGCTTAGCTCACTAATTTGAGCTGAGCCCATCACCTCCCAGGAGGTGAGAGGCCACGGAGCAGTGGCACTTCTGTTCCCATGCAGTGGGGCCCATAGCTAACTCCCTCCTGCACAGAGCAAGGGTGGGAGAATCCAGGTGCTCACTTCATAGTGCTCTAAGCTCGACCTTCCAAGAGCCTGGGGTTTTGCTAAGTCTTCAGAGAAATGCCACTCGAGCAATACTCTCTCTTTCACTTTATTTTAAATGTATGTATTAAGTTTATTTATTTCTTCCATAAGAGAGGGAGAGAGAAAAAGAGAGAGAGGATACAAAGATTTCTCCCAAAGGTGTCTTCACGCCACTACCCTACCCTGACCTCAGGCAGCCAGGATTATAGGCATGTTTTTACATGCCCGAACTGCTTGGGACAACCTCAGAATGCAAAACCGGGCCTGCCCCATGTGACCTCAGTATTGCCAGGCTTTGTCTCACTGCCTTGCCTCTGTGGCTGGCCCCCCCACCCTTTCTTTTGCTTTTAGAGGTTTTTGACTTAGGGCGTATGCACTCGCTGGAAAGAGAGAGAGACAGAGACAGTGACAGGGAGGATGGCCACGCTTCAATCCTTTCTCCTCCATCCTCCTCCCGGGATCTTGGGCACACATGCACACATACCCAGCATGAGTTTCAAGCCACCAGGTCAAGGACTCAAACCATGGTCACCCATGTGGGAGTCTAGCGACATAACTGCTATGCTATCTGCTGGACTGGTTCTTAGCATTTCTGCTGGTTGTTTACAAAATATGACAACCATAAAAGGAAATAAATGTTTCATTCTCAGTGAACCTAAACTATGCTCACAATCCCTGAGAACAGCAACAGCAGCAAAAACCGGTCTTCCAGTGTGGCGCCCAGGTTTCAGCCTTAGGACTGCGGTGGATGGACTTGAAACACCACTCCACTCTTCCTCTCAGAACATGCCCGGGCGCCTGGGCAGGACACGGCATCGATGCGCACACCTGAGCTCAGATCTTCTGCCAGCCCATCGCCCCGCTCCGATCCTCACTGTGCCTTGGGAGATATGAATACCACATTAAGGCTTCCCCACGTAGGAGCTTCTGAGAACTGACTTGCTTACATGATTCGAGCAAGAGCCTTGTGGGTCAGGGCCATGGTCTGCATTAAGGGCCCCAGGGAAAGGACCAGACCTTTCTGAAAAAGGCCTGGGCTGGGCTGAAGGCCAAAGTCACCCACTCTGGGTTATAGTAATCCAAAGCAAGGAGAGGCAGCTGCCCGAAGCAAGCCTGGGAGGGACGCTGAAGGTCCTGAGCTCAGCCTGGCCCCGCAGAGGAGACAGCGCCCGGCTTCCCACCACCCAATTAGCAGCTGGAAGACATCGCTTCCTCCATTAAACTGACTCTAAATAAAAATGCTGCCCTGCACTCCTGGTCGCCCTCCCACACGCTTTGTTAACATGGTGATTAAACTCTCCAGCCCTAGCCCGCAGTCTTTGGGGGTGGCAAAAGGTTATTAGCCAGTGGTTCAGACCAGCAAAGACACTCAGCTCTGACTCTCAAGGCCCCAGAGATATAATTATCTCATGCACGATGTCTTTGCCACCTGTCACATTCTCTGGTTTAATTTTTTTTTTAATAAAAAATAATGAGAGGTTTTGGTGTTTTCTTGCCGTGACACACAGCTTGCCTTGTGCTGGGCTGGGCTGGGTGGTACAGGCCATGCAGTGCCACTCCCACCCTGTCTGCTGGTCCTCCCCACACCCTCCTTGTCCCTCCATTGCTGCCTCCACCCTTCCTTCCTCTCCATCCAGCATCCTGTCTCCTGTTCAGATCAGCATCAGACCACCTGCAGCATCCACTCCAACACTCACTCCCTTCCCAAGGCCCAGATGACAGCCGCCTGCAGACGGGTCTCCAGGGCTCTCGTGCCTCCCCCTCCTCCACGCTCCTCTCTCACCCTTTGCCCAGCCTGCCCTGACTCTCTCAGGTAGTCTCAGGGCTGCCTTGGATGTCCTGCCTTTCAGTGGAACTCCCTCCCTCTGTGATGACACAGCCGCCAGCACACCGGCCCGTGCCTCGGCCCTCAGGTCCCCCGATCCGCAGGGCAGCAGAACCCATGGCCATTTATTTAGTCCACTTGGAGGCTCCTAGGCTGGGACTCTATTTCCAGTAGCTCCTCATGCAATTTCCACACCATAACCTAGCTGTGGCAGCTCCTGGCAGACAGCAGCAAGGCCTGTTCCAGCCCGTGCCCACCTGTGATGTTTTTGCTGGGGGTCTCAAAGTGCAGCTCCTCCTAGCACACTGTAGCCTGACCTCGTGGGGCTCGCTGTGCAGACCCTGATCATCTGAACACGGTGCTGTCCCTCTCCAGGGAGATCATTACTTAAAAGACACCAGATTAGTAGACATCAGTGGGGCCGGGCCTCAGTCTCTATATTGAACTTCTCTAAGGTCATCGAACATCCCTAAATAGAAGAATATGTATGTCCTTTGATCATGTTTTCTTTTTCTCTTTCAGCCATCGGATCTCCAAATCGAAGTTCAGGTGAGTGATACATAAGCTCTTCCTTTCTCTGCCCACCAATTCCACGCTCTACCAGTTGAGGAGTGGAGTGTGGAAGTCACCTGCTTTCTTTTTGCATGGCTATCAGGAAGAGGCTAATGGATAAGATGAGACAAAAAAATTGAAGGGTTGAAATATATTGAATTTGGGGCCAGCAGATGGTTAAGATGCTGGACTCCTACATGGCCAACTGTGGTTCGAGTCCCAAACCTGGTGGCTTGAAAATCATACCAGGCATGTGTGCATGCATGCCTAAGATCCCGGGAAAAGAATGGAAGACAAGGAATGTAGCATGGCCACCACCCCCTTCTCAGGGATGATGATTTCTCACTTTTCCTCTCACTGTCTCTGTCTGTCTCTAGTGAGCACATGTTCCCTATGGCAAAAATCTAAAAAAAAGAAAAAAGAAATATGTTTGTCTTGAACTCTCAGTCTTTTGGGCAGCACTGTCCCTAGGAAATTGAGACCAAATGTGCCTCCTTCCTTTATAAGATGAAGTCCAGTTAAGATAAACATGAAGTGAACTCTTAGTACTATCTTGAAGTAGTTCATTTGTGGAATATGGTAAGGTGAGAACCTCAAGGATTAGGGACAGCACACAGGACATGATGCCACTCTGTCACTGCTCTGTAAAGGTGTCAGAACCCTTCTGAGAACCTGGACGTCTCCGCCTTTGTTTTCTTACCCCACAGCTCTGTTGGTCCCTGACTGAGAGCACCTACACACCTCATCTAACTGTACGGGCTCCCCATCTCCCTCCCAGTCCAGGAACAGGCTTCCCCCCGGTAGAGAGCCAGGAGCACTGTCACAGGTCGTCCCCTTGCCTGTGCCGTCACCTCTGCACCAGCCCGGCAGAGCTCTAAGCCGGAGGCTGACACTACCCTGATATTCTTGGGCCTCCCCATGACTTTCTGGGTATTTCCAGGCATGCTCTTGATATTGGTGTCCAGTAGCTAAGAACTGAATGAGGACACTGGTGTCTGACTTCCTGCTCCACCTCCGACACCATTGTCCTCTCATATTCCACTGGGACTAGAAAATGCAGGCCCTTCTCCCTTTCCCTTTCACCTTTCTCTCAAACCAAGACCTCCTTTACTTAAAAGTCTAAAATGAGGTCTAACTTTTACTACATAAAAGAAAGCTCAATGGGACCAGCAGTTAGCGTAATGGCTATGTCACTGGACTCCCATGTAGTCGACCGTGGTTCGAGTCCTGGACCCGGTGGCTTAAACTCACGCTGGATGTGTGTGCGTGTGTGCCCAAGATCCCGAGAGGAGAATGGAGGAGAAGAGACTGTGGCGTGGCCATCCCCTCTGGAGGGTGATTTCTTGCTTTCTGTCTCTCTGTCTCTTTGTCTTTCTGGCAAGCATACACGCCCTATAGCAAAAACCTCTCAAAAAAAAAAAAAAAAAAAAAACGAAAGCTCAAGAAATACATACATGTATTGAGAACCAGCCGTTAGCGTAATGGCTATGTTGCTGGACTCCCACGTAGTCGACCGCGGTTCGCGTCCTGGACCCGGTGGCTTAAAACTCACGCCGGGTACGTGTGCGTGCGTGCCCAAGATCCCGAGAGGAGAATGGAGGAGAAGGGATTGCGGCATGACTATTCCCCCTGGGGGGTGATTTCTCGCTTTCTGTCTCTATGTCTCTCTCTGTCTGTCTGGCGAGCGCACGCGCCCTATAGCAAAAACATCTCAAAAAAAAAAAAAAAAAAACAAGAAATACATATATGTATTTATGTGTGTGAGCGTGTATGTGCTTGTGTGCATGTAAAAGTCTGCTCTATCTCTAGCATCTGGAGAAGTGGCTGGTACATGATAGGGACCTAATAAATATTTACTGAGCGAACAAATAAATGAATGAATGAATGGTCTTGCCTCAAGATGATATACTTGACAAATACAGATGTCAGGATTCAAAAAAAAAAAAAAATAGCTAACTTAACAGCCACAGTTGAAAAAACATGTTGTGCTTTTAACCGTTCCAAAGCCTTCAGATAGTAAAGTAAAGGGATATAAAAATACATTTGAAAATATTTCCAAAATATCATTCTCATTACATGCAAATGAGTGAATCATGAATGAGTGAGGGAACATGCTCTGTAGGATGGAAGAGGTTATTAGATTCTAGTATGGGCTCTCTCGAGTCAGAGATTGCCCAGAACACTGAGTAAATGTTTGTTTTTCATCCAGTGGACTACAAGGGACTTCAAGAAATTTGTGGAAAATGGATTAAATTATAAGTTCTTTCCTGTGCAAAATATTTTGAAATTCACGCATAATTTTTTCACAACATGCATTATCCATGAACTTTTTTTTTTTTTTTTTTGGAGAGATTTTTGCTATAGGGCGCATGCGCTCACCAGACAGAGAGAAACATTAGAGACAGAAAGCGAGAAATCACCCCCCAGGGGGGATGGTCACGCTGCAATCCCTTCTCCTCCATTCTCCTCTTGGGATCTTGGGCATGTACGCACACGCATCCGGCGTGAGTTTAAGCCACCGGGTCTGGGACGCGAACCGCGGTCGACTGCGTGGGAGTCCAGCGACATAGCCATTATGCTAACTGCTGGTTCCCTTCCATGAACTTTTGAAGACTCCTTCGTACAATATAACCTGTGCCCAGGTCCTGTGAAAACGAGAGGAAGAGAGGTGGTGCTTATACACTTCTGGAACCTTTGCTCCACTTTGAGACTTGCTCAGCCTTCTGTGGACCAGTCATTTAGCTGCAGTCACTCACCTCTGGGAGCATCTCTCCTTCTGCAGCCTCCGCTGGGGATCTATCAGAAACGTGGAGGGCAGGCTTTGTTAATGCCAACAGGCTGGTGCTACCATTAAACCCATCCTCAGATGAGGGTGCTAGGACTTAGGGAGGCCAGTGGCAAACAGCTCGTGAACGGCCGAGTCGGAACTCACGCTCAGGAGCCCAGCTGCTAACCGCCGTGCCACCCTAGTGAGGAGGTGTGCCCTGGAGTGCTAAGCCCTGTTCCTGCACAGCTGTTCCCCCTTGAGCACAGAGTCGCTAGCTCTAGATCGGAGCTGTGGAGTAGAAATGCAGTTCAAGTAACTCACATACTGTAAATGTCTCTGGTAGCCATGTTAAGAGAGTAAAGAGGGCCTACCACATAGTGTGATGGTTAATGCACTGGGTCCCCTATGGCCAACTACGCCGTTTGAACCCTGGACCCAGCAGCTTGAAAAACACGCCAGGCATGTACATGTGCATGCCCACAGTCCCAAAAGGGGATGGGAAAGAAGGAATCATGGCGTGGTTATCCCCTGACGGGTGCTTCTCACTTTCCTCTTTCTTGCTCTCTCTGGCGAGCACCAGATAGCCAACAAATATAATAATAATATAATTAGTACTTAATAAATATATATATTTTTTTTGTGTTTGCTTATTGTCACAGTTTATTGCTCAGGGATACAGAGGTGTTTTTTTTTAATTAATTAATTTATTTATTTTTGTATATACTTTCAATCATATTGTTTGGCTTACAATGAGACCATTTCGATATGTGAACATTTCTCCCCAGAGCCGTTGATCGAAATATCTTCAACAGATAACACCACACCTCCCCATCCCGTCAATGCTCTACCTCTGTATCCCTTCTCCAAATGTCTTTCGTTGGGCCCCAGTCCTCCACATACACCTCATCTGACATTCACACCCATCTCTTGTGTTTGTTCAACTGTTAGTCAATCAGTTTCAGACATAGAATGCAGACAAACGGTATATGTTAAGTGGGGACATACAATGTCTCTCCTTCATAGCCTGGCTTGCCTCACTCAGCAGTACATAATAAATATTTTTTAAAAGAAAGTAAAAAGAAACAGGAGAATTAGTCTCAATATTTTTTATTTAAACCACTGTATCTAAAACATTATCATTTTAGTACATACTAAATTTTTAATTAATAGTTAATATTTAATTAGTTAATTAATTAGTTAATATTAATTAAATATTAATTAGTTAATATTTTTAAAATTTGATACGATTGTTTTATTTACTTATGTTTTTTGAACTAGGTCTTTGAAACCCGATGTGTATTTATTTACACGCATTGCACTTCCCAGCTCAGACTGAACACTTCTCAGGTGCACAGCAGCCACCTGCTGCTAGTGGCCACCGCTGGGACAGCATTGCCCCAGGGATTCCGCATAGACATCAGACAGTAGCAGCTCGTCTAGGTTCCCAGCTCACTGACGGGTCTGCTTAGGGAGTTAATCAAAAGCTGGCAGTAGAGGGACCAGCACTTAGCGTAATGGCTGTGTCGCTGGACTCCCAATGTAGTCGACCACGGTTCAAGTCCGGACCCTGTGGCTTAAACTCATGCTGGGCACATGTGTGTGCGTGCCCAAGATCCCAAGAGGAGAATGGAGGAGAAAGGATTGCGACATGGCCATCCCCCCTGGGGGGTGATTTCTCGCTTTCTGTCTCTCTGTCTCTCTCTGTCTTTCTGGCGAGCACACACGCCCTATAGCAAAAACCACTCAGAGAGAGAGAGAGAAAACAGGCAATAGATTGAAGGTGCCACCAAAATGGTCCAAGTAAGCATAGCCATTCTCTCAGCAGAGACAGCTTAACAATAACAAATCAGGAATTTGAGCTCCGAATGGCTAATTTCATTCACAAGACCAAATGAGACAAAGTCATGATTTATCTGAAAAAAATATCAGATTGGAGCTTTTAAGGAGAATGTGGTGAATTGATGGACTTATAATATTAGAGTACTATTAGAGAATTCCCTCGTAATCCTGATCTCCCCTTGGAGAAGTCAGGTAAAATGAGGAATTTGCAGCATTAGGGCTCACCAGTTAGAATGGGATGCAAGCAGCTTGGAATGAATGATTCAGGACGCCTTCTGCAATGTGAAGGGGTTAATCAGATAACCTGTTAGTCCCCATCTCTCGACTGCAGTCTGCAGTGGCCTTCTCAGGGTTCTGTGGGGAGGACTGCCTTGCCCATCTTCAGTGAAGTGTGCTCCCATTCTTCCCGCGCACTCACTCTGCCACGCCATCAGATCCAAATTTCCCCTGCTCTCCAATTAAAGTTACTAATTTATGAAACAATTACATTTTGTTCCTCAGTTCTGTTTTTAAAAAGATGGACATTTACTCTAGCCACTAGGAAGAGCCTGCAGTGTCTGCCTTGTTTACTCTGCAAGGTGTCCGTGGGGGATTATGTGCCTCACCTCACCCCACCCTCACCCCTGAGTCACAAGAGCTTGGGGGCTCTTGAGCCTTGTCTTTAGAAGTAGTAAACCTGTGCAGGGTGTCTCCGTTGCTCTGCCAGTCTGCCTGCCAAGGGTTGCGTGAGGTGGACTGTGCTAAATGTGACAGGTCTATAACAAACTATAGGACTCTATTCCTTCTCCTCATGGATCTTAGGATCTCATTGGAGAGGGAGGGGTCATGAAAATAAGAGATAACTGACAATACAAGGAAACCTTAAATCATTTCCTGGGAGAACCCTTTCCTGGCTTCTCCCCGCCCAGCCAGGATGCCCTGTATGGGATCCTGTGGCAGCTATGGTGGCTGCTCTGGTGTAGACAAGAACTCTGTCTGTTGTGTTGGCTGTTGAATACCTAGGACCTAGTCCATGGGAGCCATTTCATAAATATCTCCAATGTGTAGCCAATGAGTAATACAGACAATACATCCTACAGGAATCCCACCGCTGGGAAGAAAGTTCACCCGGGAGAAGTTGGGACTCCAGTTGAGCCTTTTTCTTTTTAAATTGTTTTGGTTATAGAATGTGTGTGCATGTGTGCATGCATGTGCACTCGAGAGAGAGAAAGAGAGAAATCACCTCCCGGGGGATGGCTATGGCGCAATCCCTTCTCCTCCATCTTCCTCTCGGGATTTTCAGTACGTGTCCATTGTTATTTTCAAGTCATCATGGCCAGGACTCGAAATGTGCAATCGGCCATGTGGGATCCAGGTGCCTTAACCTCCATGCCACTTGCTGGCCTTAAAGGGTGAGAAGGGCAGAGGAGACAGAAGGCGGGGAGCCTGGTAGTTGGGAGGACATTCTGTGTAGCTGGAAATGCAAGTGCAAGGCCCAGTGCTGGGAAAGGGAAGGCGGGCCCGGGGCGAGTGAGCAGAGCTTTCCCGTGGGAGTGCGATGACATGGAGGCCCATACAACATGTGGCACGCACTCGTGGCGTCCTTGTCGCTCATGCCCGAATGTGCAAGGTCTATTTCTAGAGTGAACGACTTCCAGTTAATGTGAAGGGAACACGAATAGCAGGCGAATGTCTCCTCCCTATTTTATTATTTAATTTCTATATCCTCCATGCATATGTAAACACAAATAAATTTACATATTCTAATAAAGCATTGCCTGTATTATACAGTAGGAAATGTTGCCAGGAAACCAGTTGTCAAGCAAAGCTATATTTTGAAGAGTGGGAGGTGTATAATTATCTTTAAATACTTTCGCTGGATAGTAATTACCCGACCCCCACCCCAGCCTGAACCCACGTGACTCTGCTGAGTGGTTGTGTGCCAGAGCAGCCCGATTTAACAGGATACCACCCTGTCACTCCTTCAGGGTTTGAGCAGAGCAGTTTCAGACCCGTGGGTCAGGCCTGATCATGTACCCCACATCTACTCTCCCAAACGTGGGGTAAGGAGGGGCGTAACAGGCTCTTGGCATTGAGGTGACTGTAATCAGTTCCTACATCTGTCAAGGAAAACAACCCTGATGGTTGTGGACCCAATTAACAATTGTCAGTAACTTCTACAATGTGAGATTTAAGCATATATTTTGCAACTGTAATGTAAGCTATTTAAGATCAGATACAAATTTGTCCTGAAAATTCATTTCTCAGGAATTTTACCTCATTGCTCTACGGTATTAGAATCACAGACACAGGAAAGATGCATTCACACCCTGGCGAGATGAGACCGCTGGGCCTTGGTATCCATCTGGCAGCCTCCAGAGGCCACCTCTCACTGAGGCCCGCCTGGGCACTCGCCCAAGCCTGTGATGTTCTTTGCCCCCACCCCCTCACATCCAGACTAAGCCTGGAGGGTGCTCGCAGCCCCAGTTCCTGAGCCTGTGGTCTGTCTTCTCTGTGCAGCGCTTCTCCAGATGTTTGATGACATTGATGATGTGTCCAGGCACTCGGGGTCAGAGGGGCCGGGCCAGAGCACCACGCAGGCTCTTCTTTATCCCCCCTCTGCTCTGCAGGCCCACACTAAGTCCTGCTGCAGCTCTCAGGAAAGGCTTCTCTTCCTAGGTTGCTCCTCCATCTTCTAATCTCATGGTAGATGTTAACAAAGGCTTGGCAACAGGCTATTCCAGGTTAGGACAATGACAGAGTAGGAGTGCAGACCAAGTCAAGGCCCTGTCAAGGCCCTAACAGCAGAGGTGCACATCCAGGAGCCTCCACACACTGTGTTGTGGCACCTCGGAGGTTGGTGGTGTCGAAGGGTTGAGGCTGGAGGGACAGACCAGGTCACATGACTAGCCTGGGACCCACTTGGGCACACTGATTGGGCTGCGGGTGAGTGCACCATCACAGAGATGCAGCGTGGTGCTTGGGTGGAGCGGCCCTTCAGAGGGAGCCGCCGAGGCACTTACATTCATCTGGCCAAAAGACAGGACATGCTGTGAATTCTGACTTGGAATACAGGGCCTCAGTTCAGTTTCCTTGCCCTAAAGTAGAGGGCTACTTTTCACACTCTGTCACAATCGGCTTGCACCTACATGCATGCATACATGCACACAAATGAAAAAAATTTGTAAGTGTTCTTATTATTTTTTGGAAAGTGTCCTTATATAATATGACATGCACTGTGATGATTTCCATTCTATTCCTTTTTCTCAGGGCCGGTCATGACCTACTAGATAGATTGCATGACCCGCTAATGGGCTGCTTCATGAGGTTTGGAAATCTCTGCTCCCAGGCAGACCCTGTGTGCCTGCTTGGTGGGCTAGAGAGAGTCATGGAAGGAGATGATTTGAGGAAGAGTACAGAAAGGCATGGGCTGTTGCTCTAAGATCCTGCTTTGCTTCTCCTGCCCGATTTACTGCCCAAGCAGGGGCCTGGGTCTGGCTAAAACCCTGCAAGCCCCAGGCCCACATCCAGAGAGGAGTGCCTGCCGGCTCACAGTTGACCTCAGCTCCCTCCTCTGGCCCCATGCTGGTTAGGGTGCTCCTCCCAGATGACCCCAGTAGAAATTCTGGCAGTCCATTTTCCACCTTCCTCTCATCCTGCCCATCCAGTCATCTCAAAGTCCTCTTGATTCTGCCCCCAAATGGCTGTCCACTCAATGTCCTCTTTTCCACTGATGAAGTTATTGCCTTTATCACCTCCAACCCAGACAACTGGAAACATTCTTCATACTGTCCCTGATCCAGATGTTGACAAGGCGGTTGTTTTTGGTGGATGTTTGGGTTTCTAAAATCACATCCACTCATGTCATTCCTCCTTTCTAAGTCCTTATCGTGGCCCTCTGCAGTCTCTCTCTCTCTCTCTCTCTCTCTCTCTCTCTCACACACACACACACACACACACACACACACGCAGCGAACACCTCTCCAGCACCCACTCTCTTTCCTCTTCTGCACAGTGTAGGCATTTATTAAATATATCATCATCTGAGTTTCCTAATATAGCCATTTTTTTCTCTGTTCAAAACGATGAAATTAGGGACACACTGTAAATCCTTATATCACAGAATCCTGAAAATGGAATGTTCCTTTGAAATCGTCTGGCTCAGTGGTTCTCAACCACAGTGACACATAAGAAGCAGTTTGGGGCTGCTATAATACCGTCCCCAGTCCTCAAAGAATCAGAACTAATTGGTGGCTTTTGGGGCCATGTGCGTGCCCTGAAAGCCCCCAGGCCCACATCCAGAATGGGGTGCCCCGTCTCTCACAGGTGGTCTCACCTCTCTGGCACTGGTGGGGCTTTGGAAAGCATCCCCAGGTAATTCTCTATGTGGTGAGGTTTGAAAAGCAGACAAACGTCCCTAACCAAGGGACTATGGGGACATTATAGGGATCATGAATATGCTTCAAGGGGTCCATGTACTGCATGAACTTTAAAGATGTGCATGTGTGCTTGGGTGGGGTAAGGGACTCAGTGCCCATTTTTCATCAGATTGTCAATAGATTCTACAACCCCCGAAAGCAAGATCCCTCCAGTTCAGATCAGCCCTGGCAGTCCAGGCAGCCTGGGCCAGGGACAAGAGATGGGGCTAGAGAGAAAACCAGGCCTGCCCTGCTACTGTGTGGTACTGGCCAAGTGACTTGACCTCTATGACCCTTCCTTTTTCCCTCTACAAGATAAAGATAACACTTCCTTTGCAGAGGTATTCATTTTGTTTTTGCCATAGAGCACGTGCGCTTGTCAGAGAGAGGAGAGAGAGGAAAATAAGAATCAGCCCCCAGGGGAATGCCCACGCCACAATCCCTTCTCCTCCATTCTCCTCTCAGGATTTAGGCACACATGTACACATGCCTGGTGTTTTCCAAGCTGCTAGCTTCCGGGCTCAAACAAAGGCACTCAGCCATGTGGGGTCCAGCCACCTTAACCTCTGCACCACCTGCCTGACCCCTGAGGTATCTGAAGAACCAGGGAGAAAGTCTGAGAGGTGGGGACACCATCACTAATAATGAAAATACTCTTAATATTTAAAATGAAACTTCTGTTCAGTAACAATGCTGTGATCAGAAAAGAAGAGTACTCCCACTTACTGAACAGCTTTACCTTTGTGGCAGGTGTGTCACATGGCGCTTTGCCAGTCCCCACTATTACCTTCTGAGGTTCATCCTATTCGCATCTCACGGGCGAGAGATCCGAGGCTTAGGGCGGTTCAGGGCCATACAAAGGCCACGCAACCACGCAGCAGAGCCCAGTTCACTCTGGAGAGCCTGTCTTCTCACCACCAGTCCGCATCACTGGTGGGCCAGGCCCCTCGGGGATGATGCTCTCTGCTGTGTTTGGGACCAGGAGAAATCTGAATGTCACAGCCAGTCCTGTCATTTCTTCTTGCCCCCTTACCAGCCGCTACTGGCGCCGCTGGAACCGGTTCTGCAGAAGGAAGTGCCGCGCTGCGGTCAAGTCTAATGTGTTCTACTGGCTTGTGATCTTCCTGGTGTTCCTCAACACACTCACCATCGCCTCTGAGCACTACAACCAGCCCCACTGGCTCACGGAAGTCCAAGGTGAGCTGCAGCCCCAGCTCTTGTTGGAACTGCTGTCTCAGTCTGCTCTTGTGAACTCGGCCTTGAGGTCCAGGCAGGGGAGAACCACAGCAGAGGCTGACGGGGAAGCAGCCGAAGACCCAGCCTGGCAGGTGCCACACTGGAGACGCCAAGGGCCTGGCAGCTCGCCGGCCCACAGTAAATCACAACCTCATCATACACAGATGTGTGCCATCTGCCCCACAGTCATGGTGGTGTCCGGGTGACAGGGACACCAGCTGCAGGTTGTTGAGCTGGCCCTTGGCTGCCAGCTCCCCAGAGTGGAGTTTCAACACCTCTGGCCTACCGCAGCCTGAAGTAAACTCATCCAGAGTCTGAGGATGAGATGGAAGGGCAGAGGGAAGGAGGCAGAGAGCACAGGGAACTGTCCTCCAGGGATGGTTAGTCCTCGTCACCCTCCCCGGACCTCTCAAAGGGGGTCCCACCAGCCCCACCCCTGTGTCCTCCCGGGTGGTCTAGCAGACAGGGCCCTGTACTAGAAGGGGGTGCAGTCCAGAACCCTGGGAGGCACAGAGGTCAGACAGCCTGCTTCACATTTGGGCTGCACATCTTGACAGAACCCTATTTCTCATCTCTGGAAAATGGGCATGACATGGTGGAGCCAGCCTCACAGCACCAGGGAGGCGTGAGGATGGCAGAGCACAGAGCCTCTGAAGCTCCCTGTGCTTCATCAGTGCTCAGGGCAACTAGGACTTGGTTTCCTTTCCCCATTGGTGTGGCTCTAATTGTTCTGTCCTGGTGGGAGTGTGCGGGAGAGGTATGGGTGGGAGGGAATGCTTGGGTCTTTTATTTCCCGGGTTGGTAATGACTGTGTTTTCATCCCCTCCCTCCCTCTGCCCACCTGCTGGGATGCCCCTACCCACCAGACACGGCCAACAAGGCCTTACTGGCCCTGTTCACTGCGGAGATGCTTCTGAAGATGTACAGCCTGGGCCTGCAGGCCTATTTTGTGTCCCTCTTCAACCGCTTTGACTGCTTCATCGTGTGCGGGGGCATCCTGGAGACCATCCTGGTGGAGACCAAGATCATGTCCCCCTTGGGCATCTCCGTGCTGAGATGCGTCCGGCTACTGAGGATATTTAAAATCACAAGGTATTTGGCCCCTTGTTTCACTTGGGAGATGGGACTGGGCTCCCGGACGAGTTCTTCCAGAAGGCCGGGGAGGTGGAGTGCCTGGGTGGGAAAGTAGCTGCTATTTCCTGGAGGGTCTGGCCTCACATGCAAAGAAGGGGAGGTCTTGTTCTTTTTGATGGCATATTATTTAGAAATCCTTTGGCTGCTCATACCAGGGACTCAACTCTGCAGTGTAAGCAAATTTGGAGTTTGTTTAGAGATGCAAAAGAGGTCCAGAGGCAGACAGCCTGAGTGCCTTTGGCAAAGTATTGGGAACTCAGTCTCCCGCCGCTGTGCTTTGCCAAGAATGTCGAGACTTCCCCCAGGGTCACAAGGTGGTTTCTGAGATGGAGCCAGCAGGAGGAGAAAGGGGCAAAGGGTCAGCCAACCCAGCTGCATCGACCTCTGTGTTCCCCAAAATATCTCTCAGACATACCCATTAGGAAGACTACTAGTGAAAAATAAAACAAAATAATAGGTGTTGATGATGTTCACTGCTGGTGAGAATGGAAAATGAAAAAGTTACTGTGGGAAAAAGGAGGTGGTTCTTCAGAAAACTCAAAACAAAATTCTTGGGTTATCCAGCAAATCTGCTTCTGGTTACATACTGCAAAGGACTGAAATCAGGGTCTCAGAGAGATAACTCTACACCATTTCATGGCAGCATTATTTACAGTAGCTACAACACGGGCGCAATCCAGTGTCCACAGGTGGACGAGTGGAAAAACAAAAGGTCATCTATACATACAACAGTAGAGTACCCTTTAGCCTTTACAAAGAAGGAAATCCAACGTGTGTTACAGTGTGGAGGAACCTGGAGGACTTTACGCTGAGTGAGGCAACCCAGCGACACAGGACAGCGATGGCAGGAGCCCACTCGCGTGAGGCATTTCAGAGTGGTGACGACCTTAGAGGCAGTAAGGAGAGTGGTGGTCGTCAGATACGGGGCAGGGGATGGGGAGCTACTGTGTAATGGGATAGAGTTCCAGTTCCAAGATGAGAAGAGTTCTGCAGAAGGACGTGGTGACAGCTACACGGCAGTAAGAATGTGTTCAATACCACTGAACCATACACTCAGAAAATGGTTAAGGTGGTCATCTTTATCTTGTGTGTAGTTCAACACACACACACACACACACACACACACAATCAGGAAAAAATAGTCTGGCCCAGAAACTCACCAAGGGCTTCTGTTCTCATGGGCCACCCTGGGCGGCAGGAGGGCTGAGAAGTGTGGTCTTTTAGCTGAGCGTGTGCTAGTGCAAATGCACCAGACTCAGTAACTGCAGAGGGCGACAGGTAGCGCCGCAGATGGCTTCCATCCCTCCTTCCACACTCCACCCCCTCTCCATCTGTCTGTCCATCTGCCTGCCCACACATCGCAGTCTACCTCCCTCTCAGAGCAAGCAGCACTTCTCTTGCAGAGGTCCAGCTGGGGGAGGGGAGAGGGCAGGAGCAGGTAGCACGCTCTAGGTCAATGGTTCTCAACTGCCGTGACCCATTTGAAATGACGAAATCAATTCATCAAAAGACAATCATCATTTTCAAAGCTTTACTGAGTTATAACTCATATAACCATATAGTTACCCTTTCAAAGTATACAATTTATAGCGTGTGTGTGTGTGTGTGTGTTTGGTATACTCGGAGTTTTGCAACCATCACTGCCTTCTACTTTTAGAACGGTTTTATCACCCACAGTGAAGTTCTAAACCCACTCCCTATTTCCCCCACCTTCCCTCCCAGCCCTAGGCAATTACTAAGTTACGGTCTCCCTCTACAGACTTGCCTCTTCTGGACAATCCACATACGAGAAATCATGCACTATGTGGTCTTCGTGTCTGGCTTGTCTCACTTAGCATCACATTGTAGGCTCACCCATGCTGTGGGGTGTATCAGTCCTCCATTCCCCTTATGGTGGACTTGTACTCCATCACATGGGCATTACCTATCCGTTCACGCACTCATCAATGCTGCGCGTGGGACTTGTTACTACCTTCCGGCTACCGTGACTACTGCTGCTATGAACAGTCATGTTTAAGTTTTTATGTGGATACATATTTCATTCACTTGAATATATAGCTAGGAGTAGAATTTCTAGATCATTTGAAAACTCTGTCTTTAAAATTTTGAGGACCTGTCAAACTGTTTTCCCAAGAGACTAGACCAATTTACATTCCCTCCAGTGCTATATAAGGGTTTCAATTCCACTACATTTTCATAACCATCATTTAAAATAAAAGAACAGAATGGGAAAACATCAGAGGGTCTCACAAGAACATAAACCTTATTTCATGGAAATCTGGCCCAGCCAGGTGGTGCGGTCATGGGTGACCTTTGGGTTGAATCCCCAGGGTAGTCTGGAAACAGAACACATGCTGGGTGAGTGTGCAGGCACCCCAGAGCCTAAGGAGCTAGAGGACTGAGGAAAGGGGATTGACACACGATGAGGCCTTGCCGAGGGTGCTTTCTTTCTCACCTTCTCTCTCTCATAAAGACAAGAAATTTTAGAGCTGTGTGTCTGAATTGTGCCATGACGTATACTTCTTGGTGGGGATGATGGACAACCGTGGAGGGACATACAAGAAAACACGTAGAGAGAGTTTTCCAAACTGTGCCCCCCCTCAGAACACACACTCCCTCTCCATAAGAATCTCTGCTTTGGGGCCATCAGGTGGCACAGAGGTTAAGGCAGGTTAATCTCACATGGTTGATTGCATGATTCAAGTCCTGGACCCTGCTGGCTTAAAAAACATGCCAGGTGCATGTGTATGCAAGCACAAAACCCTGAAAGGAGAATAGAAGAGAAGGGATTGTGATGCGGCCATAGAGAGTGCTTTCTCACTTTCCCTCTCTACCCCTGTCTCTGGTGAGTGTGCATGCCCATAGCAATATATATATATATATATATATATATATATATATATATATATAGAGAGAGAGAGAGAGAGAGAGAGAGAGAGAGAAAGAGGGATTGAGAGAGATTTTATACATACATATATATATGTAAAGAGATTTTATATGTGTGTGTATATATATATACACATATATGTAGAGATTTTATATATATATATATAATATATGTAGAGAGAGAATACACACACACACACACACACACACACGCATATAATCTCTGCTTTGAGAGCTCAAAAGAAAAAAAGGCTCTGCTTCCTGTAATCTTTACTAGGCACACTATACCCACCAGTAAGATCTGCTGAGAAAACCGGGACAGAGTTGGTATCCCTGCCCAGGGCCCTGGGGCTCAGCACGCCTGCTCAGGGTGTCCTTCTGAACGTGTGTGGGTCTTCAGGGCCTGCAGCTTGTCCTGGGCATGTCTGTCCTCCGGGCAGCCGCCCAGCACCCCCACTCACACAGCGCCATCGCGTCCAGAGAGACAAAGGTTTGCAGTGTTGCTTCAGTGCCAGGCATAGGAGGCGCTCAATGGCCAGAGCTTCTATTATCAATGTAATGCTGTTATTGCTAGTTCTAGGAGGAGAGGGGAGAGAAAAGAGCTAGCAGGCAATCCCTGTACTCAGGCTCTCATCTGGCTATCCACCGTGTACGTGCTCCGCACTACACTGAGATGGGAAAGAAGGTGAATGGCATGAGTTGAACCCAGGAGGGAGTGGCAGTGCAGCTGGGGGAATGGAGTCAGTTCATCCGAAAGGTTAAAGGGAATTCTCACAGGGAAATCTCAGACAGAACGTCTTGGGCTGGCAAATTGGGACGGGGGCACTATGGGACACTGGGAACAGGATACCCAAAATTTAAATCCACAAACTCAACACTCTGAGCAACAGCTGTCTTCCCCACCCACCATCCTGGAGCACTTCCTGAATGCCCCGAATATGCCTTTGTCGTAAAGGTAGAACTACAATTGACAATAACACCAATGTGCTCACCCTGTACGAGACACCATGACCTGCACAATTCATACTCAGTGAATCCTCACAAGTCCTGTAAGGGACACGTATTCTTATTCCTGTTTTGCAGATGAGCAAACTGAGGCTTAGAGGGTCCGAGATCATATGAACTGCTGGGGTGGAAAGGCAGGCCTATCTGACTGCCCTCAGGCTCTGCTGTCACCTGCAGAGGTGACAGGCAAACTGTGCTGTCTACGTCCCTGAGACAGGACCAGAAGGATTCCCACATATGATTCTTATTGCTCAATAATGACTGGTTCTACTTGCTCTTCCTGGAGTCTGGTAAAAGCTCTCTTTAACTTCGGGACCAGAAGTTAGCGTAATGGCTATGTTGCTGGACTCCCATGTAGTTGACTGCGGTTTGAGTCCTGGACCTGGTGGCTTAAACTCATGCCAGGCGTGTGTGCGTGCATGCCCAAAATCCCGAGAGGAGAATGGAGGAGAAGAGATTGTGGTGTGGCCATCCCCCCGGGGGGTGATTTCTTGCTTTCTATCTCTCTGTCTGTCTGGCGAGCACATGCACCCTGTAGCATAAAACAAACAAACAAACAAACAAACAAAAAACCTCTCTTTAACTTAGAGTTTTCTTTTCTTTTCTCTCCCTTTTTTTCCCCCCCAAGTCAAACTCTCCTGCTTATTAAAGATACCCTGTCCAGTTTGGCTGACATATTGGTAACCAATTTTGGGGGGTCAGGCCCCAACAGGTCTCTGATTTAAGAGACAAATCTGCACTGAAGGTGGAGAAAGGGACATTTTAAGTTTTCCACACCTAAAGGCATCTGTGCCAAGGTGGCTATGTGTGTTAATGTCAGGGAATCCCTCCTACTGGGAGCCAAGGAATGTCTCAAAACTAGAAGGGAAAGATGTCCCTGAAATCAGCCCAGCTTCAGAAACATTCTACTAGTGACGAATGCCACTCCCCCAAAAACAACAATGAAGGGTTCTATGTGCTAACGACAGAGCTTAAAAAATAAAATAAAATTCTGTTTTTACAAAACCTGATAAGAAACAGTATCTCAAAGTGTACAGTCACCGGAAGTCCATGGTTATCTCTGCGCACACACCTCTCGGCACCTCCAGCACCTTCAGCTCTGTGCCTGACCTATTGTGGCATCTCCGTTTCTGCAGGGTTACTTCCATGCTTGCCAGCACCAGCTTTTCCCTGTGGGTACCTTCTCTCTCTGCTTTGCGGGGGTCTTCTTAGGCTTGGGCTTTGCCTCTGGGGGAGCAGGTTCTGCAGACAGCTGCGGGGATCCTCCCTGTGGTTCATCCCTCACCGTGGCTGCGTCACCCTTCCGTCCCCTCTAGCCTTTCTCTTGGCATGGCGGCGACGATGGGGGACGTAGGCGCTGGGTGTGGGGGTTCAGTGGTGTGCAGGCTTTGTTCAGTCTGGGGATCATTCTTGCCTCCTTTTCTTCTAACTTGGAGTTTTCAGTGCCTCTTAAATAATTACCAAGGACCATGTGTTTGGAGTTTTGGTTTGGGTTTTGTTTTCACACCACCTGCTGCCCCATTTGTTCCATTTTAGTCACCTATTTCTCTATTTCTAATCTGAAAACAGGCCAAGAATCCATTTTCAAAATCATTCTTTACTAGAAAGCTTCCCATAGTCCATCTACAAGGGGAGTTGCAGTGTTTTCAGATCTCTATGAAGTATATAAACAGAATAATTTCTTTATTTAAATGGAAGTGATTTTGGTAAAGGCTACCATCTTCCTGTTAGAAAACCTCTAAACCCTCTGGGGACTTTTGGAGAACAGTGATGAGACCCCCATGCTCCCTCTGAGCCTCGTATCTAAACCCATAATCAAGAAAATGCCTGGAACGTGGGCTGGCCTGGACACTGCAGACCCTCCCCTGAGCCTTGGGATGGAGCTTGGCATCAGTCAAGGACCAGGGGCTTCAAAGAGTCCATGGTGGGACCAGCAGTTAGCGTAATGGCTATGTCGCTGGACTCCCATGTAGTCGACCGTGGTTCGAGTCCCGGACCCGGCGGCTTAAACTCACGCCGGGCGCGTGTGCGTGCGTGCCCAAGATCCCGAGAGGAGAATGGAGGAGAAGGGATTGCGGCGTGACCATCCCCCCGGGGGGGTGATTTCCTGCTTTCTATCTCTCTGTCTCTCTCTGTCTGTCTGGCGAGCGCACGCGCCCTATAGCAAAAAAACCTCTCCAAAAAAAAAAAAAAAAAAGAGTCCATGGTAAATACATACCGTGATAAAGCTACACGTGGACTTTGAAGATACTTTTTGTAACAAAATAAACTCCAGTGCTTTAATTCCATTTTTCCACCAACTTTTTGGAGTTCCCTTATATCGCTCTCCCTCTTCTTTTAAAATCTCTTGGAGAATACTGTGCAGTGTCTCACTACTGTTCCTGTGTGAGCGAAGTGTTTTCTACACTGTGGTCTGAATCAGTGACTCCGATTCTCAAACTTAGTTGAACTTGTTGGAGGAGCTCATTAGGGACCTTACCCTGGAGATCCGGAGAGGCTGCTGGTCATCCAGCCACCCCACTTTGACAACCATTGGCCAGGTTCTGTCCCAGTGTGGCCGAGACAGCTGGTGTACAGGGAAGATGAGGCCCTTGAACCTGTTAGCCTTGTCAGGATTTGGGTCTAATGAAAGCATAAAATGGGCTTTCCTGCACTGTTAGATTGAAGGGGGCCAAGGCAGGGGCTGATTGCAGCAGGAATAAGCCAGCAGTGAGGCCTGGGGCAGCAGCTGTCCCAACTCCGCATGGCTCCTCCTGCCCCTGGCTGGCCTCCCACCATACTTATCCCTCCAGGCTCTGTGGGGTCCGCAGAGACAGTGCTCAACTTTACTGAGCTCAGCTTTGAGGACAGCCACCCCTGTAAGTCCCAGGCTGGTGCAGGAAGGAGAGGGCAGGACTGAGCTTGCTCATAGAAGGACTTGTCCCTGTTTTCCCAGGCTGCCTTACTCGACTCCATTCCCTCCCATAAAGCCCCACACCACAGGACTTTACTGCATGGAAGTTGCCTTCCAAACACTCTTCCAACAATAGAGCATTCACCACCCAAACAAAGAGCCCTTTGTTTCCATCCTTGAGGATGAGGAGGGTTGGGATGAATATAAATTTAGTCCTGACCCTCTCTGGAACAGAGAGGAAGGAGGGCGGAACATTTACCCAGTGTCCAAAAGTGGCTGGCACTGCTCCGTTGAAGTTCCTTTATTTATAGCAGACTCGATGCTCTGCTCTATACCTAGAACAAAGTAGAGGGCCCGGCCTTGAGCTCTTTGAAGCAGAAAGTTCACGAGATAAAAGCTGCAGTTCAAGGAAGGCTCAAGTCACTTCATACCACAGAAGAGGAGGAAAAGTTCCACAGAGTCCGAGTCCAGAGACGGACCCAGAGAAGGGAAAGCAAATGGAGAGGAAAGAATCCCGCAGATGGCAGTGACCTAAACCTCAGCGAGAGGGGGAGAGAACTCAGGTGGCAGAGAGGTCCACCTGGTCAGGTACAAGCCCTCAAATGCACCGTACTTCTACGAGAACACAGTGAGATGGCAGGGTGGAGGCGGGTGGGCAGTCGTACCCTTTGGAGAGAATGACTCAGGAGAGTGGGAAGAAGAGGCCAGGTCAGTGCAAGGGCGATTGCTCAGGTGGGGCTTCCGGGGGGAAGGGGCTCCAAAGCTGATTGCGTGCTTTCAGGCCCCAGGAAGTCCTGATACCGAATGTGACTGTGCATGGGGCCCATGCACGCTGTTCTGCAGAGTGGACGCCTAGTCCTCTTCCGTTTGCCCATGAGGTCCCTGACTGGAACACATCGAGCACTTCATTGTGCCGCTGCCTGGCACCCAGAGCTCTTTCCTATTTGATATGTGAGTGCTCACGGCACGTGTGCCTCATGTTGATCAACTAGTATGGAAGCTTCCAGAGATGGCTAAGATGCCATTAGCCAACTAGCTGGCTTTTTTGAAAGGGAGAGGATGGTCAGACCTGAGGCCATCACCTGATCTTTAAGCCATTGCAGTAGCAGTCGTTTGGAATCAGGCTGACGTTAAAGAGGGAAGAGAATGAGGAGCACAGGACCACAGTCATTCACTCCCTGTCACCCTCCCCAGCTGAGAGCTGCCACCTGCACACCCACAAATCCCCACACCCGTGGTTGTGAAGCCCCCTTTCCCTGCTCTCCACCAAGGAATGCTGGGCTCTCCAGACACCATCAGTGCTCTTTGCCATGCTCTCCCTTTGTCTCAGCCTCCTGGAGATGGGGTACAACAGCTCTATCCATCTGCACTAGGAAGGGGCTGCCTCTGGAGAGCTGGATATCCTTTGTGGGCCAGCCTCAGCTCAGCTGTGCCTTTCTGGCCTCTCTGAAGGAACAGAACGTACAGTGGCTGGCCAGCCATGGGGCGCAGCTCCACCTTTGCCCTCTTGAATGGGAAACAACAGCAGGCCAAAGACCAGGGCATGAGCAGCCATGGCCTCCATTTACTTTGACCGTGTCTACACCACATCACTGGTCTACACCACATGACCGGTCTGAAGCATGACATCTCCTCAGCCCATGTTGTTTTCGTGGAGGGCACATTGGAGCTGGTGTGCCTCGCTTCAGTCTGTCTCTTAAGCAGAGGCTGGCACATACCCTCAAACTTGAGACCATGGGTCGTGAGCCCCAGGAAGGGGTTCTTCCCCAAGGGAAGAATAGTGCTCTTCTAGAAATCCTACCAAGGCTCTCAAAGCCATTGCAGTCTTGTTTTCTGGAAGGCAGATTCATGTATATCAGTTGGACATATGCTTGGTGATGGAATATTCCAGAATCTCAGGAACTCCCTACCTGTGAACTTAGAGGAGCCATAGGAGTAGGAGCCACGTGAAGACTGCACCTACCCACCCCTCATGACTTGGCGAGCTATGTCCACTGGAGTGCAGCGTGAGAGCTCCACTCCACCCAGCCCTGCTCCCACTTCATGCACACATGCACACACACAGGTCTGTGCAACTTCATGGACTCTCACTTTCCCCTCCACACAAATATGTCACTTTTATAGCATTATTCATTCATTCAACAAAAATATTTGCTGATCCCTTACTTTGGCCCAGGCCTTGTTCTTAGCACTAAAGACCTAAAGTAATGAAACAAGAATTTTTGTTCCCATGGACCTTTCATTCTAGTGAATGAAACTGACAACAGAGAAATAAATGCAGAGGAATCTTCAATAGGTACAGGAAAAATGGGTATTATAAAAAAGCCATGTGTGCATTTCAATTCTTTTTGCAACAAAATAAACTCATATTTTAATTCCCCTTTTCCACAGACTTCTTAAGAACCACCATCTGTCATGTGGTGGTTGGCAGTGATGGAAAAGGATAGGGGATTGTGGCACGGTCATGTTGAATGCTCCAGTGAGACAGCATTCAGGCAGAGGCCTGCAGGAGCTGTGTGCTGAGTGCGCCCCTTCTGCGGAAGAGGCCTGCAGACATGGCGAGGACCATGAGGGCGGGCGTGAGAAGTCAGAGGAAAAGTGCAGAGGCTGGTGTCCTAGGAGTGCATGCAGGAGGGAGGGGACAGTGGGTCTACCAGGCCTTTGGGAGGACTTTCCTCCAAGGAGAGGGGTGGAGATTCAATGTGACTTGTCATAGCAGGGCCCTCCTGCTACCGAGGTGCAGACAGCCATAGGCACCAGGTCCAGGGTCGGGTGGGCAGAAAGGAGGCTACTGCTGAAATCCAGCTGAGGCTGCTGGTGGCTAGAACTGTGTGAGAGAGGTGGGGGGAGTGGCCAGATTCAGGATTTTCTCTGAAGATAGAGCCGCAGGGAGACGTGGAGGATGACTCTGAGGTTTAGGCTTGAACCTAACCCACCACACTCGTTGACAAGATGGAGAAGACATGGGGTAGGAATCAGGCCCACTGGCCACGGATGCCAGTGTTGCGAACCACCAGCCGACTTACTGGAAGAGTCCTGGAGACTGTCCTGAGACACCCCTCAGGCCAAGGGCTGGGCTGGGGAAGCATAGGAAGGGATTTCATTTTTAGATCAACACTGCCCCAAGGCCAGCCCCTCTGAAGCATTCACTATGGGTCTTCACACAGATCATGGAAATGCATATTGTAGGAGAATTATGCATGAATTTCAATTTTTTCCACCAAAATAATCTTGTACTTTAATTTCATTTGCCACAGCTTTCTCCTCATATTTGCCATTGTTCGCTCCCATCCTTTCTAGAAGACTTCTCCTCCACTGCAAGATTCATTTTGTTTTCCCCCAGAACCCGAGAGTCCTGAGGGGCTCCCAGTCAGGAAATGTCCCTCCCACCTCACTTTCCTCTGTTTCCTGGTCTGGTTCATCTCGTCCCATTTGACTTTCTCTCTGGGATCCCCTCTCAGGTCCTGTGGCCATCAGGCATCTGAATCTCAGCTGTAAGACTGGTTTTTTTTTTTTTTTTTTTTTTTTTTAATTTTCTTGATTTTCCATGCTCACCATGGAAAGGGAGAGGAAGAAAGCAGTCTCTCCAGCGGGGAATGGGGTGTGGTCATGCTACAAACCTTTTCCTCCTCTTCTCCATCCCTTTGGGATTTGGGGCACATTATGCACTTATGCCTGCACTATTTTCAAGCCACCAAGGCTGGGATTTGAACTACAGTTGGCCATGTAGGATTTAGTTCCAAATGCACAGAGCTGCTCATAAGCCTAGTTTGAGGTATTCCCCTCGTGTCTGTTTACCTCATAAAAATGAAGGCTTTTCCAGGACATTCCATATCAGTCAAGCACACAGAGGATCTGTTCAGTAATAAATCTGCCCTAAAGCTGCTGGTTCCCAACATTCTAGACTGGCTGCACAAGAATCGCCAACCCTGGGCCAGGGGTCTTGATCTCAGGGCCCCAGGGGCACTGGGCACAGTACTGTGGAAATACTAAAACTCCTCAGCTCATGTGGCCACCAGTCAGGGTTTGGGAAAACTGCTTGACATGTAAGAAAGGACAGAAGTCTACCTCCAGAGAGATCTTCTTACTTCTTGCTTTAGGCATATCACTAGAACCTCTGGCCAGTGTGGCTCCAGGCAACCTGTCACACATTGTGGATTATATAAAATTTGAGGACAAAGATGGGGAAATAGAGGGGAAAAAAAAAAAAAAAAAAAAAAAAAAAAAAAGCTCAGTCTCTGCACTCCAAAGCTCAGAACCTATTTTGGTGAAATAATACTATAACACAAATGGGCCAAGCAGGTGGTGTGGTGGTTAAAGTGGCTGGATCTCATATGGATGACTGGGTGGTTAGAGTCTTGGACCATGTAGCTTGAAACACGCTGGGCACATGTGCATATGCATCCAACATCCCAGGAGGAGAGTGGAGGAGAAGGGACTGTGGCATGGCTGTCACCCCGGGGACAGTGCTTTCTCACTTTCCCTCTCTGTCTTTCTCCAGTGAGCACACATACAGTAAACAAAACAAACAAAAAGCATCTATCACAAATGAAAAGCATGATAATTCACAGAACAGATACAAATAGATATCTATTATTCTGTAAGCGGATGTGGCTGACAACAGCAGAGAGGTGGGTAGGGCTGATGTGCTGAAGGAGCAAGAGGCACTAGTGGCCACAGGATGAGAAGTTCGTGTTTACAGCCATCCGTTGACTGTGTGCTGGTCACCTGCTGTGGATCCACCCTGAGGGAGGTGCCACAGGGGTGCAGCGTGGACTGCAGGGGTGGAACGTGTGTGATGCCCTTTGTGCAGGAGCAGCTGCATGGAGCATTGTAGCCAGCATCTCCCAAGTGGACAGAGTCTAGACAGTGGCCAGGAAGACAAGCCAGCCAGCGGGAGCTGGGAGACGAGGTGCTTCTGCTCCCGCACTGGCTCCTGTCCGGGGCTCTTTCCCTTTGCCACCGCATGTGCCTGATCCCAGGTGACCTGGCCCAAGGTGCCCACAGCACATCCAGGAGCCAATAGGATGCTGGCTCTCACTTTCCAGAAGGGGTTTTCCCTAGGGTGACGAGGGCCTCTTTGCTTGAAGTGTGGAGAGGTGCCAACTCTCCTAGTGAAGCCCTCTTCTCCTCAGAACCCACTAAACCCCAGCTCTGCCCAGGGCGGAGCGATGGGAATCCGGCCTTAATCCAGCATTTCCTGAGCTTCTTTGTTTATCAGGGTTCTGTGTGATGTTTGTTAAAAATACAGATTCCCAGGCCAGCAGGTGGCGTGATGGTTAAGGCTCTGGGCTCACACATGGCCAAGCGCAATTTGAGTCCTGGACCTGGTGGCTTGAAAATCATATCAGGCGCGTGTGTGTGCATGTGTGCCCATGATCCCAGGAGGAGAACGGAGAAGGGATTACAGCATGGCCACAACCCTGGGCAAAAACCCTAAAAAAAAAAATCAATACAAATACCCAGGCCCCAACTACAGCTATTGAATCAGCATTCCCAGAAGAAAGCTTTTTAAGAACCGAGTCTTGGGACAGGGTAATTTTGGGAAGCTTTGCTAAGCTGCATACCCTCTCCTACCCATCAGTGGTTGAATCCATGCTACATACATAGCTGTTGCCTGAGCTGAGCTCAGACTGGCATTCATAAAAAACAAAAAACAAAAAACAAAACAAAAAAACGGGGGTGGGGGTGCAGGTATTTCCTTCCTGTCAAAAAAACAGCAGTGAGCACAATACTAACTTTTACAGAATGTGTGCCAAGGAGGCATCTCATGTAGTCCCCCAGTACCCAATCAAGTCCATGCTACTGTTATCTCCATTTCTCAGCAGGAGAAGCAGGAAGCAGCGAAGTTAATGACTTGGGGCACGGGCAGGGCAGCCAGCGGAGGGAGAGTGGGACTCAGGCTCTCATGCCCGCTGCTCATCTTGGATCCCACACTCACTAGACCACCCTCTGATGTGAGCTTGCCGCCCAGCTCTCATCACCACTCCACCCCCACCTCCACTACCCCAAGGAAAGGGGGTGAGGTCGGGCAGTGGAAATTCACTGTACAACTCGTACAGGGCGAATGAGGGACGATGCTCGGGAGAGGACGCTAACCCCTCGTGCCGCCCGCAGGTACTGGAACTCGCTGAGCAACCTGGTGGCATCCTTGCTGAACTCCGTGCGTTCCATCGCTTCCCTGCTCCTGCTCCTCTTCCTCTTCATCATCATCTTCTCCCTTCTGGGGATGCAGCTCTTTGGAGGGAAGTTCAACTTCGATGAGATGCAGACCCGCAGGAGCACATTTGATAACTTCCCCCAGTCCCTCCTCACGGTGTTTCAGGTACGGAATCTTCTCAGCTGGGATTCTGACCAAGAGGGAGCTTGAGCGGCATGGGGTGGGGGAGCCTTGAAAGGAGATAGAAAGCTTCGTCCTGTCACTGGGCAGTGACTGCCAGCCTAGATCAGCCCTGGGGGGTCCATGCCTGGAGAATCTTGAGTTCTTTCTATCATTTCTCCATCCCCCAGGCTCCCATGCTGGGTGGACAGTTGTGAAAAATCTAATTGAGTGACTTAAAAACCATTCCTTGGCCAAGGAACCCCTTAGTCTTATCAATTCTACATGAAAGCTCAAAATATAATCAAAGAAAAGCAAAAGGTGGCTCTCACCAGGGAAGGAGAGGGGATGGGGCTCTATCTTTCCTATCACTGTGCTTACCCCTGAGCAAAAACAAATGCAGCCCACTGAATTTGTAGTTTTACTTATTTCAGAGTAACAGTAGGCTGATTTACAGATAGCAGTGAGTAGTACATGGGTGTTGCCACGGTCTTAAAGGTGGTGCCCAGTGACTCATGTTTGGGACGCACTGGTACAGCACGTCCCTGTCCCAACCACACAGTCACAGCTGTCCCGAGACGTGTTGACCAGAAAGCCCTTTTAGTCACTCCTTAGATAATGGCCGTGCACTTTTCTAAGGACTTACCCAGAGTGCTAGCTGAGAGCCTGGGGAGTAGATGGGGACCAGGAAAGGGAGAACTGAAAAAGTGAGTTTGGATGTATTTATTAACTTAGTGGGCAGGGCAGGGCAGGGGGGTTTGGGTTTGCTGTTGGTCTAACGCTGTGTCCCTTATT
Source organism: Tupaia tana (assembly GCA_026018925.1). NCBI lineage: Eukaryota > Metazoa > Chordata > Mammalia > Scandentia > Tupaiidae > Tupaia > Tupaia tana. The sequence goes on along the minus strand of JAKSZU010000006.1, from coordinate 106,607,997 downwards.
GGTGGGAATGTGTCATTCAGATCCTGACCGGGGAGGACTGGAATTCGGTGATGTATGATGGGATCATGGCTTATGGCGGCCCCTCTTTTCCAGGGATGTTAGTCTGTATTTACTTCATCATCCTCTTCATCTGTGGAAATTGTATCCTTTGTTGCTGCCTCCCCACCCCTGCTGCCCACCCTCATCCGGCAGCGTGTGCCACTTGGGTGTGCCCAGCAGGCCTGGGCTCGGGGCTGGGCACTGTGGCCCCTGTGTGCCGGGAGGCTGCTCGGGCGAGAAATCCCTGCCCAGTCCAGAGCGCTCGGCAGTGGAGGTGGGTCTGGGTGGAAGCCAGCAACTCTGGCTGAGGTGAAGTTTGTCTTCCAGATGAAGCCCAAGACGTGTGTTCTCATCATAGTCTAGGTGAAAGGTGCTCCTGGCATGGTGGCCTGGGCAGCCATTCACAGACTGTGATGCAGACACACCTGGAGTTGGCACCAGCTGTGCTGGGGCTGCGGTCAGTGATAGGATGCCCCCTTCAGGAGGACTGAGCCATCACCGGGAAGCAGCGGGCAGCCTTCCTCCTGCTTTTTGGTTGGGACTTTAATTACAGGCAGAGTGGCAGCTCTGGCCTTCCAGCCAGGGCCATAGGTGGGGTCTCGAGCCACAGGCACTTCTCTCCTGCACCAACCCTGTGAGAGCCCAGGGCAGGGGCGGAGTGGAACTCCTGAAGAGGCCCCAGACTCGAGGAAATCCCAGCTAGGGACAGTGCAGAACACGGTCCTCCATGCTGACAGACAAAGCGTCGCATCTTGTCCCCCAGGTGGCTTTCAGCACAGTATGGGTTCTCTCCCTCAGCGTGCGTAAAATGCAATGAGAGGGTGACAGGGCCTCGACTTAAGGGGCCACTGTGATTTTCAATAGAGTAAGGCCTCTAGAGCCCCATCACTGTCGGGGGGCGGGAGGCGACGTGTTCTCAGCAGCCACCTTGGACAGGCCTTTCACCTGCCTGTACGTGGAGTGGTGTGAATGTCTGGGGGCCTTGTGAAGACGCAGACCCGACAACTGCGAACACTTCCAGGCACACATTCAGTTCTGCAGTTATCTGACCCACACTGTTTCTCTTGCCTGGGCTGGGGCGGGGGCAGGCAGAGATGGGCAAGGACTGCTTCAGTGAGCGCTGCCCAGCTCTGGCCAGCTCCAACAGACCCTCTGAGGGTCTCTGTATGTGCAGGTTCACACGGAGAGCTGGCAGAAGTATGGGCCACCTTCTCAGTGCCCAGACATAATGACCGGCTCGCATTCTGCATTCTGCTAGAGGCCGTACTGTTCCCAATGCCAGTTACAGCCAGCCATCGCAGGGGGAGGCCCGCAAGGAAACCCAGCAATTAAAGAGCAAGGCTGGCTTGCTGCCTCACTCCCACCCACTGCAGCCTGTAGGCCAGCCTGATCCTAACCCCTTAGACAGCTCCAGGAGGATGCCGGGGAAGGAAATGGGGAGCAGGGACACTGCCGGGTGCTGAGCCACCCCAGTGATCCACCACCAGGCTCTCCCTGCTCGGAGCTCTTCTCCTGCATGTCCACCCCCCACACCCCTCAACACCCCAAGACCAAGGGTCATTTTCTTTAAGAACGGACACAAACAGATATCCTACTGAATGTATTCTTGGCCATTGCTGTGGACAACCTGGCCGATGCCGAAAGCCTCACGTCTGCCCAAAAGGAGGAGGAGGAGGAAAAAGAGAGAAAGAAGCTGGCCAGGTAACCCTCCATTCCGTCACAGGCCCAAGGCCCGGGACCCAAATCTGGAGTGCCACTTCCGCTGTCAGTGGAGGGCTTGGCATTAGCCTCCGTTGGCTGTCTCTCTGGGGGCTGACTTTGGTCCTAATTCCTAGGCAGTGCTCTAGAAGGGAGCTTCGTGAGTTACAGTCTCTCTTTAGGAAATACAATAGGATGGCTATGTTGCTGGACTCCCATGTAGTTGACCGCAGTTCGTGTCCCGGATCTGGTGGCTTAAAACTCACTCCGGGCATATGTGCGTGCGTGCCCAAGATCCCGAGAGGAGAATGGAGGAGAAGGGATTGCAGCGTGGCCATCCCCCCTGGGGGGTGATTTCTCACTTTCTGTCTCTCTGTCTCTCTCTGTCTGGTGAGCGCACGTGCCCTATAGCAAAAACCTCTCCAAAAAAAAAAAAAAAAAAAAAGGAAATGCAATAGGAATTTGGAGGGTTCTTTTGAGAGGCAATGCTATTCTTATTGTAGTGCCCTCAAAACAACACCGGTTTAATGAGTGCTTCCTCTTGCCATTGGGCAACTCTTTTCCAGTGCTGAGAAACCAAGACAGGGCCCGACGTTGTGTCCCATCCTGGTCAGACAAGACTGTCATGGGCTGAGCGTCTGCTGGATACCAGAGTTCCTCCAGGAACCGGTTCTAAATGAGATCCAGAGTCTTTCTGATACAGGGGCTGTGGAGGCCAAGAAGCCAGAGGGAGACCACAGAGTGCCAGGCAGAGCCAGGCGTAGCTCGAGCCTGTGCCATTTAGACTGAGCTGCACACCGTGTGCCCTGGGTGGAGGAAGGTAGACACAGACCCAGGAAATCCATTCCCACCGGCCCCCAGCAGACCACAGGGCAGCCCCCCACACTGTTCCCAAGCAGTGCAGTAAACATCTCTATTTCTCTCCTGCTGACCGGCCAGGACTGCCAGCCCGGAGAAGAAACAAGAGGTGGTGGAGAAGCCAGCAGCGGAGGAGACCAAGGAGGAGAAAATCGAGCTGAAATCCATTACAGCTGATGGAGAGTCTCCACCTAGCACCAAGGTGAGTGGCCTTCTCTCCCTGGCTCCGTGAGACCCATAGTAGAGGGAGCAGAACCACACCCTACCTGGGCAGCAGTGGGAAGGCGGCTGGGAAGCCAGTGGGCCTGGAGCAGGAGAGCTGGGGAGGGCAGAGCCGGCAGACCTGCTGAGTCCCAGCCTTTCTCCAGTGTCTGGAAAGGGTGTGCAAAGTGACAGGGTGCATCTTGAGCTCAGCCACTGACCAAGATGTCATGTCAAGGCTCCTCCGAGCCACCAAAGCTGTGGCTGAATCTAACCAGGCTCTTCCTTCTTCTCCCCCTTGGCCGCCAGATCCACATGGATAACCTCCAGCCCAATGAAAATGAGGATAAGAGTCCCTACCCCAACCCGGAAGCTACAGGTACCATCCTGCTGTCTAACACTGGGGGAAGGTGCAGGTAGAGACCCAATTTCTGAAGCCATGTGGGAGGAGGTATCAATGAGGGACCAGGGTCCCAGTGTCCCTCTACATGAACCTTGTGCCGCTTAACATTGAACCGTTAGCAGTCCTCATCTGGACTAAAGCGTTGGTCCTGGCATCCTTACAATCCTAATATTAGGTTACAAAGATCACACTTGAGCTGTGCTTTTGTGCCCTGCAGAAGCCAGGTTCTCTGTGCATGGAGGTTTTATTATGTCATGTGCTATAAAATGGCTATTAGGGTTACAGTTTATTAGTGTAGCATATGGTGCGACTTTATGCACACTTAATAACAATAGTAAATCCCAAATCTGCCTACCCTTTCTCAGGAGGCAATGCTGAGTGCAGGGACAGCTGCCACCACAGCTGTCCCCTTGTTGCTTTGTAGCTGCTTTCTGGCTCTTATTATCAGGAGAGTTCTTACCTACTCAGTCTCCTCTGCTTCTGTGATATGTAAATTGGCTCAAGTTTCCTTTTAGAGGGTTTTACTGTCATAGGTGCTCTGTGGCCCTCCAGAATTCCCTTCTGTGTCCTGAGGCCCCATACGCCATGCAAGCCCTGACCTGCCTTCCTCTAACCAGACTTACAGATATTGTCCCCAACTCAAGTGTGATGTCTGTAACACGCAGTCAAGGGGCTGTGGGTGTTACTGGTACATCCTTCTATTGATACACGGGTTAATATTTGGGTTGGTAACCAAGCTAGAGAGCCACAAGTCTACACTTCTGAGCAAATCTGGGTTTCCTATCTCATTTTCCCTCCACTGTTTCTCTGCTTGGTCTGAGAGGACACTAACTGGCGTCTTCCATTGTGCTTGAAGAGCGAGCCCTCAGCAGCCAAACCTTACCCTCTCCTTCCCCCTGTCCGGGAAATGGGCTTCGGCTTTCTGGGGCGTGCATAGAAATAACTGGAAGGATGTATCCATGTGCAGGGCACTAAGTCTTTTGAAGTGTTTTTAATTGTTTTAGTGGCCAGGGGCATGTGTGCTAACCAGAGAGAGAGAGAAAGCACTCCCCAGTGGGGCATGGGCACGCAGTAGTCCCTTCTCCATTTCTCCATCCTGCCTGGGCACACATGCATATGTGCTCAGTGTGTTTTCAAGCCCCAGGGCAGGGACCTGGGGCTTCCATGTGGGATCTGGCTGTCTATACACAGCACTTAACTACTGCATGGCTGTCTATACACAGCACTTAACTACTGCATGGCTGTCTATACACAGCGCTTAACTACTGCACCAGGGGCCAGCCAACCTTCTGACGTCTTAAAAACCCTTCTGGGGGGAAATTGTAAAATTTCACAGATGAACTACAAATAGTGCAAATGCAATGTGGGGATCTTTCCTTGATCCTGAATGAAAAAATCAGCTTTCAACTAGCATTTTTAGATAATTGGGAAAAATTGAACATGGACTGGGATCTAAATGATTTTAAGTAGTTTTTGTTCCTTTTATTCTCATGGTTCTGGTTTTAAAATACAGAAGTGTTCCTGGTTGAAATCTAAAATAGGTAGAAGTTGCTTTAAAAATACTCCAACAATTGGGGCCAGCAGGTGGCATGGTGGTTAAGGTGCTGGACACTCGCACATGGCCAACCACTGTTCGAGTCCCAGACCTGGTGGCTTGCTCTCTCACTTTCCCTCTTTCTCTCTCTGTGCCTCTCTCTGGTCAAATTAAAAATGAATGAATGAATATAATAAATAAATAATTCTTAAAAAAATACTTTAACAATAAGAAGATGGGGCAAAGAAAATAAGTGGAATGAGATCAGCAAGGTGTTAGAACTGGGTAAATGGAAGGTACCTATACAAGTCGTCTCTCTACTCCTGTGTATATATTTCTTTTCTTTTTTTTTTTTTTTTTTTGAGAGGTTTTTTTTTTTTTTTTTTTTTTTTTTTTTCGCTATAGGGCGCGTGCGCTCACCAGAAAGACAGAGAGAGACAGAGAGATAGAAAGCGAGAAATCACCCCCCGGGGGGATGGCCACGCTGCAATCCCTTCTCCTCCATTCTCCTCTTGGGATCTTGGGCATGCACGCACACCCGCCCGGCGTGAGTTTAAGCTGCCGGGTCCAGGACTTGAACTGCGGTCAACTACATGGAAGTCCAGCAACAGCCATTACGCTAACTGCTGATCCCTCTACTCCTGTGTATATTTTTAAAAGTAAGAGTAAGAATAAGAAATCCCTTATTTTTAAAAGTAAGAGTAAGAAATCCCTCTGGGCCCCGGAAAGAGCTACCCCAAGCTGGCCAGGTCTCCAGGCTGTGGCTCCCGCACACGGCAGGAGAGAGGTCTGTCCACACACGCACTGGCTGTGGCTGGACTGCCCCTGCTCCTGTGCATGGCAGTGGGCAGATACTCCTGTGAGCTACACTCACAACGGTAGCTCACATCCTATTATTCTAAATTACTCCTGGCTTCTGTCTTCTTTGAGGCTCTAATGAAATCAAAGAGAAGAATGTCAGGGAAAAAAGGAGCTGATGAAGACATGATGGCCAGGTCGGCTGCACAGAATGCCTCTCTGGTGACCCAGCGTGTCACTGTCCGGCGTTTTCAGGACTCTCAGAAATGTTAGGCGTCCCCAAACTCTGCTGATCCCTGGGTTTTACTAGCTTTTTCAGAGTACTTTCTTTTCCCTGATCATGTGCCCACCCTTCTCTAACCCCTCCAGACCTGGGCTACCATCTCTTGTCCCACACATATCCTTACCTTGTGTTGAGACCTCTGATCCATACATCGTTGAGGCTGACATGCCCCTACCCGCCACCACGCAGACCTTTCAAGTCATCCCCAAATCCTTTCTACCTTCTTACCCAGAAGGCCCCAGGACAGCATGCTCTTCCTGCAGTGGCTCCTCATGGCTGCACTCCTAGGCTAAGCCAGCTTGGTTTCTAGCTCCTGCCACCCTCCACCTCCCTCCCTGCCCGCCTCTGCAGGGTGCCTTCTGATCCTTGAATGCCAAGTGCAGCAAGAGTGCCCAGGGCTCCTCGAGGTCACTTGGTCTGTGCTCCCTGTCCTTGTCGATATTTGGTTAACTCCTGCCTCTCCTCCCTCTGACTGGGAAGGGTGAAGAGTCTAATTTGCCATTGCACATGTGGCCCTGCCCGGTCCCTTTTTCCCTCACAGCCTCTAGGTGGCTGCCCCTGCTGCATGCTGTGGACAGAGCACGTGCAAGGAAGCTGGAGGAGGGTTCCTCCTGCCCCACCTTCTGCCTGACTTCTGGAGAAAAAGGCCAGAGCTAGGGGGCAGGACACGCTCCTCCCACCCTCCACTGCTCCCCCACTCCTGCCTACTCTCCTGGCCTCTGTGCCCTGACCCTCGGCCCTTGTCCAGGGCTGCTGTGTTTGCATGTCCAGGCATACCTGCAGCTGTGTGGAAGTAGCTGAGTGGGAGCTGGCTGCCCTCCTGTGGCCGAGGAAGGGGCTGTTTCTAATTCACACGAAGGGGTCAGAGAGGCCAGTAGCCCTAGAATTGTTCCCTGTTTAACCTCAAAAGCCCCTCCGCTGGTTTTAGCCAACCCGATTAGTACACGCTAGTAGTGGAGAGAAACATTCATGCATAAGGAGGAAACACTGTACCAAGAGGAGATGGTAAGCCTGCTTTTCTCCGTGTTTTAAAGAATATACTGGGCCGGGACCAACAGTTAGCGTAATAGTTATGTCGCTGGACACCCATGTAGTTGACAGCGGTTCAAGTCCCGAACCCAGTGGCTTAAACTCACGCCAGGCGCGTGTGCGTGCGTGCCCAAGGTCCTGAGAGGAGAATGGAGGAGAAGGGATTGTGGCATGGCCATCCCCTCTGGGGGATGATTTCTCACTTTCTATCTCTCTGTCTCTCTCTGTCTGTTGAGCGCACACACCCTATAGTAAAATCCTCTCAAAAAAAAAAAAAAAGAGAGAGAGAGAGAGAGAGAGAGAGAGAGAAAAGAATATACAGGGCCAGCAGTAGCACAGTGGTCAGGGCAGCTGGATCCCACATAGTTGACTACAATTTGAGTTCCAGGGCCCGCATCTTGAAAATCACACCAAGTGTGTGTGTGTGTGTGTGTGCATGAAAGGAGTATCTGCCCACTGCCATACAGAGGAGCGGGGGCAGCCCAGCCACAGCGGGTGCATGTGTGGACAAAATCCCAAGAGAAGATGGAAAAGAAGATACCGCAGCATGGCCATCCCCTGTGGGAGTGCCTTCTCACTTTCCTTCTGTCTCTCTCCCCCATCTCTCTCCAGCAAGTGCACATGCCCTGTAACAAATTTTAAAAATAAAGAAATATGACTATTCATAAAAGCCATGAGGGCTTAAAATTAACAAGTGCAGACCCCAAAAGGCCAGTGACACCAGAGACTGTGTAATCCTGGGGAGGCTTTACTTGTTACAAGGGCAAGGACAAACAGGGCAGTGAAGTTTGTGGAATCTGGGAAGGCTTCATGGAGAAGGGACTCTTGAGTGGGGCTTCAATTCAGGGAGCTGGGGGGATTGAACAAGCATCAGGATCATACTATTGTCCCAGACACAGAGTTGCAGAAGGTTTGGAGATACTCATTCCCTTAACAACTGCTTAGGACACACTTGCTGTGTGCCAGGCACTGTGCCAGGCACCAGCACCATAGCTGTGGGCAAGAGAGAGAGGACACCTCAGTGGGGAGACAGACAATAACCCCATCCCGAGAAGGTGGGGTTCGGTTGTCCAAAGGAAACAACACCAGGGCCCGTGTGAGAGAGTTACTGGGGTTGCTTTGGCTACATGGTCGACAGAGGCTTCCTTGAGAACATGACCTCCAGGCAGACGCCTGAACGAATGGAACAGACACAGAAACCAGAGGTGGAAGACACAGAAACTCTCTAGGTGGAAGCTCAGCAGTTGCGAAATCTCTCAGCTGGGATGCACATGGCTGTGAGGACTGCAGAGAAAACATGTGGAGAGCCTAGGATGGCCAGGAGCCTGGGCGGGAGCAGAGGAGCAGGGCCTCAAAAGCTACGAGACAGTGAGGTCTGACCTAACGCCCCAGACAGACGCAGGGGGCCCGGGCATTGAGAGGGGGGCTGGCCCCATGTCTCACTCACTCTGGCTGCCCATGAGAAAAAGGCAGTAGATGGTTGAGATCAAAACGGGGCAGTGAGATGCTGCAGCAGGCCAGAGGGACAGTCTGGAGCTGCGGGGAGGTGGTCAGCTTTGGGGGCGTTTTGCAGGTAGGGCTAACTGGATTGACTCATGGCGTAGATGTTGCAGAGTAGTGAGAAAGAGGAGTGAAGGGTAACTCAGGGTTTGCAATTGAGCCAGTAGAGAGAAGATAGCTGTTATAGTTCAGGTCACGGCTTATCTCCCAAAGTTCCATGTTTCAGAATTTGACGTTAGTGGACGAGGATCGCTTGTCCCCCAGAAATGCATGTGTTGGGACTTGACTGTATCAATTGTACCTTTAAGGTGCTAAGTGAAACTTCCTTCCTTCATGGTGTCCCAGCGTGAGGCCTTTGGGCCTCATTAGCACCTCCTGACTGTGGTTGAGCTCTGGCAGGTAGGTAAGCAGAGGGAGGAGACCAGAGAGAAAGCCACATGGATACAGACCACTCTCTGCCCTGCTCACATTTTGCTCTCTACCGTTTGTGCTAGTTTGAGACTTTCTAGCCATCACAATTGTGAGTTATTGAACTTCAGTTTCTTTGTAAGTTACCCAGCCTTGAGGGCTTCTGTTAGCAACACAGTAAAGGACTAAGGCGATGCAGAAACAACCCCACGGTGTCTCTCCCTGCCCTCCCAGCTCTGCTCTGGGTGCTGGATCCTTACAGCTCTGTGCCTCGCTAAAAATCCCAAGCTCCTTGTGAACAAGGACCATGCTAGTGCCTTCAGTGCTCTATAGGCACTAGCTGTTTAAAATGATTGTTTGGGGCCAGCAGTCATGGTGATTAAGGTACTGGATCATGCATCGCCAACACTGCCATTCAAATCCCGGACCTGGTGGCTTAAAAACATGCTGGGAATGTGTACGTGTGTGCCCAGAATCCCAAGGGGAGAATAAAGGAGAAGGGACTATGGCATGGCCATCACACCTGGGGAGTGATTTCTCACTTTCCCACTCTGGTAAGGGCACAGATCTTGTGGCAAAAATCTAAACAATAACAAAAACATGTTTTCATTGTAGTTAGCCATGAACAAAAGGACAGAGATGAAAATGAGATCAAATGGGGAAGGGGCGGGTCAGCCAGCAGCATGGTGGTTAAGGTGCCTGGATCACACATGGCTGACTGGGTGGTTCGAGTCCCAGACTTGATGGCTTGGAAAGCACGCTGAGTGCATGCGTGCCCAAAATCTTGAGAGGAGAATGGAGGAAAAGGAATTGAGTCATGGCCATTCCCCAGACGTGACTTCTCACTTTCCCTCCCACTCTCTCTCTCTCTGGCAAGTGCATATGATCTGTAGCAAGTTTGTTTTTAAGAAATGAAGAGGGGGCAAAGGTCACTGAGGACCAAGGTTTGGCATTCTTCCACACAGTGACTTCCTGTCGCGTACTCTCACGTGCTATCTGGAAGAGCCAAGCGTGGCAATGCCCTTCTTATTGTACTTTTCCAAATCTTCAAGAATAGAAATGAGTAAGTAAAGATCCCCAAGGATTCCGCTGACAGTTGGGAGTGTCCAGGTGGTTCCATCACCAGCCCCAGGGTGACCTTCACTCGACCTTTCTAATCAGTCAGCCTCCCTCCCTCCTTCTCCATAACACAGGCTAGGCATCACGTGCTGTCACATTTCTGTCTCCACAAATTCCTGTTTGTCCTTCAAAAATGGCTTTCTCTTAAGGTTTCGTTATGACTGAAATTCAGCTGGTGTATGTCTGATGGTACCAACTCCCTCCTCCCTAGGAGCAGAAATGAACACACAACCTGGGGAGCAGTGAGGCAGAGGAAAGAGCACGCCAAATTCTTCGTTAAGAGCTTAGGAACGCACAGAGCTAGTAAATACGGCTTTCTATAAACATAAATGATTAAAATAGGCATAAAATTGCCTGTTATCAAATGATCGTGGATAAGAAAGTGCTGGATCATTTAGAGGGAAACTGAAAAGAGCACAAACACCTCAGCAGGAATTTAAGATCCTTTCAATTAAATTTCAGTTGTAGATATCATGATTTAGGCCAACCGATTTTTCATATTCTACACTAAGTAAAAGACTTTCTTTTCTTTTCTTCTTTCTTTCTTTCTTTTCTTTTTTTTTTTTTTTTTTTGGATATAGGGCACATGCACTCACTGGAAAGAGACAGAGACAGACAGAGAGTGAAGGAAAGTGAGAAATCACCCATGGGGAGATTGCTTCCACAATCCCTTCTCCATTCTCCTCTTAGAATCTTGGAATTTTGAGCACATGCACACATGCCCAACATGATTTTCAAGCTGCTAGATCCAGGTTGGAATCGGCTATGAGGGATCCAGCTGCCCTAACCTCCATGTTCCTGCTGGTCCAGCAGACTTTTCTTTCATGTATCAAGGTTTAGTTGTCGAAGAAGCTTCCATTCTTGGCCTGTATGGTTTTCCTTAGTCTCATACCTCTCCTTTGCTGTAATTATTAATTTCCTTGCTGGTCAACTCTCATTACCCTGGGAAAGAATCACTTTATAATGATTTATAAATGATTTATATACAATTTATGCCTGCATTCTGCTGGTCCTCCATAATAGCCTTGGGTCTCTAAGCACTTCTTGCTTGATGAGGAACTGCTTTGTGTGCCAGGCATCGTTTTCTCTGCACTACGTGGCTCCACTTTAACCAGAGAGAGAGAGCATGCTGGTCCATAGCTGAGATTCTGTAACTACTGGGTAGTCGGAAAAGTCAGGATGCATTTTCGCATAGACAAAAAACACGTCATGATTTTTCTGATGACCCAATCAATATCTTTCTCCAACCAATCAGTCTCTAGTTTTTTTTATTCTTCCTTTACTAAGTCCACTTTCTGAAGTGGGGCACATGTTTAATAAACAGAAATAAGGGCTTCTTAGGCCGGCCATGTGGCCTCGTGGATCCCACATGGATGGCTACAGTTCGAGTCCTAGCCCCAGTGGCCTAAAATAGACATCTGTCCCAAATCCCGAGAAGATGAGAAATGGAAGATAAGGGGTTGTGGTGTGACCACGCACTGTTGAGGGTGATTTCTCCCCCCCTTTCTCGCTTTCTCTGTCTCTCTCTCTCTGGAGGTCGCATACAGCCTCTGGCAAAGAAGGAAGGAAATCAGGCAACCGAGGCATTACTGTGCTAATGCCAAGTGGATGCAGCAGGCCAGGGTGCCGCTGGGGTCCAGGCACAGGAGAGCAGTGAGGGGTACTGTCTGCTGGGGTCCTTAGGGGAGGTGGAGGGCTCCCCAAATGGACCTAGGGCACAAGGAAAAGACCGAGCGCATGGTGTGCACGCTCGCGTCCCAGGGCTACCTGGTGAGGGGCCACGTGCTGGGCCTCTCAGAACAGCGAAATGCACTCAAATCTGAAACTGAGGTGTCACCAGGCCCTGCTCTTCCGTAAGGCTCCAGGGAAGAATTCCTGCTTCCCCTTCTCTAACTTCTCCCGGTTACAGCAATTCTCGTTCCGACCTCTGCTTGGTCTTCCTGTGGCCTCTGCCCTGTGTTTCTCCTGGACAACCGTCATTAGATTTAGCCCAGCCTAACCGGCATGACCTCATCATAGCTACTTATATCACGAGACTGTGTTTACAAACAAGCTCACGTGCTGGGAGTCCAGGTGGGCACAAATTTTGGAGTGACACCATCCTACCCACTGCAGCAAATATTCAGAAAATAGTTGGGTGTGAGTGGACAGTTTGTCAGGGAATAGCAGGGACAAGTAGGACCAAGGAAGATGCTGAGCACTCGTATACGGCTTAGAGTCCTCCCACAGTGGAGACAGTAATAAAGCAGCTAGCGCTTACAGGGCAGCTGCGGCCAGTCGGGCACAGTTCTCAGGACATTCCACCATTACCCCATCTCAGATGTGGTGGTCCAGGCACAGGAAGTCTGAATAAAGCCCCCGTAGCCAGAAAGTGCCAGAGCCGAGATTCGCATTAGGGCATTTGGCTGCACAGCCCACACTCTTCATTCTCATGCTATAAACCTTTCCTTCTAAACGCTTTAAATATATTTTAAATTTTAAATACATTTGACCAGAACAGGAAATGTGGTTCCTCCCAAGGGCAGTGTGCTTGCGAGCAGCAGCAGAAGCTATTCACTGTGGCTACTGGCCTGGAGAAGAAAGCCACTCTTGCCGCTACTGCTTTTTTTTCTTTTTTTTTAATGAGGTTTTTGCCTTGGGGCACATGTGCTCACCAGAGAGAGAGAGAGAGAGAGAGAGAGAGAGAGAGAGAGAGACAGGATAGTGAGAGGGAAAGTGAGAAATCACCCCCAGGGTAGCCCTGACCACTACTGCTTCCTTCTTCTCCTTCTTCTTCTTCTTCTTCTTCTTCTTCTTCTTCTTCTTCTTCTTCTTCTTCTTCTTCTTCTTCTTCCCCCTCCTCCTCCTCCTCCTCCTCCTCTTCCTCCTCTTCCCCCTCTTCCCTCTCTTCCCCCTCTTCCCCCTCTTCCTCCTCCTCCTCTTCTTCTTCTTCTTTTAAATCTATTTTTAGGGGCCAGCAAGTGGCATGGTAGTTAAGGCTCTGGACTCCGACTTGGCCACCCATGGTTCCAGTCGCAGACCTGAAAGCTTGAAAATCACCCTGCCACATGTGTGTGCATGCCCAAAATCCTGAGAGGAGAATGGAGGAAAAGGGACTGCAGTGTGGCCATCCCCCTGGAGGGGTGATTTCTCCCTCTCTCCAGATACCACATGGCTGACTCAGCAGTAGGAGTCCTGGGTCCAGCAGCCTGAAAAACATGCTGGGCACATGCATTTCTTTTTTTTTCTCTCTTTTTTCCCTTCTCTTTATTTCAATGTGTTCTGGTCTGTTTATTTGTTTTCTACTTTCATGAGGGACAGGTACCCTCCACAGGGCCTCACCATGCTACAATTATCCACCTCCCCATCCAGCCTCCCAGCCATCCTGGATCATGGGTGCACTAGGCATGTTCAGGCCAACTCAAGATCTGCACCCTGGGCTACCCCTATGGCTCCAGCATCATGCAGCAGCACACCATTCACTGCCTATGCCACTGTGCCAGGGCCCAAAGGCTCTAATTGGTGTCACTATCTAAAGCATGGAATGAATGGTCTTTTATGTCAGCGTTATTGTCCTAGTATTGCTACACTACTTTTTAAACATTTTTTTGGTAGTTTCAGAAATGGGCAAAGAGCTAGTTTAAAATTCCTGAAACTTTCAAGGATGGGGTATTTGCAAAGGACTCTGCTCCGCAAATCAACTAGGCTGTGCCCTTTCCCCACCTGCAGCGAGGTGGATGAGTGGTGGCTGGCAATGCCTTCACCTCATCTGGTAGCCTTTCCCAGCGCCTGCAGCCAGGATGACCAACTCACCCAACTGGCCCAGGTCTGGGGTTTTTCCTGGGATGAGGGAATTTCCATTTAAAACCAGGACAGTCTTAGGCACCCTGGGACAAGTGACCACCCTGCTTGCACCCTCGTTTGCACTGCCATGGAAGTCCTCCCACAGCCGAGCTCCACGCCCAGGTGAGAGCCCGTGTCTCCAGACAGACATGGTGTTTTGAACCCAGTGTGGAGGATGGTCTCTGAGGCGAGCCGCGCAGGGTGAAATGAGCAGAAGTGATGGAGTTATTGACAACTTGGTGCTTTTCTCCTCGCAGGGGAAGAGGATGAGGAGGAGCCCGAGATGCCTGTCGGTCCCCGCCCACGGCCACTCTCTGAGCTGCACCTGAAGGAGAAGGCAGTGCCCATGCCTGAAGCCAGCGCATTTTTCATCTTCAGCCCCAACAACAGGTGTGTGAGAATGATGGGACACGGGACCCTGCTCTCTCACTGCCACATGCCCAGCAGGTGCCTGATCTACCCAAACCCCTGATGAGCTGGGGTGACCCAGCTCCCCACAACTTGTGTAAACGGCTGCCAATTTAAGCAAGAAAGCTCTGGATTCTGACTCAGAAGAACTGCACTTATTTTTCTCTCCACTTTTTACAACATGTAAACCCTGTTTTTATCCTTCTGGTGATCACCCTTGGTAATTTACTAAGTCTGCCTAACATAGCAGAAACACAAAGTTAAGCAATGCCTTAGACTTCTTGTACAATAAGACTTTAGACTGTTTAAAATCACTCATTCCCTCCTGATTTACATGCTATTGTTGATTAGTATTTTATTAATAGCTCTGACTTTCTTTTTAAATTAGGCATTTTTGTCACTATTATTACTGTCATATATTGAGTAGACGGCCCATCCTTGAGTTTTTTATTGTTCACCATTTCTTATGCATCTCAGGCAATCCTTCTGAAAACATTTTCTTTCTTCTGCAGATATATTCTTTTTTTTTTTTTTTTTTTTTTTTTTTTTTTTTTTTTTTTGGAGAGGTTTTTGCTATAGGGTGTGTGTGCTCACCAGAAAGACAGAGAGACAGAGAGACAGAAAGCGAGAAATCACCCCCCTGGGGGGATGGCCACGCCACAATCCCTTCTCCTCCATTCTCCTCTCTGGATCTTGGGCACGCACGCACATGCACCCAGCATAAGTTTAAGCTGCTGGGTCCGGGACTCAAACTGCGGTCGCGACATAGTCATTACGCCAACTGCTGGTCCCTCTGCAGACGTACTCTTTAGAAATTCCTTCTTTAGTTCCTTTATGCTAAATTCATTTGGCCTCTGTTTATCTGTAATTGTTTTTATTTCCCATTCTTACAAGGTAGGTTTTTTTTTTTTTTTTTTGAGCGGTTTTTGCTATAGGGTGTGTGCACTCACCAGAAAGACAGAGAGACAGAAAGCCAGAACTCACCCCTCTCAGGGGGGATGACCATGCCACAGTCCCTTCTCCTCCATTCTCCTCTCGGGATCTTGGGCACGCACGCATACACGCTCGGTCTGAGTTTAACCCACTGGGTCTGGGACTCTAACTGTGGTCGACCACATGGGAGTCCAGTGACATAGTTATTACACCATCTGCTGGTTCCCTTACAAGATAGTTTTGCTATGAACACAATTCTAGAAAGTTTTTGTCCCTCAACACATTAATGTTATCATACCGCCATAAAGTGAGCTGTCACTCCAACTATCATTCATTGACCCTTTATTTCCACCTGCTTTTAACATCTTCTGTTGCCCTTGGTGAAGATTTACATCCATGTGTCTAGGCATTTATTTCTTTCCATTTATCTTGCATGGGGTATGTACTTCCTAGGTCTATGGATTTATATTTTTCTTTAGTTCTTGAAAATTTGCAACCATAGTCTTTAAATATCACTTCTCCTTGATTCTCTACATCTCCCTTCTGGCACTCTGATGAGACGTATGCTGGGCATCTTCGTTCTGTCCTGCCTGTCTCTTAATGTGTCTTGCATATCTTTCCTTTCCTTGTCTCTCTTTCAGTTTTCTGGGTGATTTCTTTAGATATATCTTTCAATTTTTTAATTCTATTTTTGACTTTATCTATATTGTCATTTAAACCACTTTTTTGTTTGTTTGTTTTGGCTATAGGGTCCATGTGCACAGCAGAGAAAGAGAAGTCACCCCCCGGCATGGATGGACATGCTGCAATCCCTTCTCCTCATTCTCCTCTATGGATTTTGAGCATGCACACCTATACACCTGTTGTGATTTTTCAAGCCACTAGGTCTGGGACTCAAACTATGGAGTTGGCCATGTGGGATCTAGCACCTTAACCTCCACACCACCTGGTGGCCCCTAATTTTAATATTAATGGTTTTATTTTTTCATTTCGATCAGTTCCATTTCTTGCTTGATTTTTCAAATTTGTCTGTCTATATCTAATAGTTTCTATTGATTTGTCATCTTTGTGTCTTTTACTTAATATTTCAAGTGTAGTTCTTCTATATTTTGTAGCTGATAATTCTAATATCTGTAGTCTTTGGGGTCTCAATCACTTATTTGTTGGTTCTTCTGATTTTCCATTTTAGTGGCTGGTCTTCTTTCATGTTTGATGATTTTTTATTCTGACCTCAATATTTCATTTTCATTGGTAAAAGTCCTGAGCACCTTAATTGGGATTGGGGAGCTTTCTTCCAGATGCCTTTTGAAGGTTTTGGCTCAGCCTAAGAGTCCCAGGCTTCCCTGCCCCACCTCAAGACTAACTTGAAATGCAGTTTCCCGACAGCACTGCTGTGATTGGCTTCTAGCCCAGTCTTCCCTTTATGCTTGCCCATACACAGACCTCAGCTCAGTAGGGACCAGCTATGTTCCTGGGACCAGCAGATGGCATAGTGGTTATATTGCTGGACTCCCACATGGCCACAATTCGAGTCCTGGACCCAGTGTCTTAAAAACATCACGCTAGGTGCATGTGCATGCATACCCAAGATCCCAGGAGGAGAATGGAGGAGAAACATGGCCGTCCCCCGAGAGGGTGATTTCTCACTTTCTCTCTCACTGTCTCTGTCTCACTCTTTCCAGCAAGTGCATGCACCCTTTAAAAAATTTTTTTTTAAAGATGTTCTTTACAGACCTCTCCAAACCCTCAAAGTCAGAATTGTCTCAAAGAGTTTGTCCTTTCCCAGGTTTGGTCTGCCGCAGGAGGGTACCTCAGAGCACTTAGTGAGACATAATGGCAAGAGCAGAATTCTGAAGGCCTGGGCTCAGCCTTATCCCCACCCCACTACAGGCTGTGTCTCTTGAAAAGTCTCTCCTCCCTGGGTTTCAGGGTTTTGAATCTGTGAAATGAGGATGATAACACACATGCTTCCCTTTCCGTGCAGTAGTAAAGATGAGATGGCATACAGACACCATTGGTAGTCACAGGTCTAGCATTTATGGTACTATAAGTACCAGAGCTCCACCTGGGTGGCCTTTTGTAATTAGACTGAAGTGTGGAATTGAATCGCACACTCGAGGCTGTTACACTGGAGCAAATCGTCGGACCAGAGCGAGGGCGTGGCCAGCCTCTCGGCACACGCATCTCTGGGTGGCTCTATTGTTCCCCATGCTACAAATGTGAAGTAGATCTTATAAAACGATATTCTCAATGATAGGGAAGGTGAGTCCCCAAGCAAAAGCCAAACCTTGAGAGCTGCCCGCCCCAGCATCCCTGACAAGCTCTCCTCCTCCTCTCCATCCCGCACAGGTTTCGCCTCCAGTGCCACCGCATCGTCAATGACACCATCTTCACCAACCTGATCCTCTTCTTCATTCTGCTCAGCAGCATCTCCCTGGCTGCAGAAGACCCGGTGCAGCACACCTCCTTCAGGAACCATGTATGCACCCTCTTCAGCTCTCCACAGTCCACCTCGTGGGTGTGGCTGGGCTCACGGCTCCTGTTGCTGACTTCACTGTCCAGTCAAGAGCCTGGTCCTGATCTCATAATCAGATGCACGATAAACACTGTTTTAAAGAGATTAGAGCTTCCATAGGTACCCACTGTAGGACCACAAGCAAGTAGGAGAGCATGTCCCCCAATGC
This sequence comes from Tupaia tana, assembly GCA_026018925.1. NCBI lineage: Eukaryota > Metazoa > Chordata > Mammalia > Scandentia > Tupaiidae > Tupaia > Tupaia tana. The sequence continues at coordinate 106,590,280 of JAKSZU010000006.1, read as the reverse complement.
CAGGCTGGTTTGATCACTGGCAAAGGTCAGGACTTTTAAGGTCTATGGATTTTCCCAGGAAACCCTACTTCTCTGTAAGTGTGGCCACTGCCTTCCTGCCCTGCTCCAGTGTAGTCTGACCAGAAGGGGAACAGTGGCGAGTAGGCTGGCCTTACAGAAAAGAGCCTTGACAGCCTTCTGTAGAGGTGAAGACCCTCCCAAGGCTCTGCTGAACAACATTAAAAAATTGCTGTCTTGGGCCAGCCGGTGGCATGGTGGTTAAAGTGGCTGGATCCCACATGGCCAACTACCTGGTTTGAATCCAGACCCAGTGGCTTGAAAACACGCCAGATGCAAGTTCATGCTTGCCCGAAATCTGAAGAAGAGGATAGAAGAAAAGAGATTCCAGTGTGACCACCCCCCTGGGGGGTGCTTTCTCATATTCTCTCTCTGTCTGACTCTGTCTGGAGGACCCATGCACCCTGTGGGAAAAATTAATTGAAAAAAATAAAAGGAATTGCTATGTCTCAAACCTTAAAACTCAGTCAAACCCTAACCAGGTGGGCACAAAGAAAGGCCTTCACCAGTCCAAAACCACAGCTATGCCAAGCCACTGAGTGGTCCTGGAGCCTGCTGAGGCTAGGCTGCCTTACCGAAGTACTGACCTGGCCCTGAGCTCCACTACAGCGTGAGGTCTTGTCCTCAGCCTGGGTACACCTCCTGGGAGAGGCTCTTTCCTGTGCCCCAGAGGACACAGCAGTGTGGATTTCCACGACACAGGGAACTGGCTAGTTCAGCACACAGTGTGAGTTACACATTGGGACCTCCTTGTACAGAGCAGGCTCTGACTGCCTTTTCACAAACATCCCAGTGGTCTGATTGAGGTTTGGAAGTAAATTGGATTCTCAGGAGAAGCACCCAACCAGACCTGTCCAGAACCAGTGCTAGCTAAGGCTTGCCCGAGACACTCCCCTCACATGCCGGGGCCTTCCTCCTGAGCCCCGAGCTCAAGCTGCCTGAGCTGAGCTGGCTCTGCGGGAGGACCCGGTGTCCTGTGTCTGCCACGGTTTCCTGCCTCTCCCCCTCCAGCTCCCCAAGAAAGACTCAAGAGACGTGCATCTGGTTTTGAAGTGTGGCTGGTGAACATTCACTGACCTGTCCCCTGTCCTGCTTCTCTCCCTTCCCCACCCTACCTGCCCTTTTCTTTTGTTTTGCAGATTCTGTTTTATTTTGATATTGTTTTTACTACCATTTTCACCATTGAAATTGCTCTGAAGGTAAACCCCCGCCCCCTCCCATCCAGCGCTAGCTCTCTGCTGCTGTCTGTCGCTAACACACGGAGCACATGCGCCTGTTGGTGTCGGGTTTACTCTCAGAGCCACTAATCCGGTTATGCTTATTTTTCAGATCCTAGGCAATGCAGACTATGTCTTCACTAGTATCTTTACATTAGAAATTATCCTTAAGGTAATGCAACCTGGGCCATGCATTCTTGCTGTCTCTCCTCTCTGTCAGTCTCTGCTCTGTCTGCTTGTCTCTTTTCTCATCTCTGTCTCTTTCACTCTCTTTTTTACTCACATGCCTGACACTGGAAGAATTAGTGCTCCTTGCTTTGTGCCATGCGCTATGTCTCAGCTCAGAAGCCAGAGAACCCCAGGCGTGCGCAACCCCTCCTCTATGCCCACTATACGCAGCTCTGGGCCAAGAGACACCCCTGACGCCAGCATTGATGTGGTGTGGCGCCAGAGCCGCCGGGAGTGTCCTGTGTCATGCTCACAGGCAGCAAGGACAGTTAGTTGGACACCGAGTCCTGCTTAGGACTCCACTGCCCAGGAAACACCACACCACCATAGGCAGAAGCCCCTGGAGCATGAGAGAACCGCGCTGGCTCCTCCTCATCACCACCTGCCTCATTCCCCGCATGCACATCGTGGCTGAGCTGGAGCCAGTAACCTCAGTAACTGCACCTGCTGCAGGGCTGGAGCTTCCCCACCGAGGGCTCCCAGCAGACAGTGGACCGCCCCGGGTTGCCTGCTGAAAGTACCATTGCAGCGCCCTGGCCCCAGGCATGGGGAGGGAACCTTGTTCTGGAGAGCCAAGTGCTAGGGTGAGAACCAGGCACCAAAAGGAGCTTGAGCACCCAGGTCTCCAGCCCCGGCTTCAGGCAGCCCTGCCTGCTGCTGGCTGGGCTCTGCTCTGCTGGTGGCACTGAAGACAGCAGAGCTCATTCTCAGTGACCCAGGACGAAAGAGCATTTCTAGGTTTTTTCAGTAGGCTCCTGAGCTCCGTAACCAAGTTGGCTCATTATTTGAGAGGCTGGGGGAGTTAGTTGGGAGACGGTGGGCCTCTCATAGCTGGGTTCAATTCTAGCCTCCCCTGAGGGTTCTGAAGCACATGCTCCAACTTCGGTGTCTTCCTGAGAGATTCTCCTGGACTTCTCACCATGGCGTTCAGGCTCCCTTCCTCCCACTGCCGCGCTGGTGGAGCTGAGGTTCACACCTGGCTGCCAGCTGCACACCCTCCCTTTCCTGATGCAGCTCCCGAGTCCTGCCCAGCGCTTCAGTGTACATGGCACCCCTGCTGCATCCAGATGCAGATAGAGCAGGACGGTCTGTGGGTGTCTTCCGTGCATCTTCATCCCCGGGAGGCAACGGTGTCCAGACCCCTCACTTCTGTCTCCAGTTCCAGCTAGCCGGAGTGCCGCCTAGCTCTTCCTTTTCTACTTGGGGAGAATAGACCTGCCCAGGCTCAGGTCCCAGAGCTGTGGGGAGAGGGAACCATGAGCTCCATGGCTGCAGTAGGCTGTGCCCACATGCAGAAGCCCTTTCCCGTGGTCTGGGCTTCATTTCCTGGGCATCAGACTCAGGGAAGAACACAGATGCCCAGAGTTCTTTCCCAGAACAAGGAAAGCCCTGAGGCCCAATTCTCAGTGCCCCTCCACCGACCTTCCCTTGTGGATTTCAATGGTGCCCCTTCCCCTTCAAGATTGCCATACAAACAGAAATAAGAGGGCTCTTTGCAAGCGTTGTCATGGCAAGGTCCTTCCCTCCCCTGCAACTGCTCCCTCTTCTACTCTTTCATGCTTCATGTGCTTCTGACTATGTCCCCTGAGCCCCAGGGCACTGCTGCAGCTCCCTCCCCCGGGTCCCTCTGCCCAGGGCCGCACTGTGGCACAGACAAGGGCCAGCAAAGAGGGCCACTTGTGTAGGGAAGGAGCAGGTAAAGGACCTGGACAGATCTGGCTTAGAAAGGAAGGGCTGGTAAGACCATGCCAGTCGCCTGCATAGCTTGAGGACCGTCACAGGGAAAGGGAAAAGGTAAAGGTAGACACGTGACCAATGAGTGGACCTTAGGTGAGTCATGTTTAAGCCAGAAGTGCTGCTCAGAGAAGTGCTGCTCAGGGTGTGTGTCCCCACCACCAGCACCCAACTTGCACATTCTGAAGTGCTGGTCTCAAAACAGGCTCCCACAGTCACGGGACAGAGCTGGTGGTCTTAGCCTACCTACCCAAGGGTCACTGTTCACCATGCTGAGGGCCTTCTTAAAGCTTAGTGGTGATCTCAGAAGTTGCGAGCTGGGAGTGAGGAAGGGTCAGACCCAGGACTCTGGCAGACTGGAAGTGAGGTGACTAGGGAAGAGGCTTGGCCGTCGGCAGGCAGAAAGCTCTTGGGTGCACATCAACTAGGGAACCTGCCCAAACTCAGCCTCTGGGGTCCCAGGCCTTCCCTGAGAGAGAGGACGGCATGCTTTGCAGATGGTGAGCCTTCAGGAGAGATCTGCAGCTATGTTCCCTGTAGCCTTTTATATAATCTGCCCACTTCTAAGGGCCATTGTGAACACAGGTGTCTGAGTCCCCTGTGACCCCCTGCTGCAGGAGATAAATGGAAAGAATTAGGTTGCAAGAGCTATTTTTTGCCAGTTTCCCCTGTGTTTGCCTTTGAGTTGCTCTGCAGACGTGCTGCCCTGGGCATGCTCTGATTCCAGAGAGATAAATGGGACCCCAGGTGCCCAGGGAGCCTCTCCCAGCCCGCCAGCCCTCCGCTCAGATATTCTTTGGCATGTCCTTGACCTCTCAGTCCTCACCTGGATGTCCACTGGCCATTAAGTCAATCAGCAAATGGGAAAGGCGTTTGTGAGCCCCTCCAGTGCCCTGCTTTAGACCAGGCATCGAGGGAGGTGGAAATAGTCGAGCCCTACACAGTCATCATCTCACGGGTTCTCTTTTTAAAGTTTTCAAAGAGCTTTTACATTGTTTTCCTGGATGAGCCTCACAGAGACAGGGCATTACATTCCCACTCCAGTTGCCTTGCCCAGGAAGAATCCAGAATCCAAGTGCGAGCTCTAAGGACAACACTTACAGAGCTCACTTTCCGGGGTAGCTCTACGCGGCTTACTTGTAATTGCACTTTTGGTGCTTACAGTACTGGAGGGTGGGTATTCTCGTTGTCACTTCCACACAGGAAGCTGAGACACAGAGAGGCTAGCTATCTTGTTTAGGCCACACGAACCAAATGCAACAGGGCCAGGACTTGGGCTCTGGGTGTGTGCTTTTAACCATCCATCTTCCCCTGACTGCACAGTTCTTGCCCTTATAGGACCCCAGATATAACCTAGATGCAAACAGTAGGATTACGTTTAGACTACGTGGCATGGGTTAGAAGCACTATTAGAGGCCAAGGAGTGGAGGGATGCCAGTTACCCTAGTTGTTGGTAAAACTTCCCACTGGGCTCCAGGGTGGCTAAGTTTACCTAAGATTGGGAGGCTTCCCGAGACACAGGGCTCTCAGTAATGAAGTCAGTTAAGGCTGGGCTAAGCCGGTCCACCCTCTCGCATCTGTCTCAGCAGTGGCTGCAGTCTGTGTGAGTGATGGAAAGAGGGACAGAGAGCAGCCCCAGTGGTTCCCCAGGTGCCTCACTTCCCGGCTGGCCCTGAAGATGATGGAATTGGGAGAGGAAGTTGGGGTGTGTGCATAAAAGCCGGGGTAGCTTCAGCCAACGGCCCTATAGGGATAGAGCCATACCCTTGGGATGAGAGAGTGGACAGTTAGAGAGAGGTGGAGGGGCCTGTCTGACAGAGCCTCCAGTACCCGTCTGGTGTGGTCTGTGGAATGCGGGAGCTGCCGTGCCTCCTGAGCTGGGGGCTCCTTGGAGGTCGTGCAGGTGACTGTGGGATGCTTTCTTGGCACAACTCCCTCTTCGGTCCTCCTGCTCCCCTTGGGCAGGGTGGGTGAGGTGGGGTTGCGAGCTTGGGTGAGGACTGCTCACAGGCCTGCTCTCTATCCTCCCTGCAGATGACTGCTTATGGGGCTTTCCTGCACAAGGGCTCTTTCTGCCGGAACTACTTCAACATCTTGGACCTGCTGGTGGTCAGCGTGTCCCTCATCTCCTTTGGCATTCAGTGAGTAGGGCACCCTCAGCCCAAGATGGGGACATGCAGCCAGGGATGGGTGTAAAACAAGACAGCTGGGCCTGGACGGCCCCCACAGTGTGACTAACGTGAGTGGGGGTAGAGGCGGGGCTCTGAAAGTGTCCCACATGGCACCTTTGATGTCCTGTATTTATGTCCTCAGCAGTGTGATGCTTAGGGGCATGTGAATGCAACAAGAATATGTTTAAATATCCAGATCTTGCCATGACAGGCAGGGCCAGGCCCACTCATGAAAAAACTGCTGTCTCCAAAACCTGCCCACCTGCTTGGTCACGTGCCACATGCTCTTCAGGTGCCCTTCAGTGCCATGGCCTCCCCTGACCTGCCAGTCCACCTCCCCCCTCCCTCTCACATCTGTCCATGGCCTCCCCTGACCTGTCTGTCCACCCTCCCTGCCTCCCTCTCACATCTGTCCATGGCCTCCCCTGACCTGCCTGTCCACCCTCCCTGTCTCCCTCTCACATCTGTCCATGGCCTCCCCTGACCTGCCAGTCTCCCCTCCATCCTCCCTCTCATATCTGTCCATGGCCTCCCCTGACCTGCAAGTCCACCTCCCCCCTCCCTCTCACATCTGTCCATGGCCTTCTCTGACCTGCCAGTCCACCTCCCCCCTCCCTCTCACATCTGTCCATGGCCTCCCCTGACCTGCCTGTCCACCCTCCCTGTCTCCCTCTCACATCTGTCCATGGCCTCCCCTGACCTGCCAGTCTCCCCTCCATCATCCGTCTCACATCTGTCCATGGCCTCCCCTGACCTGCCAGTCCACCTCCCCCCTCCCTCTCACATCTGTCCATGGCCTCCCCTGACCTGTCTGTCCACCCTCCCTGCCTCCCTCTCACATCTGTCCATGGCCTCCCCTGACCTGACAGTCCACCTCTCCCCTCCCTCTCACATCTGTCCATGGCCTCCCCTGACCTGTCTGTCCACCCTCCCTGCCTCCCTCTCACATCTGTCCTTGGCCTCCCCTGACCTGACAGTCCACCCTCTACCCTCTCTCTCACATCTGTCCATGGCCTCCCCTGACCTGCCAGCCCACCCTCTACCCTCTCTCTCACATCTGTCCATGGCCTCCCCTGACCTGTCTGCCCCCCCCCATCCTCCCTCTCACATCTGTCCATGGCCTCCCCTGACCTGTCTGTCCCCCCTCCATCCTCCCTCTCACATCTGTCCATGGCCTCCCCTGACGTGCCAGTCACCCCTCCATCCTCCCTCTCACATCCATCCCCACAGTGCCTGTAATCTATGTGAGTGATGGAAGGAGGGAGAGAGAGCAGTTCCGCCCTCCATCTTAGCTCGAGTCCCCTGGATGGCTTTAAAAACAGACATTTGCCAGGACCCCACCTCAGAGTTTCTGATTTAATAGGTCTGAGATATAGTCTGGTCTTTAGAAGTTCTAAAAGCTCTCCAGGTGCTATCCTTGTACAGCCAAAACTGCAAATCTTTCTCAGATTCATAGAGATCTGATCACTAGTTTCTACCAAATTCTTTTTTTGGAGAGAGAGATTTTTGCTACAGGCCATGTGTGCTAGCTGGAGAGAGAGAAACAGAAAGCAAGAAATCACCCCCCAGGGTGGATGGCCACGCTGCCATCCCTTCTCTTCCATTCTCCTCTTGGGATCTTGTGTATGCACACACATGTGTCCAGTGTGAGTTTTAAGCCACTGGGAGCAGGACTCATACCACAACAACTATGTGGGAATCCAGAGATATAACCATTATACCATCTGCTGGTCCCAGTTTCTACCAAGTTCTAACAGCTGTCCATATTAATCTCATGCTTGAATTTTCTTTATTCTTTCTTCCTTTTTCTTTCTTTCTTTCTTTCTTTCTTTCTTTCTTTCTTTCTTTCTTTCTTTCCTTTCTTTTCCTTTCTTTCTTTCTTCTTTCTTTCTCTTTCTTTCTTTCTTTCTTTTTAAATCCATATAAAGTTTTATTTACTCTATTTTGAAAAGTAAACATAAGAGCCAATACAACATTTCCATCAGGCAGGTCATCTGAAATTACACAGAAGTTTTGAAAGTACATGAAAGGGATATCTAAAAGTTTATGGGAGGGCTGACTGTGAGACGGCAGTAATGTGCTGCTAAGCAGAAGCCAGACCCCACGTGGGACCCACGGTTCAAATCCCCAGCCTAGTCAGCCTGCAACACGCTGGGTGTGCACCCAAGTGCCCCAGATGCAATGGGCTGAAGGATTGGAGAAATAGGACTGTGGTGTGACCAGACCCTGTGGAGGTTGCGTATCTCTTTCAAGAACACTTTCACGTATTTATGATTCTCACCCAAAAAGTCCTATGAAATAGGCAAGGTAAATGTTATCATTTTATAGATAGGAAAAATTGAAGTTATGACACTTGCTCAAGGTTATACAATGACTGAGAGAGACTTATGTCCCAGGAGTCCTGGATGTCCCTCCCCAAGAATGTTTTCATGGTCAGCCTAGATACAGTGGAGATGGGGGCCTTGGTAGTAAGACCCTTTATTGTGGTCATCAATTGGATTACCCAGAATTTGCTTCCTGGGGGCCTGAAGGTCTAGATTCTACAATAATCCCAGCTCTACCACTAAATCACAATTTAACTTTGAACCAAGAATTCCTCCCCTTTAATCTGTTTCCCTCCATCTGAACTTTAAATCCCTTCTGTTGTGATTCGACACAAACCAAGTCCCTGCTAGTGATACAGTGGGGAGAGATGTGAGGACAGATAGGAATGCCCTGGAATCTTTTGGAATGAAAGACCCTTGAACCAGAAGAATCTGATCTTTCTGCAGCTCCCTCTTGAGCACATTACCCTAACCACATGAAGAATAAAACCAACACTGGCAGGTGTGTCATACGTTTCTCAGATCCCAAGGTAGGTGTAAGGCTCTCTGAGAGCTCAAGAAGATACCTCAGAAAGTCAGTGTATGAGGACTGGAATACACTGACTGGAGAGTTTCTCACCTGCCTGGTGTGGTTTATAAGCCCTGCTGTTGAAAGGATAACCCCAGAAACCACCCAGATATCTTGCTGAGAGACTCATGGGGGGACTCGCCACTCCTGCCACCTTTTCCCTGGGGAGTAGCAGTAGCCTCAGACCTCTAGGCTGTGGCAACCCAGGCATGCTGAGCCTGTCGTGTAGGGACTATCTTTCTTGGTGTTCTGAGAATGCTATGAATACTCTAGTCATAGATTTTTGTGTACAAGCGTGATGGACAACCAGCTAAGATATGAGTTCAGGGAGGTAGACCAAAAAGTCTTCTCTCCCCGCCCACTATTCCCACAAGACCTGAAGTTCCATTGTTGGTACAGAACGTCCTTATGTGCAGTGTCATCGGCATTGTAGTAAGAGATGCCATGTATTCAGGCACAGAATGTGCCAATGTACCGATGGTTTGCTAGATGATTCTGATTAAATTCTCATTTAATCCTCACAACCTTATGAGCTACCTAATTTTAATATAAAGAACCTAGGGCTCAGGAAAGTTAGGGAATTTGTCCTCCTTGGCGTGGCTACAAGTGACACAGCTGTGTAAGTTTGGGTTTGTCTTGCTTTAACTCTCCTTTCTCTGACAGGATAATACCTCCCTGGGTAGCACATTATGTGGCTAATGACCCATGGCGAATTGCTTTTCATATTATTTACTCGCTGACAGGAAAGTCCCAGGGTCACAAGCAGACTCCAGGTTCTTACAGAGTGGGGCATAGGCCTAGAGAATGGCCCCAGATGGAAATGTCTCCACAACAGACTTTCCACTTGATTTCATGTGTGCCATTGTTTGGCCTGTCCAGATACCTCCGACCCACATTATTTCCTGCTCCATCAGAACCAGGAGAAGTTGATGCCCTGTCTATGTCTCTCTCCCAGGTCCAGTGCAATCAACGTTGTGAAGATCTTGCGAGTTCTGCGGGTACTTAGGCCCCTGAGGGCCATCAACAGGGCCAAGGGACTAAAGGTGAGCACCATGGTCTGTAGGTGGTGGGTGCTAAACTAGGGGGAGGGATGGGCTGGAAGGAAGAGACAAGAGACAGGTCAAGTGGCTGCTGCTCCTATTCAAGTCCGGGATGTGTAATGACAGGATTATGATAGAGGCAGATATTCAAAAACTGAGTTCTGGGGGCTGGACCATAGTGCAGTGATAAAGCGCAATGCTCTGCAAGGCTGGCCCCCCAGGAAGGTTCCTGGTTTGTGTCCAGAGGCCTCCTGGAGCATGCTGGCATGTGTGTGTCTTTGATCCAAGGCTGGTTGAAGCTTAGGGTGGATTGTGGCATCAGCCCTGCTGGGGCTACTTATTTCTCTCTGTCTCTCTTGCTCATGGAAGAAATAAACAAATAAATGTAAGAAGCCTGAGTTCCTAAGCCACCCATTGCAAAGGGGAGTCCCTCCCACAAACCCAGCAGCCCCCACATGGTGATGAGCTCCAATACTCCTGCCACTGCAAAGTGGGAGGTTAACAGGGCTTGTATCCTGCACCCACTTCCTCCGGGTTCCATCATAGCTCAGCCGCATGTGACTCGGGACACTTGTTCTCTGAGCCTGTCCCTCCCACTCATGGCCAAGGGCTGTCTACGCTCAGGCTGCCCACGTGTCCTGAGACCATGTCCCCCTCGCCCTGGGCCCTCTCCCACTGCAGCACGTGGTCCAGTGTGTGTTCGTCGCCATCCGGACCATCGGGAACATTGTGATCGTCACCACGCTGCTGCAGTTCATGTTCGCCTGCATCGGGGTCCAGCTCTTCAAGGTAACATCTCTGCTCTAACCTGCAGACCTGCTTCTATCCCCAGCACATTCCCAGGAAGGGGCACTGACCGAGTCAACAAAAGGGGCCAGCAGCCCGCAGCCTGGGTGGCCTCGGGATGAATGCAGTCTCCTATCACAGCCCTACTAACCATCCAGACCAGAGGACAGTCATCGCAGGAGGGTGTTGCTCCTCCAGCCAGAGACCCCCGCCCTGTCCCCTGTGCCTACCTTCAGGCACTGCCTGTCCTAGCAGGAAGGGAGAGGGGCTTCCTTCAGCCGAGAGCTGGGCTCAACCTGCGGCGGTTCCTCTCAGCAGCATCGTGTCTGCCCTCCATTGCTTTAGCCCCCACTGCTTCCTGAGAGGACCCCTGAGTTACAGTGTGGCCAGTGTCCTCCCTGGTTTCTGCTCTTCCCCACCTTAGTCCTATAGCTCTGCTGTTTGCCCACAGGAAGCATGTGTACCCTCTCCCCTATCCACCATGCACATGCTGCCCATTCCCATCTCATCCATCCCTCCGAGCTCAGCTTCCCCTTCCTCATGAGAGCACCCCGGAGAGTCCGGCCTTTGCGCCTGGAGCTCCCTAGCTTGAGTCCCAGTGCTTGGCAGCACTGAGCATCTTCATGTACTGCCTGCTTTCCACACGTGTGAAAGTCGTGTCTTCCTAGTCCGGACACTGCCCTCCTGGCACCATGGGCCCACAGTCCTGAGCACAGCGCTGGGCTACACAGTTGTCACTATAGTGTTTTGATTGATTCATTGGCTAAGGAACATCTCTAATCACTGTGTTGTTCTGCCTTGCAGGGGAAGCTCTACACCTGTTCAGACAGTTCCAAGCAGACCGAGGCAGAATGCAAGTGAGTATAGGCTGAGTTAAAGTCATTGGCATGACATGTAATACAATCTATTCCTGAAGGGTCTCCCCACTGAAGTTCTACCAATGGCCCACCCAGCAGAGTGTGAGCCTAGGCAGTCCCAGCCCACCCAGTGTGCCTGGAGTTACTGGTGGGTTAGGTGTGGAGGACCTGGGAAGGAAGTGGAAAACTCCAGAATTAACTCTTAATCTTCTTCCCTCAGGGGCAACTACATCACATACAAAGACGGGGAGGTCGACCACCCCATCATCCAGCCGCGCAGCTGGGAGAACAGCAAGTTTGACTTTGACAATGTGCTGGCGGCTATGATGGCCCTCTTCACCGTTTCCACCTTTGAGGGGTGGCCAGAGTGAGTATACAAGTCAAAGCCTACCCACCCTGACATCAGGCAGATCCAACATAGCCTTCCATGCACTCTCCAACTTTTGTTAGTAACCATACTCCTTCCCAGAAATAATACTGACCTTTCCTTCCTAGGAAATAAGAGTATGTTTTAGAACAATCTATAGGCCATGCTCATTGCTGAAATGTAGACTTGTCTTCTAGAAGATGCCAATATTTTAGGAACTCCAACCTAAAATTAAATTTTTACAGTTCTCTTTCCCATGATGTCAGGGGTCTCTGTCAGTACCCTCATGGCATCTGGGAGCAGGGTGTGGGGAGGTGTGGACCCTCTGATCACCACAGGATTCAAGAAAACTGCACAAGTATGCACTTAGTATGACTAAAGATAGCTGACCCATAACCCTAACCCTAACCCTAACCTTGATTTATTAGGTCTCCATCAAGAAAGCCTTGCCTTCACTTACAGTGGGAACTAAGAAGGAGACAGAAGCCCAGGTCACATCTCCTATTAAGGTGATGCTTACATGCCAGACCAGCCTGGCCAGCATCTCCTCCCAGACAACCTGTCCACCAGGTGCTTCAGACATCCTGCTTTTCCCCAGCATATATGCTGATCTGTATTCTAGAAATTGTAACCTAGAGGTCAAAAACTTCTCACTATTTCTAAGTCATTAGCAGCATTTGGATCTTAGGTAAGAGTAATCATGATTATATAGTAAAATACAGGTAATCCCTGGAGAATAACCACTTTTGGCACAAGGTTACAAAGGAAGGGGAGGAGACCATTTCTGTATGTGAAGAATAACAAGCTTAATGGGGCACATGGCCAGGCCTAAATGAGTGGCAGGCATATGTAAACTACTTAAGTATCAAACCAAATCATTGTTGGTTATCTGAATAAGCATGGGTCATGTTAGCATTTTTATCTGAATAGATATTTTCTCTCAGCTAGATTTATTTTACGTTTACTCTGACATCCTCTGAGTCATGCCAGTTTGCAAAGCTGTTTCAATATTTACCAGTATTTCCAGTACTTGAAATCAATGTCCATGACTCATGTCGCATTAAGTTCTTGAGAGTTTTGGAACACCATCATGTACGTTATATCCACTACCTTGCAAGGTAAGAAAGTCAGGAGTTACTGTCTTCATTCTACAGGTGAAGAATCTAAGGCTCAAAGAGGTTAAGTAAGTTGCCCAAGGTCACGTGGTCAGTAAGCGGCAGACGTGGACTTGAGCCCAGGCCATTTGGCTCCCAGCCTGGGGCTGTTCTCAGCACTCTTGATCCCAGGCATTGCTGGAGCAGCAGTGCCATCATCTCACAGAAGTGACGCTGCTTCTCCAGCTCCTCTTGGGGACCTTTCTCCCTCTCCAGGCTGCTGTACCGCTCCATCGACTCCCACACGGAGGACAAGGGCCCCATCTACAACTACCGCGTGGAGATCTCCATCTTCTTCATCATCTACATCATCATCATCGCCTTCTTCATGATGAACATCTTCGTGGGTTTCGTCATTGTCACCTTCCAGGAGCAGGGGGAACAGGAGTACAAGAACTGTGAGCTGGACAAGAACCAGGTAGCCTTCTAGGAAGGAGAGGAGGGAGTGAGGAGGGAAGCAGCAGTGGCAGCTGTTAGCAGCCTGTGGCCTACCTAGGAGGGAGGGGAGAGACCTGGGTGTACACTGAGACCACCTAGCCGCTAGTGAGAATAGAACTCCCAGTGTTATCGAGCAGCCTATGCAAAAGAATGCAAATCTCAGATCTGGTGAATGTATTCAGCCAACAGATATTTCTCAAGCTCCTAAGTGAGGCTACTCTTTGATATGCTCTATGGGGGAAGAAAAAGCCTTATGCCTAAACTCGAAGTTGACAAGGTAGAAAGTTCTTAGATAAGTTGGCACCTTAACAAAGAGGAAAATAAAGGAGTGAGAACTTTGGGGGTAAGGAAGAGAATAGCTATAGGAAACCTCTCTTAAATGGTTGAATTTTAAAATATCCTTTAAGTTTCTTTATTTCTTCTATGAGAAGAGGGACCGGGGGAGCACCCCCAACAGAGTCCTCATGCAGTGCGTTACCCCCGCCTCAGCCAGCCAGGATCACAGGCGCGTGTGCACACCTGGCAAGTACAGGGAGGCCTTGGGACCTTCCCGTGTAGCCTCACGAAGGCATCGCAAAGCATTGCGATTCTGCTGCTCCATGCGGCTGCCCTTAAATGAGTTCTTAAGTAAAATATAAGCTTGTGCGGGAGCTAGGGGCAGGAAAGAGGCTTAAGTGGAGGTGAGACAGTGATGGCCAGTACTGTGACCTGTGTTTGCCCCTGAGAAAGAGCTGCAGCCCCACTGGCAGTGATGAGGCTGTTAGGGCAGGCTGTAGGTACAGTTAGTGAGGTCAGTTCCGCAATAAGGTTCCCAATGGAGAGAGCCCATGGGGCAGTATATCCCTGCTGTGAAGAAGGCCTGCTTCCAGAAAGGATCATGGCAGTGTGGTCCCCTCCACTCCAATTAGGCCAGCTGAGCCCCTATTGGGTGTTCCTGTCTTTGCCTTGGGTTTAGACCCATCATTCTGTCTGCTGTGTGGACTACGGATTATAACAGGAAAGGAAAGGGGAGAGGGAAGCTAGAAAGTGGAGATAAGAGATGATTAGACCCTGATGTATTGGTAGTATCAGGTTGACGATAGTAGAGATGGCAAGAGCAGAAGGAGGAAATTGGTGAGGTTTAGGGATTCGACATGGAGCCTGAGAGTGAGAAAAGAGGTGGGAGTGACTCCCCAGCTCCTGATTTGGGAATCTTGGCTCTGTGCAGAGCAAGGAACGGATCTTTACTGGGATCTGAGGAATCTAGCTAGACCAAGATCTTCTCCCCTATCAATGAACTGTCTTCTAATCTTGTGCAAATAAGAAGATTGATTTAAGACGGGAAAGAAAAATGGAGCATAGTACCCCAAGGAGAGCTGTGGCATAGGAATAATTAATAAGACCAACTATCAATCAGAAATTTTTTTATCAAACACCACCTGTCTGCTGTGCAATGTACCAGCACCACCAGGTTGACAAAAAGAGAAGTGCAATTTACCGACGACACAGATAAGGAGATCTGACAAAAAGAGACTCTCTCATTGATTGAGAATAATAAAAAGCCAAAACATCTTCCAAATAACATCTCAAACCTGTGAATGAGCTGGAGCAATAGATGATGTCTCTGGCTTCCAGAGGGTGTGGAGTTTCATATACATCCCACCCTTCTCTGCTATCCTCCCACACATCATCCAGATAACCAACCCCACTCTCTCCCTATTTCCACCCTCCCCATCCCTCTACCTTCCTCCCAGCGACAGTGTGTGGAATATGCCCTCAAGGCCCGGCCCCTGCGGCGGTACATCCCCAAAAACCAGCACCAATACAAAGTGTGGTACGTGGTGAACTCCACCTACTTTGAGTACCTGATGTTCGTCCTCATCCTGCTCAACACCATCTGCTTGGCCATGCAGGTCAGTTCAAGGGAGCCTGGTCCCGTGATGCCCGCTTGATGGAGAGGGCTATGGGGGTGGTGGGGAGATGTCCAGTGCGAGGGAGCTCCATGAGCATCTCAGGTTGTCACCTTCCTGGTAGCCAAGGGAGGCAGAAAGAGCAGACAAGCTATCCTTCCCTCCCAGTTGGAGAACAAGTGTCCCTTCTCAAGGATGAGCTCCTCTCTTGTGTCTTATGAATGAATCCATAGGGCCCTGGTTAGAAAAAATGGAGTGAAGGAAATGGAAACCTGAGAGAGTAAGCTTGAAGCATTCATTGTTGTCATTACTACATGGGGTGAGAGGGAAGATTCTACATCCACCCATCTTCATGGAGGTCAGCTTGTGTCAGAGCTCTCTTGAGTGTCATGAGTCTCCATGAAGTACCATCATGACCAACCAAAGAAGGCACACAGAACTCTGCTGCCCTCTGCTTTCAGAGATGGCAGAGAAGGGAAGACCCTGTAGCCCCCCCTCACCTCCAGCCCCTGGAGGACAACTGACTGCCTGTGGAGAGGCGGATGGCCTCTCAGGGGTTTGGCTCAAGGAAGACCTCTGCTGAGACGAGGGCCTCTGGGAAGGCTGGACAAAAGTTGGTAAGGAGTAGGGGTAGCTCAGCCTTATTTTTATGGTTTCTCCTTTCTCCCCCAAACTCAGCACTATGGCCAGAGCTGCCTGTTCAAAATTGCCATGAACATCCTCAACATGCTCTTCACTGGCCTCTTCACGGTGGAAATGGTCCTGAAGCTCATTGCCTTCAAACCCAAGGTAGGCCTCTTGAGAGAAGGCCTGTGGTCCACAGTCGATGGAGGGAAAGAGAGAAGAGGGAGGTGGAAATACGGTTATTGAAAAAGGAGGAAGAAAGCATAGGGATGGACCATCTCTTCCCCCATAAGTGCTCCAACTCCTATACCTGCCACCCAATTAACCAGGCCAGCTCCTTCAAACAGACTGTACCCTGTGCTCATGACCTTGACCATGGCTGGGATGCACAGGCCAAATTCCTCTCTGAGTGGAGTCTCTCCTTCTAGGAGAGACAGATGATGGCCCTTTTCCTCCCATTTTCCCCTCCATCTCTGGCCCAGTAGACAGTCTAAAAGAAACTACCCACAGACTACAAACCAAACCTCTCCAGGCCCAACCCCCCAGACCCACTCAGGCTCCTCCCATTTCATCATCCTCACAGCCCAGCCTCATGTAAAAACATTCAGCTAGAGCTGCATTTGCTCCAGTCCATGGGTACCTCCTGTGTCGCCTGTCTCGGAGGCTAAATCACTTCTCCCAATACTCTCCAATACAGGAAGAGCAATTATTGCAGATTTCTCCACTTTGCTCCTTGGAAGCAACTTCTTGTAAATGAGAGAAGATTAGAACCTTTGGCTGAAAGAGGCAGGGTGGGGAAGATTGGATTACCCATCTGTACCCTTTCTATTGAACTCCACCCACGTTGCCCTGGAAAATGAAGCAGCAGACTGGCATGAGCAGCACTTTCCACCTTCAACCTCCACAGACAGGTCTGAATCACTGGCCCCCCTAGCCTGGGCTTCACTATATGGGCAGCTACCTCTGAGGGAGGCTATAGCAGCAATGCACTGCCCCTCCCTGGCTGCTACAACACTTTTTAGAAAGCAATGAGAAGGAAAGGGTTGGGTCTAGTAAAATCGTGCAGCTACAGATTTGAGAAAAATCTCTCTAGCTTTCTGAACCTTCTCTTCCTCCTCTTTACAAGTTTAAAAGAAGAGTTCCTGGTCATATCTTCTATTTGCATCCAGATATTTACTTGTCCCATAATTAAAGGACAGGGATCCCCCTTGGCTGTTGGGTCCACCAGCAAGCTATGCATAGCCTTCTGTGAATTAATATTTAGCTCACATTATTAGTGTACTATGTGCTACACATACATTGTGTGCGTAATCCTTAGCATCCCTTTTGTAGGAAAGAGAGGAGACTCGAGCAGTTCAGTGCCCTCTATTAATTACCGCACTACGAAGTAGCAGGACTGAGATTGCAGTCCAGCCCCCTAACCTCATAGTTCATGTGTTTGCTCCACACCAAGCTGGCAGCAAGCATTTTTCCATCCCAAGTAAACTGCAGGGCACTTGTCAGAAGGAGGGAAACAACCTTCGAGGGACATAGAAGATGAGACACACAACTCTCTTACGATGCTGATTCTTCCTCTTGCTCAAGGAATGCCGAGGGATCTTGGCTAATTTTCAGAGAATAAGACTTCTAGTGACCATCATTTGGTGATAATGGTGTCTTCTGATTATCTCCTCCAGAGAAGCAAATGTACTCTTTTTCACTATCCCTTTCAGGCCTGGTCTCATTTAAGGGCATAAACTTTGTCCTGACCCAAAGAGGACCACAGAATCACCTGGGTCGCCAACTGTAGGACGCACTGTATCCCTGCCCACACTCGGTCCTGTGCCCAGGAGTATGGCAGGTTCCACGCCCACAGCAGCATGGCCGGGTGAGGCCAGGAATGCAGGATCGCTGCGAGGCAGAGCTTCAGTCCAGGTGGCAGCCTCTCAGTAGGACAACTGGCATCACTTTCATCTGGTGTCGTGAGACATATGGTTTAAATATTTTAGAGCCTTGAGTCATTCCACAATTGACTCAGATATGTTTCCGACGAGGTCTGAGGCAGCCTGCAGGGCCTGCAGTGGACTTTCTGAGTCATGTCTCGTGAGCACAGGTGACGGACTGGGCAGCCTGCCCTAGGAAGCAGATCTAACTGACACCTGCAGGACCCTCAGTCTGAAAGACGCTCTACTTAAAAATCCTGCAACTCAAGGAACAAGCCAATTTCCCAAGAAGTAATCAGTTGGGGTGGCCTAAACCATAAAGTGCCTTCTGGTTTCCCCAATCTCTGGTTTTCTATTGTGAGAAAACGAGACAAAATCATAGACACTTTTCCCAAAGAAGGAAGAGAGCAATCATGGGGCCATGGCACTTGGCGCGTGCCAGGGTTGACCTGTGGTGTAAGGAGAGAGGACAATTGAGCTTCCTCATGACTTCCTAAAGAGATTCCCAGCGATAGAGGGATTCAGGCCACTGGTTCCGGGTGGCCACTAAAGGCTGACAGGTGTACGGAATGTTGAGGAGAGCCAGGGCCTCTGTATCCTTACTAAGCCGGTTACAGTGTTCATTAAGAAATGGGCTCCAGCAGGGGCATTTCCCCAAATTTCAGGCAGAAAACAAAACCACAAACCCCTTGAAGCTCTGGCAGCCCAGATCTAGCTGGGTCTGTCCCAAGGACCAGTGCCCTGAGATACATATCATATCTTTATTATATAAATGTCATCTCTTCAAGTGCAGACTAGGATTCTGTTCTATAGTTTTTATTCTACTGGCATGACTGGGATACAGCCTTTGTTCCTGAGCTGCAGGTGGACAGCGAGGCAGCAGGAGTATAGGAGACTGACTTGGGTAGTAGCCAGGGAGGAGTTACCTGAATTTGTCTGCTCTAATCTCCTTCTCTGTCCTTTCCGTTTCTGTGATTGGTTGGTTGGGAGACTAGTTGGTCAGTTGGTAATTTTGTTTCCTTTTTCATCATCTTCATGGTGATTGATGTTTCTCATTTCCTTATTTCTATCCATTCTTTTCACCACTCCATGGAAAACAAATTTACTCAAGTAAATCCCTGCCCTAAATTGAACTCCTTAAATTAATACTCTTCACAAAAAATTTCACGAAAAAGTATAATCGAATATAAACCAGTTTAGAGAAATTCAACTCCCCACAAAACCTTGGGAGTCTGCGGACACCATCCAAAGAGAATGGGATAGGTAATAATATTGATTTGAACACCTGATAGCAAGCCAGAGGAAATCCTTCCCTAGAATCAGGCAACGGCAATTTGGAGATTGTGCAGGACCAGCTTGGTCGACAAGAAAAAGCTTCATAGCGGTCTGAAGGTAACTAAATAGTTGGCTGTCCTAGCATGAACTGAAACTTACCAGAAAAGACAGGGAAAGAAAAACTTTACAATAAGCCCTAAAAATATCCAGTACCTAAGAATAAATCTAACAAAAATGACTAAGAGCTCTACAGAGTAAACTATACAATTATATAGAATAGAATTAAAGAGAAGCTAATAGCTGGAGAGAAATAACATATTCATAAACCGAAAGACTCAAGATTACTAGGGGTGTCATTTCATTTCAAACTGACCCATAGATTCAGTACAATCCCAATTAAAGGCCCGAATTGAACTTTATGCAAAGTGAGAATGGAGGGAGAAAAGGGACACACACAGCAAACCTTCAAAGGCCAGTAGGGTGCACCTAGGTGGGCCCAGAGCCTCAGCCTTTGGGCAACTCGGACGTCACCAAGGAGGGAATGGGCAGGAAGCTGGTAAGGAAGCAGGGTCGGTCACAGATACTCCATGTCACCTACAGGTTTTGGTGCCAGGGGGGCAGTGGTGTCACTTAGTTGCTGTTGACAGTGTCGCAAACAGTAGGGACAACGAAGGGGGCAAAGCTACACCAGAGGTTGTAACGAGGCTCAGCTGTAAGCTTCTCCCTGCAGGAGCGTCCACCCGGGAAGGTAGCAGTTCACTCAGGCAGAAAGCTCCTAGCTGTTCTTCTCCCCAGGGGCTCCCCCAGGGGTCGTGGAAGGGTACAGAAGGTGCAGCAGCAAGAACTGCTGCTCTGGCGTCGCCTCACCACCCTGGTTGGAGGCATCCCTATTGGGCCACTACATCTTAGTCTTCCCGAAGGGGAGTCACAGAGGGGATTGGACCCTGGCAGTTCTCTGTGGCCAAAGCCTCCTCTTTTCAGCCTTCTCCTACCTTAAGAATAGTCCAGAAGGAGAATGAACCGAAGCAAACACACTCATTGGCCCTCCTGCCCTGGCTTTCTTGAATAGGGCAACTGAAGCCTCAGGGCTCAGTTCCTTGTCACAAGACAAATTAGAACCCAAAGGTGTTTCAGGGATAAAGCAAAGCCCCTAGGCCAGCACTGTCTAGTGGGACACGCAGTGATAATGAGAATGTCCCACGTGTGCCATCTGTAAGATGGCCACTAACCTCCCGCGGCCACTGGACAGTACAATGTGGCTAGTGCGGCTGAGGGATGCCTTTAAATGGTATTTATGTTCATCCGTTTCAATTTACCCCGACAGTGCGGCGCTGTCACTTCTGCGGGAGCAGCACAGCTGCAGACCCTGTTTCCTTCCCTGCCACGCCTAGGTTCCTGTCTGCTCTGGCTTCTCCAGTCCAGCTGTTCCAGCTTCTGGAAGCCAGATGGTCTATCTCGCCCTCCCTAGCCTCTCTCCATCTGGTGGTTTTCTGCCAGAAATCGACTCTTTCATAGCGGAGCCCTTTGACAGGGTAAGGCGGTCTCGCCCTGGGATTCTCTTAGTGCAGAGTTTCCTCCTGACTGTCACTTCCCCAAGTCACAGGCATCCCCCAAGTACTTGGCAAGTGCCGAGGCCTTTTACTTGCAGACCCTTTCCCACCCAGTTTCTAAGTGGGCTGTAATGAAGGCTGTAAGTGCCTCGGGGGCTCCACGCTCTCAGGTATGGTCTGGAATTCATCGTGCTGCCAAGTGTCCCTGGGGTGTTTGGGGGGTACCCTTTTTCCAGGACTGCTGGACTCTGCTAGGTGCCCTGGTTAGCCTTTAGTGCCCCAGGGATACTGAAATCTGAAGCCCTAATCCTCAATCTGGTTCTTCCTGCCCCTTGTCCTGGGGTGCAGAACCTCATCCTTTTATTCCTATGGCGGCCTGAAACTCTTGCTGCCTAATGGCCTTGATGCCACTTTCAAAGTGCGATGGCAGGGCCAATAGGTGGCATGGTGGCTTAAGGACACTGGACTCCCACATGGCTGACCGCAGTTCAAGTCCTGGACCTGGCGCTTGCCAGGAGGCTCTCAAATAACCCCCTTACTGGTCAGCACCATGGAGCTGAGCCAAGGCCAGTCCTCTGGATGTCTTAAAAACCTCTGAGCCTAAGTGGGGGTGTTGCTGGCCTTGGCCTTGCTGTGCCCAGAGGTAGCCTTCCTCCTGCATCCAAGTGAGCCTGCATAGTCCAGGAGCTAAGGCTACCAGAGACTTCCAGGGAAGTTTTCATCTTTGTTCTTAGGAATAGTCTGTGCTCTTGGGAATGACTATCAGCTCGACCTAGGTGGGCCAGCCCCTGCAAGATGACGTATGTCTGGGAATACCCTGAGGGTGCGGTCAAGGTGGAAAGGGCCATAACCAGCTAACCTCTTCCCCTTGGGCTGAGACAGAGGAGGGCTGAGTTAGGGTCTAGTCCACACCTGCACAGGAAGAGGGAAGAACAGAATGGGGAGGTGGGTGCCCAGGGAGCACTAGGGACAGAACTGGCTTCAGCAGAGAAACTCAGCAACCTGATCTCTTGGTCTACTCTGTCAGTTCTGTCCATATCTAGAACCTTCTTTCTCTAAAGGTCTAGCAACTGATTTCCCTTTGTAAAGGCCTTTCCTCACCTACCCCGCGGTGCTGTGGTCCACATTCTCCAGCCAACTTGGGCTCTCCAGGGACATTCATTGCAAGGGGTCTCCCGAGGCCAGGGTTCATCCATTCAGGTGTGGACTCTCTTAGAC
The DNA here is from genome assembly GCA_026018925.1 of Tupaia tana. NCBI lineage: Eukaryota > Metazoa > Chordata > Mammalia > Scandentia > Tupaiidae > Tupaia > Tupaia tana. Next base: position 106,568,861 of record JAKSZU010000006.1, on the reverse strand, counting down.
TCCTTGTCCCCTGGAGAGTGCTGCCCCAGCCAAAGGACCAGGCTTCTGGCAGGTGGAGAAGTTGGGGGGAGCAACCACACTCAACAACTCAAGCCCCAAGTCAAGCAGATTTACATGTCTGACCCAGGGAAGAGAAACCATGATTACCAGATGTGAGCCAGGCCTAGTTTGCCTACTCAGGCCAAGATACAGTTTGGGCTTAGTAAGACATGCTCTTTGTCCCCCACAGAGACAAGCAGAGGACACATCGAAGGCTAGGCTTCGAAATGTTGCCAGCTGTAACAGCTTTAGGGAAGAAGTGGGAAACTGCTGGTCAGCTCAGGAGGGGTCCAGAAGTGCCACCAGGATACACTCCTTAGGAGCCCCAGAGCTGCCTGTCAGATGCAATGAGAAAGCCCACAGTCTAAGAACTTCTCTAAAGCACCCGTGCAACAAGGATAGGCTAGAAGGACCCTGCAGGTCATTCCAGCAGGTCTAGGCCAGGCCTGCTCCAGGGTGACAGAGGCTCCGACTTCCACATGCTCTTCCAGGGGTGAGAAACCTCAGGACTCTTTAAAGACCATCAGAGAACCAGGATAAGTAAGGGCAAGGTGAGACGACCAGTAGGAAAGTAGAAATCTGACCACTTTCTCATTTTGAAAGCTGAGAATCTCCAGGAAACTTGTTTTTAAAAAGGATGATGTTGCCAGTTGAAATTTACTTTCTTTCCTACTTGACCGTTGCCTCTAATTGTATCAATTGCGAGTAGTTTTCCTTCTGCCAACAATTTTAAATTAGCCATGTAGTTTTGGATGGTTGTAATAGTTTTGTGAGGCTTTAGATTTTACAAAGCAAATTTCACTTTATTTCTTTGCTTAATAATCTGCTACCCCATATTCCACCTAGAGGTAAGATTCTGGCAGACTGAGAGTTGGGAAGCCTGGGTCGCACCTCGGCATCCCCTGGAATGAGCTGCTGGGTGGAGGAACAGGAAACTCACACAAGAACTTGCTCCTTCCATGTCCTGTAAAATCAGAAGGCTGGCCTAGCAGACCACTCTGAGATCGAGTGAGGTCGTGTCTGCAGAGCACCCAAGGGTTCCAGACGGTGCCATCCAGCAGGAATTCAGCAGGACCTAAGCCTGGAGACTCTGCGAGTCCTGACTTGGTGCAGAAAGAACCATTCATTCTATCCCTTCAGTCAGATTTCTGCCTCATGCCGTAATGTAATCTCAAAGCTCATCTTAGTGAACCCTGGAGTTTTTATTGTGTAAAACACATGCTACTACTGTCTTGTCAACGGAAATAATCAACTTCGTAGAAATAACAATTAATGCAGTTTATTATTAAGCACGGATTTGAGTGACTAGCCTGGAGAAATGCAAGTGTGTTTTTTCTTAAGGAGCTGAGATACAGTGGTTCTTTTTATATCATTTGAGGGCAGGAGAGTTGTCAATCAGCATAAGGAGTCTTTCGTATTGGTCTGGTCCAAAAAAGTGGGACATCTGGAAGTGGAGGCTTGTAAGTTATAGGTGAGTTTGAATTTCTTAGACTAGTGATTAGCGGTTGATTAAAGAAAATCACAAGTCTCCGTTCCTGAAAGAAACCAGTAGAAGAATGTCTGTGCTTTACTCAAAGAAAGAAGACTTGCTGTGCATCCTAAAACACTATGCCTGGTACAGGATGCAGCACCTCTCTACCAACGGCCTCTTAGTGTTTGCAGCATGACTCTCTCGGGCTGCCTTGGGAACAACTCTGAAATAAGAAAAAGTAGTCAAAACCTTGTCCTCAGGGAACCAGCAGTTAGCGTAATGGCTATGTCGCTGGACTCCCACGTAGTCGACCGCCGTTTGCATCCCGGACGCGGTGGCTTAAAACTCACGCCAGGTGCATGTGCGTGCGTGCCCAAGATCCCGAGAGGAGAATGGAGGAGAAGGGATTGCGGCGTGACCATCCCCTCTGGGGGGTGATTTCTCGCTTTCTGTCTCTATGTCTCTCTCTGTCTGTCTGGCAAGCACACGCGCCCTATAGCAAAAAAACCTCTCCCCCCAAAAAAAAGAAAAAAGAGAAACCTTGTCCTCAGTCGAAAGCCCTCTGGTCCTTTCCTATGGCCAGTGCAAGCCTTTACTGGGTGGGCTTTACAAGATGTCCACTCCCTCCCTTACCATTTCCTCTTTTTTCCTGTCCCCTCAGCTTTGTTGTTAATGATATTTGCTTTAAGACCTCTTTGCCGAGTGTTGTTTGACCCGTGTTTTGCCGCAGGCTAAAGGTCACCAATAACACCATACGTATTGACCACTGGATGCACAAGGCAGTGTGCTGGTACCACCAGGAACACAATAGCAAGTACAAATAGGCTGGCAAGCCCAGATACGGTTGAAAAGTCAACGCTACCTACTTTCCTCTAAAAACAGGAAGTCCAAGAATCCTGTCCAGAGGCCTGTATGTCCTAGAAGAAGAGAAGCTGGAGAGGGGCCAGTAGGTGGCATAGTGGCTAAGGTGCTGGACTTCCACATGGTCAATTACTGTTTAAGTCTCAGACCTGGTGGCTTTAAAATCACACCGGGCACACGTGTGTGTGTGCCCAATATCCCAGGAGGAGAATAGAGGAGAAGGGATCGCAGCGTGGCCATCCTCCCTAGGGGGTGACTTCTCACTTTCCTTCTCACTGTCTCTCTCTGACCAGCGCATACACCCTATGGCAAAAAAAGAAAAAAAGAAAAGCTTAAAAAAAGAGAGCAAGAGAGAGAAGTTGGAGAATGGGCAGAACAGGAAGAAAACTGGAAGAGAAGGGAAGAAGGAGAGGGGTCTGGAGCCTGAGAGAAAGGCTAAAGTGAGGGGTGGAGAAGGTAGGCCCTACCTTCCAGTAGGAGTATGAATAAGTAAGGTCAGTGGTAGAGAAGAAACGTTTCCAGGCCTTTTAGAAACTGAGAAAGGACAGAAAACGGCCAGAAGCACTGCCTCGCTATCCCAATAGGGGGTGGTTTTTAAAGGAGTGATTTCAGCTCATCCCTGCCCTCCCTCGATGAGCATTGCAAAGGCTCCCAGCTGCGCTCCTCTTTCTCCTATACTAGAAATTCTCGCCCAGGAGAGGCTCAAAGGCAAAGGCCTCCCAGAGCTTGCTGGACATGTTTGCAAAAGAACTAGGGCCCGCTCCTTTAAACAGCTATGCAGGGTTGAATGTAGAGGCCTCAGGATTCACAAAGGAGCATTTCCAAGACAGGCCTTCTGTACTAAATGTCTCTTTTGCTAAGAGGTTCTTTGTTATGAACACACACAGTAAGGGGGTAATGTAGCCCTGCGGCCTGGTGTATTAGTCAGGGATAAGTGTTCTTAGGGTCATCCTCACTGCTCACACTTCCCCTCCCTGTTGTACCTGCCTGACTACCACCATGCTCTGCGGGTTCAGCAGTGGAGGCAGCCCTGAGGCTTGATGTCTGGCCAGCCCAGCTCTTCACCTTCTGTCAGGCCCAGGGCAGACCTTTGGAGCTCAGTGGTTGTAGTGGACCCAGAGAGGAACCCTGGCCACCCGGGGTCTTGGTCTCATCAATTTCTTGAGGACTTATGGATACTCTGGGAAGGTATCCAAGAGCAATCTAAGAGAGGGACTGAAGAGAAGGAAATGCCAGTCTGGTGGGATCAAGGACTTGGGATTTGGAATGATAAATAAAGGCTCAAGAACCAAGACGGTGACTGTGCTGGGCAGGGCTCTCCCAGCCCTCCTTTCCTCTGCCACAGCCCCCAGTCTACCTCTGGGATCACTGTGCAGGCCTCCTCATCACTCTCCATGGTGCATGTAAGTCCTAAGCACCACTGCGACAGTGTCCATGGCTCCCCATTGTCTAAGGACTCAAGTCCTCAGTCCAGCCCAGTCCCACTCCCCAGCCCTGGCCTCCTCTTCAGTCCTGCCATACCCGGGCCACATTCAGAGCAAGCACTACCCACTTTTCTGTGCAAGGAGTAACAGAAACCTGGAGCCCCCAGCCCAGCTCAGATGCTGTGTCCTCTGGAGCTGCTTCCTGAGATCAGCCCAGCCACAGTGGTCTCTGCTGCCTCTGAACCCAAGTACCTTTTTCTTCATGGCACTGAGAGCTCTTGCTGGGGCGTCTTAGCTTTCTAGCAGGACTGGATGCTTTTTGAGCAAACTATCTCTAGCCATCTTTACAACCTTCCAAAGGCTTGCACGGAGCATCTCATGCCCGTCAGGACCCCTGCCAATGTTCCTGCAAGGAAGCAGCCAGAGCTGGCCTGGGCGGTCCGCACTCCCGGTGCTCGGGGTGTCATGGATGGGCCCTGTGTGCGTTCTTCACAGAGATCATGCCAGACCTTGGATCGCAAACACCAAGCTCCTGCGAGGACATTCCCTTCATTCTCCACCCGCCCCATAAGATTGCCCCTCTCCATGGTGACCCCAGCTGTTCAGCTGGAAAGGAAAACAGAGATGGAAAGCCAAGACCGTGGCCACTGCTGCCCGTAAAACCGTCTGGGGTGGTGCTCAGCAGGACCTGGTTGCTCAGTCACCGAGTCAGGGAACTTCTGGCATAAGTGTTTACTGCCCTGGTTTTTACTTTTAGTGTAGAATTCATAGTGGGCTCTGAGATTGCCCCAGGTCAGAATCCTGGGGTCCCACACTTCAGGCTTCCCCGGGGAATAGGACCCTTGTCTTTTGGTTTATTTGTGCTGTCTTACTGCTTGTTTTTCTTTCATTTTTTGTTGTGTTTTGTTTTAATAATTCTAATTAGCATCTCACAATCCTAATGTTCTGCAGCAGGCAGTGTTGAAAACCTGGAGGGGTGTCACAGAGATCCAAGGAGGCACAGCTGACATGCAGTGTGTGCTCGCAAGGGCCAAAATGCGGTGTCCTGCAGAGCCGGGGACACCTCTGAGCAGTGAAGAATTAGCCCACGTGTTTTTTTCAAGCATTTGGGAATATCTACCCAGGGAATACCTCCCGTGGTAGAATTAGAAGCTGATAATTAGAAGGTCATTTCAGCGGCTGGTTCAGGCCATGGTTCGATGTGGATGGAAGCCCCACCAGAAATACGAACCTATGTTGGATTGTATGACCTTGTACTCCTCGTTGGCCTGTAAAATTCAATGTAAAAAAACTTCAAGAACAAGTAAGAATATTTTGTTTTTAAAAGTTGTATGGGAACTTACACATTTTTAAAGGATGGTTATCTTCAATTCTTTCTAGACCCAAACAAATACTTTATAATATTTTTTTATTTTCCTTTTTTTTTTTTTTTTTTTTTTGGTTTTGAGAGACTTTTGCTATACGGTAGGTCTGCTCTCTGTAGAGTCAGAGAGATACAGAGAGACAGAAAGTGAGAAATCACCACCCAGGGGGCATTGCCACACTACCCTTCTCCTCCATTCTCCTCTCAGGATTTTGGGCATGCATGCACATACACCACGCGTGAGTTTTAAGCCAGTGGGTCTGGGACTTGAACCACAGTTGACTACATGGGATCCAACGACGTAAACACTATGCCATCTGATGGTCCCTGAAATGTTTCTTAATATTCCTTAAATAAAAGGGATATTAAGAAACTTAAATAAAATGCACACCTGCGCACAGTGTCACAAAAGCAGTATAATTCCTCCACTGCAATGTACATAAAGTTTGTGTATAATAGAAGGAAAAATTCTTCCCACCAAAGCAGAGGAGAGTGAAGGGTGAAATGTGAGACCTGGGAATAAAATCTTGACTTAAAACTGGCCAGCTTTATTTGCATATGCACCTTCCTATCTAAATATAGGCAAAAAGTTGTGTAGGACATGCACTGCCCTTGGCAACCTGCCTCACCCATCGGAGGACATTTCACACTCCTGTGCACACCCACTAAATGCCAAACAATGCCCCAAGAGTCCCCAAACACCCAGAGACCAGTGCTTCTCTCCCCACATAGAAAACCATTATTCATCTTCTTACTGAATTTTATTTGAAGCCTACTTGTTTTCCAAACTATTAAAAAAGCATGGCCTTGGGCCGACAGATTTTATAGTGGTTATAACACTGGACTTCCACATAGCCAAGTGCAGTTCAAGTCCCGGACCTGGGGGGGGGGGGGGGGTGATTTCTCACTTTCTCACTGTCTCTCCGTCTCTTTCTCTTTCCCTCTCTCTCTGGCTAGCACATGCGCTCTAAGGTAAAAACCTCTTTAAGTGGAACTCTCTGTGCCCAGAAGGTCACCACACATGTTACATTTAAAGGCTTAGAAAAGGGAAAGAGGGGAGGGAGCCAGTAAGGGGATGCAGTGCAGCTCTCCAGCCCTGAGCCCTGCCTCCAAGTAGCTCAGAACCTGGGGGGGGGGGGGGGGGGGGGGGGGTGCTGGGCGTGGTGCAGCCCTGAGCTGCTGCCTGTTTCCTGGCTGGGGAGCTGGCTGATTTCTGGTGGAGTGCCCACAGGGGGCCGATGCCACATTAGTGCTGCAGACAGGTGCAAATGGGCTGTGGGAAGGGCCTCCTACCCTCTGCACTCCGGGATTTCCATATTGTTGCAACATTGTGACAGGTTTCTTTCCTGCCTGGTGCTTGAGCACATTAAAGTCACTATGAATGATAAAAAATAATATGACTTGCATAAAGCCTTGTGTGGGAAGGGTGGTATTAGCTATTACATTTAATTATTTAATGTGAAAGATTATTCACGCTGTATAAAATAGCCCCGTGGGAAAGTACACTGTGGTTCCCTCTCGTCCCTGCCATTGGGAAAGAACTGGGACATCCGGGCCTGTAGGAGGAAGAGGGATTCCCAGAGCTCCTGGTGGCAGCAGTAAACTCAGCCCACACAGGCCTGGGGCACTGGTGGCACTGGATGGGTGCTTGCTAGATCTGCCTTTTTGAGGGGTAGAAGGGCCCTGGAAAGGCCTTTGTGATGGGAGAGGCTACAGGGCAGTGTAGGGAGGCAGCTGCAGGCCAGGGAGGCGACTTCCCAGGGGAGCCCAAAGCAGCCAACAGTGACAGTGAGTGCAGAGACCAGTACCTGCTCTGTGCCAGACGCTGCAGACACGGGCCTGCATATCCGCCCAGCACCCACTCACCCCTGCAGGCTCACGGACTACCATCATCACACTATGGCAAATAGCAGAGAGCGTGCGGCCTCACCTGCACAATGCACAGCTCCTCTCCGGAAGCGAGGGCAGCCATCACCTCGTTTACAGAAGTAGGTGCAGGCTGCTGATGCTGATGGTCTTGGCTGAGTCCTACCCATTCCTTTGCCAAGTCAGCTCATTGGGTCAGGGAGGGCACAGGGGTGGGCAGGTGATAGGATGGACAGTGCCTCCATGGAGGGTTGTGAGCCAGCAGGGGCCTGTCCAGTGGGGTTGGGAATGCTCTCTCCAGGGCGTGGGCCAGCTGGACTGGAGGAGAGGGGTCCGAGGAAGACAGACTGTTCAGAGGGTGGCCACAGTCCAAGTCCATTCCCTTCCCTGGCAGAGGGTGGGCCTGCTCCTCCTCTGCTACCCAGGAACCACCCATCACCTCCTCAGAGGGCATAGGTGCCTAGCGCTGTGTGTCTGCCCAGCCTTGCCTGCTCCAGGACACCTCCTTTGGACACCCTGGTCCTGGAGGAGTCCTTGGTCCAAACTGGCTGTTTATTCCAGTAGGAGTAGCATGAAGCAGCTGTGGGGATCCCCGCTGTGCCCAGGTGCAAGCCGAGGCCAAGAGGGAGCCTCCCAAGGCCCCCACAAGGAGCTCAACCCATAACCCACATTCGTCTGCTCCTAGCAGGAAGAGCGTGGACCTCGGGAAAGCAGACTCACGTCCATGGGCCCGAGCCCCGCATGGTCCCAGGCACCCAGTACGCTCAGTGTATCCATGAGATAAGCAAGTGAATAAGCCCTAGGAGGAGGTCAGAGAAGGGACTGTGGCATGGCCAGCCCTCCTGGGGTGACTTCTCACTTCTCTCTCTCTCTCTGGTAAGCACATGCACTCTGTAGCAATTTATGTATTTATTTATTTTTAAAATGCCCCTTCACTGCAGGCCTGCCTGGCCTCTCACCAGTCAATGAGGACCCACTCCACCCTCTCCTGCCCTTGTCCTTGCTGGTCACTGCAGGGCAGCCCTGACAGGAAGGCAGAAATGTCCCCGCTCCCGGGCTGCAGTGGGCACAGTGGCTGGGCCATGGTTCTGCCTCTTCCACCAGACATGCCAATTCCAGGATTGCCCCTAGGCCTGAACAACATCCTCACGTGACACGATTCGGGCAACCCCTACTGGTGTCAGTTCCCACTGTGTCCCACGTGGTCCCAGGGGATGACGTGCTGCACAGCCCTGCGGTGAGACCGCCACGCCCCATGCCCTGGCTCACCCCCGCCCCACCTCTCATTCCACAGCGTGGGTCCCCATCCAACCCTCACCCTGACTCCCACCGGCCCCTCAGCTCAGCCACCTGCCCTGTGCACCCTCCTCCGATGCTCGCTCTCCCGGACCCTTCCCAGGCTAAGCACAGCCACCTCGGCCCCACCCGGTGCCTGGCCCTTCCTCCACTCTATGTTGACTAAGGCCTGGGCCTCCTTCCTGTCCGGTGGCAAGGCCGCTTCAGAGGCCCTGGGGCTGTCACATCCCTGCCCATCCTCGGCCCCTTCATACTCCTCCTCCTCTGCTCTGCCTTCTCTCTCCACCCTTCCCAGCACCTGCGTGTTTCTCTGCCCTGTCTTCACCTCATCCTCCTATCCCCACCTGAGCTCTACCGTAAGTGACTCCCCGCCATTTTCTTCTCACTGATCTCCGACATTCCTCCACTTCTTTTCCAGCCCTGTTTCTCACTCTGTCTCGTGGTCTCCTCCCTGACCTGCCGGTCCCAGTCCCATCCTGATTTCCACAGCCCTGCCTAGTCTGCACTCATGCCAAGCGCGCTGGGCAGGGAACAGTCCCAGGGTGGAGGCCCCGACAAATGGGAGTTCAGAACCCACCCCCATCAGGGCAGGGAAGCAGTTCCTGGTCTCCTACCCTGGGCCCCTTTGCTTTGCTTTCTGTGGCCCCACCTGAGGTAGATGACAAAGGCAGGCAAGCAAGAAAGCTGGGACCAGCAAGTGGCATAGTGGATAAGGTGCTAGCTGCCCACATGGCCAACCACAGTTCAAGTCCCAGACCTGGTGGTTTGAAATACATGCCAGGAGCCTGTGCGTGCCCCAAATCCTGAGAGGAGAATGGAGGAGAAGGGATTGTGGCATGGTCATCCCACCTGGGGGTGATTTCTCGCTTTCCCTCTCATTGCCTCTTTCCAGCAGCAAGCACAGGCACCTTATAGCAAAAATTTCTCTTAAAAAAAAAAAAATAAAAAGGAAAGCTATGGGACAGGGGAGCTGAGCCGCATCGTGTGAATACTCGCTTCTTTGGGCCAGACCTCTGAGGTTAGAGACGCACCCTGAGATGCAGAATGAAGCACAAACACGAGGAAAGTAGGAAAAGGGAAGTTTTTAACAGAAAATATAATATACTTCATGCCAGAAAGGCACGCGGGTAGGCAGCTTGTTGGAGGTCAGCTGCGCTGTGAACGGGGTTAGATGTTACTTTTATTGTGGGGTCTTGTCAGAAATACTTAGGAGGGGAGGCCTGTCATCATAGCTGCTCCTTTGTTTGAATTCACAGGCTCTCTGACGCCCTTACTTGTCATCAGGTAAGGGAATTTGTCTGGTTACGCATGCCCAGTGTGGACTTTGAAGGCATGAGCATCCACACAGGGATGAGTCTGCCCCTATCGGCAGAGTGGGAAGCAGGATGTTGACCAAGCGTCCCAGAGAATCCTTGTGTGCATATGCGGAATGGGCAGAGGAAATATAGTAGCCTTCCGCAGTCCTTTGGAGAAAGCTTAGGTAATAAAGAAGTAAAAATGAGTATAGCTTCCCTTTCCCAGCACTGGGAGTCCGGAGAGAGGAAGGGGTCCCCCAGAGGGAGTCCAGTTGGATCCCCTGATAAGCTGGGATGAGGAGGCAGGTGCCCTGCCATTGTCTCAGGACTGCCCGTTCATATCGGGCTATATGCCTACAACAGGAACCGAGAAGAGAGAAATAAGTCGTGGCACGAAGCAGCATGTCCCGAGGACATTAACGAAAGTGTGTGCAGATTTTCCCAGATTCCTCTGACCACTGGCCTCTCTTGAAGCTGGTGCTGCCTCTGAGAAGCTGCTGGAGGAGGCCTCTCTCTGGAGGGACGAGGCGAAGGACCTGGCATTCCAGGGCGGCAGCCTGTGCGCGATCTCTCTCACAGCACCTACTGTGGCAGCCCGCCTCTCCCTCTCATCCCTCTGGGTAAAGGCAGAGTTGTCACCAGGGAGACTCAACCTGGGGTGGACTCCACCCGGCGTGCGAGTGTCACTGGCTTCATGCAGGAAAGAATTCAAGAATGAGCCACTGAGAGAGGTTTATTAAGATTTATTAAGGAGAGTGTGTAGAGTGGACTGCTCCATAGATAGAGCGGCCCCAGGAGGGAGATGGGTGAAGTTTCTTTCCTTCTTCTAGGAGGAAGGGGAGAACTGTTTTCCAAAACAAAAGATAGAAGGGTACCCCATAGGCAAGGCAGCCCCAAATTTTGGTGGGCATCTGGCTATATGGATTGGCTTAATCCCAGGCTGAGTAAGGGAGAGTTTATTTAAGACTTTTCTGAGAAAGGGGTGGTGGTTCTCCTGGAACCACTGTCCTCCCATTCTGGGGCCATATTAGGGTATTATTCGGTCATTGTCATAGTTGCTGTAAACTATCGTGAACCTATTGCAGGTGGGAGTGTCCTGCACGATGATGCAGACAGTGAGGGTGTAGTAAGTCGGATTCAGCCCCTGGTAGACTCAACCTGATAGAATGGTAGTCTCTTGGTCACTTCTTGTGTCAGGTTTTATTGTTTTATTGTAGGTATTTGAAATGTATCTTGCCTGAGTTCCCTCCTATCTCAGAGCAGCCCATATCTTCCCTGGCAGGAATAGTAGTTTCTTAGAACCTTGCAGTTAAAATTGTTCATATGGACTTGAGTGAAACAGAATTTACCTATAGCAGCCTCGTACTCTCACAAGTCTTACATAGCAACAGCCAGAGTTTATCCAAGAGATTCTTCATGTTGGTGACCCAGATAATGGAGAGGACAGGAGTCCAGATCTTCAACCTCTTCCCTCTGGTTCCATACTCTAAGGCTTTGCTTTCTCCTGAATTGAGCCTGTGGCCTTACTTAACTAAGAGGTAGGGAGATCAACTGTAGTTAATAATGCCAGTGACTAATATTTACTTAGGACTTAACTTCTTTTAAAGATTTTTTTATTAAAATATTTTTAAATTTTTAATTAACTAATTTACATTCATTCACTGAGCATCGTCACAGCATACAAAATGTGATTTCCCATCCAGAATATACTGCATAGTGGTTTAATTATACATGTTATCATCGGTAATTTTGCATTTTTAGTTTCATATAATATACGTATATATATTTTCCCTCTATTGCTTACCCTCTGCCATTTCTCACCCTCCTCCCACACTATCTCTAGTGTCTACAGTTGTTTTCTATTCCTTTTTTTCCCCACATTTTATTGAGTCACAAAACTTCTTAAATAATCTATCTACTTTCAATAGCAAATTCAGCTGATATATACATATCTGTGAATACATGTCTGACTTTAGGAGTGAAACTCTGAGTAGAATGAATATACTATAAAGTAGCACCTAGCTGATGCTATATAGCTTACTACAGTCACTAAATAGGTATTTTTAATATATTTTTTAATTTCAAGAAAAGCAGTTTTAGCTTTAATACGTTAAAAAATGCTAAGAGAGCTTTGCTTAAAACTTAAAGCCAGAAAACAGGTTAGGATTCTGTTCAAATAGTAGGTACATAAACCTATTGACATCTCAAGACAAGACAAAAATTCTTAAAACTGGAAAACAAAGCCTAGAAGAAAATCAGCAATGTTTTAGTCAAAAGTCATAAAATTCTGTTTCACTAGTTTAGTCTCATGTACTTAATCTATCTTCTTTTTTGGTCTGATCTTCCCGATTAAACTCTAAAATATAATATTCAACTCCAAGCTTGTCCCTATGATTAAGTTGGCCATTTTCTTAGTTTTTGAACTCTTATTTCTGTGTGTCTGTATTTAATTTTCCTGGTATAGCACTCCCTTCAGAACATCTTGGAGATTTGGTCTGGTGTTGGTAAATTCTTTCAGGTTTTGTTTATCTGAGAATGTTCTTGTCTTTTCTTCCTATATGAAGGATAATCTTGCTGGGTACAGTATTCTTGGTTTTCTCTTAACACTCTGAATATATTTTCCCATTATTTCCTTGCTTGCATTGTTTCCAATGAGAGGTTCACTGTTAGCCTCATGGGATATCCTTTGTAGGTAACTTGATGTTTCTCTCTTGCCAATCTTAGTATCTTGTCTTTGTCTGTGGTTTTGGTCAACCTGGCTATAATGTGTTTTGGAGAAGATCTTCTTGGGTTGATTCTATTTGGGGTCCTTTGTATTTCTTGGGACTGGATCCTAGTGCCTCTCTAGGTTTGGAAAGTTTTCTTTCAGGATTTCATGGAATAGATTACCAATGCCCTCATGAGTCTCTTTGCCTTCTGGGATACCAATTATCCAGATGTTTGGACATTTGATGGTATCTAGTATTTCTAATATGTTATTGTCATTTTTTTGAACAATTTTCTTAGTCTCTGTGGTGGATTTTTCTAGGCCAGTAAGTCTACCTTCTACATCTGAGATTCAATTTTCTGTATGGTCTAGTCTACTTTTAATACTTTTAAGGGAGGTTTTGATTTCCTGTATTATAGCCTTCATCTCTAACAGTTCCATTTGATCTTTTTTTATGGTGTGTATTTCCTCTTTCAGATCTTGCAAGAATTTCTTCACCTCCTGGAACTCCTTGCCTCCTTTCTCCTGCCTCTTCTGCAGTTCATTGTCTCTCTTCTCTTCCATCTCTGCTAGCTTTGTCACTATGAATGCTCTAAATTCTTTATCTGACATTTCTGTGAGGTTCATTGTACTGTCTGAGGATGAAGAGGAGTTATTATTTTCCCTTGGAAGAGAGGTATTTTCTTGTTTTCCCATATTTCTTGTTCCCCGGTGGTGATTTCTGGTCATCGGATGGTTGGTGTATTTCTTCCTATTTCTTGAAGCTCAATCTGGGCTTGAAGAGGCATGCAGAAGGTGGTGATATGCAATCTCTCTTCCATTCCATTTTTCACTCTTTGTGCTTCAGATTCAGCAGGAATTGAGGAATATTCTGACTCTAATAGTATTCAAATGGTTGGATCCTGTTCACTTGGACCTGTCTAGACACTCAGTGCATGGAGGCTGAGCAGCCAAGGAATAACAATAAAGAAAAAGGAAAAAGAATTAAAGAAGAGGAAGGAAGAAGAAAAAATGAAATAAAAAGGAAGAAAGGGAAAAAGATAATAAAAAACTTTATATTTTAATTTTTAAAAGCAAAAAAAGAAAACCACGTGGCACGAAAGCAATATTTCACAGCTCAAGTTCAGCAGCCATCTCAGGATGGGCCTGGGCTTGTGCCTTTCATAAATGGGATGGGGAAAGGCACAAATTAGCACAATAAACACGGGGCTTGAGAGCCTAGAGAATACTTTACCTTAAAAAAATTTTAAAAAATTAAGACAGAGAGACAGAGAGAAGGATACCCATTAGGTAACCCTACCCATTAGAAGTGAATCTGGAGGGAGAAGTCTCAGCAGAAAAATCTTCATTTTTTAGTCAACGAAAGCAATATTTCACAGCTCAAGTTCAGTGGCCATCTCTGGACTTAGCTTCTGACCAGGCACGGTTCTACGTGCTTTGCATATATGGTCCGTTTAATCCTCACCTCAACCCTACAGTTTATCCCATTTTCTTCATGAGGAAATCAAAGCACAGAGAGGCTATTTGCCTAAAGTTGCCCAGCTAGTAAGTAGCAGAGATGAGAGTCAAACCCAGATGGTCTACCTCAGGGATCATGTTGTTAACCACTTCAACTACCTCTTTCAACCTGGTAAGTCTCCAATGATGAGAGTGGCAGAGTCAGGACACAGATCATTCAAAAGAGAAGAAAGTCCGAGATTCGTATCACATGCAATGCCTCACAGGCACTTCTGCAGTGCTCTTCCTTCCCAGTTAGGATTCCCCGAAGAGGGCATCCTGTGGTCTGTTTTCTCAGCTCGCGCCAGTGAGCGGAGACTCAGTTGCAGTCAGGAAATGCTCTCGCCCAGAGCCTAAGCAGCCACAGGTCACGTGTGCTGCCTGCCCATCACCCTGGGTGGGTGCACTGGGGCTCTCCCTATGATGGCCGAGGAGGCCCATCGTCTCAGCTCACCCCAGGGCAGGGAGCTTGCAGGGGAGTGCACTCAGCTGTAGGACTCGGGGTGGCACCGGAGGTTTCCAGCTGTCTGACGACACTGTCCCGTCTGGTATAACTTTCCCATGGCTCTGAGGAGTTGGGCATTGAGAGGTTTGGTTCACCACTTCAACGAAGTCAGGAAAAGCCTTTCCCCAAGCCTGACTTGCAACTGATTGGGACCCAGTCACTGAAGAAAGAAGGCAGGGAGGCGTAACTGGGCTCAGTGCCAACGTGATTTCATAAAGCAAAAAGTCTGTGATTTCGCCCCCTCCCTCCTCCATTTCATCCCCAGAACCCCTATTAGCAATGGTTTCCAGCAAGTGAGGGAACAGGCAAAAATACATGTGAGAGAGAGAGAGCGAGAGAAAGTGAGCACCAAGCCCTTGCACTGCAGAGTGTAGGGAAACAGTGTTCCTCCAGGCCTCGCTCACCTGCTCACCCTCAGCCAGGTGTCTCCCTCAAACAGCCTGTTGACCAAATGGGGGACATGGGGCCATTCTGGGAGTGGGTACAGAAGGGGTGTTGGGGGAGGGGAGCTGTCACAAGTGGGAGGAGGGCAGAGCTGGGTCTGGAACCATCTTCATGGGCCAGCTGTGATGACTGATGGATTATGGGCAGAAGGGTGGAAGATGGGTGGATGGGTTGTAGTGAAAAGCTGCCTCTTAAAGGGACCTTGTCCACACCACTAGACATGCTCCCTCACCCCTGCATTCCAGCTCTGCATAACTCTCCCCAGGGCTGGGTCCCCAGGAGCCCTTGGCCACCAGGACCTGGATGGTTTCTACAGCTGTGGAAACCCACCAGGTGGCTCACCACCGGACACAGCAGTCAACCCAAAGGCTCCAGGAGCACAGGCTGGTCAGGCAGGACACTCTTCTCCCAGCCGAGCCCGGCCAGCGCTGTGGGTCCATAGCTGGTGAGGCTGGGTTTGGGAGACATCTAGCGCTGCCCCCTATTGCACACATGCGAAGACACCCAAAGAAGGGTGCCCAGGGATGCATGCCAGGATGTGGACAGGGTCCTTTTTGGTCTTAGCCTCTCCCCTAGGGGCACCCGCTCACCAACTCCTGCGTATTTGTCTGGTTTTCAACTCCTGGCTGTGCTCGCTCTCTGCCTTTCTTCCCACCTTTTTCCTCTCCCAGAAGGGCCGCAGACCAAGGCCAACTTACCCATTCTGTTTCAGGTCTCTGAAAAGAGGAAAAGATTCCCGCTCGTCCTTCTCGAGCACCGAGACTCCCACCCTATCTATCCTCGTGCCCCTACTCAAACGGTCTTTGCTCACTGTGTTTTCTAGGCCGGTGCAGAGCCCTCCTGCTCTCGTTCCTGTTTCTCTCCCCCTTTCTTCCTCGACCCCCTTCTCTTCCCTCCTGAAACCCACAAGGATGGTGTCTGTATCTAGAGATAGTTGCCAGTGTTGTCCAAAACCTAATTTTAAACACACTCATATTTACAGCTCATTTGGGGTCTTCACCACCCTCCCCTCCCTGCCAATCATTATTCTCTTTTTGCCCCGAGAATGGGATCTGAGAACCTGGGGGGAAATTGGCTGTCCTCTTCTCAGAGCAGGAAAAGGGAGAGAGCAGCCTCTGTGTGCCCCAAAGGCTCTGGTATATTCAGAAAAACACCCTGGGAAAGTCAACGAGAAAGTCATGGTTTCAGGCCGACCCCACCTCACCCATGCCCCGGCCAGCCCTGTGGTCCAGTCTGCTGCCCAAAGTCTCTGCAGTGCTGTTTCTGTTTTCTTTTGGCAGAAATGCCTGGGAACCAAGAGGCCCTTTCCCCATGACCTGACCTCCCACATGAAGAATAACAGCCCTAGGACAGTGTGTCTTGGGTTCCTCTGGAAAGAGGGCATGTCTGGGAAGTAGGGAGCTGACAGAGCAAAAGGTTGGGGGGGAACACAGATTCTTGGCTCTTGTGAGTCAAAAATAAGGAGAGTTGACAGCCCTCTGGAGAGCTGGGGTGAAAGGTCTGAGCACCTCTCAGAGGACGCTCCATGCTTTCATTTCCACTCACCATCTCAGCTCTCCTCTCCTGGAAGCTCAGGGAACAGGAAAAGGCTGGTCCTGCTGAACAGACTCAGCCAGCCCTCCTGCTTCCTTGGCAGCAAACGTCTTTCCTTAAGAATGACAAGTTCTTTAGTGGTAGGTCCTCTCCATTCATGAGGAATGGCTGCCCTCCTGGGCTCCCTGAGCGGGAGCGTGCCCCATGTGGCCACAGACAAGGCTCTCCCAACTCCTACACCTCCCAGAGAGCCAAGCAGCCCAGACCAAAGAAACCTGCTGGCACTTTGTGAAGAGCCTCCCAACCCAGGACTCCTGGGACCCTCCAGAGCATCTGAGACAGCCAAGTCCTTGGTTGGCCATTGTCCAAGCACCTCAAAGGAGTCTTAGAGAACGTTCACCACTTTCCTTCTCTCAAAGTGGTGTAAAATAAATAAAATGCATGCCTACAAAATACGTAGCAAAGTTGAGACACGGGCCTTTCACTCTGCGTGGGAGTCTCTCCTCTACGGCAGCACTGCCTTCGTGCCCTTCCTTAGAAGCCAGTGCCTTCCTACCCTCTGCCAGCTACCCCTGTCGAACCTGCTCTCAGGAAAGACTTTGATAACTATGCCCACTTTGGGTGGCACTTGCATTTCTGCAGGACCCTCTGTCAGAATGATGGTGTTGGGAAAGGTGCTCGGAAGACACCCAGAGAGCGCTGTTTAGAGCCGCCTTGGATATTACCAGACTATGGGACTGACCTCCTCTGTCTCCTTCCAGGTGGTAGAGCCTTTGCTGGGTAGAACAGGCCCTAGAAACATCTGGGCATGTCCAGTGCAGGAACAAGGCTGCCTGATTCTGTCTGCAAAGAGTCAGTTTATTATAGATACTTTTCTTATCATTTGGCCCTTTCTTATTCCAAGTTTACGAACCTCCTTGGATCCCAGATAAGCTGGCCATCCTACTGGCCCATGCTGACAGCTGTGGTTTTCAGAGCCTTTTTCCATCCTCAGCTTCCCCAGAGGACCATTCACCTCCCAGGGCTCTCATGCCACATTCGCTCCCTCCACCCAGAACCCTGTGGTGGAAGAGAGCCAGGTTGCAGCAGAGACTGCACGTAGACTGGAGAGCCTAGTCACACCCCTGCACCATCGTGGCCTGTCCCATTCCCCTCCCCCCAGTGGGAAGTGGAAGGGGCCTCTGTGAAGGAGGGTGGCCAGGCGGGCTGGAGCCGCAGAACGGGGGCCAAGTGTCCAAGGGGGGCTGGCCCAGGGCTCTCTTCGCTCCCGGCCATGGTGAGGCATTTGCAACTCCAGCAGCAACAGAGGTGCCTGGACAATGATTCTGATGGTGACGTTGCTCTGTTCTTGTCTGTCTAATATTCCTTTTTAATCCCCGTCCTGCCTGCCCCTCCCTCATGTAGGGTTACTTTAGTGATCCCTGGAATGTTTTTGACTTCCTCATCGTAATTGGCAGCATAATTGACGTCATTCTCAGTGAGACTAATGTGAGTATTACTCCGCCCTCCCCAGGAAACCTCCTCCCTCCTTCTCGCCTCCTCTGCCTCCTCTATTTCTCACTCTCTCTTTACCTCCTTTTATTTGTTTTTTTAATTTCCTGTTTTACCCGCCTCCAGTCATGCATTTTATTGAACCTGCCGTCGTCCTGTGGGGAAAAAAAGTGGGAGCTTCTCCTCCTTTTTTTCCACTGTCCCAGCTCTGCCCAAGAGCACGGAGCTGAGCTGAGCAGAGGGAGCGGTCTTGCGGTGGAAGCACCACTGGCTCACCCCAGGGTGGCCACACACCAGCGTAACCTTTGAACTAACCCAGCTTTTGTCAGGCCTCTCCACCCTGCGAAAACCAGGTTTCCCAGGTTTGAGCTGCCAGAACTGTAGAGTGGTAAGAGAGTATTTAATATGCCCACGTAACCTCTTTCTTTTCTCATTTTTTTCTCTTCTCTCCCTTCTTTCATGCTTTTTTTTTTTCATTTTCCCTCTTCCCTTTTGTTTTGTTTTTCTCCTTTGTTGTTTTTTTTTTTTTTTTTTTTTTTTTTTTTTTTTTTTTTTTCCTCTTCTCTCTCTCTTTTCCTCGGCTTCTCTGCCCCATGCAGCACTATTTCTGTGATGCATGGAATACATTTGACGCCTTGATTGTTGTGGGTAGCATTGTTGATATAGCAATCACCGAGGTAAACGTAAGTACATGGCGTCTGTCCCTAACTGTCCGTGCCTGCTCTAACACTCATTCGTCTTTCCCCAGTTTATTGTTTTACTTCATTTTATTTTCTCCTTGCCACCTTGTTATTTTTATTTCATTTTAAAATCTGTTTGTTTAAAAACAATTTAAAGCATTTTTTCCTTGTTGCTTTCTTTTGCAATTTTTAAATTTTTATTTATTTATTACTTCTGAAACGCTTTAGGACTCCCTCTTTCCTGTTAAGTTTTGATTGCTGCATCTTTCTCTCTCTGCCCCTTACAATCAGCCTGGCATGACTCACACTGTATAGGAGGATGCAGCTTTGCAAATCGTGGAGGAGAGAATGAAGGGACACTCAAAGTCAGGGCAGCTGTCGGGGCGGGGACCCAGACCTTTCCCAACCACACGGCGCCCGGACCACTGCCTTTTCTCCTGTGCCTTTCCATCCCTATAGCATCTTGGAAAGGGATTTCCTCAAAGTGAAATCCCTGAACTGAAGGTTACGACTTTGCCAAGGGCCACCCCATTTTATCTTCACATGAATGGGCTCTATTTCAATTGCACTTCAGCAACCCATGCAGGCATCCCGTCCCCTGCACTGGGAGAGGAGTGAAAGATCATGTCTGGATGCTTGCTTATACCTTCTCCTCTGGAGAAATTAAGAGCCAAGTGGTTGGGCGATCTACCAGATCTCTCCTGGGTAGTTCCTGGTTGCTGTGGAAGCAGGCTCTCTCCATAGGAGCACCTAGCTTCCCACTTCAACCTCCTGGTTTTTCCTCTGTCCACCCTGTGTTCCTTCACCCCTCGGAACCGCCTTCCCGCAGCTCCCTGGCCTTAGGCAGAATCCGGGCCTGCCAGGGCTCCTGCCCTCTTCTCCCCCAAGAGTTGCCTCCTCCTGTACAGTCGCTACCCGTCCCTGCACATGTCTTTTTGTTACCTGGCATGTTTAAATCTCCTCTCTTTATCTATAGGTGAGTCCTTTTGCGGTTAGTCTTTAACATGTGTTGTTTAATTTTTTTGTCATCATTTTTCCTTAATTAAGAGATTTGGTAATGTTTGCATAAACCTTTGATGCACTGAACCATTGAATAACAGCACGGGGCAGACGCTTTAGAGTTTGGATCTAAAATGTTTGAAACTACCCCGCCAGCCACTACCATCTCCCCATGCATCCTTCTCCTTCCCCTTCGCTCCCTCTTGCTCCCAGTCAGTTGAATTGACATGTTGTCTTATCTGCCTGACTTCCCCTGATTAGAAGCCTCTGCCTGCTCCCGCTCCAGCAGGTGGACTTTGCAAGGAATCTACATTGTGCATATATCCCCTTCCAACAACCTCTTGTCCCCACTCTCCTCACCTAGTAGCTTCAGATTCAGTTGCCCCTCTGTCTCCGAATTCCCTGGGTTGTCTTCGTCTCCTGGTACGTGTGTGTGTGTGTGTGTGTGTGTGTGTGTGTGTGTGGATACACTCTCCCTCGATTTCTTCCAGCAAATCCTAGATTAAAATATCTATGTACATTAGTCTACATACTCATGCTCTGAGCCTCCCCTCCTGACCCTTGACAGCCACTCTCCACACTCCTGACTGCACTTCCAATTTTGCAGGCTGTGGGACCAGCAGTTAGCGTAATGGCTATGTCGCTGGACTCCCACGTAATCGACCGCGGTTTGCGTCCCGGACCCGGTGGTTTAAACTCACACCAGGCGCGTGCGTGTGCATGCGTGCCCAAGATCTGAGAGGAGAGGAGAATGGAGGAGAAGGGATTGCGGCATGGCCATCCCCCCTGGGGGGTGATTTCTCGCTTTCTGTCTCTCTCTGTCTCTGTCTGTCTGGCGAGCGCACGCGCCCTATAGCAGAAAAAAAAAAAACCTCTCCAATTTTGCAGGCTGTGTGAGCCCAAAGGCTAACCCAGGTGCTATTCAACTCAGGATGTAAAGGCCAGAGCTCCTGTGCTTGGAGCTTGTGCTGTGCAGGGCTCTGTAGAGGGGAAGGAAAGAGCCACAGTGTGCTCTGTCTCCAAGGCCCCCTTCATAAATGGCAGCTGACCCATACAGAACAGGCAGAGGAGCCCGTGGGAAGAAGAGCAGGACGGGACGGCAGGCTGCTCCGGGATGCACAAGGACCCGTTGTGGCCACAGGGCGTGCCTCAGGACTCATCTCTCTGTTGGCAAGGCCTGTCACTCAGCCAGCATCTTTCTCCCCAACTAGTCATAGTTTTCAAAGAAAAAGTGAAAAACATTGTCTAGGATACAGAATTTCTACAGAAAAAAAGTGGCTCCATTTGTGGGAAGGAGGAATACAGGACAGGAAAGGAGCCCCAAATCATCGATCAGACCCTTACCATTAGCGCCATGGTTCTGTTCAGTTCACCTTCGCGTTGATCTCATTTAGCTCTTACCTATCCTAACTTGGCAGACAGGAATTCGCTGATGCCAAAGGTGATAGTGGAGTGGGTGAGTGCCTTCCTATGCCACAGGGCTGGAACCCAGCCTCCAAGGTGGCCAGTTCACCACGCCCTGGCCCGAGATCCTCCATCTCCTTAGCTGTGATGCCCTTGTGAACGTGTCAACCTCACGTGTCCCCCTCCAGTGCGCTCCCACCAGCCAGGATTTATTCAGACCTTACTTTCTGTCCTTTATATTTTAAATAATCACAGGTTGTGTTTCTTTTCTCCATTTTCTAAATATGAAGTCATTTGTTAGCTCGCCCTTGCAGTTCTCCTGTCCCTCTCTCCTCCCAGCCTCCCTCATCTCACAAAGGGATGCTTTACACGCCTCCACGTGGAGGAGCGGGGTGCATGAGGTCGTACTGAGGGGCTCTCTCGGCATTCGATGGCAACAGTGTAGTGACTGAGAGCCAGAGGAGGTGTTTAGGGACCCAACACTTATTCCCGGCTTCTCTCCTTGCAGCAGATGGCTTCTGACCCAAAGGACAAGGCAGGAAGGTGATTTAGAGGAGGAAAACGAGCCGGGCCCGATGTCAGAAAACTGGCCAATCGTTGATTCTTGCTTCTTCCTGTTGAGGAAGAAGACTCCGTTTCCTCATCTGTCACAGGAATGTGGTATTCATGGCAGTGTGCTTCTGAAGCTCAGATCAGGGTGTCTCTTCACAAACTCTTTGTAGGCTGTGGAACACTGTGAAGTGGGGGGACTGTGGCACCAAGGCAAGGGGTAGTCTTCTTCAGACCCCTGCTGGGATAACTCGGAGGGCCCCATCTCCATCCAAGGCCATGCCGCTAGTCTAACGGCAACTTACACCCAACACACATCAGAGCCCCTGTTTCCCGGATGTGCTTAGACTCATGGAGATGCCCACAGGCACAGCCCTACCCGCCAGCAAAGACCACCTGCCCGAACGCTGAGGCTCCAGAAGTGTGTTGCAAAGGTCTGTTCTGGGTAGAAGCCTGCATTCAGATAACAGCCAGGATCACAGATGACAAGCTATGTGAGCAGTATGCTGCCCTCAAGGTCCTTCCTTCCACCCTGCGGTTCTGCCTGTAAGTCACTAGAGGCTCACAGGCAGCCCCAGGACTGTTTCCCAGTGTCACGGAGTCTCCAGAAAACCTGTCCCTGGATTCTACTCCCAGGCTTCCCAGATCTTTTCCAGTCATACTATTAAACATTCAAGTCATACATGTAAAACATATGTCCCTACACATGTGGCCCTTTAGAAAGGAGTCCATACCTTCAACCTTAGCAGAACCCATGAGGGCTTTTCTCTTATAACTCATCATCTTTGACTCTGAGACCTACAAAAATCAGTTCTCATTTCCCTCACCAAAGTTATTTGTCCTAACTTTCCTCCAAATAGTCCCCACATTTAAGTCATCTCCTTTGCCAGACGGCAGTGCCCCTTCCTCTTGGAAAGTAGGTTCCTGCCAAGCCCAGGAGCCACCATGCACTCATTCCACAGTTCTTACTCCCCGTCACGCATCATCCCCTGACACAGTGCTTCATGTGTCAGGCACTGTTTCAGGCACCTGGGATACATCAGTGGGCAAAACGGAGAGGAATAATCAGACAGTGAGTGGTACAATAAATACAGAAAGTGAGGAAGATGGCGAGTGCTTTGGAAAGGAGTGCCAGGTAAGGGGCATCAGAGGTGCTGGGGGCCGGTGAAGACAAGTGCTGCTTTCAATAGATGGGCTTTCTTGAGGAGATCCCCCTGCAGCTACCTGGAGCAGAGCAGCCGGAGTGCCTGGCAGATAGAGCGAGGGGAAGGGCAGGCGAGACTTCGGGTGACGTGGGGTAGATTTGGGCTTCACAGTGAGCTGGGAGGGGGTGTGCCGGTGGCTTCGAGTCAAGTGCTGCACTGTCTGACTTGGGCTGTTGAAGGAGCACTCTGGCTACCTGGAGCAGTCCAGAGTGAAGCCAGAAGCCATTGTCTAGGTGATGGGGCTGGTAACTTCGAAGGCCAGTGCAGTAACCCGGGGGAAGGCCGTGGTAGCTGGAACTAAGT
This sequence comes from Tupaia tana, assembly GCA_026018925.1. Lineage (NCBI taxonomy): Eukaryota > Metazoa > Chordata > Mammalia > Scandentia > Tupaiidae > Tupaia > Tupaia tana. Next base: position 106,545,929 of record JAKSZU010000006.1, on the reverse strand, counting down.
GGTGGCAGCAGAGTGGTGGGCACAGCCAGTCTCCGTCTGGTTTGAAAGCAGAATGAACTGTGCTTTCTGGCAGACCAGCTGTGTGGGAGAAAAGGCCCAGAACGACTGAGCTTTGGGCCTAAGCAGCAGCAGGACGGAGCTGGTGTGCACCGGCGAAGGCCTGAGCGGAGCGCGTGTGGAGGAAGAGCAGCTTCCCTGGCTGTCCAGTAGAGAGGTGGACACGTGGATCAGAACCAGGGCCTGGGTTCATCATATGTAGCGGTCCTCAAAGCCCAGACACTGGAGGAGAGCATTGCAGAGGGAGACAGGCAAGAAGGCTGAGCTGCGGCCTCCAGCAAGAAGAGGCCAAGGACCGCAGCGCTTCATGCTCTATGTCCTGCTCGCTCTGGGAGATGTCTGAACTCCCAGCGGCTAACTGGAGGGCCATGGCACGTCCACCTCCTGTAACTGTGCTGGGTTCTGCCACAGAGCCTGACATCGGCCACTGCCCTTCCTCTTCCTGGTGCTTTGCCCACTTCTAAATCTGAGCTTCCCTCCCTCTGTGGACCTGGGAGGCTGGAATCAGCACCATGCCACTGTAAGGAAGCCTCTGGCCTCTATTTCCCGGGCCTGAAATCCTCATTTCCAGAGGGGTAGCCTCTGGCGGTGGTCAGTGAACATTACTGTAGCTTCTGAGGCCGCTCCCTGGAACCAGCTTGGGTGCTGGGGTCAAGGGCCTTTGCCAACATTTTTCATTCTGTGTTTTAAAGACTGTTAACAATAGAAAGTGCTGAGAAGCCTGGGCTCTTGCATAATGGATGTAGAGAAATGTTCTCAGATTGTAAATGGAGGGGCCTTGGCTGTGTTCCCAGCTTGGGCACTAAAAAGCCAGAGGAGCAGCTAACTCCATTCTCTGGGCCTCAGATTCCTCGAATGCGGGGAGGAGGAGAGGTTGAGACAGTCTCCAGCACCCAGGCTCTTCAAGATGCGAGGCAGATTCTGATAGCTCTGGGTAGAGGCCCGCACCCCCCCTTCCAGACTTCACCGCATTTCCTTTCCCAAGGCTCCCAAGGCCTGGTGGAAACTGGCTCCCTGGCTCTGGCGTGGCTCCCAGGGAGGTTCTCCGGATGGTGCGTGACGCGTGGGCGCAGGGGGAGAGCAGACGGTGCGCGACGCGTGGGTGCACGGGGCAAGCAGACGGTGCGTGACGCGTGGGTGCAGGGGCCGAGCAGGCGGTGTCCAACGCGTGGGTGCAGGGGCGAGCAGACGGTGTGCGACACGTGGGTGCAGGGGCGAGCAGACGGTGTGCGACACGTGGGTGCACTGGGAGAGCATACGGTGCGCGACGCGTAAGTGCAGGGGGCGAGCAGACAGTGTGTGACGCGTGGGTGCAGGGGGCGAGCAGATGGTGCGACGCGTAAGTGCAGGGGGCGAGCAGACGGGTAGTGAAGCTGAGTGGTGGTGGGAGCCAGTGGGGCCAGGAGGAGGGAGAGGAAGAGGAAGACCTGACAGCTGCTCTCTGGGGAGCACGTGTCCTGGTGTCGCACTAAGGACTGTACCGACGTAACTGGGCTTCATCCCAGAGCACTTACTCTCCACATAAGGAAGTCCGGGCTCTGACAGGACGAGTGCTGCTGGGGTCACACAGCTAATGGGCGTCAAATCTGGGAATGGTTCATTTCTGTCAGACTGGCTCTTGCATTTCCACAGAGCCCACTGGCTAAATCCTAGGAGCGGGATCCCGGTTACCGGGCCAGCAGATGGGCGAAGGAAGCACCCATGCCACGTACAGTGTCCCTCCTGTGCCTGGGTGACATCGCGACTTGGGAGCCATCATAGACCAGCGACTGGGGCTTGACTGTGGGCAGTGTCTAGGGTTAGGTGTACTGGGGTGCTGGCACCCCATCTTCCTTACCCATTACTCCAAGGTCTTCCCTCTGAGCCAGTCCATCACATATCCACAGGCACGGCTTCCAGTAACCGTCCTCCACCGGCTGCTTGCCAGCAGGGCCAAGCAGGCTCGGCCCCTGCTCCAGCCCTGAGCCTAGGAGGCTGGAGGACAGACAGGCGGGCGGCCCGGCGGCAGAGAGCTGCTCGCTGCACCTCCAGGCCCGTCCCTGCTCCCGGGGCTTGCGTGGGGTGGCCGGCCAGGCTCTGTCTGCCGGGCCAGGCTCTGTCTGCCCGCCTTTGTGGCTCAAGCCACCCCCAACCCTGCCCCTGCTCTGACAGAATGGGGGCCAGATGGAACAGACAGGGCAAGGCTGAGAGACGAGGTTGAAGGTGGGAAGGTGTGGTCAGAACGCAGACTCACCCAAGAGGGTCCGGGTGGGTGCAGCTCCGGATTCTACCTCGCCCAAGCCCAGACCCACTTATTCGGGTGAGCACCTCCTCTGGGACAGCCTGGGATTTACGGAATTTACGTTGAGGACACAAAGGTGAGGGGCAGTAAACAACATGCTTATTTTCACAGCTTTCTCACAGCAAGGCCCACCTAGAACCCAGCCCCTCTCAGCCCTGTGTTTCAAGGGGACATCTATGGGTGCTACCGCCAGATGAGGGACAGGGTCAGTGTGGCCTGAGCTGGTTCCATGGCAGACTGGGGCCTCAGGACCCTGGGTAGGGTGAAGTTCATCTTTGACAGTGCCCCCCGCCCCATTTCCCATCACTGACCCCTCCTTCCCTTGCCCTTAGGGCTCCGTCCAGCTTCCCCTCACTGTCAGCACCACCCCACCCTTCTACAAAACTAAGGCTACCAAGGTGTCCTGTTACAGAATAAAGTGGTTCCGATGCTAACTCATACCAAGGCGAGAGGGACTGCAGAAACTACCCTTCCAAAAATAACCCTGCCTTTAGAGAGAAGAAGGCAGTGCTCGACCTTCAAGGTGAACATTTAGTGTTTCAAAGGTGAGACTTGAGAGAAACCTTCTGAATGGGGAGGTTATTTTTGCTGAGGAGCCTCCTCGTCCTCCATCCTCTTTGTTGTTCTGTGAAGGCAGGTTTTCACTCTGCTTAGAAATAAAGTTGGCCAGAGCCAGCAGTTG